>CM062820.1:1583730066-1584930066 GCA_031772625.1 Pinus tabuliformis | reverse complement strand
TTCCAACATTTCCTTCTCATAAATAGCTTTGTGTAAATACTTTCCTTTGATTAGACGACTTTCGAAAGAAATGGGTCTTTCTTCTTGCATTAAAAAAACACCAATTCCATTTCCCGAGGCATCACATTCCACAATAAAGGTTTTTGTGAAGTTTGGTGTAGCTAGGACTGGTGCTTGGCACATTGCCTCTTTAAGATGTTCAAATGCCTTCGTTGCTTCTGGAGTCCATGAAAATGCATCTTTCTTCAATAATGTTGTTAGAGGTGCTGCTATTCTCCCATAATTCTTAACAAACTTGTGATAATACCCAGTCAACCCAAGAAATCCTCGTAGATGCTTTATGGATGTGGGGATTTTCCATCCCTTAATGGTTTTAAGTTTGCTAGGGTCTACCTTAACACCTTCATGAGATACAATAAGACCCAAATATTCCACCTCTTGTACTCCAAAGAAACATTTGGAGATTTTTGCATATAATTGTTTCTCCTCCAATAGTTTGAGCACCATGTCAACATGTTGGACATGATCCTTCCAAGACTTGCTGTAGATTAGTATATCATCAAAAAATACTAACACAAATTTTCTAAGGAAGGGTTTGAAAATGGAATTCATGAAACCTTGAAATGTAGAAGGTGCATTACTAAGGCCAAAAGGCATGACCAAAAATTCATAATGACCCTCATGAGTTCTAAATGTTGCTTTTGGAATTTCTTCAGTCTTCATTATGATTTGATGATATCATGAACGAAGATCCAACTTGGTGAAGTAAATTGATCCATGCAATTCATCCAATAATTCATCAATGATAGGAATGGGAAATTTATCTTTAATAGTGAGCTTGTTGAGCTCCCTATAATCTGGACACATGCGCCATGATCCATCTTTCTTGTGAACCAATACTACTAGAGCAAAGAAAGAACTTTGAATAGGTTGAATTATACCAGCCTCTAGCATTTCTGCAACCATACGTTCAATTTGACTCTTTTGGAAATGGGGATATCTGTAAGGCCTGATGTTTGGAGGAACACATCCTAGAATCAAAGTAATAGCATGATCATGATCACGGATAGGTGGGAGGCCTTTGGGAGTCTCAAATACCTTGGAATGATTGTCCAAGACTTTTTGAAGATCTGGAGAAATGGATGATTTCGATGTGAGAACCTCTAGTGAACATAATTGTGCAATTATGCCTCATTGTTCTTTCTTTAGAAGCTTTGTCATTTCGTCAGAGCTAATTATCTTTCCCAGTTTCCCTGTGATGCCCCTTAATTCAACTTCCTTTCCTTCTGAAGAGAATTTCATGAAAAGTTCTTGAAAATTAAAAGCTATTGTACCCAAGGATTGTAGCCATCAGAATCCTAGTACAACATCAACACCACCCATTGGAATGGAAACCATTGGGCCATTCAATACATATTCTCCCATGGATAGCTTGATATTATGGCACTTTCTTGAGCAATTTATGGTTCCCCCACTTGCAACCATCACTTAACACTCTGGTCCTGGATATAGGAAGCAATTCAATTCCTTGGCTATCTTACAATGAATAAAATTATGGGTACTTCCAGAATCAATCAAGACTATTACCATTTTCTTCTTGATATGCCCTTCTATCTTGATAGTTTGAGGAGTGGTAATTCCATCCAATGCATTTCAAGATATGGTCGGATCCATTTCTTATTTTTCTAGGGTTTGTTCCTAGTGTGTATCCTCTTCTTTTGACATTTCTTGTTCCTTTTCTTCCTCCCCTTCACAATATATGTAAAATAATTTCTTCTCAGCACACTTATGACCTTTAGTGTATTTGCTATCACAACTTTAACAAAGCCATTTTGCTCTTTTTTCTTCCAATTGTTGTGGTTTCAACCTTGTAGGTTGTGGATGGATAGGGGCAATAACACTTCCATCTTTATGATTGTGAGTGGTAGGCTTCCTTTTTGCAATAATTTTTCTTTCCATTTTTCTTGCCAACCTGAATGCCTTCTCCAATGAATCTGGTTCCCAAAGGTGAACCTCATGTTGGATGTTATCTTTTAAAGTCCCTATGAACACATCAATCCTATGCTCCTCTAGAATATATTTTACCCTTATATTCAATTTTTGGAAGTCCTCAATGTGCTCCATCATTGAACGCTTTTGTTTGATATTTATCAATTGGCTAAAAAAAGTGTTTCTTTTTGTATCCTCATAATGTGCTGTCATTTAATCCGTAAAAATAGACCAAGTGACAATTTGTTTACGAGAGAAAATCCATCGTTACCATACAAACTGATTTGGTTCCAAATATAAAGTTGCAATGCGTACCTTTTGTGTGTTTTTCACATTACAGAGATCGAAAAATTGCTCCAACTGTAGCATCCATGTTCTGGGATCCTTGCCATCAAACTTCCTCATATCGATCTTTGGAAAATGGTGGTTCTTCGATCCAACATTAGAGTCTATGAAATCATGATTAACATTTATTTTATTCTCATAAGGAGTTTCCTTTACTACCCTTTTGCCATTAGTAAGCATTTCTTGTAGAAACTTTGTCAAATCTATCTTCAAATCTTCCATGCCTTTCTTTAAATCATCCATCTTAGCTTCCATGCCATCCATCTTAGCTTCCACGCCGTCCATCTTAGCTTCCACATCATTCATCTTAGCTTCTATGCCTTTCCTTAAACCATCCATCTTAGCTTCCATGCCATACACATTAGCTTCTACGTCTTTCTTTAAATCATTCATCTTAGCTTCTGTTACTTTTTGTGCGAGTGAAATTTGTTGCACTTGGTCTTGTAATTTTGATATATCATGTTGCATTTCTTCCTCTTCTTTATGAGTCATGCTAGAGATTTCAGGATGCTTACTAGGTGTTTCCATTTTCTTTCTTTAGGGCATCAATTACCGATAATAATGCTTCACTATGCCCTTTGAATTCCTTCAAACTAATTTTTCAAACCAAGCTTATGCAAAACTTAAAAAAAAAACTACACCTTTTTTCACTTTGTAGGAGCTCGATATTGAATCTGATGTATCTCTATAATTTTGGACCTCCAAGGTTGGAAATTTCTTCTTGTGGTAACCCTCTGAGTAATATTTCTAACCCCGTAAGTCTTATCAAGATTGGATTCTCCAATGAAGAGTTATGCCAAATCTCCCACGATGACCTGAGTATAGACTGGTTCAGTAGAGCGAACTTGTATGATGTGCCACGGGTCACTGTTTCAACCTTAGGTTCCTAAAATGATACCCAGAAACCTAAATTCCATCCTCTTTCTATAACTTCTTACAAAAATTCAATCTGATGCTTAAAGCAAAAGTTATGACAATTTTCCCAGGGTCACCTGTTTGGAATGTAATTTGGGGGTCTGTAAAACCCTAACTTCCTTAGATTATATCTCCAAAAATATAGCAAGAAAAGATATGAAATTTGGGCTCGAGGTTTAGACTGATTCCATCTCAAATGGGTTTTTTTTTTAGCTTCTAAAACTTTGTAGCAAAAAAAGTTTTAGCGAAAATTCCAAGATGACTTGTTTGAAGCAGTGAAACCCTAGAATCCAAAGCTCTGATACCAAATTTTATGAAACCAACTCACAAAAAGATAAAAAAGATAGATCAACGCCTTAGAAATAAGCCTCTTCGAGGGGGCAACCTCCTTTACATTACACAAATGAACAATTCTTAGATGATTCAAATGACAAAACCTCCTTTCTATATATAGGAGTCTAAGGAGTCACAATATAACCAAAGCCGACCTAACAGTAATAATATAAAGGCACAAGAATAACAATAGTGGGATTCTATGGGGCACAATAATAACAATATGGGGACAATAGGGGCACACCAATAAAAATAAGGGATACAACGACAATAGTAATAGGGGAATCACTAGTATTATAGGGACCTAACAGAAGGTTGTAGCCTTTAGCAGGTGGGTGCCTCCATACTGGTATGAGTCTGCACCAATACAAGAATGTAAGCCGTTTTTGATATTAATAAGTTTGAAGAATCAGACGACACCAACAATGGTTTTCTCTCACATTAGGTTTCCACCTTAAATCTTGGTGTTCATGTGTGTTGCTTATGTGTGATACTTTATTCTGTTATTACTGCATCTGCTTACTGCTTATTAAATGCCTGATAAATCTCTTACATTTTGGTTTAAGTTTAGCAGATAAAGAATTAGATGTTTTACAAGTTTACTAAGCATACACTAGTTTCTTTTACACCAGTTGCGTACATACACAAGTTGGGTTCAGTAAAGTCGTGTATACATTTCAGAAAATAAAATTATTTTTATGAGCTTTTAAAATATTGATTCACTTCCCTTCTCAGTATTTTTCCCAACAACTGGTATCAGAGCAGGTCCTTCAAAAAAGCTTTATCGCTTGAAGGAAGATCTTCCAAGTTGAGCACACAAGATTGAACGACATCTATCCGAACACCACTCTTCAATGGAAATAATTTTATATATTGGAAGACAAGAAGCATATCTTATCTTCAATCCCTTGGAGAATTTGTTTGGGAAATTGTGTAAGGAGGTTACCAATATCCAACCATAGTTCCCACAGATGCAGCAGAAAAGAAGACGTATGAAACCAATGCCAAAGTTGTCAATGCATTATGGGGAATTTTGGCATAATCAAAATTTGTCAAAGTTATGCAGTTAAACACAACAAAAGAAATATGGGACAAAATAATTCAAAGCTATGAATGTGATACCAAGGTAAAATGCGCTAAACTCCAAACTCTTAGAATTCAATATGAATCTCTCAGAATGTATAATGATGAAAGTATTGCCAGTTTCTTTCTACATATAGATGAGATTGTAAATTGCATGAAAAATCTAGGTGAAGAAATAAATGACACTACTTTAGTAGAGAAAATATTAAGATCTCTAACCCTAAATTTGAGTCAAAAGCATCTACCATTGAAGAGAAGAAGCATTTGCAGACCCTTACTGTTGTTCAACTTCACGAGATCCTGACTACTTTTGAAATGAGGAAAGGAAAGGAGGTCCCTCAAAAGTTAGAGAAGTCGCATTTAAAGCATCTGCAAAAGGAAAAGAAAAGGAAGAACACAAGAAATCAAGATACATATCAAAAGAAGATGAGGTGAATTTTGTAAAGAAACTTCAACTGGGCATCGGAAGGTTCAGAGGTAAGCTTCCCTTCAAATGTTTTGCTTGTGGTAGAGTTGGTAATTATGCTACTTAATGTCCTCATAAAGACAACCATGACAAATTGAAGGATATTGCAAAAGGTAATAGGAGATGGTTTGACAATAGAAAAAGTTATTATACTCATGAAGATAGTGATGGCTTGCCAAATAGTGAAGAAGGAGAATATGATCAAGATCTTACATTACTCATGGCTTTTGAGAAAATTACTAATGAGTCTAATGATAAATTTGTGGATGCTTTAGAGGAAAAATATTTCTTTGAAGAAATTACTCAACTCAAAATTTGCTTGGAAGAAAACAAAGTAGCCATAGATACATTGAAGAAACAACTCATAGAAAAGGAAAAGCATAATGAGAAATTAGAACGTGAAGTAGTAATTCTAAGAAAGGAACTTGAGAAAATAAAAACTCTGAATCATAGATTTGCTAAAGGATCTAAAACCTTAGATGAAATTATCAAGGTACAACTCTCTCCTCTTATGAAGACAGGTCTTGGATACACTTGAGAAAGATCTCAAACCAAAAAGTCTTCATCTAGCACCGGAAGCTATCTAAATGCAACAAAAACTAGTCAGTAAAGCTTCAGTAATGCAAAAAAACAAGTCAGCAAAGCTTCAGTAATGCATCAAAAACCAATCAGCAAAGCTTCAGTAATGTAGCAAAAACCAATCAGCAAAGCTTCAGTCCTCAACGAAAGAATAAAGGAATTCCACAGGTAAATCATGTTCACTCCAATCCAAGGATGAACAACAATAGAAGCACTAGTCAAAAGATAAACAACACCAGAAGATTCTATGATCACATGAATTTATTATTTAATGGACAATGTTTCTGATGTCATAATTCTGGTCATAAGGCTTCTCAATGTGTTGCATAAAAAACCATCATGAATCATGACTAGAGAAGCAAGAAAACAAAGGAATGAGACAAGATTCAAGAAGAACACTTATAATAACTTCTCACTTCTTATAGATTAAATTGAATGTTCATTTTTCAATAACTTTGGACATGAAGAATCTGAATGCAGGAGAAAATTACAACCAACATCTCAAAATGAGAAAATATCAACCAATTCTAAGTTATGGAAAAGGGAGTTACAATCTAAAATATGTGGCATAGAATTGTTTTCAAAAGGAAAATAAAATCAATGGTACATTGATGGCGGATGCTCAAAACACATGATAGGTGATGAAGATAAACTTATTTCATACAATGCTTTAGAGAAAGAAAATAATGTCACTTTTGGAAATGACTCACCTGCTGCCATTAAGGGTAAAGGTTCTGTTTTTCTAAAAGAAAAGGTTAAAACTGGTAATGTTATGTATGTTTATGGATTAAAGCATAACTTTTTGAGTGTTAGACAAATGTGTGACCAAGAAAATGAGGTGGTATTCCAATCAAAAGAATGTTTGGTTTGTGAACTTGACACAGGAAAGACCATAATAAAAGGAACAAGAACCCTGAGCAATCTATATATATTAAAAGGTGGCCAAGAACAATGTTACCTAGGCAAGGTAGAGAAAAACTAGTTGTGTCACAGAAGATTGGGACATCCAATCTTCCCTCAAATAAGAAAATCAAGCAGGCTCAAAGTTGTATGTGATCTACCCAACATCACCGTACCAAAAAGTACCATATGTAATTCATGTCAATTCGGTAAGCAAACCAAAGTTCAATTCAATTCCAAAGAAGGATCAACCAGTAAGCCTCTTGAACTTATACATATTGATTTGTGTGGACCAGTAAGGAAAAAGTCACCTCATGGATAACAATATTATATCTTATTCATTCATGACTTTTCTAGAATGTACTGGAACGGTTTATTGAAACACAAATATGAAGTATTTGATAAATTTAAAGCCTTCAAAGCATTAGTTGAAAATGAATTAGATTTAAAAATCAAATGTCTCAGATCTAACCAAGGAGGAGAATACATATCCGATGAATTCTTTGATTTCTGTGAACAACAAGGCATAAAAAGACAATTTTCTGTAGCTAAAACTCCTCAACCAAATGGCGTGGAAGAAAGAATGAATAGAATTGTTCAACAAATGGCTCGTGCTATGCTTGATGATTTTGGAACTCCTGACACCTTGTGGGGCGAACCTGCACATACCATAGTAAATATTCTCAACAAGGCTCATGTTCGTGTGAATAGTGATAAAACTCCATATGAACTTTGGTATGGTAAGCCTCCCACTGTAAAGCATTTTAGAGATTTTGGAAGCAAATGTTTCATAAAAAATAATGATGAAAAACTTGGTAAGTTTGAAGCTAAATCATATGAAGAAATACTTCTTGGTTACTCATATAGAAGCAAAGGATACAAATGTTACAATAAGAGACTTCGGAAAATTGTTGAATGCATTGATGTTGTGATTGATGAAGCATGCATAGGTACCAAAAAGGTAACATCAACAAAATAGGATGATGATGATGAATGCTTTCCCACGTCAAATCACAATGATATAGAAGAAGAAAATAATGAAGAAAAATAAGAAGACACATCAAACAAAAAAAATGCTCCATCCAAGTATATTTAAAAGAATAATCCAGAAAATCAAATTCTAGGAGAAAAGGAATATGGGGTACAAACAAGAATAACCCTTGTAGCATATTCCAATTATCTAGCTTTATTATCCACCATTGAACCACAAAATGTAAATCAAGCTAGTAAAGATGATTGTTGGGTTAAGGGCGTGAATGAAGAACTTGATCGAATTGAAAAGAATGATACTTGGGAATTGGTTCCAAGGCTTCATGATAAAAATGTTATTGGGACAAAATGGATATTCAAAAATAAGTTGAATGAAAAAGGAGAGGTCATTAGGAACAAATCTAGACTTGTTTGTAAGGGTTATGCTAAACAAGAAGGTATATACTTTGAAGAAACATTTGCACCAATTGATCCAAAATGGATCTTGGATATAATTCTAAGTCTAAAGTGTTCATCATAGAAGAAAATGAAAATCAAGAGCTGTTATCGGGAAAACTAGTGTCCATTCAGAGCTACTAGTCCCACTAAGACGGGTAGCTATCTTAGAAACAAACAAACTAAAGTCACTTGTGTTTTCCTTTATGAGAGCTAGATGAGAAAGAAGTAGAGAGTACCGACCTCAATCTTTCGCTTAGCTCATTGCTTATTTCCTTTCCCCTTTGACAGAAATTCACCACCCTTTCCTCACTTGTCCCGCTTCAAAGAACACCTGTGGAGTCAAAGCAACATGATACCATCAAAGCATAGAGATCTATAACCATAAACAATATAGGATCAGATATATATTAACCATACAAATGCATATATCAATACAAGATTCAGAGATACACAAGAATATGGAGGAAAACCCAAATAGCTTTATTGATAGAAGTAGTAGAATAGAGGATTACAACCCATTGGTCTAACCCAGTGCCATCCTCCTAGCATGAAAGCCCTCTTCACCTCATGAAAAGCTTAGATCACCCAACAATACAGTGTTGCACAGAGAAACCAACAACACTTCCTTACAAAATACAAGATTCCAACCTCTGGATCTCTAGGATGAGGGATCCATATATAGATGTTTGCAGGGGGGTGAGTTAGCTTCTGGGATTTTGATTAGTGTCATCTCTCTGATAGTTCTTGGTTCCACTTGGAGATTTCATGATCTCTTACTCATCCCTGGGTGAATTCAGAGAGGCAAGTGTCAAATGAGCAGCTTCTAGAAGATTCTTAGGGTCTCCACCTAGCAAACTACTTCTGTCATTTGTCTGCTCTCACTCATCACACCCTACAGAAGGGCTTTCCAATATGCATCGCACTTTTTTCATGTGGCAGGTGAGATGCATCGCACCCTTAGCACTGAGCAATCTGTATGGTCCAGTTTTGACCATTTCTGAGTAGTTTTTCATGGAGAACTTCTGGGAGATGATGTAATCAACTGACCTTTCTCCTTTAGGATATGAAACAACACTTTTAGGGACTTGGAAGCCCTCAGTTTTATGGGCATATGTGTTTGGGGTTGTAGTGCTCAAATATGTCTATAACATTTGCCCCCTAAAGCATGAGGTCGTAAATCTTTTTGATGTCGAGTGAAATGCTTTATCATGAGGATCCGAGGTTTTTCGAATTGGAAGGTGACCTATAATAAGATACAATACAATACATTATATTCATAATATTTTCATGATCTAGTTGAGGCGGGCATTTCCATGCTCAGCTATATAAATTCATTTTCATGTACATAGGACAGACAACCGTCTGTGTGGCCGACTGATGATTTTGGTAGAGCCATCATCCTTTGGCTTGGATGATTATCTGTGCAACAATGATGTACATTTGATGTCTTTATTTTCCTGAATATATCGCAGCCCGGATGGATGAAACTAGATCCGGGGTCTTCAAACTCGTTCAATCTTCTCCCGAAGTACAAGTCGATCCATGTGAAAAGATGTTTTGGTGTCGAACATGGAAAGACATCGCCTGATTACCAGCCAATGATGTAAGTTGTTAACAGGCGCGAGAGGAATCACCGATAATGATAATGACCCTCAAGGTACTGCAGTACAATTCACGTGGTGTGAATACATGATTCGATGTCAAACACCACGCAAAATCTTTCAGTCGAAGGCCATTAATGTAAACTTGTCGCCAGAAGTGAGAAACTTTCCATTGAGGCATGCAAGCTTCAAAGTACTGAAAGGGTTGTTCCTAGGTCGACTTCTTGGATAATGAGCTGATGTCGACAAGAAGTGACTCGTCATAGGAGGGCCTTAATGAATCCCACATCTACGACACGAAACAGAGCAAATGATTTTGTGGAGGTGAAAATGATCTAACGATACAAGGTTCAAGGTGGCGGTCATGAAAGAATGAAGCGTGAAGGTATTGCAGCAGATGGGACACAAGCTGGGTTAGTGAATTCTCTGGGCGACTTCTATTGAACATATGAGTGACACTGAAATGGATTGGTAGCGTTAACCCCAAAAGTGGATGGTACGGTGGACCAATGGTGATATGACCGATGAACGGAATAACCCAACCCGACTCAATCATGGTGATGGAGTGAAAGTGTCATGTTCAAGAGCGACCTGCTACCAATAAAGTTTCTTCAAGTTTTCTTCCCAATTTTCCCCAGTCATTTCTGATCAGTACCTATTTATTTTTGTCAAGCTTGAGGAGGATAACATATGCTTGTTCTATAATTTTCCCTTTGGGCAAACCCGTTGCTATGTTTTAACGAGCCTAGCGACAATGAGACTCGCTCTTGTCTGCATGGACAAGTTTGTCGCTATTGTTTTAACAAGTTTAACGACAAGGATAACTCAGTTCTTTTCAATTTTAGAGAATCTGAAAAGAGACGGAAAGGAAACTCCAATATTCCTTTTTCGTAATATAATCCCTTAAGTCCGAAAAAGTATAAAACAATGCGAAAGGGATGACTTTTCGATAGTTTTAACGAGCCGAACAAGACAAACACTTGATCTTTTTGTGTAATAATCCCTCAGGTCCAAAAAGATTAAAATCTAGAGGAGGGATGGTACTTCCAATCGCTTTAATGAGCTGGAGAGGCAAATTTCTCAGCAATATTTTCATATTTTACGAGTCAGATGAAAAGAGCTTAAAGGAGACTCATTTTTTCAGGAACAAGTGATGTTTTTGGATAGCAACTGGTTCCAAATAAGGTTTGGAACTTTTTCAATCACGACAGTGTAGAGAAAGTGGCTAATAGGATCACTCGTCGCAGTTGTTCCTCAAAAGGGGTAAACAATCAAATGGAGGCGTATCATCGGCTAAAAAAGAGTGGAGGTGATGGTAAGAACACAACCAAGGTTTAAAAGCTAATAATTATGCGATCGCAATGGTTATTTACCGAAGGTGGGTTCATTTTTAATGAGCTTAAACTCTGGTGGATAATATGCTCATTGCTAGGTTTATTTTTTAACGAGCTTGAACTTTGCGTAAAACTACTCGTGCCAGTCGTATAATAAGGATGTCTCATTGATAGGTTCATTTTTTAGGGAGCTTGCCCCATTCGAAACTTTGCTCCATAGCCTTTTGCATGCAAGCTAGGAATGACCAACTACTGTCCTAGGGGTTAACGAACTACTAGGGTTAGGTAGTAAAACTCTTCCTTTACTTTGCTAGTGCTATTTGGCCCTGGAAAAGGTGAATGGTTGATCATACCAATCACCTAAATTAAGCAGTTGAAGTTAGTAAAACTTACGGGGTTAGAGTTATGCTGATCGCTTTTCACTTGCCTACAAAAGGTTTGCATGGCCGCAGGTATAAATAAAAGTAGAGTTTCCAGGTTACCATATGAAAGTTCTCGCATTTTCAAGATTGCTCCATCCACATCGCAGACAAAACACTTCCTTAGCGATGTCCATCGAAATAGACAAAGGTGAATGGTGCGTCTCCTCCACTCACACAACTTTGACGAGGGAATCTTATTCCAGTCTAATCCCATTTTCATAAATGGATGGGTGTGTCAGACTAGTCATATATCCTCTATGGAAACCTACCCTATACCTAAGGTTTTCCTATCGAAGCAAACCAGGGTGCATGCCCCTTGGGTTTTAGTCACAATCACCGAATCACTCGCGCTCATTAGGTGGATGGACCGGAGATTGATTAGACATTCCTTGTGCAAAAAGACCAGTTAGGGATGGCATTTGACTATTAGCTATGTGTGAACCAGGAAATGAAAGATGGTCTACGAGCTAGACCACTCTGCCTTCATGCGGAAAACACATCACTCGAAAGAGTGAGGAGACAATGGCTCCCATGCTATAAATGCAGCCACTTCCAAGGAGTAGATTGTAATCTAAAGGTCCTTGGACTACCATCATCTTTAGATGAACGATTTTCCTTCTCAAAGTTATAGGCAAATTTGGAAGGATCCCTAACGGTCGACTGGTTCCTTTGTTGAAGCCTGTCAGATTTCGAATCTTAGGCAGAAGCGATGGCGAACCAAGCGCTTTCCAAGTAGTTGAGGAAAGGATACTCATAGAAGCCCCTTCATCTATGATATTACCAACCATGATCATTCTGTAATCTTGTACTATGATTCAGAATGGTACATTATATGGTAGACGGGGTCTACCTAGTAGATTCCAATCAAAGGAAACAACTAGGTTGCTTGGAGGTGGGACTGAATAAATGGCCGGATAAATCTCTGACAAAATTCCTTCCTGTGGTAAAGGAATGGGTGGATTTGCCCCATGTTCATCGGAGTCTGTGTTTACGAAAAGAATTTGAACGGTGTCGTTCTCATTCTCTTTGGTGATGGTATCATTTGAAGGTGGATCCTCTGAAGGCAAGATGGGGTTGACTACCATCTCGACCTATTGACTTTGGTCCAATGTGGACTCAGAGGGTTTATCTTCAATGATAGGTGCTTCGACCGACAACAAAGGTGTGTCAGTCAGATTTTCAACTAGCGATGGACTCGGCAAGAGTTTCTTGTATCCAGGAGGAAGTCGCTGCAGTGACGCAGGACGGTTATCTAAGACTCTTTTAGCTTTGTCCAGGAAGGGACAACGGTGGAGGGCATGATTGCCTTCACACAGTCTACAAAGAAATTTAGATCTTCCTTTCTGTCCATTGACTTCGTTTTCAATAGTTGATGGTGTACTCTCAACATGATTGTCAGAGGTTGATGACACCGAATTGTGCAAGCATGGAGACCAGTCCCGTAAGATCCATGGGATGCAAGGACAATCTCGATGATAGTGGTCCCCTTTGCAAATGACACATGGAGATTTAGGTTTGGATGGTGCAGTGTATGGATTTTCTCTAGACGATGCTTGGTTGCCCCTTTTTTCTGTTGGCTTCTTCTTCTTCTTCTCCTTTCCTTTCTTCTTCTTCTCAGTTACTTGGTTTTTAGCTTTACTAGCTTCACCAAGCAAAGAGGAAGAAGGAGAGGGAGAAATAAATGAAGTAGAAGGTTGGGGGTTAGCTCTAGCATCATTTGGTTGCTAATTTGATTGCTCAGGAATCATGGTGTTTTGAATGATAGAGGTCGAGAAAAACCACACTGGCAGGCCAATTGTCAGTCCTGGAAGGGACAATGTGGCCATATGAGGTGCACCAACATCTCCCCAAGAGGAGAAGGGACTAGGATTTCCCCCAAGGGGAAATCCTTGATTTATGGACTCCATTTTCTCAACCTAAGACCAATGAGGGAATAGTGAAGTTGTTCCGATTAAAATAAATTTTATGATGCTTTGACACAACTTGCTTTTTCAATTTTTAAGAGTCAAGAAAAAGCTCAAGGTGACTCTAGTCACCTTCGATTTTTAATGAGCCTGAAGTGACAAGTGCTCAGATGGAATTTTTCTTTTAAGGAGTCTGAAAAGGAATGAAAGAGACTACTCTGGAAATCTAGACAGAGGGATTACCAAACCAATCGCAAAACTGCAGAATAATTTTTACAGTATGGTAGTCAATCTTCCTGAATGTTGTGTTTAGTGCATTGCGATCGATAGGGTGGCAGACACGGCTTCCTAAGGATAAAGGATATAGCCTATTGTGGTCTCCCAATATATACTCGATGGTACGTGGGAGCACAAGTCCATACTGGCACTTGTTGTCTCAAAGAGGAGGAATCACCCAACCTACGATGAAAGCGACAGTTACCAGGCTTTATGACGCCAGAATACGTCTCTAGCCTAGACTCCTAAATGTTGTGCGTTAGGTTCCAAAGGGTTTTTATGTTCATTGAATTTATTTTACAATTGATCTTTCTTAAGAAGTTTTCCTTTAAGGTTCACCACGTGATTTAGATATACAACTCCTAAATATGCAATCTAAGATGATAACTAGTCATTTACTCTTCTTTTTGCAATGAAAATCCTAGATACTAAGGAAAGAGAAGCGAAATTCTTTCAACATAGAGTAGAGAGCACACACTAGATGCAGTGTCCTAAATCAAAATCAACAAGCAGTCTAAATGCAAATGCACATGCATGTATTTGTTTTCCGCTTTCTTAATGTGTGAGTGACAAAAAGAATGCTAAGTACAAATCTGAACTATCTTTTCTCTCAAAGCGACAGTACTAACAATTTTCTCTTCAAAAGACAAAAGGAAGACAAGATGACACTTTGCAATTTCAAATTCAAAAAACGAAAGGAAGACTAAGACGACACTTTGCGATTTCGAATTCAAAAAATGAAAGGAAGACTACTTTGTGATTTCGAATTCAAAAAACGAAAGGAAGGCTAAGACGACTCTTTGCGATTTCGAATTTAAAAAACGAAAGGAAGGCTAAGAGCGACACTTTCAACTTCAATTTGAAAACTGCTTTCGACACTTGAAATACTATTAATTCAAATCAAATACAAGAGTAACAGTGTAATCGACCATCAAAAAGAGTATAATTCTTTTCTTTTACTGAAAACGACACCTGCGACACTTTCAAAACAACAGACGACCAGGGAAAATTTTAAGAACCCCCCCTAAATTTACATGTATAATAAATGGGCGAATCTCCATGGTATATAGGAAAAATGGAAGGCGATTTTATCAATAATATGATATGTATATATAATTTTTTGGCGAATCTCTCACCAGGCATGGCGAATATTTTACTCAATTATAAAATCTTGTGTTTATTGAATACACAAATGAAATCATTTCATTTCTTTAAAATATCTTTTGAAATCAAAATTACCAAAATTACATATCGATAACCTAGTGGGTGTAAGATAAAATTCACCCGTGCCATTCACAGAAAGCATGAGAAAAAACCTAATACTATATATAAAACCAAGAAAAATTCAAATTCATCACTTCTAGGGACCTCGTAACCACCCTGCGAATACACAAGTATGTTCTTGTTTGCAATTAGAAAAATTACCCAAATTACAATCTGTTTACTCCAGCATATGTTGGAAAGTTATAGAAGGATGACTAGTGCAATCAATCCATTCCTTTTAGCCCTGATTTGTTTCAGTTTAAAACAGAAGTATACAAATATACTTGTCCAATGTCGTCTATGCTTTAACCATTAACCTTAAGATGTTTTTACAATATAATTTCCTAAGTCCATTTAATATCTTCATTATCATAAAAACCAAGGATAATTTTAGGGGCGAATGTTCGCCCTTTGGCGAAATTAAGGGGTTTTAAATTTTTAGTGGGCGAACATTTTGTATCATAGTACATTTTTACAAATCACCTCAAATAGCCTACCTTATTTTAAGGGAGAGGGTAAAAAAGGTAAATTTAGCCCTTGAAATTAGGAGTTACAACCTTCCGTTCGCCCATTTTCAAGAATAGGTTATATTTAAGTGAATCCATTCACCCATTTTCAAGAATAGGTTTTATTTAAGTGAATCCTATGGGCCAAATACCATATTTATAAAAGAGGTATGGTAAATTAATAAAAATATAAATAAATGAGAGGTATGGTAAATAAATAAAACATTTTTTATATTTACTCCATAAGTCACCTGGTGTAAACAAATAAAGATATAAGCAAAGTGGAGGTACGGTAAATAAATAAAACGTCTTTTTATACTTACTCAAAAGGTATGGTAAATAAATAAAAATATAAATAAACTAGACGTATGGTAAATAAATAAAACCTCTTTTTATATTTAGTCCATAACCCTCGTTCTATTTATGAAGGCTCAAGAAAGATGTTTTATTTAAGTGAATCCTATGGGCCAAATACCATATTTGTAACAGAGGTATGGTAAATTAATAAAAATATAAATAAACTAGAGGTATGGTAAACAAATAAAACATTTTTTTATATTTACTCCATAATTCACCTTATATTTACGAACACTCAAGAAATGGGTTATATTTAGGTGAAACCTGTGGGAAAAATACTATGGGACAAATACCATGGACTAGATTGCTATTAATACCATGCAAAAAACCATTATTAACCCTAATATTAGAATTAATAAAAATAAAAATGGTACATGGTATTGACCCATGGTATTCACCAAAATGGCACATGGTATTGACCCATGGTATTCACCTGGAATGTGGCCTATTTAAAAGGGGCAATTAAACCAGCATAGATCCATTTTTACTCTTCTCTAAGAGTTCACAATGCTAAGATTCACTAGGACTTTACAAAGTTTTATTATTTAGTGAAAGACTCGCCAATATCTTACAAGATTTTATAATTGAGTAAAATATTCGCCATGCCTCGTGAGAGATTCGCCAAAAAATTATATATACATATTATATTATTGATAAAATCGCCTTCCATTTTTCCTATATACCATGGAGATTCGCCCATTTATTATATTTATAAATTTAGGGGGGGTTCTTAAAATTTTCCCTGATAAAAACCAACCTATATCCATCTTAACTCCACATCTACCACTCTTAGGGGGATGAAATCTATTTATCCCTTTGAGCACTTGGTAGACCCAGAATAGATGGATCTAAGATGATAGAATTTCCCCTTTAAATAGTCTATGCTCACATGAATACCATGGTATTACCATGGGTCAATACCATGGGTTGTCATAAACCTGGAGCTTAAAAATTACTATTAGTAATCTATAAAAATTAATAAAATTAATAGTTGATTTTTATTTTATTTTTTATTCTAACCAAGCTAAAATGTTTAACATACATTAAATTACAACATCCATTTTTACTCTTGATCGAATCAAATATTTTTTCACTCTATGCTAGTTTGCATATCACGATATTTGATACCTCTCGGGGTTAGTAGATCCAGAGTAAAGATGGATCTATGCTTGTTTAATTCCCCCATTTAAATAGGCTACATTCCAGGTGAATACCATGGGTCAATACCATGTGCTATTTTGGTGAATACCATGGGTCAATACCATGTGCCATTTTTATTTTTATTAATACTAATATTAGGGTTAATAATGTTTTTTTGCATGGTATTAATAACAATCTACTCCATGGTATTTGTCCCATAGTATTTTTCCCATAGGTTTCACCTAAATATAACACATTTTTTGAGTGTTCGTAAATATAAGGTGACTTATGGAGTAAATATAAAAAAATGTTTTATTTGTTTACCATACCTCTCGTTTATTTATATTTTTATTAATTTACCATAACTCTTTTACAAATATGGTATTTGGCCCATAGGATTCACTTAAATAAAACCTCTTTCTTGAGCCTTCATAAATAGAACGAGGTTATGGACTAAATATAAAAAGAGGTTTTATTTATTTACCATGCGTCTAATTTATTTATATTTTTATTTATTTACCATACCTTTTGAGTAAGTATAACATTTTATTTATTTACCATACCTCCACTTTACTTATATTTTTATTTGTTTACACCCTTGCATGTATATAAGGTGACTTATGAAGTAAATATAAAAAATGTTTTATTTATTTACCATACCTCTCATTTATTTATATTTTTATTAATTTACCATACCTATTTTATAAATATGGTATTTGGGCCTTTGGCCCATAGGATTCACTTAAATAATACCTATTCTTGAAAATAGGCGAATGGATTCACTTAAATAAAACCTATTCTTGAAAATGGGCGAATGGAAGGTTGTAACTCCTAATTTCAAGGGATAAATTTACCTTTTTTACCCTCTCCCTTAAAATAAGGTGGGCTATTTGAGGTGATTTGTAAAAATGTACTATGATACAAAATATTCGCCCACTAAAAATTTAAAACCCCTTAATTTCGCCAAGGGCGAACATTTGCCCCTAAAATTTTCTATGCAGACAACAGTTCGATTAAGCTACTTTTTTTTGTAAAGGAGAACTGTAAATGGCGAAAAATACATAAAAACATTCACAATTCTTTGTACAAGGGAGGCTGAATAATGCAAAGGAAGGGAGTTTTAATAGTGGTATACTGATCACAGACAGCAAAACTCCTGAAAAAAGCTGAAGACAATGAAGAAAAAACCAAAATCTGGAGGCAGAAACAATCTTATCTGATCATCACACCTGTAACACAAGGAAATAGGGATGCATCCCACCTACTGCACACGGGAGGTGCGATGCATCCAGAATGTCAAAAGGAGACAGTGCGATGATCCAGGGACGAGGCTTTCACTTGGTCTTTGGTCACAGTTTGCAGCTAAGTTCAGGGATTTAGGCTGAGCTAATGATTATCAGTAAACACAAAGTATAGGGACTGATCTAATGAGGTTACTTG
Organism: Pinus tabuliformis; assembly: GCA_031772625.1. Lineage (NCBI taxonomy): Eukaryota > Viridiplantae > Streptophyta > Pinopsida > Pinales > Pinaceae > Pinus > Pinus tabuliformis. Next base: position 1,584,911,785 of record CM062820.1, on the reverse strand, counting down.
AACTACCACCAGGGCACTTAGGATGTTTGCAAGTCAGTTGTTCAGTTCATAAACAAACTTGGAGATTGATTGAAGCAGCGTTGATCTACTTTTCACTTGCATAGCAAATGCAGTTCGAAGGCTAGTTGGCTTAACTTCAGGGTCTGTCTATAGTTTATAAAGCAAACAAATATAAACAAGAAATCAAACTATTCGCTCCCCAGCGGAGTTGCATTTTGTTATTAGCTCCATTTAGAGCTGTTAGTCCCACTAAGATGGGTAGCTATCTTAGAAACAAACAAACTAAAGTCACTTGTGTTTTCCTTTATGAGAGCTAGATGAGAAAGAAGCAAAGATTACCAACCTCAGTCTTTCACTTGGCTCCTTGCTTGTTTCCTTTCCCCTTTGACAAAAATTCACCACTCTTTCCTTACTTTTCCCGCTTCAAAGAACACCTGTGGAGTCAAAGCAGCATGATACCATCAAAGCATAGAGATCTATAACCATAAACAATATAGGATCAGATATATATTAACCATACAAATGCATATATCAATACAAGATTTAGAGATACACAAGAATATGGAGGAAAACTCAAATAGCTTTATTGATAGAAGTAGTAGAAGAGAGGATTAAAACCCATTGGTCTGACCCAGTGCCATCCTCCAGCATGAAAGCCCTATTCACCTCATGAAAAGCTTATATCACCCAACAATACAATGTTGCACAGAGAAACCAACAACACTTCCTTACAAAATACAAGATTCCAGCCTCTATATCTCTAGGATGAGGGATCCATATATAGATGTTTACAGGGGGGGTGAGTCAGCTTCTGGGATTTTGATTAGTGTCATCTCTCTGATAGTTCTTGGTTCCACTTGGAGATTTCATGATCTCTTACTCATCCCTAGGCGAATTCAAAGAGGCAAGTGTCAAATGAGCAGCTTCTAGAAGATTCTCAGGGTCTCCACCTAGCAAACTGCTTCTTCCATTTGTCTTCTCTCACTCATTGCACCCTACAGAAGGCTTTCTAGTATGCATCACACTTTTTGCCTGTGGCAGGTGAGATGCATCGAACCCTTAGCATTGAGCAGTCTCTATGGTCCAGTTTTGACCAGTTCTGAGTAGTTTTTCATGGAGAACTTCTGGGAGATGATGTAATCAGCTGACCTTGCTCCTTTAAGATATGAAACAACACTTTTAGGGACTTGGAAGCCCTCGGTTTTATGGACATATTTGTTTGGGGTTGTAGTACCCAAATATGTCTATAACAAGAGCGACTCTTGGAAATAGTCCCATTGCATAGATATTTTCATTATGAATATGATGCAATTTGAATGAACTATAATGGACTTCGGATGATCAAGTTATCGCAAAAGGAAGATTCCCTTTGTCCTTTGAAAAAGGAGGCATTTCTTCTAAAAATGGCATAAAAGGCCTTATATGGGAAATCACATCACAAAAGGTTCAAAGGGTGGACTTAAGGCCAAGGCGGAAGGGACCCCCAAATAAGATCCCTGACATATCACAATCGGAGGTAGGTTATATGCAATATCGGGACCCCAGACTATACGACATTGCGATTGCTAATTATCGGATCGGCGGGTCGGGTCGGCGTAGTCCATAGCCAAAGGAGGAACCCCCGGGCCATTACAAATGTGATATGCAATAAAGCGATGGGCCGATGTACGATTGCATGATAGCCAGGTAATTTAGGATTTCTGTGTATTCCTTTGTAGTTGGGTTTTGGCCATGTGATGATGCGATTGAAATATGTTGATGGAAGGTGGACCCGATAGGGTTTATAGGGGAGATTTCATAGACTTTGAAGTCCTGGTTTTTGCACCCCATAGTGTAATTCTGATTATTCTCTGTGTATTGGAATTATGTGCTATTTTCAGGAATTTTCCCGAAGAAAGGCCGCCTGTGTATTTCCTTTGTAACTGTCCCATTCTCCTTGCCACGCTGTAAGCGGGCATTTGTAGCAATGATGCAGGAATGCATTATACAAAGAGCCACAGAGCCAGAGCACCAAAGGGCCAGACGCAGAGCCACAAAGCCAGTGAGCCAAAGGGCCAGTCGAAGATACAGAGGGATGATTAGATGCAGAGGAATGGACAGGAAGTTGTAGAGCCGGAAGAATGCCTCACAAAATCTAGAGAGCATTATTGAGATGTAGCGCAGAGAGTTTTGGAGTCGCTTGGAGATCGAGCGATCCACTGTTAGTTCAAAGAGCCGAGAGCCAGAAAGCCTGAGAGCTTCAGAGCCAGAGGGCCGAGCAGAGGCAGAGACACTAGAGGTTAGAGACAAAACCAACCGGATAGAGCCAGATAGCTGAGAGAGCCAGAGCAAGTTAGCTAGAGAACCAAAGCTGCAGAGCCATAGAGCTCAAAGCAAACTTCTAAGAGCTATGATGCCATAGTGAAGCTGCAGAACAACAGAGATCGAAATGGTCAAGTTGTTACTGGTGTCCAGAGTGTGCTGAAGACAGAAGAAGGCATTCCAGAGACAATGAAAGAATTCTGAGGGAGTTGGTGCCAGCTAGAGCAAGATCGCTCAGAGGGCTAATTGAAAGAGTCAAGTCCAGAGAAGCCTAGATCTGTCTGTAGAGTGAGGACAGCCAGCAGGATAAGATGGCATTCTAAGCCCATTATTTCTGTGTAATCCAATGGAGTTGAGCATGGAGCTTGTAAAAGAATTTATGCCATAATCCCAGAGAGCCTAGTTGAGTTGACTAGAGCTCACGGAGACGTAGCCCAAGAGTTTTGGGTGAACTCCTAATTATATTGTTGTCTTATGTGTTTGCTTACTTGCTGTTCTATTTATTGTTATATGTATTTTATATCAGCTTAAGCAAATGAATTTAAGGCACATGATCAATTAAAAATAAACACAAGCATACACCTATTTTCAAGCACTTTTTATTTCTACAATTGGTTATTCATAAGGTCTTGTAAATATTTAAGCTTTGGAAGTGGGAGAGGTTCTTGTAAGCTGACAAGAAGCCTTTAGTGCCCCATTTTCAGATCACCAGTATCCATACTTGAAGACATAAGAATGTTTCTTGCATTTTCAAGTTTTCAAAATTTCAAAGTTTATCAAATGGATGTAAATCTGCTTTCCTTAATGGAGATCTAGAAGAAGACATATATATTAAACTAGCAGAAGGATTCATTTTGGGGAATGATTAAAACCTTATATGCAAACTCAAAAAGGCTTTATATGGGCTAAAACAAGCTATGTGGGCATGGTATTATCGTCTTGACAAATATCTTCAACAACAAGGTTTCACGAAAGGATCTGAGACAACAACTAGTAGTCACAAAACTTGGCAGTGATAAACTACTAATTATTATTGTTTATGTTGATGATATCATCTTTGGTAGTAATGAAGAATCTATGAGTCAAAACTTTGCTTCTGTTATGCAATAAGAATTTGAAATGTCTTTACTTGGGGAACTAACCTATTTTCTTGGTCTACAAGTGCAACAAGAAAAAGATGGCATCTTTCTCTCACAAACAAAATATCTCAAGCAGATTCTGAAGAAGTATGGGATGGAAGATTGCAAACCTGTATGTACTCCCATGATGACAGGATGTAGCCTCAGTTCTAATGATGATTCTCCCATAGTAAACCAACCAGAGTACAGGTCTATGATTGGAAGTCTGCTTTATCTAACAGGTACCAGACCAGATATCATGCATGTAGTTGGGATTGTTGGATGTTTCCAAGACAATCCAAAGGAATCACATCTTCAGGAAGTAAAGAGAATATTCAAATATCTCCAAGGAACCCAAGACTTTGGTCTATGGTATCCTAAAGATGCATATCTTACCCTTCATGCATACACAGATGCAGATTGGGCTAGAAATGTTGATGACCGAAAAAGAACTAGTGGAGGTGCATTTTACATGGGGCCCTGATTGATATCTTGGTTAAAAAAGAAACAAAGTTCCATTGCCTTATCTATAGAGGAAGCAGAATATGTGGATGTTGCATTTTGTTGCACACAACTTCTCTGGATGATGCAAACATTACAAGATATAAAAATCAAATGTTCTCCACCCATCTCCATCCTATGTGATAATACAAGTGCTATTTGAATTTCAAAAAATCTTGTTATGCAGTCCAAGACCAAGTATATTCCTATTAAGTATCACTTTCTACAAGAACAAGTGCTTGAAAAAAAAGTTAAATTGGAGTATGTTCCCTCCAAATAACAAGTTGCATATATATTTAACAAACCTCTTCCCAAAGAAGCATTTGAATATCTCAGACAAAAACTAGGAGTTGTCTCTGCCTCATTTTTCTGTTAATCTAGTCTCCTCAGTCTACAGGTTAAAATTTAGAAGGTTGCTTTCTATATGCGGGTTTCATGAAGTATAGTCGCGTATATATGTGATTTTCTTTGCAGATAATCGCATATATTTTTCTATGATAGAAAAATAGTGGGATAGATTCAAGATCAACCTCTAACATGCTTATGACAACTATGATTTGATTTTTTCTTGGTCTGGTGTTGATGGGTACAGTCTGCTGATATGGTATTGAGTTATGTTTTTCTCATTGATATTTATCTGATTGATGAAGATTCTTTGATGAATGAGTTGTTGAAAATGAACAGGTAGCATAGGTTCAGGGGGAGCATTAGCCTTGCAAAATATAATGCATTGTTGGCATTCTAATTGTTGAATTATGTTATTATTAATATCTTTTGGTCTCAGTTATTAATGTCATATCTTTATTTTGATGTAAAATTAATGTGGAGACATATGATGTAATAATTGTCATATTCAGTTATGTATGGACTTTTGAGGTCATGTCAAATATGTAATCCCACTTGGTTGGGTGGTACTGTCAAAAATGTAATCCCACTTGGTTGGGTGGTTGAGTCAAATATATATCTCCACTTGGTTGGGTGATTGATGTAAGTATGAGTCCTTGGCGATAGAAAGTTCATACTTAGTTGAGTTATAGAGTCATGTTCTTCATTTTAAAGTATTTCTGAAGAAGCATGTGCTCAGGGGGAACATGGACAGTATAGTGCAAATCAGATCCAAAGGGGGAGCTTTGGTTCACCCTTTGCCCTTGATTTCAAAGGGGGATAATATATTGGTGTTTGAATAACAGTTATTTGATGTATCTAACTGGTTTCTATAGGTTGAGGTGATCAACACCAACATGATTGCCATCAAGTCCAAAGGGGGATATTGTTTGCATTATGATGCATGTGTTGTCCTTGATGGAAACCCACTTGTAACATAACAAGTATATGGTAACTAGATGAATCCAAAGGTTAGTTCAGAGGTGATAGAGTGATGAAATAGAATAACAAAATGATAGGACAAATATTTACAGATCAGAACCAGAAGTTTGATAAAGGTGAATATTTGAAAATCTGTGCGCGGGTTTTTCAAGTCCAAGTCACGTATACATGCAAGTTTAAAGAAGAAAAGTCACATATGGTTTCTACACCATGGTATTATAAATACCAGGGGTCTTTACCATGGTATTGGCCCATAGTAATGAGCATGACAACAAATATTGATCTTGTCAAAGAAAACCGTTGGCTAGAGTATGGTTTTGACCCGTGGTATTGAAAAAGGATAAACTATATAAGGAGGTGAAGATCAAAGTGCTAAGTGTGCATGTGAAAGGGTTTTTGATGAATACTTAAATCTTAAGTATATTTGCATTGTAAGGGCCATAGCTAACCCATAGATCTAAAATAATTATTCACCGATGAATACAATGATGGATCAGGATCATGAGACCTAAAATGACTTTCCATTGTATGATATGGTCATGGATTGACTAGATCTAAGTATTGACACATATTTTTATCTCTTAATATTATGATATGGGTCTTTTTGAAGTTTTGAGGAGCTGCGTAATTTTAGGTCAAAATTTGCAGATCTATACGTAGGTTGGTCTTGGTAAAGTCACATATACACATGGGTTCACTTCTTCAAAGTTGCGTATATAAAGTAAGGGTTTCTATTCATAAATGACAAATCAACCTGATCAGTGATGTTGTATCTCTATTGTCTATCAATGATGTCCTCATGTTGATCTAGGTTGAGTAATAATGTCTGAAGTAGAACTGATTGAATGATGAAGTTGAATTTGGTTACATGTTTATTGGTTGGAAATATTATTGATTATGTTGATTGTATGAGGATTCTATAAGCTAATAGAATATTTCAAAATATCTCTGGTCAACTCTGTGTCTGATTAAGAATTACAAGTTTTTATTTTTCAATATATTAATATCTGTACATAGGTTGCTGTACAGAAAAGCACGTATACATGCGAGTTTCCTTAAGTGAAGTAGCGTATACATTTTGGCATATGAATGATCAGGGTTGCAGTTGATTTTGTGTGTTTATGTAGTATTCTAAGTTCAGTTCTATGTTCTGGTTAGAGTGATCTCATTGTTCTATTTGAATTAAGTTGGTATTTTATTTAGTTAATCTACAAGTTGTGATGTATTAAAGCAAGTGGATCCAGTCTAAAAGTTTGATGAAACACGGTCCATGGATGTTGCTGAGGGTTGGAGCCTTCAGTAAGGAAGTTGAAGCTTCTTGCCAGTAGTAGATGGTAATCAAATCAGGGGGTTAGAGCTACCTTCCAATAGGATCTAGAGAACGAGTGAAGGTTGTAGCCTTCAGCAGGTGGGTACCTGTGTACTGGTATGGGTCTACACCAATACAAGAATGTAAGCAGTTTTTGATATTAATAAGTTTGAATACAGAGATGACAGAAGTGATGTTTTTCTCCCACATTGGATTTCCACCTTAAATCTTGGTGTTCATGTGTGTCTCTTATGTGTGATACTTTCTTTTGTTCTTACTGCACTTGCTTACTACTTATCAAATGCTTGATAAATCTCTTACATTCTGGTTTAAGTTTAACAGATAAATAATTAGTTGTTTTACAAGTTTAGTAAGCATACGCTAATTTATTTTACAACAATCACATACATATGCAAGTTGGGTTCAACAAAGTCGTGTATACATATTTTTGTGAGTTTTTAAGATACTGATTCACCCCCCCCAGTATTTTCCCAACACCTAGTTGATTTTCCATGTAAATAAAATAAGGCAAGGCCATGGGACATGTATTCCAAGCTGAATGGTGGGAAAATATTATAGTGGGAATCACTTGTGGTTTATTAATGGCTATGGAAATTGGCAAAGGAAAAGAGGCAATAATTGGCATTTGATTATGAGAAATAAAGGAAAATAGGAGAAAAGGAAGGTGAAGAGACACAAATATGCATTCAAAGGAAATTAGAGAGAAAATGAAGGAAAATGAAAGAAAAAGGAAAAAGGAAAGGAAGAGACCAGACATCAATGATAAAAAGGCATCAGAGAAACAGTTCATAGCTTTTTGTCAGTTCAAATTTTGACTCTCTTATACTCTTGCACACTTATAACATTCTTGGAGCATTCTAACATTCACTTGGACTTGGAGAGAAGAAAGAAATAAAGAAAGGAAGAAAAGGAATTCATGGGCAACAGGAAAAGAAGGTTCGATCAACAATTAAAGCAAGTGTACATTGTAGGTAACAGGTTGCATGTGTGATTTCCTTGTTGAGATTTGGATGCATGTGGTTATCTAGTTATTCATTGTCATTGGGATGGAGATTTTCCTAGAGTGACAATGGTTTCAACCTTACCTTTCCATTTCCTAAATAGCCATGATGTAGTAGCTTCCTTGTTTGGATTTTTGATTCGTTCTCGAGTTCCTTGGAGGTTGTGGGTTGGAATAGAATGTCTTGAGCCCTATAAATACTTCAGTTCCTTGGAGGTTGTGGGTTGAGATGGAATATATCTAGAGCTTTATAACAACCTGGGTTCCCTAGAGGTTGTGGGTTAATATAGAACCCCTGGAGCCCTGGAAAACTTGGGAAGAGACCAATCTAGTTGGAATTAGTGATTTCTAGACTATGTAGGTGAAATCACTGTGGTTGTGGGTTAAGGTGGTTTGGCCTCTGGAAGACTTGGTTGGTTCTATTTTGGCTTAACCCATATGATTACACATTCATGTTTGGAATATGGCATGGGGGTGATTAGTTCAGAGATATTTTGGTTCAACCAATCTATGGTCGGGTGGTACATGGAAGTTCCTGACTTGGTTTGCTTTTGCATATGTTAATATGAGTTATTTTCCATTGTGAACTATGAACACTTGTACTAGTCATTGTGTTGATTTTATGGTTGATGGGCATGTATTATATTTTGGTTATATGCTTGGTTAGATGATTTGCTCTTACAATGGATCTCGTTCATGATTCGATAAGTTATTGAATGATTTATGAATTCATGGGCTAACAATTGTTGTTGCAGCTAGATTGAGAGGTCATTGAGCCTACTTGATGATTATTGGATGAAGTTAAGACAATCATGATCAGATATGTATTCATGACTTGTACTTATTATGCTTACTACATGTTTGACGAAATGTTTATCATGAGACTAGCATGTTTTGAGTGAGTTCTATCCTTAAAATTCATTGTTTAGGATTGTTAACATCTTGGACCTAATTTTGGAGAGTTTTGGGCATTTTGAAGAAGGGTTTGTAGACCATCCCTGAAAAAGTGGCACAAATCTCACAAACACAGGGAAAAAATAGGGAGATCTCGGTCATAAGCGCATGCATGAAGGATTTTGGGTGTGGTTGTATCCTCCCTATTGCATGCACATTGTGTTATGGGTACGATTGGGGTGTCAAGCTTGTGAAAATGAGTTCCAGCTCAGGGATTGATCACCAGGGGTGGTTTTCAGGCTATTGAGTGATCTAGTGTCCCTGAGGGGTGGTAGTATGTGTTCCAATTTGTAGGCCCCACTTCCATAACTAGAACTTGGAGGTTGGGTCATGTCATAGTAGCAATCAACTCATGTTTACCCTGGAGAGCTTGTAAAAGCAAGTAAATGTGGGAGGAGATGGTTACATTAGTATATTTTTAACTTCACAGAGCATTAATTGTTATTAACATCAGATAAACATAAACACGCATCAATCCCATTCAACAATGCACAACAATAAAGAAAATAGACACAAATATTTTTAGGTGGAAACCCCTCCAAGACAAAAACCACTGAATGCTTCTTAATATTTGTGTTCAATAAAATGTACATTAATAGGAAGCTCCAACTTCCATCATTTTTTGCTACAACTGAGGGAGGCTTCAACCCCTTGGTTTACAAGCTACAACCTAATGGATACACCAACACACTATTTACTAGCTATTGTTGAATGGATGCTCCAACAACTGATTTTACAAGATCTAACATGAAGGAAACACTAACTCCATAATTCATTTGTTGATACTGGAAGGATGCTACAACACCCTGCATAGGCTCCAACCTGCCCTAGAACCACCATCCCACCCTGAAGTTTTCTCAAGCTCCAACCTAAAGGAGACTCCACTCTCTTGCCTTGCACCACCCTGCCACCCTACTCAACAAGATGCCACTTTTCGTGAAGGACCTAGCCTTCATCTCACCACAATGAACCATGTTTTGCAATTTCCAGATTAGATTCACCTGCACTCAACATTAATACAAAATAATTGCAATGCAATCTCTGCAGCTTCTGCTTAGTATGTATATCAATGTCAAACCTTGGTAGCCTCACTACTCAACTCTATTCAATCTTAGTAACCAATTTGACCATTGTACAATTGTCAAGAAATGAATTTACCCTAGCTTTCATAAGCTATACAATGTTGTCATATCACTATCATCATCATTGTCAAAATATCTTTGTGATCATATTTATCAAATCAAAATTATCACTAACAAGTCATCATATCATCATTGTCACAATCATATAGAACATTGTCCCATAAATGTTTCCAATTCAAAGGTCACTATATATCAAATGTATTGTCACATATTTTCTTTCCACATTAGGGGTTGTTGTCTAGGGTTTCAATCACTCTCAAAAACACAAGGATTATGACTAACATATCATTGGCAATGTCATATCTTTAAGTCATTCACACAACATTGTTACTAGGTCACTTATACTCCAACAAGTATTGTCATCATCAAGGTCACTGTTGTTGCTGATATCTAATGTTGCCATTTATCATAGTAGGTATCATTTTCATATATGGTATCACATCTGTCAACTGTCTTACACACAATACTAACAAAGGTATACAACATCATTGCCAATATATAAAGGTTATTGCCAAGTTCACTATATATAGCTTGCATCAAGGTTACTTCATATCACTATCAAATGGATCAACAACAACACTATCATATCATGCACCATTGTTCCAATTCAACTGTATTGTTCACTTGGTACAATAACAAGGAAATAGTGTTATTGGTAATATCAATGTTGTACGATCACTTAAACCCTAGAAATAACATCAATACAAGTCACAACATTGTATTCAAGTCATATCATGTCACTGTACAACAATTATTCATCAAGGTTCATTATCATATATTGCCTACAACATGATATGCTTCAAATCCTAGCTAGTGATGTATCCATGGAACAATCCTAGCTCAACTTGTCAAATATGTTGTCACTTTTTCATCAAGATTTCAGCCATAAAGTGTCACTGTGATATGAATCATGTTTCATCACTATTAATTATACAAATATGATCAGTGAAGAGATAAACATGTGCCAAAACATTTACAGTAAGTGAAAGCCCTTTAATGATAATACTATTTAAGCATATCTAGAAGAGATCTTGACTACAAAAAAGCAGATCTCTTACTGTTGGGTTGTGTTATATTCTTTCCACGACTAGCTGCCCTAATTAACCGGGGGGTTAGAGGGGGGATGGAGCCCCCCCTTTGTTGCGCTGATTGCGCAGCGGGGGGGTCACAGGGGGGGTGGAAGCCTCCCCTGTATAGGGGGTTTGAGGGGGGTGGTTAGCCCCCCTCTATGGTGTCCGAGGCAGCACCTCGAGGAAATTTGTTTTGGACCCTATATTAGGACCTACCTATGGTTTTGTGCATGGTTTTTGCACATGGTTTTGGGTGCGATGGTTTTCGGTCCATGGTATTGGATGCTTCAGCATGTATATATATGTATTGTAACATTGAAAGGAACATAATGAAAAATCAAGCTAGTAGTCCCAATTTTGGGATCCAGGGGAAAATCTCTATGTATATGTGTTTTATGTGTTATGCTCTCGCATTGTTTATTTTCTTTGTTTTAGAATTCATATGCAGGTAATTTCTGTACGGGGTTAAAACCTACATTTGGTATCAGAGTTGTTTTGGCTTTAAGGGGACGCCTTTGTCGCTGAGGGGTTTCGCTGAGGTCTGTGGTAGACCCTTTTTAGTGGGATATTTGTGGGATCAATTCTGGTGGTGAAAGAAGACGATGAGCAGTGGAAAGATAGACATCGAGAAATTTAATGGTAAGAGTTTTGAGTTATGGAAACTCAAGATGGAGGATCTGTTGGTAGATAAAGATCAATGGATTGCGGTAGATCCATATACTAAACCAACGGGAGTGTCTGATGAAGAATGGAATACTTTGGATCGAAAGGAAAAGAGCACAATACGATTGTGTGTCTCATATTCAGTATTGCTGAATGTATCAGGGGAAGCTACGACTAAGGATTTGTGGGACAAGTTAGGGACTTTGTACCAATCTAAGTCTCTGGTGAATAAACTATTCCTGCGGAAAACATTGTATAACCTAAGGATTAAAGATGGAGACTCGGTGACAGAGCATCTAAATGCCTTTAATAATGTGGTAAGTCAGTTATTATCTGTTGATATTAAAATTTCAGATGAAGATAAGTGCATCAGTTTGTTGTGTTCTCTACCAGATTCGTGGGATAGTCTGGTTATTGCAATAGATAGCAATGCAATTGCCTTGCAATTTGATTAAATAGTCTCATCCTTACTGACAGAGGAGATGAGATGGAATAATATGGAGAGACAGAATGGTGATGCCTTATCTGTATGAGGACAATCCCAGAACAAAAACAAAAATGATTCATCGAGTGGGAGATCTAAATCTAGAGGGAGATCTAAATCTCCAAGAAAACCTGTAAAGGTGTGATGGAAATGCGGAAAGGAAGGGTGCTACAAAAGGGATTGTAAATCAAAAGCTCCCGAAAAAGGAAATGAATCTGATGATGCTCCTTCTGCAGAAGTGAAAACCACCTCAGATGAAGGTGGGGATGTGTACTTGGCTTCTTCAAGTACACATGTAGATCATGAGGCATGGTTGATTGACTCAAGTGCATCCTTTCACTTCACTCCCTATAAAGAGTGGTTCTACGAGTATGAGAAATATGATGGTTGTGATGTTTTCTTAGGGGATGACAGGAAGGCTAGAACCGTTGGTCACGAAAAAGTCAAGTTGAAATTGCAAGGTGGAAGGATTAGAACACTTCTGGGTGTTCCACATATTCCTGAATTGGCCAGAAATCTAATTTTTGTAAGAAAGATTGATGATGCAGGTGTAAAAATAGTGTTCAAGAAGGATACCTGCAAGATGGTTCAGGGAGCACTGGTATTGATGCGGGGAGTTTGAATTGGAACTATGTACAAGCTGCAAGGTAGCACTGTTGTTGATGGGTGCAACAGTTCTGTGGTTCCTAAAAGTGGAGCAGAAAATCTAGTGTTATCTGGAGAAAAGACCATGCTATGGCATCAAAGGCTTGGACATATTGGAGAGAAGGGCCTTTGAATACTTTGTGGTAAAGGTATGGTAGAAGGTATGACTAATAACTCTCTGGATTTTGATTTCTGTGAAAATTGTGTATATGAGAAGTAGAATCGGGTGATTTTCCCCTCTGGTGGTAAGAGGGCGAAACAGATATTAGAGCTTGTGCACAGTGATGTTTGGACCTGTGAAGGTTCCATCACTAGGTAAGTATTCGTACTATGTATCATTTATAGATGACTTCTCAAGGAATACATGGATATATTTCCTTAAGAAGAAATCTGAAGTCTTTGACAAGTTTAAAGAATTTAAGGCTCTGGTGGAAAACCAGACAGAGAAGAAGATAAAGGTGTTGAGGACAGATAATGGTGGAGAATTTTGCAAGAAGGAATTTGAATAATTCTGTAAGAAGTGTGGTATAGCACGGAAGAAGACTACTCCATACACATGTTATCAACAAAATAGGACCTTGATAGGCTGCTGATCAGACTATCTCAGTGTAACTATTTCAAACCAATCTTTTAGCTAAGGCTTAGCCTCCTCAGCCTGAGAGGGCTCTCTCAAGGGTTAATGATATTGATTAATGATAATATAGATGGCTAACTCTATCTTGCTTTAGTGTTTTTGTAGGTTGAAAAGATGAAGGCTTGCTGCCATTGGGCTATGGAGTCAACAAGTTAATAGATTCAGTGGCAAAGTTTCTAGATATGGAAGCTGAGGCAAATGGGATTTTCAACAAAGATAATTCACTCAAGAAAATAGGTCAACACAATAATTCCATTACTAAAGGAAGTCAGAGCATAGGGTTATGAATTTTGAGTAATAGTAATGAAACTTAATGTTAGTAGTTCAAAAATAGTTTACTCACAAAATACAGAAAGACACAGTCATCTCATTTCTAAAGAAAGTCAGAGCACATGGTTGTGAATTCTGAGTAATAGCAATGAGATCTACTACTAAACACAACAATTCCATTACTAAAGGAAGTCAAAGCATAGGGTTATGGGTTCTGAGTAATAGTAATGAAACTTACTGTTAGTAGTTCAAAGATAGTTTACTCACAAAATGCAAAAAGACATAGTCATCTCATTTCTAAAGGAAGTCAGAGCACATGGTTGTGAATTCTAAGTAATAGCAATAATATCTACTACAAATGATTCAAAGTAACATATAAATTAAGAAAACATTAACCGCATGAGAACTCAAATTTGTTCAGGAAAACCTTCTTTGCATTACTGATTATAGTTCATAGCATAAAGTAGCAGTGCCAAAAAGTCTTCAACCCCTTCCTAATTTGACCTCTTGATTCATATATATCTTTTACAATAAGTATTTCCTCATCCTTCATCAAGAGAATTCGAATTTATATGATTGACACCTATTCTAACCATAAAACAGACTATTAAATACAAGTGACAGCTAACTGACTGTCTTAGAGTCCTAGTACAATTAGGAGTACAACTCCCTATTATGATTAAAACAACCTTATCTAGGAATTAAACATTCTCTTTGACTCATATAACTCCATGAATTCGAATTTGATGATTTCCATAACCCTCTTGCTGACCTTCAATGACTTCTCCTTCATCTGTCCTAAAAACTAGGAAAATGTCGCCTGCAATTATGACTTTAAAGAAAGCCTCGTATCTCCGAACTGGTGGAACTTATGAAAATAGTGAGAAAGGTTATTGTATCTAGGGATTTTATGGAGAGAAACCTCCTTCAAAATTCCAAAAAAACTTTTGCATGTGGCCAGAAATTGATCTTTAAATAGATTGCTAAACCAGAAAACAGAGTTCCTCTCAGCAGTTTCGTAGCGCAAGTTAAATCATCAATTTCTCCCACCTCATATTGAATTTGAAGAAAATGAAAGAATATTTTGTATATCATTTTTCCAAAATATGCTTTCAGTTACTCAAGAAACCCCCTGGAAGTTGACTACTTAAAACAATTTTTCTGTAACTGTTATTTTTGTAGTGCAAGGCTTAATTCTTGCATATATCCTTCATTCCTTGAGTTTTTATTTACTTAGACTTTAAACCTCCTCAAATGATCTCCTTACATTTCTACAGTAGCATCCTTCTCCAAAAATAGCTCCTTCATTCCTTTGAAGATTAACCAAAAAGAACAAAATTGCACCTACAACAGTTTCGTAGCGCGCTACGAAACTACTATGCATGTTGAGTCATCAACTTCTCCCAGCTCATAATGAATTTGGAGAAACTGAAAGAGGTTTTTTTAGATAGGTATGTTAGGAAGTAAAAACTCTTTCAGTTTTCCCAAATATGCTTTCAGTTTCTCAAGCAACCCCTTGGAAGTTGACTATGTAAAACAATTTTTTCTACTAAAAAAGGCTGCTTTAGTGATTTTGTAGTGCAAACCAGGCTTTTTACACTATCTACGCTACAAAAATGTGGATTCTTAGCTAATTTCAAAATTTCTTCAAAATGACTTGAGATATGACTTCTAAACACAAGGTGAGACTTCTAATACATGGAATAAGGTTGTCAAAATTTGTTTGGAAATGAAATATGACCTTAAAGACTTCTAACCCTATGACCTAACCCTTTAAGCATGAAATGACCTGGAGACCCTTTAACACCATGACTAAAAGAAGGGTTTGTAAATGAGAATGACACTATTGAGACTCTAATCCTATCACCTATCCCTTTAGGTATGCGATGACTCAAAACTTATTATAAGACCATGACTAGAAACAAGGCAAACTTTCTAAAGTTTAAAAAAAAAATAAGGGTGATAATAGTGGCTCCACTAGGGATAGTATGCCCCCTGTGGTATGCTAATAACTAGTAGTTCCAGTGCTGCAATCCATTCCTTTAAAAATAAAAACTCTGAAATTTTGCCCAATCTGCTTCAAACTATACTTAGTAAAATTTCTCAGTCAACCTTGAGCTTATTTTCATTTTCCTACCTACCCTATCAGCTGCAATCTCCATTTGTAGCTCAAGGAACATAAAAATTCCAATGAAGCCAGTCATTGATCTGGTCCAACACTTGCATCTCTTGGTTGTGCTTGAAGCAAAAATAAACATGATACTGAAATAATCAAGGCGGCATGAGATATATCTGATCTTCATAAGGGAAATATAGTTGGAAATCCAGACTATAGAACCTTTACATGTAGCCGGCTATAAGATCCAAAAACACATGGTCAGTTTGATGTTTCTTGTGATATTCCACAACTTTAGACAACTCACCAATACTTTGATCATCTACATAAGGCTTCAGCTGTGTGTTCTCAAACTGCTCCTCAAATTGATTTTCAAAAATAATGTATTCTTCCTCAATCTCAAAAGAGAAAGGAAGAAATGCCCTCTTTTTGTATTCTACCATAGAAAGCTTTTGAAAAGTATGATCATGATTATGAAGACTATATGATTGAATTTGACCTTGTAACCCTTCAATGTCTTTCTCAATGTTCTTAGCAACTTCATCCAAAAATTTCATCTTATCTTCTGTCTTGCACTCAAATGATTTTAGATAAGAAGACAAGGACAAAGAAAAATTTTCATCTATTTCTTCATTAATATGATCATCATTCCATTGTTTGAAACCTTGAATTGAAGGGGAGTTTGCCACCAACTCTATTCTGTCTATCCATTCATCCAAAAACATAAGCCAAAAGTCTGCAAATGACTTAATAGATTTGATAGGGAAGCTTTCAATCCACTGTTTACATTTCCCTTGAAATGAATCATAGAACAATATAATGCAAACATCCTCATGTTTGACTCTAAGAAGCTCGGTAAAATCACAAAAATCTGATATATGCTTCAAAGTTAAACTAAAATCTTCTCCATTGAATTTTGGACCATTGCTTAAAAAATATGTATCCTTGGGAAAATGATTTGGGAAACCATGACTTTCTCAAAAATTTATACATGCATACCTTGAAACAAGAATGGCAGCATTTGAGTTCTTCATAAGTTCAGTAGAATCACCATAAATCTATGAAATTTGAATTATTAAATAATGGAGTCGCCAAGGTAGTTTTGTATCCTTGAAAAGATTCTTGAGCTCCAGCTACCTTCAGAATTTCAGCTTCTTGATTTCGGGAATGAATAATCTTCAGACTCTCGGTAGACGCACCAAAATGTTATCACCAAAATAGGACTCTGATAGGCTGCTGATCAGACTATCTCAGTGTAACTATTTCAAACCAATATTTTAGCTAAGGCCTAGCCTCCTTAGCCTGATAGGGCTCTCTCAAGGGTTAATGATATTGATTAATGATAATATAGATGGCTAACTCTATCTTGCTTTTGTGTGTTTGTAGGTTGAAAATATGAAGGCTTGCTACCATTGGGTTATGGAGTCAATAAGTTAATAGATTCATTGGAAAAGTTTCTAGACATGGAAGCTGAGGCAAATGGGATTTTCAAACAAAGATAAATCACTCAATAAAATATGTCAACACAGTAATTCCATTACTAAAGGAAGTCAGAGCATAGGGTTATGAATTTTGAGTAATAGTAATGAAACTTAATGTTAGTAGTTCAAAAATAGTTTACTCACAAAATGCAGAAAGACACAGTCATCTCATTTCTAAAGAAAGTCAAAGAACATGGTTGTGAACTCTGAGTAATAGCAATGAGATCTACTGCTAAACACAAGGAATTCAAAGCATAGGGTTATGAATTCTGAGTAATAGTAATGAAACTTACTGTTAGTAGTTCAAAGATAGTTTACTCACAAAATGCAGAAAGACACAGTCATCTCATTTCTAAAGGAAGTCAGAGCACATGGTTGTGAATTCTGAGTAATAGCAATAAGATCTACTACAAATGATTCAAAGTAACATATAAATTAAGAAAACATTAACCCCATGAGCACTCAAATCTGTTCAGTAAAACCTTCTTTGCATTACTAATTATAGTTCATAGCATAAAGCAGCAGCTCGGCCAAAAAGTCTTCATCCCCTTCCTAATTCGACCTCTTGGTTCATATATAGCTTTTACAATAAGGATTCCCTCATCCTTAATCAAGAGAATTCAAATTTCTATGATTGACACCTATTTTAACCATAAAACAGACTATTAAATACAAATGACAACTAACTGACTGTCTTAGAGTCCTAATACAATTAGGAGTATAACTCCTTATTATGATTAAAACAACCTTATCTAGAAATTAAACATTCTCTTTGACACCTATAACTCCATGAATTCGAATGATGTCCATAACCCTCTTGCTGGCCTTCAATGACTTCTCCTTCATCTGTCCTGAAAACTAGGAAAATGTCTCCTGCAATTATGACTTTAAAGAAAGCCTCGTATCTCCCAACTGATGGCACTTATGAAAAAAGTGAGATAGGTTATTGTATCTGGGGATTTTATGAAGAGAAAAATCCTTCATGATTCCAAAAAACTTTTTCATGTGGCCAAAAATTGATCTTTAAAAGGACTGCTAAACCAGAAAACAAAGTTCCTCTCAGTAGTTTCGTAACGCAAGTTAAACCATCATTTTCTCCCACCTCATACTGAATTTGAAGAAACTAAAATAATTTTTTGTAGATAGATATGTTAGGAAGAAAAACCTCTTTCCGTTTTCCAAAATATGCTTTTAGTTACTCAAGAAACCCCCTGGAAGTTGACTACTTAAAACAATTTTTCTGTAACTGTTATTTTTGTAGCGCAAGGCTTAATTCTTGCATATATCCTTCATTCCTTGAGTTTTTCTTTACTTAGACTTTAAACCTCCTCAAATGATCTCCTTAAATTTCTGTAGTAGCATCCTTCTCCAAAAATAGCCCCTTCATTCCTTTGAAGATTAACCAAAAAGAACAAAACTGCACCTACAACAGTTTCGTAGCGCGCTACGAAACTACTATGCATGTTGAGTCATCAACTTCTCCCAGCTCATAATGAATTTGAAGAAACCGAAAGAGGTTTTTGTAGATAGGTATGTTATAAAGTAAAACCTCTTTTAGTTTTCCCAAATATGCTTTCAGTTGCTCAAGAAACCCCTTGGAAGTTGACTAATTAAAACAGTTTTTTCTGCTGAAAAGGGCTGCTTCAGCGATTTTGTAGTGCAAAACAGGCTTTTTACACTGTCTACGCTACAAAAACGTGGATTCTTAGCTAATTTCAAAATTTCTTCAAAATGACTTGAGATATGACTTCTAAACACAAGGTGAGACTTCTAATACATGGAATAAGGTTGTCAAACTTTGTTTGGAAATGAAATATGACCTTAAAGACTTCTAACCCTATGACCTAACCCTTTAAGCATGAAATGACCTAGAGACCCTTTAACACCATGACTAAAAGAAGGGTTTGTAAATGAGAATTACACTATTGAGACTCTAATCCTATCACCTATCCATTTATGTATGCGATGACTCAAAACTTATTATAATACCATGACTAGAAACAAGGCAAACTTTCCAAAGTTTAAAAAACAAATTAGGGTGATAACAACACACAGGAGAAAAATGGAGTTGCAGAAATAATGAACAAGAATTTGATGGAAAGGGAAAGAAGCATGCTTAGTGGTGCCGAGTTAGGACAAGAATTCTGGGTAGAGTCGGTGGAGAGTGTATGTTACCTGGTCAACAGATCACCTTCATCAGCGTTGGAGGATAAAACTCCACAAGATGTATGGACTGGTAAGAAACCCTCTCTTTCACATCTGAGGGTATTGGGATGTGATGCATATGTACATGTTCCAAAGGAGAAAATAACAAAGTTGGATAGTAAATCTAAAAAGTGAATCTTTATAGGGTATAAGGATGGTTTAAAGGGTTATAAGATTTTGAACCCAGTGACAAGGAAGGTTGTATACAGCCGAGATGTGGCGTTCAGAGAGGTGAAAGATGTTATTAAACATGAAGTCCAACCAAAGGAACCTGAGAAGATAGAGTTTGAGCTAAAGGAGGAAGAATCAGACTCTACAACAGAAGAGGAATCAGAAGATGAAGAGACACAAACTCTGGGTGTGAGAAGTTCAGTTCGAGAAAGAAGGTAGCCAAAAAGGTATAGTCCATCTACTTTCTGTTCAAATTTTGCTTTATCTATTACTGATGATGATCCCAGAATTGTGAAGGAAGTAGTAGATTCAGAGGATGTAAAACTATGGAAAGAGGCCATGGTTGATGAAATGGCATCTTTGCACAAAAATGAGGCTCGGGATCTGGTGGAGTTGCCGGCAAGAAGGAAACCCATTGGCAGCAAATGGGTGTTCAAGAAGAAGACAAATGCATAAGGAAAGGTGGAGAAATACAAAGCTTGGATGGTAGCAAAAGGTTATTCCCAAGTGCCGAGAATTGATTTTGGTGATATTTTTTCTCCTGTTGCCAAGGTAGCTTCTATTAGATTACTTTTATCTGTTGTTGCTGCTTTTGATTTTGAGGTAGAACAGATGGATGTGAAGACAACATTTCTTCACAGGGATCTGGAAGAGGAGATCTACATGAAGCAACCTGAAGGCTTTGTGGTGAAGGGTAAGAAATGATTGGTATGAAAGTTTAAAAAGTCTATGTATGGGTTAAAACAATCACCAAGGATGTGGTATTAGAAATTTGATACATTTATATGGGGACTTGGCTTCACCAAAAGCAAAGAAGATCACTGTGTGTATTTTAAATTAATTGGTGACCGTGTTGTTTATCTGGTCTTCTATGTGGATGATATGTTGCTGGTTGGAAATGACAAAGAAATTATCCAGGATTTGAAGACCCAATTTTCCTCCAAATTCGACATGAAAGATCTTGGTGTTGCGAACTATATTTTGGGCATGGAAATTAAAAGAGATTGGGCAAAGAGGAAGCTCTGGTTAAACCAGAGGAAGTATGTCAAGACAATACTACAGAGGTTTAATACGTAGGATAGTAAACGGGTGAAGGTTACTATTCTTGTAGGTGCGAAGTTATCTGCTAAACAATGTCCCAAGACACAAGAAGAGGAAGAGGACATGTCCCATGTTCCATATGCAAGTGCAGTCGGTAGCCTGATGCATACGATGGTATGTACTAGACTAGACATTGCACATGCAGTGGGAGTATTGAGAAGGTTTATGTCAAAACCAGGGAAGAAGCATTGAACAGTAGTGAAGGGGGTTTTCAAGTATTTGTGTGGCACTAGTGATTACGGTTTGTGATACCAAGGAAGACCAGAATTGGACAGAATGTTGGATATTCATGGCTTTGTTGATGCAAACTGGGCTAGAGATCTAGATCAGAGAAGATCTACAAGTGGGTATGTGTTTAACCTATTTGGAGGTGCAGTTAGTTGGATGAGTAAGAAACTTCTGTAGTGGCACTATCAACTACAGAGGCAGAATACATGGCAGCCACTCATAAAAGTAAGGAATCCATTTGGTTCTAGAGATTGTGTTCAAGTATGGGGTTAGTGTAGGGAGCTATAAGGATAGACTGTGACAACCAAAGTCCAATTTTCTTGGAAAATAACCCTTCTTATCATTCAAAGACAAAGCATATTTATGTTCAGTATCAATTTGTGAGGGATATGATAGAAGACAAAAAAGTGTTGCTGCTAAAGGTGGACACTTTGAAGAATACTGCAGATGCATTGAAAAAATATGTGAGCTCTGAGAAGTTCTCTTGTTGTAGAGAAACAATGGGCATTGCAGGTCTGGATAAATGACTAAGATCTCCTGTGGCCGCTTGTGGAAAGAAAACAACAAGTGGGAGAATGTTGGGTTGTGTTATATTCTTTCCACGACTAGTTTCCCTAGTTAACCAGGGCGTTAGAGGGGGGGTGGAGCCCCTCCTTTGTTGCACTGATTATGCAGTAGGGGGGTAACAGGGGGGCGGAAGCCCCCCATGTACAAGGGGTTTGAGGGGAGCGGTTAGCCCCCCTCTACAGGGTCAGAGGCAACACCCCGGGGAAAATTGTTTTGGACCCTATATTAGGTGGGCGGACCTACCTATGGTTTTGTGCATGGTTTTCGCACATGGTTTTGGGCACGATGGTTTTCGGTCCATGGTATTGGATGCTTCGGCATGTATATACATGTATTGTAACATTGAAAGGAACATAAAGAAAAATCATTTTGGTAGTCCCGGTTTTTGGATCCAGGGGAAAATCTCTATGTATATGTGTTTTACTTATTATGTTCTCGCATTGTTTATTTTATGTGTTTTAGAATTTGTATGTAAGTAATTTCTGTACGGGGTTAAAACCTACACATACTACATTCTTTATTAAGATCAAGAACTGTAACAAAGTGACAATGAAGAGATTGCTTCCAATTGTAGATGAACCACTACTACTTCAACCCCCTTCTAATTTTGAGTCGTCTTGACTCCTTATTGACCGTCATGAATAAATATATATAAACCAACACTACTTTAGAACATTGATATCAACAAGCCATTGCATGATGTGTTGAAGGCTCTTGCATTATCAACAAATATATAGTAAAAGAATGCACAATTGTATGCCAAAATTCAGAACTATAGCAAATGTTGTAGAATATTGGTGATTAGGCCATCTCTGATATATTCCCTTCCAAAATTTTGATTAGGTCAGTTAAAGAATATTCAAGTACATATCCGAGAGACCAAAACAAGGTACTGTTTTTCCCTCAAAAAATCACGTAACTAACCCTTTAGAATTGATGCCATAAGAAGGATGAAATTTAGAGTCTTCACATAGTCCTTTTGTAATTAGAGGATGAATTAATTGTTGGATGGTGTTAGCATTGATGTCAACCCAAGGGGTTTGATGGGGTTTGAATTTGAATGAAACAACAGTCATTGATGTCAAATGAATAATGAACACTTCTTAGAATTATCTAGATTACATCAAGTTCAAGGCTACACTATTGGATGGTTCAAAACCCAGGTCCTCAGGTTTTGGTTCATACCCTGACCTTGTCGAGGGTTTTTTAAGGATCAACACATTGAGTTTGACTTGGATATTGTTAAGTTATGGTATGTTCTATGCTTATAAGATTTTACTTCTTTTCTTTATTATATTCCACAGATTCGCAATCACATTTACATAAAGTAAAGTGCAGATAGAACATTAAACGATCGACAGAAAATGAGCCAAGACAAGAGACACAAGATGTGGCGGCTAGACAGGGACAAACCCCACAATGTGTAGGGAAACAATTTGATCAAATCTTCTTTTATCTTCAATAATTTAGCAGAGAAAAATAGTACAGTAAATCTGATTTATATCAGTAGTACCAAACCCTAAATCAGCAGCATCAACATTAGAAGCTTCATCATCAAACTAGGGCAGACGATATCTTACAAACCGACCATTAGATCGGCTTGATTCCACCACCAAAAGTTGAAGCTTTCAGAGGAGGTTTAGATGAACCTACAGTGTCATTCAGATGAGGAGATCTTCTAGTCCACGCAGGTCCAACTTCACTTCTGCAGTTGCAACATCAGTTTCAGCAGCTTCCTTCAAACTAGGGCAGTCAATATCTTGCAAACCGTCCGTTGGATTGACTTGATTCCACCACCAAAAGTTGTGGCTTTCAGAGGAGGTTCAAATGAACCTACAACATAGTTTAGATGAGGAGATCTTCTAGTCCACGCAAATCAAACTTCACTTCTGTAGTTGCAGCTTCAGTTTCAGCAGCTTCCTTCAAACTAAGGCAGTTGATATCTTGCAAACTGTCTGTCAGATTGACTTGATTCCACCACCGAAATTTGCGACTTTTAGAGGAGGTTCAGATGAACCTACAGTGTAGTTCAGATGAGGATATCTTATAGTCCACACAAGTCAAACTTTACTTCTGTAGTTGCAACTTCAGTTTCAGCAACTTTCGGATTCACATGTGTGAGGGAGAGACCCTTTTTTGCGCAGTAGAGAAGAGACTCTTTTATGTGTAGTAGACAGAGAAAGAGATGTGATGATATGAGTGAGTCCAAATGAGGAAAAGTCCTCCTATATCTATACACAACGTTGGTATTTGAATAGATGCGACTGTTGGGCTTCTGAGCCTACAAGAGTTGTAGGTCGACTTGATAATAATTCCATAATCAAAATAAATTCATATCTCCATGAATACTTATCGGAATCGGATGATCTTTATATCAATCCTACACCTCTCAATGAGAGGAATCTAATAAAAATATTATCAGCCATGAATAAGATGACCCACATGAAGTTTTTCCATGGTTTCCAATTTTAACACTCCCTCTCAACTAGGGAGAACTTCATCTGCAATCTGTCTATCTATCGTTACTATTCATCCATCAAATGCACTACCCTGTATAGCCTAACCCTTGCCCTGCTCTGCTCTATTATGCCTATTTTGCTTTGTCTTGTTCTTCCCTATACTGATCTGTACTGTTCTGCTCTGCTCTGCTCTTGCATTGTTCTGTTCTACTCTGCTTTTGTCCGAATTATGAAGAAGAATAAATGATCGAGGATGTATCATACTGACTCAAAGTCAGTCTCAGAGTATGTACCACTGGTCCCAGACCAATCTCAACCAACCCGAAGTCAGCGTCATAATGAGTACAACTCCACTGGTCCCAGATTAGTACCATCCTCCGCTGACTCAAAGTCAGTCTCGGAGTGTGTAACACTGGTCCCAGACCAGTCTCAATTGACCCGAAGTCAGCGTCATAGTATGGTACAACTCCTACCACTGGTCCCAGACCAGTATCACAGTCTCAGAGAGTGTACCACTGGTCCTAGACCAGTCTCAACCAACCTGAAGTCAGCATCATAGTATGTACCACTCTCACTGGTCCCAGACTAGTACTGCACTGACACAAAGTCAGTCTCAGAGTATGTACCACTGGTCTCATACCAGTCTTAACCAACCCAAAGTTAGCGTCATAGTATGGTACAACTCCTATCACTGGTCCCAGACCATTATCATTAATCCCAGATCAATGGAGGTCATCCTAGTGTAGGGAGTGCCGTAGATACAACGACACATCCATCGCTACTACTATGGTCCCTAACTTCATTTCCCTACTCATTGATCAAGTGAGAGATACTTCCCATGAGTCCTAGACTGCATGGGTAGGATGCCTCGATAGGAGAACTAATCAATCATGTCCTCACAGGATAACACATCAATCCTGCTACAATCGCCATGGAGAACACATCAATCTAGGCCGCCATGGAGAACACATCGATCCAAGCCTCACAGGAGAACACATCAATCCTGCTACAATTGCCATGGAGAACACATCAATCTAGGCTTCACAGGAGAACACATCAATCCTGCTACAATTGCCATGGAGAACACATCAATCCAGACCTCACAGGAGAACACATCAATCCTGCTACAATCGCCATGGAGAACACATCAATGCAGGCCTCACAGGAGAACACATCAATCCTGCTACAATCGCCATGGAGAACACATCAATCCAGGCCTCACAGGAGAACACATCATCCTGCTACACAGGAGAGCAAATCATCTTATTCCACAAGAGAGCGAATCATCTTGTCTCACAAGAGAGCAAATCATCTTGTTTTAGTGCGCACCACAAGGAGAGGGTGAGTCACCCTGTGGTCCTATGTTGCTCCAGTAAGAAATGCAAGCCCTCAGAGCTCCCAGAGCTCAATGTATGCAACATGCAGGACCCTTGTACAAGGGTTTCTTGACAACTCCAAGTCATTTGGGAAAATCACAGATTAGATCTTTCCTCAGGGCTTTGACAAGGTGTATCGACCTGTACACCATCTGAATGCGATGAATCCTCCTTGCTTATCGACTTACCATATCCCAGATGATGTCTATCTGCTGGAGCAATCGATGAATATGGGATTCCTTAATAATCAAATCCCACCTCTGGTTGTCACATAGGATCACAGTTGAAGAGCTTTTACAACTAGACTGCCTCACAGGAGGCCATGCTAGCAGCAATATACTTTGCTTCAGCGGTGCTCAAAGCCACCGACTTCTACTTCTTGCTCATCCAGGATATCGAAGCATATCCCAAAGTGAAATAGCACCCGGAAGTGCTCTTATGGTCCACCACACTACCTGCCCGATCAGCATCAGTATATCCAAGTAGTCTCACATCTTCAACAATGTATCTCAATCCATGAGAGATTGTGTCCTAAAGACATCTCAGAAGATTCTTGGCACCAATCTAGTGAGGCTCAACCAAATATGAGCTCATAATGCTAATTTCAAAACATATGTTCGGATGGAGGTTCAACAAGAACATCAATGCTAATGAGTTTATGAAACTCAGAGGCATTTCCCAAATCTGGTCCAACATCACTACCATATAACTTCCGAAAGTTAAGATCCTCGAGGTAGTCACAGGCTTGCAGTCCATCATACCAAATCTTTTCAGAATCTTCACCACATATTTTCCTTGAGATAGGAAAATTTCCCTTGGTTTCTGCCACACTTCAAGTCCTTGGTTCTTCATTTCAAATTTAGAAGCCAACTCCCTCTTACATTTGTGAATGAGAGGGTATGCACCCATTAGATTGAGGTCATCCACGTATAGCACCAATCTGAGAGGTTTGTCATCTTCAACCTTAAAGTAAAGGTTAGGATCGGCTTCACTCCTGGTGAATCCCAGCTTCATCAAGTAGCTATCGATCCTCTCATACCATGCTCGGGGTGCTTGCTTTAGCACATAGAGAGTCTTCTTCAACCTGCATACATGAGATTTTCAATCATAAATCTAAAATCCTTCGGGTTGCTGCACATAGACCTCTTCTCTGATCGAACCGTGCAAGAATGCAGTCTTGACATCCATCTAATGTAGGTTCCATCCTTGTGAAGCCACAAGGGATATGATCAAGCGGATGGTCGTATATCTAGAAACAGGTGCAAATATCATAATCTATACCTTCCTTCTGGGAGAAACCACGAACAACAAAACAAGCCTTATACTTTTCGGTACTTCCATCTGTTGCATGCTTTATCTTGTAAAGCCATTTAGAAGTGGCAATTGTCTTGTCCTGGGGTCTGGGAACCACTTCCCAAACATCATTCTCCATAATAGACTCATATTATATGGTCATAGCATCCTTCCATACTTGATGCTTGATGGCATCTGAGAATGATGAAGGCTCATTTTGTATGATCATGCTCATGATGGTCGGGTACCCCTAATACCTGTTAGGTTTCTTACTTTGATGGAAGGTTCCTCGGGGTGCAATATGTCCTTCAGCATCATCAAGTATCCCCCTAATCCATGAAGGCCTCTTCCTAGAAGAGGAAGGCTCATGTGGATGAGGATCAATCAGATCCATGGGTTCTTCTACATCAGGCATTGATTCATCATCCTTTTCGTTCGGTTCCATGGTGTCGGCTTCTTGAGAGCTCCTCAAAGTCAGAAGATTGTACACCTTGCTGAGAGTCATATCTTCATCAAAGGTGACATCATGACTAATCACGACTTCCCTTTGATCGGTGGTGAACATTTCTTCAGGAGTCTTGGAACCCAATGCTTGATGAGGTCATTGATTTTGTACATATACGGCGGTGTTTGTAGTTTCAGTCCATAGAAACTTCGAAAGTCTTTGATCATGTAGCATGGCCCAAATAGCTTCCACAATCATACGGTTCTTCCTTTCTGCCACACCATTCTACTCTGCAGTATGTGGTGTAGTGGTCTCCCTCTTAATTCCAACCTCAAGTATGCCTGAGTGAACCAACTGTAATATATCGGAGGTCTTGCTTTGGCTTGAGGGGAATGATCCCCTGTTGAGCTTTCCTTCAGCACATCCTGGACAGACACCTTATTTCTCTACTCAGAATTTAGGCATCTCTGTCACCATTTGTCTTACACCGAGTATAGCTTTATAATGAAGGGGGGCAAACCTCTGATGCTAAAGTTCAGACTGAAGAGATGTGTCATAAGACATGACACCTAGTGGACTTCCATCGACCTAATATAATGAATCAACACTAAAGCAAAGACTAAAGGCATCTTTAACATTTTTTTTCCATATACATACCTTGCCATTATTGAAGGTTACCTTGTAGCCTTTGTCTTCCATTGTCGAGATGGACACTAGGTTCTTTTTGAGGTTAGGTGCATTTAATACATCCTGGAATTTATAGCCTTCTTGAATGGTCATCCTCTTCCTCGATTCTCAACTCTCCTCTTACCTTTGCTATTGAATTTTTCATTCCTTTGATTGCCATTAGAGGGATTTTGATCATCGTCCCAGTGTGAGTCCTTTCTATCAAGGCACT
The DNA here is from genome assembly GCA_031772625.1 of Pinus tabuliformis. NCBI lineage: Eukaryota > Viridiplantae > Streptophyta > Pinopsida > Pinales > Pinaceae > Pinus > Pinus tabuliformis. Next base: position 1,584,884,007 of record CM062820.1, on the reverse strand, counting down.
CCTTTGCATAGTGACCTGCTTTATCACAGATGTAACATCATCATTTTCTTCCACCCTTAGGTCCAGCCTTTCCTTTTGATTTAGTCCCGGAATTATTTCTTTTCTTAGCATGAGAAGAAAAGGCAGCAGGAGGACCTTTAGGCATGGGCATTTCTTGCTCTTCTTCCCTTGTTTCTTCTTGAATGCATCTAGCTATTAATCCCTCGAAACCAGGAATTACATTATTGTTCATAAGAGAAGTCATGAACACGTACCATTCGGATGGTAATCCTCCAAGAATTGTGAGTGCCATTTCTCTGTTAGTAATAGTCTCCCCAATAGATAGGAGATCGTTCTTGATCTCGGTGATTCTTAAGAAGTATGCTTGCATACTCTCATCTTTACCCTTCTTGATTTCCCTCAGCTTATTTCTAAGAAGCAAAACTTGATTTGCATCATTAACTTTTTAAATAAACTCACCAGTCTATCGTAGATTTCCTTGGAGGTGTTCAAGTCAGAGATGTAGACCACCAAGTGCTTTTTTATAGAGTCCCGGATGATCTTCTGTTTTGACTTCTCCATTCTTCCATTTGTTCCTGGCAGCAGGAGGTGCATTTGATGGAGGCTCAATAATATTTCCTCTCACATGATCCAAGACTCCTTGATACTCAAGGGTTAGATTGATAGACATCTTCCATCCGTGATAGTTAGCTTTCTCACAGAGCTTGTCTTCGGCAGGAAAGAGTGTTGAGGACCCCATCGTTCTTTTAGGATAGCCTTGCCAATATTCTCTTCAGTGATTTCTCTTGCTCGGGCTTTATCTTCACCTCAGCTCTAATTCCATGCTAAGTTATGGTATGTTCTATGCTTATAACAATTTACTTCTTTTCCTTATTATATTCCACAGATTAGCAATCACATGTACATAAAGTAAAGTGCAGATAGAACATTAAACGATCAACAAAAAACAAGCCAAGACAAGAGACAAAAGATGTGGCAGCTGGCCACGGACAAACCCCACAATGTGTGGGGAAACCCTTTGATCAAATATTCTTTTATCTTCAATAATTCAGCAGAGAGAGATAGTATAATAAATCTGATTTATATTAGCAGTAGCAAACCCTAGATCAACAACATCAAAATTAGCGGCTTCATCATCAAACTAGGGCAAACGGTATCTCACAAACCGACTGTCGGATCGGCTTGATTCCACCACCAAAAGTTGTGACTTTAAGAGGAGGTTCAGATGAACCAACAAAATAGTTTAGATGAGGATATATTCTAGTCCACGCAAGTCAAACTTCACTTCTGGAGTTGCAACTTTAGTTTCAGCAGCTTCCTTCAAACTAGGGCAGTCGATATCTTGCAAACCGTCCGTCAGATTGACTTGATTGCACCACAAAAAGTTGCGGTTTTCAGAGGAGGTTCAGATGAACCTATAGCACAATTCATATGAGGAGATATTCTGGTCCACATAGGTCAAACTTCACTTCTGCAGTTGCAGCTTCAGTTTCAACAACTTCCTTCAAACTAGGGCAGTCGATATCTTGTAAACCGTCCGTCGGATTGACTTGATTCCACCACCAAAAGTTGCGGCTTTTAGAGGAGGTTCAGGTGAACCTATAATGTAGTTCAGATGCGGAGATCTTCTAGTCCACATAGGTCAAACTTTACTTCTGCAGTTGCAGCTTCAGTTTCAACAGCTTACGGCTTCACATGTGTGAGGGAGAGACCCTTTTTTGTGTAGTAGAGAAGAGACTATTTTCTGTGCAATAGAGAGAGAAATGTGATGAGATGAGTGAGTCCAAATGAGGAAAATTCCTCCTATATTTATACACAACGTTGGTGTTTGAATAGATGCGACTGTTGGGCTTCTGAGCCTACATGAGTTGTAGGCCGGCTTGATAATAATTCCATAATCAAAATAAATTCATATCTCCATGAATACTCATTGGAATCAGATGATCTTTATATCAGTCCTACACCTCTCGACGAGAGGAATCTAATAAAAATATTATCAGCCATGAATAAAATGACCCACATGAAGTTTTTCCCTGGTTGCCAATTTTAATAGATATCCATTTCATTGGATTCTCCTCGTCGAGATATTTGTGTTGATATGCGGTACATCAAGAGGCCTCATGGTTTAAGAGATATTCACCTTTGAAGTCAGTGACCCTAGTCTCTGGGATAAAACCCAAGGATATGGTGACTTGGCACATTTTGATTGGTTGTGGACATCCAAAATGAATATTAAAGGTTTCCTATCATATCTTATGGAGAGATCACCTTAAGAAAGGTCATTCATATGTGTTACACCCATAGGTCATAATGTAGGTCAAGATATTATCTTAAGATCAAAATGATCCATACCTTAGGGCTTAAGTAATCATTCAATAAAATTTAATTAACACTTTTTTTAAAAGAACTTGAGCCTTAATCCTCATCCAACGCATACTTAGAAGCCCCTACCTAGTCTAACCGCATGCCTATAAAAAGAGACCTATAATAATCTAAAAATATATAATTCTCACTTTAAGTTCTCATTTTTATTCTAAAATTTTTGGCCTCATAATAAGACATTTGAGGAAAAAAATACAATCTTTTTTAGGAAAAGAGGATAATGTTTAAGGGTTTCAAGCCTAGCGAAGTTCAAAGGACATTGTGCATCTAATAAATATTAAGACATATGTTGGTAACTTTCTATGGGTAGAGCTTAAGAGTGTTTCAAGAAGGTCATAGGGATGATTTGTGGCGCCTTGGTTTTTGTGATCATTTGCAAGAAGTCCTGGATGGTTATAGCATTATTTGTAGTAGCATGAGTAGTTTGGTACAACCAAGTACAATGTAATGTTTTATAGTTAGTGTTGTATGCAATGCAATGATTCAGTGTTGATGTGCAGTGGCCTACAGTGATGTGCAGTGATTAGTGGTAGCAGATTATCTAGTAGTGATTAGGTTATTTGGCAGCGTCAGCAGTAAGGGTTTGACACAATGAAGTGATCAATTTGCGCAGAATAGTGCAGTCATTAGTTTGGACAACAACATCTTATTTACAACATTCTTTTATTTTTTCAAAGCACAAGGGGATCCGGTCTGAAAATTGTGAAATGTGGTCTACCAGTCGATTAGGGTGGTAGGGTGGTGCAAGGTAGGTGATTGGAGTCACCTTTAGGTTGTGGCTTGAGAACACTTTAGGGTGGTAGGGTGGTGTTATGACACGTCATGGCCTGCATAAGGCATTGTGGCATCCTCTCAGTTGGGGATGATAAATTATAGGGTGACGAAGCATTATTCATATAGCATCTAGTAAACAGAGTGTTGGGGAACTTGTCAGGTTGTGGCTTGAATTACAAGGCGTTGGGGCATCCTTTCCGTTGTAATATTTTATTAGGGTATAGTAGTGTCCTACATGTTATTGCTTGTAAATCAGGGGGTTGGATCCTCCTTCAGTGTGGCCAAAACTTGATGTAATTATTTTATTTTAAAAGAGGGAAGAAGACAATTACTAAGAATCGTTCAATTGTTTTTGACCCAGAGGAGGTTTCCCACCTAAAAATATTTTTGTCCACTATTTTATCTTTTTGCACTGTTGTTTGGTGTTGTCTGTTGTTGATTATTTTTTATGATTATCTAAAGAAGAAAAATAATAATAACTAAATATTAACTAATGCTGTGAAAAAGATTAAAAAGTACTAATTGCTAAGAAATATTGATTCACCCCCCTCTCAGTATTTCCAACAATTGGTATTAGAGTAGGATCCTTCAATAGCATCTTAACAACTAGAAGGCAGATCTCAGAGTACATAGACGGGAAAATCGAAGAACAAATCTACCAAGAATTCAAAGGAAGTTTCAGGAACTGTAAAATTCTCCAAATCTGAAGAAAATCAGTATTGTACACTAACTCTTGAATTTTATGAAGATAATTACTGGATATGGGAATCTAGAATGGTAGTCCATTTGGAAGCTCATGAAGTATGGAAATCTATTGTTTCTGGAGACACATCTACCGATGAAACTAAAAGGTACAATACAAAAGTCATGAATGTCATTTTTAATGTTCTGCCATATCCCATAAAGAAAAAGTTAGTCAATGCTCAATGACCTTAGGAAAGGCTCCATAATCTCTACTCAAAGAAGCATTCAGGACAAGATGTAAATGTTGATAATCATGCAAATATTGATATTAAGGAATCAAATAAGGATGCTCCTAAAGAAGAAGTTGAATAAATGAGTGAAATCAAATTTCAAAATGAAGTTGTCAGAGTTATAAAGGAACTCAGAGTGAAAAAGAAAGGGATAAATTTCTGGAAGAAGAACTAAAGATAGCAAAAGGACATGTCGCAATACTTAATAAGACGAGTGAAGAATCTAAGGAAATTATTATCATTCTTAGAATCGAGTTAGAAGAAGCTAGAAAAATTAAAGAGTTAGAGAATCATACACTCAAAGAAGAAGTTGCTCTATTGAACTCCAAGTGTAGGAAGTAGATCAAAAAGAGAAAGATTTGGCAAGTCAATTGAAGGAATTTGGTAAAAGGTATGTATCTGAATTTGATCAAAAGAAAAAGGAACTAGATATAACTCTTGCAGAAATAAATAGGCTCTGGAAGTACAATGGAAGGTAGAAGAAACAGATACAAGTTCTCAATAGAGAAGCATAAAAGGTCACTCTTCTAAATCTACAAAAATCATATAAATATCCCATGGTCCAACATCACATTATGACAAAGACTGTCTCAATATGAAAATCAACCATGTTGAACCATCATCAACCATGGTCAATCATGGTTCAACATCAAATTGTGACAAAGATTGTCATAATATGAAAATCAACCATGGTTAACCATGGTCAAATGTCACATTGTAAAAAATATTGTCTCAATATGGAAATATATCATCGTCAACCATGGTTAATCATGGTCAACCATGATCCAATGCCACATTTTGGCAAATATTGTGTCTAAATGAAAATAAACCATGGTCACCCATCGTGGACCATGGTCAACTATCGTGGACCATGATCAACTATGGTCAATCATGATCAACCATGGTCCAACGTCACATTGTGACAAAGATTGTCTCAATATGAAAATCAACCATGTTGAACAATCATCAACCATGGTCAATCATGGTCAACCATGGTCCAAGATCAAATTGTGACAAATATTGTCTCAATATGAAAATAAACCATGGTTAACTATGGTCAAATGTGACATTGTGACAAATATTGTCTCATTATGGAAATCTATCATGGTCAACCATGTTAAATCATGGTCAATCATGGTCAACCATGTTCCAATCCCACATTGTAACAAAGATTGTGTCAATATGAAAATAAACCATAATCAACCATGGTCCAACAGTGCATTATGACAAAGATTTTCTGAATATGAAAATGAACCACGGTCAACCATGGTCAATCATGGTTAACCATTGTCAATAATAATGGTCACATCATGACAAAAATTGTTTCTTGGTCCAACGTCACATTATGACAACCATGGTCAACCATGGTCCAACATTGCATTTTGACAAAGATTGTCTCAATATGAAAATCAATCATGCTCAACCATGGTATAACAACGAATTGTGAAAAAATATTGTGTTAATATGAAAATGAACCATGGTCAACGATGGTCAACCCTATTTATTTTAGGTTTTATAATATTTATCTTAGGGTTTGTATACCTTGGTTTTATAATATTAAACCCTTAGGTATAATATTATTTCCTTGGGTTTATAATTGATTGTGTTTTTAGTATTAATCCCTTGCATTTATTAGTCCCTTGGGTTTATAATATCAATCCCTTAGGTTTATTAATCTAAGGGTTCATATTCCTAGGGTATAATATTACTGATAGGGTTTATAATATTAATCCTAGGGCTTAATATAAATCCCCTATGTTTATAATCTTGATCAACCATGGTCTAATGTCACATTGTGACAAAGATTCTCTCAATATAAAAAACAACCATGTTCAACCATCGTCAACGATGGTCATTTATCATCAACCATGGTCTAAAGTCACATTGTGACAAAGGTTGTCTCATTATGAAAATAAACCATGGTCAACCACGGTCAACAATGTTAAATCCTGATAAACCATGGTTAAGCATGGTCAAATGTTGTATAGTAACAAAGATTGTCTCAATATGAAAATAAATTATGGTCAACCATGGTTAATCATGGTCAACCATGCTCAATCTTGGTCAATCATGGTCAATATGAAAATAAATGCCATGGTTAATCATGGTCAACCATGGTCCAACATCGCATTGTGACAAATATTCTCTCAATATGAAAATCAATCATGATCAACCATTGTCCAACACATCGCATTGTGACAAATATTGTCTCAATATGAAAATCAACCATGGTCCAACACATTGCATTGTGACAAAGATTGTCTCAATATGAAAATCAACCATGGTCAATGTTGAGAGATTAATTGGTGAATTAATCCTCTAATATTTATATGTCAATTCGGGCTCGTAAACACAAGTTGTATTGCACTTTTTCTATTTAGTTCTAGTTTGGAGTTTTATTGTTTCCTTTATGATGATCAGATGGGTAATGAAACACACCAATGCTTGCAAACTCAAAATAAATCAAACCATCTAGCCAGCACGGGCATAATCAATAATCAAATTTAATTTAAATACTTTCAAACCTCTATGAACTTAACCTATTTGGAACTAGAACTGAAATCTATACTTAACAAGTGACTTGACTCTTTACCACGGATTTCAATTTATGAGAATGAATGGCTAGTCAAATAGACTGCACACAAAACTTAATCAATTAAGACCCAATCTCAACTTCTTACAATTGTTTCTCAAAAGAATTAGAGGTTTACCCTACTTGTAATGGCAATCCAATTCTAACTAAACGATCAAACTGTACTCAATGACTTATTAAACCTAGTAGCTTGTTATCAAACCAAAGATCTTGGTGTTGAGCACTAATCTAGATACTTTGTTTCACACTTAACCAAACAAACTTGACTTTTTACTCTCAACCAAGTTGTATATAGGTTCCCAATAAATCACAACCATGATAACAATTCCAAGCACTAACTCTATTCGAACATGGCAATCAAACGAAACAACTATGAGAAACTGTACTCAAAAACTACCCTACAGTCGCATCAACCTTCAAAATGTAAGTAACCCTATTCGAAACCCTAACAAACCAATACTCTGCTTTTGAAATCCAATCAGGCATCTAAGCTATGGAAATATAACCAAGCATTCAAACGCAACAAGGGAATTAGGAAATCCAAATGAAACGAAGGAAGTTGCTTTTGAAACTAAAACTAGATCACTCTTTTGCACTTTGAAATCAATCCACGCATTCTACTTAACAAATTAAGAATCCATTTGACAAACATAGATAACCTAACCTATAATAAATTATTTGAATCAATTACTCTGAAAGTAATGCTTCTACTGTATACACACCTATGCCAATAACTTAACATAAAAACCAATTGATTTAAACTCAATCAAGCTCATGACAAATCACATCATTCCAAATAACCAACTTGAAACAAATACTTCCTATGGCACACGCATCTGTGGAAATAGTTCATAAGGGAGTCAATTGATTCGATTAAAACAAGAGAAAGTGATTTCAAAATTGACTAAACACAATCCAAATTAAACTCATATTCTATTCAACTCTGATTTCTAAGTATGTTATCCAATTTAGGCATTAGAAAGTAGCTCTATGTTCTCAATGGATAGACTAGCTCATCATAAGCATTAGATGACAATGGAATTCAACAAGTTTCATATGCATCTATGACAATCACAGTCAAATTAATACAATTTACAGTTTCCAAGAATAGATTAGGCCTTTGCCTTGAAAGCAAGAGCGTTGGTCACACAAAAGATGTATATTTTGATTGCTGAAACAAAAGGATCTAAAAGCATAATATCAGCAGCATAATAAATCATTCATAACTAATAAAAATCTCCACACAACATGTAAATGAGTGATGAACCAAAGATAAATGAAGAACAACTATATCTAGCACATAGGTATACTCCTATGCAATAGCACAGAGCTGATCCCAGATGGGTGGACCCGACCACACCTGGGAGCTTATTAACTTACAGAGAGTGAGAGATTTAAATCATAGCTAGCTCATCATCCATAGTGAACCATCGAACAATTTAATTTGAACTCAATGCATAACCATTGTAAAATTATTTGATTAAAAACAATAGGTTTGAAAGATACACGATGACAATTTAGCTTCTGTTCGATAACTCCTAATCATTACAGAGCAACCTTTTATAGGCGTTAACTTAGTTAAAACAAACTGAACCATAGATAGAAAATTCTAACATCCTAGCTAATTCAATCTTCCATATTGGGTGGCTCGAACAACTTGTTCGATTTTGCCAAACAACCCTCAACCAATCCCAATCTTGGTGTCTACTACATTCAGAGAGGATAAAGAAGATTCTTGTCTTGGCTGAAGTTGAACACATTCAAACATTGCTGGAGGTGGTTCGCCCATCTAGAAGTATGCAGCCTCTTCTCCTTTGCATCATTAGGTACTGAACCCAAAATGGTTGTTGAGTACGAAAGTGGAGGAATCATGGTTCATGGCTAGCATTCACCTATTTTCACCTTTCTCAGTTGCTGCAATGCCAACACTTAACCACACTAATTAGTTAGTTCATTGATAGCCACTCAAATTCACTTAAATTGAACTAATAAATAGAAAATGTTACCATGAAAGGCTTTACCTCGTAGTAGACTTTGGAAAGTGTTTAGAGCAGTAAAAATGGCAGGTGAATAGGTTTAGGAGTGCAAAAAGGTCATAAATACAGGTGGAAAACAGTGGCAGTGTAAACAAAACGGGGGACCAACATACTCCCACGCTGATTCTGATGCATGTCGTCATGCATCCGCAAAAAAGAAAAACTGTGCTTAACAAAAAAGAGACTATGGTCAAAGACCAGCCGTCTTAATTAGTACCTCGATCCCCTGCTTGATCAGTGGGGAACACTTCTGAAATTGGAGAGCTAACCCTTTTGCATTCAGTTTTTTAACAGGCTTATTCCTTACTGCTTTCAAACGCAGCAGTTGCTTGTTCTTTCTGGCCAAGGCATCGTTATGAGCATACAACTTCATGTTGGAATCTCGCACCTTATGGTTTACATCTTTGACAAAATGGAATTAAAAATTATATTTGTTGGCTTGTTCCCTGAGCCTAGCAATTGTTTTCTGTAACTTGATGAGTCAAATTTTTAAGTTCTCTTCCGCATCATACGTAGGAGCTTGGGTTGGTGTCGTTGATTGTTATGAGGTACTGCCTTCTGGTGATTTTCCTTTGCATCCTCTTGGGGAAGAATGGCGTTGATGGGAGATAAGGTCTCCATATCTTGTGCAATATCCGCAGGGAGATTTACCTTGGTCGTGGCAATGGGCTCTCTTTGAAGCGATACTTCAATTTGCTGGACATCAATATCATGTGAGGACGACATATGGACATGTCCTGAGCCGGTGCACTCAGCCTTGGACTGTGGGGTTTGATCCATGCTTCGAGTCTATCATCAGCCTTGAGCAGAGGTCTCAGCCTAAGAAGCTAGGGGTTTTCTGAAGGGAACATGGATTGCCAACATTTGGACTTTTGTGTGGCACTTTCAAGATTCTGGGAAGGCTCTGTAAAGGGGCTCAACTCAGGTTGGTTTGGCTCAGCCTTGTTGTGTTTTATTGTTCTTTTTGACCCCACGGGGGCTTCCAAAGGAACTACATTTTCACCACCTTCACACTATTATCAACTTTCCAGGGGAGTTTAGGAACGGGAGTGGGAGAGTGGGTAGGAAAGGTAGGTGTAGATTTTTATTTGGACATGGGAGTAGTGTCATCTAGTTTTAGGGAGTGGCCTATTGTTTGTTGCTGACCCTTGGTTTGGGTTTCCTTCCCAGGAAACTCCTCAATTAGGAAATCTTCCCATGATGTTTTCCTCTTCTTGAGCTCAGTGATCAACAGGATTTTGATTAAGCTATGGTGGTATAATGCGGTCTCGGGTTTCCTACCCTGCGACTGCACTCCCCTAGCCATCTTATGTAAACTTAATTTCAAAAAGTGAGGAATGTTCAGCTGTCTATCCTCAGTAAAATGGGTCATCAACCTGATATGGTAAAGGAATATAACAGCATACCTCCCCTCGCAGATCACAAAGCATTGCAGCATCATATGTAATGGGCGCCATCGTTCCTTAATGCAATTACGTAGCACTCCTTTTTCCCAACTAATAGGCCTATAGGCGGGTTTTAAAAACATGGTACAACTTGGAATGTCCAGCTGCCCACCTTGGAAGAATGGTTCACCCATGGCCAGTAGCTCGATGTCCCTACTCACAAACTCTTTTATGACCCTAAAATTCAAGTTGCCCACTTCGACATGCTCGCCATCATAACTCCAAGCAAATTCCATAGCGACCTAGTCATTGTAACCTTGAACCTTTACAGGAAGGCCATCAAACCTTTTTCCTATAAAATGCTACTGCATTGTTGATACTCTGTGTTGCATGCAAACTGGATGAAGGTAGTTTCTTGGCGATAAGCTCCCATGGTTTGTGCCTTCACTGTAATTCTTCTTCCCAATTATTCTGCACCTCTGGTCGCTGACTAATTCTATAGCCATGGTCGTAGACGTCCCTTGTATTAGTTCTGGATGAATGATCATCCAATCATGATGAATTGGTAGTGCATGACCGATCCCCATCATGATGATTGTCCTATCCACATCTGGTTCGAAGTGCGAATGTTTGATTGCAATGTGCAAGCATCTAATGTGGTGTGCGAACATCATGGTGTAGAGTGTGAGTATCATGGCCAATAGGTGGCGCATCCTCCTCATGATTAACGAGAGGTATCATGAAGCAATGGCTAAGCGCGAACAGGGCAGAAATCATCACACAGCAAGGAGGAATTATGAGTGGATGTGGTTGTGGTTCGTGTCTCATCAAATGTGCTGGAGATTAATCGTTGTGGGATGGGGAATAGACAGGTTAGGGAGCATGGCATAGGATTATGAGTGATCTTTAGGAGAGGTTCAGAGGTGCACTTCCACGATATACATTTTAACCACTTACTAATCAAATTCAAGCAAAATTAGAGCACGTACCTGAACCACTTTAGTGCTTTCGTGTTGATTTCTTGATCTTGATGCAGCTTACCAGAACTTGAATACAAATGATGTTGGTTGCAACTGTACGCTGTGATCCAGATTCTAAAAATGGAACTCAATTAACCGGATTTCTGACCTCCACAAGTTGAGTACATATCTAGTGGATTTGTACTTAGACATATCAATTGGTAACAACAATCATCCTTTCTTGCTGGTGAAGATGAGTACTAACTCAGGATATATTTTGACATATATATAAAAATAATCTCTCCATGATCTAGAAGAGCTTCTTAATACACACTGTGCTAACAAACGTGCAATTTTGGAAGAATATAGGGCACATATTTGGACATAATTTTAGGATCCTCATATGTAATAACAAATTGCAATTAGACAGAGTATAGGGTACAGACTTGGACATAATTTTAGGATCCTCATATGTAATTAAACAAATTGCAATTAGACAGAGTATAGGGTACAACTTGTTTGAACCTAATTTTAAGACCCTTATACTTGATGCCATATATCATGTTGCTCATTGTCTTTAGAAAGAGAAATTGCTTATCAATCCACGGATTTTGACCAGGCCTGGAATGATGACTGCCTGGGGAATTTCTTCTTTAGGGAGCTAGAAATGTCTAGAAAGAGAGCTCCAAGGGGGCTTATTTTCCCTTGGGCTTGGAAAATAATAATTCAATTCCAAAAGGATCCCTAAACTACAACTACTTTATTGTTTTAATGAGACTAAAGTAGTCGGTGCTCGAGGCATTCATATTTAGAGAGTCTGAGCTACCAATAGTAGACTCCATGGGGTTTCCTTTACGTAAGCATTTCCTTGAGCCCAGAAAAGAACAATTCTATACTAAAGGAATCCCTAGACTAATACTGGTCCATATCATTTTGCAAGTGTTGTCTTTGTGGGTCCTGACCCAGGTTCAACATTAGTCATCCAAACAAATCCCTACACTACTGGCCCTTTCGGCATCAGCCCACAGAGAGCGGACCGAAGTCTCACCCGAAGCAGTATGGGGGGATGCTGGAACCAAGTTTCTACACCCTAAGATGGTTATGATGTCGGTTTATACCCTCTGCCCCTACTTTCACGCAGGTCACTAAGCCTTAGGGTTCTATCATTCTACCCTTTACTCTGCCCTTCAGTACCTCCGCAAAGGTGTACGATTGAGCTTCGTGTAACCCTAACCCGCATTTCAGGTACTTTCGTGTAGCTATGACAATGTATTGTCTACGTTCCCAATTTATCTCAAGTGTTTTACTTATCTTACTAATCAATCACAGTTAGCGTCGCATAAACTAATATCTTTACTTGCGTTCAATTAACATATATAATCACGTATATTCACGCATCCAATAAACATTGTAAATTAAACCCAAAATGAAATATAATCAGATGCACTAACAAAACCAGTTGCAACATCTTGAGCTTAGCCTCCTCCTTTTTGAGCTGTGTGGCGGACTTGCTCGACCCCACCGCCGAGTCTGAGGCAGTGCACCACTCTTCCAACCAGCGATAAAGAACTGCATCAATTGTGTCATCCGTTTCCAAGTAAGGCAAGTCATGCCACTTCTACTCAGGGTCCTTGTGTGCCTTGATCGCGATGCACTAAAAGTCTGCCTTGAACTCCACATACTCCTGCAGTTTGGCAAACATAGTAGGTGACAATCTCAGTTTCCGATCGATAGCCATGCATATATTCATTTCCATCAAGATCCAAAAGATATTACTATCCTTGATGCGTTGAGCATCCTTGGTCGCCCACAGCGAAGCATACTTCACTGCTTCTGGTAGGTCCAACACGACCAAGGGGAATTCACTGTCTTCTGGCAGCTCCCAGGTTACTAGCACAATGGACAGCAAGAGCCACGCATAGTGGAAGGTCCTGCTGAGCTCTTGTGCCTCGCAACAGTTCGTAAGGAACTCACCACAAAGATAGTGCACCCAATTAAAATGGGCTCCTTCAATGCATTGGGCTGCTAGAGAAATGAGCGGTGTCGGCACTTCATCTGCGCGACACTTCTGCATAACTTTTCCTGCCAAGATTTGCGTGGCCACCTTGACCGCAGGGTCACAAATACTCGAGATGTCATAGCCTCATGGATTATTCACAAGCTTGAATTTCTCCTTCATAGCCTCCATGAGGGTCTTCTCGCCACCTTTTCTACCAAACATCATGGCCGGATTTTCCCCTATATAGGGTAGCTGCGTGATCCTATGGATCAACCTATCAGTGATGGGTATTGGCTCCTCTAGCCACAAACACCCATCGTGCACCAAGCATAGCAGCTGCTTGATGACCAATATTGTAATGGGTGTGCAATTGTAGTGCAACAACCATAGCAGGTTGAGAAGACCTACCTTGTCTACTCTCCTGAGCCACTTCCATGGTTCCAATGTAGTCATCCTGGTGGTTGTGTGAACCAGGCGGCGCATTAGCTATTCTGTCGCCAAGTGTGAGAACTTATCAGTGTCAGCTAAGTCCCAATCTCCCAGTTACAATAGGAGAACCTGCCCTAAGCGCAATCCTTCAAGGATAATCTTGTCCGACAGCAGATGTATGTGTAGGGTGACCTTACTTTCATCGATGTCCTTCGGCACCTTGGTCTTGGCTTTGTGCAGAGGGAAGTATTCGAGCAACGTAGTGATAGGGTCAGAACCCTCAACTTCAAAATCCTCCACTTCCACCCCCAAATCCTCATCATCCATCAGGATGTCCTCAAACTCTTCCTCCTCCAGCTCCAAGTTAATGGTTTTGCGCTTTTCTTGTGCGATGGGTTTGTCCTTCTGTGGGTTTCTTCTAGGCAACACGTGCACTAGTATCGTAGCCTACTTGTCCTTCTTATCCTTCGCACTCTACTTGGTCAAGGTAGGCTTTGGTATAAGCATTGGTGGTGACTTGGGGAATTCATCTAGTACCTCTGCAACAACCTCCGGCACAGCCCCCTCAGTTGTCACTACTTCAACGTCCATAGCTTCAGATCCTGGGATAAAATCATGGATGAAATTGCGGTTGGACTCTGGAAATCGATCAAACACTGGGTAGTCAAGCAATTCTTTGAAGAATGCACGGATCATGCACGTTTGAGAGCTCACCAACTCAATGTTCAAAATGCCAAGTGTTTTTCATTGGGCCTCCACCTGTAATTTATAGGCCATTTTGAATTCAAATCTGACCATTCCCCCCACATTCAGTTCATTAATGCCAGATTGGCGACAGATTTCCAAGGATCTTACCCATAAATTTTGTCTTAAATGCCAACCATCCACTCCATTTTTCCGCATTCTTATCGTCAAATCATGAACAGTGACTCTAATGGCCAGTTTTCGGCTGACTTGTGCGATTTCTCCCCGGGTAGCACAACTCACTCTGCATTGTCGCGAACCCTGTGACATTTCCTCATTCCGCACATTCCTCCAATTGCGCAGTTCCCAAACTCGAGAAGTGTAGTTTATAGTCTTGTGCCTCCTTTCAGCTGCTTGGAGTGCTAAGACTATGCTACCTTCATATAGTCACCTGGTCAAATCACCAGTGTATGGCTTCAATCAGCTACCATTCACCTTTCCTAAGAAGGGATCTCCATTCAATTTAACCAACAGAATTGTTGCGTTGTCAATAATCTCCTTAATGACATAGAGCCCTAGCCAATGCATTCTGAATTCCTTGGAAATTGATCAAACTTGCTATCATATAACAAAACCAGATCATTTACCTTAAAGGTACACTGTTTAATGTGCTGATCATGCCATGCTTTTTCGCCTTGCTTTTGGACTTGTTGGTGAAATCCAGCCATAAATATTTCTTCCTCAAGCTCAGCAAGTTGCGTGAGCCTCTCTTGCAGGGCTCCACGATTCGTCATACCCATGAGTGCCACTATGCATAGACTAGGCACAATGTATTCCATGGGCATCACTACTTCAACACCATATACAAGCCTAAAGGGTGTCTGTCCAGTCAATTTTTTGCATGTCATTAGATAGGCCCATAGTACTACGAGTATGCGTAGGTCCCAATCATTTCACTAAGCATTGCAAACCTTGGTTAGCACATTCTATAGTATCTTATTGAATGCTTCCACCGTCTCATTAGCCTGTGGGTGATAAGGCATGCTTTTCTAGTGATACATATGAAATTCCTCCATTAGCGCATTGATGATTTCATTCAGAAAGTGCGTACTGTGATCACTTATCAAAACCTTTGGACACCCAAATGGCATCTGTACATACTCAAAAGAGAAAATTCGCAGTAGTTGCGCCTGTGCAGTGATTCACAAGCTGTGCCTTTGCCCATTGAGTCAAATACTCCGTCACGGTGATAATGTACCGTGCTCCCATCTTTTTTCCTTGTGGTTGAATGGGTCCCACAAAATCTATCGCCCACTTCTCTAAAGGTTGTAACATCATCTATGGATTCGGGGGCAGCTCATCTCCACGATGGCATGCCAGTCCTTTGACACACATCTCATTCCTTGCAGTAAGCTTTTGAATCCTAATGGACGGTTGGCCACCACAATCCTACACGTAGAATCTTCTCTGCGGCTGCCCTTCCTGCATAATGCCCTCCCACGGTGTTACAGGGAAAAGTGTCTACACAGAACTGCTTATCCCAAGAAGGTGTGATAGCTACCTTAGAAACAAACAAAGTAAAGCTACTTTCGTTTTTCCTTTGTGAAGTATAGATGAGAGAAGAACAAAGAAGACTAACCTCTGTCTTGTGCTAATCTCCTAGTTCGATTCCTCTCTCTCTTGATAGTATTTCGCTACTTGCTCCCTTGCACACCCAACTTCACAGAGTACCTATAAGATCACAGTAGCATAGCACTATACAAGAACATGGATCTATAATCATAAACAATCTAGGATCAGATGTAAATTGACCACACAAATGCAGCAAACATAAATGACACAAGAGTATGGAGGAAAACTTGAATAGATTTTATTGATAAACAAGAAAGAGCCAAGGGGAGTTACAACCAGTTGTTCTGACCCAGCATCATCCTCTCAGCAAGGAAGCCCCTCTTCATCTCATACAAAGCTTAGATCACCCAACAATTTGATGTTGTCTCAAGAAACCAACAGCAATTCCTTACAATATGCGAAATTCTAGCCCTTGGATCTCTGGGATGAGGGATCCATATATAGATATCTGTAAGGGAGATGAGTCAGCTTGTAATTTGATTAGTGTCTTCCCTCTGATAGTTCTTGCTTCCACTCGGAGATTGATGATCTCTTACTCATCCTTGGTCGAATTCAGAGAGGCAAGTGTCACAGGAGAAGTTTATGGAAGTTTCCATGCCTCTCCACCTCGCGGAATGACACTGCCATTTGTCACTTCTCGCTCATCGCACCCCATAGAAGGGATTTTTGAAATGCAACGCACCCACATAATGTATTTAGGTGAGATGCAACGCACTTTGCCTATGGAGCAGCTGAAATGATCCCGTTTTGACCAGTTCTGAGCAGTTTTTCTGGGAGAACTTCTGGGAGAAGCTATAATCAGTTGACCTTGTTCCTTTAGGGGTTAGAACAACACTTTTAGGGACTAAGGAGCCCTTGGTTTATGGACATTTCATGCTTGGGGTTGTAGTGCCCAAAAATGTCTATAACAGTTGCCCTCTAAAGCATGAGGTCGTTAATCCTTTAATGTCGGGTGAAATGATTTATTATGAGGATCCGAAGTTCTTTCAAGCTGGGAGGAGGCCTGTAATAAGATACAATACAATACATTATCTTCATAATATTTTCATGATCTAGCTGAGGCGGGCATTCCCATGCTCAACTTTATAAATTCATTTTCATGTACATAGGACAGACAATCGTCTGAGTGTAGACTGATGATTCTGGTAGAGCCATCATCCCTTTGATTGGATGATTATCTATGCAGCAATGATGTACATTTGATGTATTTATTTCCTTGGATATATATCGCAGCCCAGATGGATGAAACTAGATCCGGGGTCTTCAATATCGTTCGATCTTCACTCGAAGTACAAGTCTATCCATGTGAGAGATGTTCTGGAGTCGAACATGGAAAGACATCGCCTGATTACCAGCCAATGATGTAAGCTGTTAACAGGCGCGAGAGGAATCACTGATAATGATAATGACCCTCAAGGTACTGCAGTACAATTCAGGTGGTGTGAATAAAGGACTTGGCATCGAACGCCACGAAAAATCTTTCGGTCGAATGCCATTGATGTAAACCTGTCTCCGGAAGTGAGAAACTTGCCATTGAGGCATGCAAGCTTCAAAGTAATGAACGGGGTGTTCCTAGATCGACTTCTTGGATAATGCGCTGATGTCGACAAGAAGCGATCCGTCATAGGAGGGCCTTAATGAATCCCACATCAATGACACGGAACGAAGCAAATGATTTTAATGGAGGTGAAAACGATCTGATGACATACGGTTCAGGGTGGCAGTCATGAAAGAATGGAGTGTAAATGTATTGTAGCGGGTGAGACACAGGTGAATTCTCTGAATGACTTCTCTTGAACATATCGGCGACACTGACATGATGGATTGGTAGCATTACCCCAAATGTGGATGGTGTGATGGGACCATGGTGATGTGGCGGTGAATGAAACAACCCAACCTGACTTGGATGTGGAGTGAAAGTGTCATGTTCAAGAGCGACTTGCTACCAACAAAGTTTCTTCAAGTTTTCTTCCCAATTTTCCCCAGTCATTGCTGACCAGTACCTCTTTATTTTTGTCAAGCTTGAGGAGGATAACATATGCTTGTTCTATAATTTTCCCTTCGGGCAAACCCATCGCTATGTTTTAACGAGCCTAGCGATAGTGAAACTCGTTCTTGTCTGCTATGGACAAGTTTGTCTCTATTAAGTTTTAACGAGTTTAACGACAAAGATAACTCGGTCCTTTTCAATTTTAGAGAGTCTGAAAAGGAACGTAAAGGAAACTCCAAAATTTCTTTTTCGTCATCTAATCCCTTAAGTCTGAAAAAGTATAAAAAAATATAGAAGGGATGAATTTTCGATACTTTTAACGAGCCGAACAAAACAAGCGCTTGATCTTTTTGTGTAATAATCCCTCAGGTCCAAAAAGATTAAAATTTAGAGGAGGGATAGCACTTCCGGTCCCTTTAATGAGCTGGAGAGGCCAATGGCTCAGCAATCTTTTCATATTTTACGAGTCAGTTGAAAAGAGCTTAAAGGAGACTCGTCTTCTGAGGAACGAGTGATAAAATTGGGTAGAAGCTGATTCTAGGTAAGGTTTGGAATGTTCCAATCACGACAGTGTTACAAGGATGGCTAGTGAGATCACTCTTCGCAACTGTTCCTCAAAAGGGGTAAACAATCAAATGGAGGTGAATGATCGGCCAATACAGAGTGGAGGTGATGAAGAGAACACGACCAAGGCTTTTAAAGGCTGAAGTACTACATTCACGATGGTTATTTACCGGGAAATAGTTCATTTTTTAATGGGCTTAAACGCGGGGGGAAACGTTTGCTCATGGCTTATGTTTATTTTTTAATGAGCTTAAACTATGCGCTAAAACTGCTCGATACAACGGTCACTTCTTGACTTTACCATAAATAGCTTTGTTCTTTCAAAGATTGTACTGCATTTTCAATTGCTTCATCAAACTAGTCAGAAATGAACAATATATGTTTGAAAAATGAGTTAGAACACTAATATTTTACTTCGAACTACGTAAAAAGTAATGTAAAAGTGCTTTTACCTCTCATTTTACCATTTCATTTGAACTTTGTTTTTTTGGAGCTTTGGAGGTGCTTTCCCCCCTTGATTTTCATCAGCTGATTTCGGGAGATTCTGTGGACAATTCTCGGCGCTGTCTGGACCAGGTAGGAGCTAAACTTGAGCTCTTTCATTTCATGCTTTCCATTTTGCATTCTGAGCTTGATTCCTGGTTTTTCTGAGCCTCTAGGGTTTGAAAAACTTGTCCTGGCTTCAGCGCACCCTTTGTGTATCGAAAGGTGTGTTGGATGTTGGCCTGTCTACTGGCCATCTGACATGCAACGCACCCAGAGCACTACTGTAGGTGCGATGGGCGCAAGGAAGGAATTTTATGTACAATTTTTGATGGAAATTTTGCCTGTTTCTTACCAAAATCAGGATCTAACTCTTCTCTTGTTTGTTTTCAGAGATCTTTGGAGCAAGATGACTATTACATGGCGAGAACGTGAGCATGAAGAAGAGGACATGCTAGCTTTACATGATCCGGGTACAATAAATGCACTGCGGAACTGTGGCTTGCTGAAGTTTTTCCACATTTCTAGCATGAGACAACAGATCAACTTGCTGCAGTATTTGCTCGATGCTTGGGATCCTACCAACCAGGTGTTCCAGATTAGGGGCAAATCCATCCCCTTGACTATAGTGGACATCTATTTCTTGACTGGCTTGTCGAGGCGAGGTGTCCCCATCTCTTTATAAGGTTCGGCTCGAGGAGGTGAATCTGTGAGAGATTATGTTCACCGGTATTGCAGAGATCAGCCGAGTAAGGACGACAAGATCATCATCCGTGATGTCACTGACGGGTCTCTCAGGACTATTCTGTTCACTTTTGGTAGGATGGCTGGTGGTGCGGCTCTTCATGTAGCCAAACGATCTTATATGAAGTATGCCTTGGAATGTCTCCAACCGAAGGTGTTCAACTAGTGCGACGCAATACTTCTTGTGATGAAAGAACAGTTGACCAAGGTGAAGAGTGGGAGATTGAAGAACTTTGGTTATGGTTCTATCTTGACCGCCTTTTCCTTGGAAAAGATACCACCGATGCAGCCGCAGTATATTGCACTCAATTTACCTTCACCCACTAAACCACATATGCAGAGATGGGTCGACCATATGTCTAGGCATGCTGGTCAGTCTTAGATTTCCTTTTCTAATACCTTCTTCGGATGGTTTGATCATCAGGAGATGGTTTATTCTGAGTATCCATATGCCGGTATGGACTTTCGGGGTGATATAGATTTAGTACTGCCAGCTGGCGAACAGTGGGGCGCCATTGGTAAATTCTTTGACCATATCCCTGTTTATCGTTTTTCTTTTATAATGTCCTTGTGCTTTATTCTTTCAAGACTTAACTAAACTCATGTGTTCATGCAGATGTTGGTCCCATTCGGCCAGTAGTACACCTGAGAGTGCCAGCTGCCGCCCCAACAGGAGAGGCTGTTGGAAGGGCTATCCTTCGCGACCTCGATGTGGCCGAGACTCTCACAGCATTACCGGAATAGGTTGAGGGCCTCACTCTTGGTATTCCAGATGTGAGGACTGACGAGCTGCCCTTGAGGTTGCAGCGGCATACTACTAGTGTGCCAAGACGATGGACTCGGCTCTTACGCATGATCGCACAGGCTGTGACTTGCTATCACGAGCATCATTAGACTAGGGTGCCCCCTAGCGTTTTGACACAGGGATAGCCTGCAAATAACCAGGATCTTTTCCCACTCATGCATATACAAACATACGCCTCAAACAATTTCCCAAATCAAAATTTACACACTTTCATACCACATAAAAATTATTCAAACCAATCTTGTATATGCGCTTTCAAGATCAGATTTCAAGATCAATCAAACAAATGTGCCCATATTTTAATTCAAACTTGACAGTTTGACACACAAACATCACCATTTTAATCATTAATTATTCGGAAGCAAACAATCCAATAACTCTCATTATAGATTGTGCCCTTATTCAATCTGGCAACTTGTTTAATTATAACCAAGGATAATTTTAGGGGCGAATGTTCGCCCTTTGGCGAAATTAAGGGGTTTTAAATTTTTAGTGGGCGAATATTTTGTATCATAGTACATTTTTACAAATCACCTCAAATAGCCCACCTTATTTTAAGGGAGAGGGTAAAAAAGGTAAATTTAGCCCTTGAAATTAGGACTTACAACCTTCCATTCGCCCATTTCCAAGAATAGATTTTATTTAAGTGAATCCATTCACCCATTTTCAAGAATAGGTTTTATTTAAGTGAATCCTATGGGCCAAATACCATATTTATAAAAGAGGTATGGTAAATTAATAAAAATATAAATAAATGAGAGGTATGGTAAATAAATAAAACATTTTTAATATTTACTCCATAAGTCACCTTATATACATTTAAGGGTGTAAACAAATAAAAATATAAGTGGAGGTATGGTAAATAAATAAAACGTCTTTTTATACTTACTCAAAAGGTATGGTAAATAAATAAAAATATAAATAAACTAGACGTATCGTAAATAAATAAAACCTGTTTTTATATTTAGTCCATAACCCTTGTTCTATTTATGAAGGCTCAAGCCAGGGGTTTTATTTAAGTGAATCCTATGGGCCAAATACCATATTTGTAAAAGAGGTATGGTAAATTAATAAAAATATAAATAAACGAGAGGTATGGTAAACAAATAAAACATTTTTTTATATTTACTCCATAAGTGACCTTATATTAACGAACACTCAAAAAATGGGTTATATTTAGGTGAAACCTATGGCCAAAATACTATGGGACAAATACCATGGACTAGATTGTTATTAATACCATGCAAAAAACCATTATTAACCCTAATATTAGAATTAATAATAAAAAAATGGCACATGGTATTGACCCATGGTATTCACCAAAATGGCACATGGTATTGACCCATGGTATTCACCTGGAATGTAGCCTATTTAAATGGGGGAATTAAAATAGCATGTAGCCTATGCTAAGATTCACTACGACTTTACAAAGTTTTATTATTTAGTGAAAGACTCGCCAAGATCTTACAAGATTTTATAATTGAGTAAAATATTCGCCATGCCTGGTGAGAGATTCGCCAAAACATTATATATACATATTATATTATTGATAAAATCGCCTTCCAGTTTTCCTATATACCATGGAGATTCGCCCATTTATTATATTTATAAATTTAGGGGGAGTTCTTAAAATTTTCCCTGATTATAACCCCAGTTCTTAATTCTCATTTGTTTGTCCAATAAATCCATTTGGATTAAATCTCAAACAACAACTGCTCGCAGTTCTCATTTCATCCCACCTGCATTTATGGTTTTTCAATACGGATTTTCAAAAAAACTTCATAAACAAAGCGCCCATATGTTGAAACTGTGCCTGGCAATCATATATCACTTTCATGCATTATCACTTATGCAACCCTATCATATCTTACCTGTTCTGGACCGTGCCTTTCAATTTCTGGGCAATGCCTTCTGGCATATCCTTTCCAAAGCTACTGGTTTCTTAAACTTCTTTTCAACCTGCATTATGTTAAAACGATGTTTAATATACGACATAAACAAATGGTGTTTATATACCCACAGCGTTTCATTCCTCCAACTGGATTTTTCCATTATTACGGATCAATTTCCATGGTTCATACATATTTACAATGGCATCACTCATTTAACGCCTCCATACGATTACCATTTAAATGATGTATCAACTCTGCATTGATTTTACAATGGAATTCGCTTATTAACACAAGAACTAGTTTGAAAAAAAACACAATCAAACAACTTACTGCTCACCGAAGCTTCCACGTTTCTGAAGGGGCTGCGCCCATCTCTCTCTGCTTGCCTAACTTTTAACGCTGTCAACACACCGATTTCCAAACCTGGTTAACACTTCTCAGTCCACCGTTCCAGTTTTGTAAAGTACTCCTCAGCCAAACTGCTCCAGTTGAGTCGACTGTGCATTTATAAGATTTGAATCTATTTAAATTGCAATGTTATTTCTTCACATCGCCATTTCAATATTTATTACTGTTTCATTTGTCCATCGACAAGAAAATAGATTTGATTCAATTACAAATCCAGAAGATGCAAAATGCCAGTTACTACATAAGAAAGACCAATTTCATTACTGCTTTCTGTCCTACGGCACCGATTCACTGAATTTGAATCGATTTTTCAATGTTTTCACCGATCTCTGTTCAATAGCTAAACCTGAACGCTTCTTGGTTCTTCCGGAACTGACGAATTCATACTAGCGCTCTCCTTTGTACTTTTATTGCTATCCATCAAACTACAGATCGACAACCAAATTACTGGACAAAATTAGATTTAACAATACTTTTTATCAATTGCCATATCGTTAGTCATAACTTATGTGCAGAGCTACCAAACATATTCACATAAATCAAATTCAGTTCTGCCCAAGACTTATGTTTTGTGGCTTCAGGCACTCAGCAAATAGCATTTGCTGCAATTGATTATATTTAAGAGGACTGGCTCAATCTTAAAATTACAATCACCATTCTTGCAGAGATTATATTCAATTCCATCCATAAACACTCAGCTAAGGCGCATGATCCAACTCTCAATTACAAATTGAACAAGAATTTCCCAATTAACCAAAACATATATAATCTGAAATAAAACAATAACTTACAAACTTTTACTGGGCAGATATTTCAATTCGGTGGCCCCTTTACAATTGCTGAAGGCTTATAGCCTTGGTTGTTCAAGTCTGCTCTCAATCACACTCTCTCACAATCTCAATGTCTTGTTCTCTCAAAACCCCTTCCTATTTATAGAATTTTAAAAAATGGTCTAATTAAATGCTCAATCCCCTTAATATCTCAACAAATCCCTAAATCTCTCAACATCCCTAAAAGATAGATTTTCATCCCTAAAACTTAGAAACTAATTCCAACTTAGGCTCTCTCATTAATTCTAAATAATCTAGAAACTAATTTCTCTCACATTTATAATTTCTCACAAATAATTAATTAATCACTCAAAATAATATTAATATTTACATGAAATTTTAATATTTCTTCAAAACATGAAACCCCCTAGCTTAGGTAAAATACAAGGTGTTTTTTGGAGATGATGCTCCTGCATCAGACTCCCCATGTAAGAAAATTCATGACCACCTGGTCATAAGTCTGGATATTTCCTCCTGGATCCCAAATTTTATTTTGTAATCTTTCTTTGCTTGTCAATTGCTTTACTGTTGTTGTTATCTGCTGTTGTTCTCCAGGTTTCCATATTTTGTGCTGTAATGCTCCACTTGCTGTGCTCTTGCAATCTTTCGTTGTCTTTCTCTTGTTGTCTTTCCTTTTCTTTCTTGTCGCTGCTGGTCTCTTCCGGGATTCTTTTGTCATCAGTCTTCTGATACTTTCAATCTCTCGGTCCAAATAATCTCCCGGCTGTTGATTTCTTGTTGCCTGCTGAGCTAAGACGGCTTGCTCAGTTTTTACTTTCTCTATTTGTACTGTCACTTGCTGACTTCTTGCTTCTATGCTTGTTTCTGTTCTGACTGCCACCCAATCATCCATGCCCTCTTGTCTTCTGGAACAGAAAACTTCTTCTTCCTTCATTTGACTACTCAACTGAGTCAAATGTTCTGCAACAATACCTGCATTCACAAAACACTTGTTAGAACAAAAATCATAAGGCATCAGTGCCTTGTCCTCCTTTGCCAGCACTTCAGTATGTTGTTCTGAATTCTCCTCCACTATCAGCACATCAGTATGCTGATTCTTTTTACCCAAAGAATTCTCTGAAGAATTCTCAAGACTGTCAACCAGTCTTTCTCTCACATCATCTGCTTCCATGATATCTTTCTGCACTCGTTCACTGTACTGAATTCTTTCATCTGCTGCAATCTCCTTGTCATACTCTGAATTTATCAACAAGTATTCCAACAATGCAATTTCTTTGTAGCATTGCTGAAGCATATCATTATCACCTGCATTCATACATAAACTTTCAGTTTGCATAAAATGTTCAACAGTATCCGCTGTTACTTCCCTTATCTGCGCTTCAAACTGCTTCTCTTCTTCAGCATCCACAAGAGCTTTCTCTTGTACTGTAACAGCAAAAGCATCACTGCTTTCTTTTTCAGAGTACTTATCATTTTCTGCTTCCTCTGTCTTTATTCCCTTCTGAGATCTTGCTATCTCAGCATCAATCTGAACAGCCTTCAGATTCAACTCTTCTCTCTCCTGAACAAACTCTAAAGCTTGCCCATCTCTTTGTATTGTACCTGCAAACACACACAATTCATCAGTTTTAAAACCACAAGACTTTTCAGTCTTGACTGCTTCCTCAAGCACTCTCCTCTGAACAAATTTGCATGTGGAATCTTCAAATTCCAACTCTGGCTCAAGAACTCTAAGTTCCTTTTTCAACAAGGCAATCACAATTTGCCTCAACCTCCTCTACAATTGTCGCCAAATCACTTTCTTTCCCTTCAGTGGAAAGATCCAACCTCTATTCTGATTTTCCTGCTCTTGCAGCCATTCTTCCAGTACCTGCAATTGTACCTTTATTACTGCAATCCCTCTTTCTCTGACTTCATCAATCATCTCACCTCTCTGGCATCCCTCTGAACCTTTTCTCTGACCCTCCATGATCACTTTCTCCATGAGTTGTTCACTCACTATGAGTTGTACTAGCCTCTAGGACAGCAATCTCTTCCGTTGCCACTTACCTCACCAAGCCCTCCTCACTCAGTATTTTGGTAAGTACCGGTTCACTGCCTCTGGAACCTCTTTGAGCACTCTCCTTTGCTCACTCTCTAGGCTGTCTCTTCAACTCACCTTCTCCTTCAAGACACTGCAATTGTCCTCCTTATCCAACCTTTAGCTGAATGTCGGGTTCAATGCCATCTTCTCTGCAACCATAAACCACATTTACAAATTTCAAATCAGAAAAATCATCTCACCTCTTAAGATCTTGCATGATCTTTTCCTCCCTGCAATCCTGTTCACCTGTGTAGTTTGCATATCAGATTTAGAAATCTGATCTTCCTTTCAGTCATTCAACAAAATACATTTCAATTCAACAAAACCTTCTTGTCATTATTCAGAAAATAAATATTTCAACAGAGCATTCTGGCTCTGATACCAAAAATGACGCAGGGCTAGCCTGCAAATAACCAGGATATTTTCTCACTCATGCATATACAAACATACGCCTCAAACAATTTCCCAAATCAAAATTTACACACTTTCATACCACATAAACATTATTCAAACCAATCTTGTATATGCGCTTTCAAGATCAGATTTAAAGATCAATCAAACAAATGCGCCCATATTTTAATTCAAACTTGACAGTTTGACACACAAACATCACATTTTAATCATTAATTATTCGGAAGCAAACAATCCAAGAACTCTTTTTATAGATTGCGCCCTTATTCAATCTGGCAACTTGTTTGATTATAACCCCAGTGCTTAATTCTCATTTGTTTGTCCACTAACTCCATTTGGATTAAATCTCAAACAACAACTGCTCGCAGTTCTCATTTCATCCCACCTGCATTTATGGTTTTTCAATACAGATTTTCAAACAAACTTCATAAACAAAGCGCCCGTATGTTGAAATTGTGCCTGGCAATCATATATCACTTTCATGCATTATCACTTATGCAACCCTATCATATCTTACCCGTTCTGGACCGTGCCTTTCAATTTCTGGGCAATGCCTTCTGGCATATCCTTTCCAAAGCTACTGGTTTCTTAAACTTCTTTTCAACCTGCATTATGTTAAAACGGTGTTCAATATACGACATAAACAAACGGTGTTTATATACCCACAGCGTTTCATTCCTTCAACTGGATTTTCCATTATTACGGATCGATTTCCATGGTTCATACATCTTTACAATGGCATCACTCATTTAACGCCTCCATACGATTACCATTTAAATGCTGTATCAACTCTGCGTTGATTTTACAATGGAATTCGCTTATTAACACAAGAACTGGTTTGAAAAAAACACAATCAAACAACTTACTGCTCACCGAAGCTTCCACGTTTCTGAAGGGGCTGCGCCCATCTCTCTCTGCTTGCCTGACTTTTAACGTTGTCAACACACCGATTTCCAAACCTGGTTAACACTTCTCAGTCCACCGTTCCAGTTTTGTAAAGTACTCCTCGGCCGAACTGCTCCAGTTGAGTCGACTGTGCATTTATAAGATCTGCATCTATTTAAATTGCAATGTTATTTCTTCACATCGCCATTTCAATCTTTATTACTGTTTCATTTGTCCATCGACAAGAAAATAGATTTGATTCAATTACAAATCCAGAAGATGCAAAATGCCAGTTACTACATAAGAAAGACCAATTTCATTACTGCTTTCTGTCCTACAGCATCGATTCACTGAATTTGAATCGATTTTTCAACGTTTTCACCGATCTCTGTTCAATAGCTAAACCTGAACGCTTCTTGGTTCTTCCGGAACTCACGAATTCATACTAGCGCTCTCCTTTGTACTTTTATTGTTGTCCATCAAACTACAGATCGACAACCAAATTACTGGACAGACTTAGATTTAACAATACTTTTTATCAATTGCCATATCGTTAGTAATAACTTATGTGCAGAGCTACCAAACATATTCACATAAATCGAATTCAGTTCTGCCCAAGACTTATGTTTTGTGGCTTCAGGCGCTCAGTAAATAGCATTTACTGCAATTGATTATATTTAAGAGGACTGGCTCAATCTTAAAATTACAATCACCATTCTTGCAGAGATTATATTCAATTCCATCCATAAACACTCAGCTAAGGCGCATGATCCAAATCTCAATTACAAATTGAACAAGAATTTCCCAATTAACCAAAACATATATAATCTAAAATAAAACAATAACTTACAAACTTTTACTGGACATATATTTCAATTCGGTGGCCCCTTTACAATTGCTGAAGGCTTATAGCCTTGGTTGTTCAAGTCTGCTCTCAATCACACTCTCTCATAATCTCAATGTCTTGTTCTCTCAAAACCCCTTCCTATTTATACAATTTTAAAAAATGGTCTAATTAAATGCTCAATCCCCTTAATATCTCAACAAATCCCTAAATCTCTCAACATCCCTAAAAGAGAGATTCTCATCCCTAAAACTTAGAAACTAATTCCAACTTAGGCTCCCTCATTAATTCTAAATAATCTAGAAACTAATTTCTCTCACATTTACAATTTCTCACAAATAATTAATTAATCACTCAAAATAATATTAATATTTACATGAAATTTTAATATTTCTTCAAAACATGAAACCCCCTAGCTTAGGTAAAATACAAGGTGTTTTTTGGAGATGATGCTCCTGCATCACGTTTTGAGTTTTTGGTCATTTGACCAATTTTGTCTTGGTTACAGAACATTATGTGCAAACCATAAACATATATATATATATATATATATATATATATATATATATATTAGATTTTCGAAGTTTTATTTTGGTTAAGTTACATGATCCAAATGCAAATATTGATGGTATGCTTCTTTTTATAAATGTTGCAAATGTCTATCTAACACATAATTTGCCAATGAGTCAGTTAATGTGTTTAAGGTTTTGGAAATATGCTGATATTGAATAAAATCAAATTTCCTTTCCAAAATCTTAACCCTTAGGAACATGCGATAAATAGTTGGATTTCGGACAGAGTAGATACCAGCGAGTTGTAGTATGACGAGTTGTGAGTCTAGCCTGACAATCAGTCGGCATATACCATGTGTGATGGCATCAGAGAGAAGTTCTATCAACGTGCTATATTCAGCGACGTTATTCGTTGATCGACCAATACATACCCCTCTGAAACTTACTAACTCGCCACTTGGATCAAAAATGGCCCAGGCCACGGAAGATAGGTTCCGCGAACTACGACTCGCTCCGTCGGCATATCCAACACATGACTCCAATAGGTTTGACATATACAATAAATGTAAAAAGTGGATTACTCGACCAAAACAAACACTTTAGCGAAAACAAAAACATAACAAAAGCATACAGGTTACTATACTGAATCACGCATAGTAACGCTTGAGGTACAACCCGTTACGAGGTTGTGCCAGTGGAATTCTGTCATAATCCATTAACTCGTAGGCTCCTTTTGCTAACACTCGCTTAACAATATAGGGGCCCATCCATAAAGACTTGAATTTACTTAACCCCAATTTATCGAATTCTTGGTCATAAAGCAAGACCAAGTCACCTTCTGAGAAGACACAGGGTTTGACATTCTTGTCGAACTACGCTTTGACTCGTTTCTTATGGGCTTCGTTAGCCAAAGCGGCATCATGACAGGTTTCATCCAATTGGATTAGTTCAAGGAAACGAGCCTCCTCTTCTGAAGTTCCGGGGAGAAGGTCAATTGCGAGTTTGAGGGACGAGATTTCACACTGGATTGGTAAGACTGCTTCCAGGCCATATACCAGTTGGAAGGGTGTAAACCCGATCGTATTCCTTACCGATGTTCGGTAAGCCCACAAGGCTGAGTACAGGATTAGGTGCCAACTTCTTTTGTGAACTCCAATCATCCTTTGCAGCATGCGCTTCAGGACTTTGTTGATTGCTTCAACTTGTCCGTTGGCTTGCGGGTAATATGGAGTAGAGCTGTCGTGAGACAACCCTAGTTTGGCAGCTAATTCAACCATCATGTGATTGCGAAAATGTAATCCATGATCTGTGACTATAGCTTGTGGGACGCCGAATCTGGCGACTACATGATTGAAAAGGAAGAGGGCAGATGTTTCACCAGTATTGTCTAATGTAGGCATCGCCTCGGCCCATTTGGTAAAATAGTCAACTGCGACTATGATATACCCATGCCCCTCAGTCGAGGTGGGGTTACATGTCATGAAATCGATGCCCCATTTGGCGAATGGCCCGACAGCAACTATTGGCTGCAGAGGTGCGGGTGGTCGTCTGGTTTTGCTATTGAAAATTTGACAAGCATGGCAACTTCTGACTGCGGTTATGCAATCTTTGAACATTGTTGGCCAGAAGTATCCTGCTCGTAAATTTTTTTGCGTTGTAGCATAACCGGATTGATGCCCCCCACACGCGCCTGAATGGCAATCATTTAGGACTTTTTCGGCCTCTTCATGGGTGAGGCACCTTCTCAGAACTGTATCGATACCACGACGGTAAAGTGTATTACCGACGATCATGTAGTCTTTTGCTTGGTATCGTATACATTTTTGTTCGGAGCGAGAGGTATTTGGCCTATATTTTTGGGTTTGGAGATAAATGATTATATCCCCATACCACAGAATGCTTGAAGATATCAGAAACAAATTTTCGTCCACGATTGTTTCTTCGGATTTTTCATCGTTGGACGATGATGGGAGATCGCATAATAATTCCGCGAAAACCAGAGCTTTCTTTGACTTGGATTTTACAAATTCCAGATCAAAATCTTGTAGAATTGCTATCCATTTCGAATATTTGCCCCCCAGCAACTGTCGCGACAATATATAAGTCATGGGGTTGCAATCTGACAAAATGGTAGTTTTTCGAAAGAGGACATAGTGTCGAAATCTCTGTATCGCTTGAACAGCTGCGAGTGCTAGCTTTTCAACATAAGAATATCTGCTTTCTGTATCATTTAAGTTCTTACTTAAATAATATATAGGATGTTCAATTCCGTTGTCTTCTTGAACTAAAACCATTGCGATGGTTGTATCCGCTGCAGCTAGATATAGGTTAAAGTCTTTTTGATAATCAGGAGTGTACATTAATGATGCTTTCATTAGGGATTCTTTTAAAGCATCAAAGGAAGCTTGCGCAACCTGATCCCAGACAAAGGGTACTTCCTTTTTCAAAAGACGCGTATAACCTTTAGCAAGTTCGGCGTAATTTGGAATGAACCTCCTCAGAAAGTTTGCTTTCCCTTGGAGTTTCTGAATCTGAAGCAAATTTGAAGGTGGAGGCAAATTTATGATTTCCTGAACCTTACATGGGTCGAGACGAATCCCATCTTTCAAGACTACAAAGCCAAGTAAACGACCAGAACTGACACAAAATACACATTTGTGTGGATTGAGTCGTATTTTGTAGTGTCGGCAACATAGAAATATCGCTCTTAAATGCTGCGGATGATCAGTCCGCTTTCGCGAATGAGCCGGTAGGTCGTCGAGGTATGGTTGAATGATGTTTTTGATGTCATGGAAGGCATAATTCATTGCCCTCTAAAAAGTTTCCCCTGCGTTCTTTAAACCAAAGGGTAATTTTCGATATGCGAATGTGCCCCACGGACAAATAAATGCAGTCTTTGACTGGTCCTGTGGGCGGATATTTATTTGATTATACCCAGAGAATCCATCCATGAATGAAAATATTTCGCATCCGGCGCATTCATCAATTATCTGGTCGATGAAGGGTGTAGGGTAGTTGTCTTTTGGACAAGCTTGATTTACATCCCTATAATCGATGCACACTCTAATTGTTCCTTGTTTTTTCATAACAGGGACAATATTCGATACCCAATTGGTTAGAGGAACCGAGTAAATGAAACCAGCATGGAGAAGTTTTTCAACTTCTGCCTTAATGGCAGCGGCTTTCTCGGGGTGCACCTGCCATAGCCGTTGTCGTATTGGTTTGACATCTGGATACATCTTGATTTCGTGTTCAACGATACTCGAGTCAATGCCTGGCATTTCACCATATGACCAAGCAAAGACATCTCTAAATTCATGAAAAAGAGCGTT
Source organism: Pinus tabuliformis (assembly GCA_031772625.1). Lineage (NCBI taxonomy): Eukaryota > Viridiplantae > Streptophyta > Pinopsida > Pinales > Pinaceae > Pinus > Pinus tabuliformis. Next base: position 1,584,852,416 of record CM062820.1, on the reverse strand, counting down.
ATATATTTCCAGTTCTGAAGGAGAACAACATTTTCCAACGTAAATATTCTCTACAACATCTTTTTTGGTCGAGATATTTATGGCGATAGTCTCTTCAATATTGGACAAGTTTCGCTCGGAATCCACCGTGTTTACAGTATTTGATAGGAAATCAAAAACTGAAGGATGATAAAGGTCATCAGGAGTATTTTCTTCACAATCCGGAAGAAGGGAACGATGGTGGTAATCATCCCATGGTGCCCCTTCAACTACCATTGATTGAACAATTCCTTCGTCGGTGACATGCACTCGCGACCAAGGATCTGAAGGGGTACCATATTCCTCAGACCTATCTATCCAAACGCTTGATGAGCGTTGATTTGGGTTTTCCTCCCATGCTAGGAACATTGATTGCTACAATATTTCTATTGGGCTTGGAGGCAAAACCTGCGCATGATCCATGTCGATATCGTTTTCTGAGATCTTTTTAGAAGATATCATGTTGCAGGTTCCTACCAACGCTACTTCCGCCAAATTTATTGGAGGTGGGAGGGCGAAAGTTCCCATTAATATAGGATCTTTTAGTAGGCCTACTCCGATATTTTGAAGCGAATGGAGGCTTCCATGGATCATTGGAATGCTTCCCGTAACTTGAGAACCATTGGGGAGGAAGTTTTGTTGATCGACGATTGTAATCCCTCCTTGAAAGGGAAATGCAATCTTCCTAAAATAGGTCGACACAACAGCAGCCATAGCATATATCCATGGTCTTCCCAGTAGGATGTTGTAATCGAGATTTCCGTCGATTACCTCAACATCTATTTCTATTGTTTTCCCTCCTAGTTCAACCTTCAAGTTACGTAGAATACCATATGGTGTATATGTTCTTCCGTCAAATGCTTTTAATGTCGTCGAAGATCGCGACAAGGTTGGAGATCCTAAAGTTTTCCAGCAACTCATCGACATAATACATGTAGATGCCCCCTCATCAATAATTGTTCGATGAACAGTTTTGTTGAGGGCTTTCACTTGAACGAGGAAATCTAGTTGAGCTGGTAACTGAGGATCGTATCCTTTATGATCGAAGGATACAAGATTGGAATCCTTTGGGTCTATCCCACCAATGAATGATAATAAAGCCTACTTTTGGGATGGGAAATTTTGTAGTACCTCAAGAGTCGACATAGCAGATGGCGATTGGGCCAAATCTTCCACTATATTATAATGTTGTGCCGCTCTAGCGCGAGGATTAAACGTCGACTTGTGTACTACTCCCTTTGGCAGTTTTATTGTCAACTCGAGAATGATGGGTGGCGCAACTTCTGTGGAAGTTGTTGTCGAACTACTAGGTTGATCTTTATCCTTGTTGTTCGACAGCTGTGGATTCCCATAATCTTTGTTTCTTTTCGATATCAAAGCATCATTTTGCTGTTTGGAAACTGACAACATTAGAACTTGAGACGGGGAAGCATTTCCACTGTCAACCAGATTTGTCCCTGGATTTGGAAACGGATCAGTTAATACTGCCGAGGTTTTTGAATTCTTGAAGAATTTTTAAAGCTCAGCTCTGTGTGGACAATCTGCGGTCTAATGATCCTCATTGCATATAAAGCATGGATTTTTTGGTTTCCTATTTCCAGGAGGGTTTGCAGAAGATTTTTCAGGTGATGATTCTTCTTGTTTCTTCTTCTTCCCTTTGTCTTTCTTCTTGCCCCCTTGGTTTCTTTGCCTTTATCTGTCGATACGTCATTTACTTCTGAGGCAAGAAGTTCCTCTTTTGCATTTTGACCGGAAATCTTATGGGCATTTTTAGATGTAGCCTTTGTCGATTTCGTGTCTGTTGCGCCAATCATGCCATCGCCGACATGAGAGTCATTTTTTGATTTAGGAGGAGGAGGAACTGAGAATTCCGGTCTAGGAGCGTTAGGTATTTTATCGTAGAGCGTGCTGGACTGAGTGTAAATCAAGTCCAAATATTGCGCATGAGCGATAACCTGCTCTTTGGTGACGACTCCCCCTTTTGCCACATCTTCCGTGATGGAAGGCAGTAATGATTTAATAAACCATTCAGCTAAAAGCTGATCAGGAACATACGTTTTTACCATTCTATGACGACGTCGCCACTCATGTATATGATCAGATATGTGAGTGGCCGTTGTTTGTTTGAAATTGGTAAGAAGTTCCGTTCCCGTTTCGTACCTTATCGGTAACTGAAAAATGGGTTAAAAAGGTTGTGGCTAGGGTACTGAAGTTGTCAAATGAAGCTTTGGGCAATTCAATATACCATTTTGCTGCTGGACTAGTTAACGTCCCCTGGAAAAGGCGAAGCCTAATCGAATCATCGTTTAGGGTGTTTGATGAACACCACAGATGAAATGTCATCACATGATTCGATGGGTCTTCACCCGGATTTCCATTAAATTTAGGAATATCTGACAGAAGTTTATGCGGAATCGCTGGCCACCAAGGGGCATAAGCAATTGGATCATTCGTCAGCCGGTTTAGATCTGGTAATTCTAGAGTTGCTACAAAGAGCAACTGTTGATTCAAGTTAGGCGAAGCATACCTAGGATAAGATGGAATCGCCTGAGCAGTGGGTCTTTGCATACCAGCATAATGTAATTGATGCTAGCAACTTTGACAAGGTTGATGGGCATAACCATTATAATATGGTCGTTGATAACCACTTTGGAAATGCGATTGCCCATTACTTACAAAGACTTGTTGCTCAGGTCCTTGATATGATTGCTGGAATTGCGATTGTTGAGATTGAACCAGCCATGGTTGTTGGACCATTTGCTATTGCCCAATACTGGATGATTGACCAAGATGAGGAGTCATAGTACTTGTTTGAGCCTGAGTCCCTCCAGATAAGGAGGCACTAACCTGAGGTTGTTATTGAGTCGTTGAGAGAAGAGGCTGTTGTATTGCAACCTGAGAAACTTGAGGTTGACATACAACAGGTTGCGCTTGTACTTGCGATGCAGTCACCATAGCAGGTATAGTGGGAATATTCGACACAGGGTGGACTGGTTGCATTGAATATACAACACTTGGTTGCTGAGGCAGTATTGGTACCCAACCACTGGATGTAATTCCAGTTTGACCTGAACTTTGTTGTAAACTCTCATATGGTTGTTCTCCGGGAGGGAACAATGAAAAGGCATACTTCCCTCCATATGGTGGCAATCCAGTACTTAAAGGGTAGATTGGCCTTTGAAGACACATTGGATCAATTTGTTGAGTTTCAACATAAGAAATACCAGATGATAATCCGGATGAAGAAATAGGAACTAACCATGTCGTCGAAGCAGTCCCTGATTGGACTCCGGCTTGTTGTTGATAACTTGCCGGGACAGATGGTATACCAACGAACATCGTTGGAGTAGCAGCAGGAGGCTCTGCCACTGATGTATCAGATGACACAGTCCTGGATGTCGACGGTTGTTCAGACATATCTAGTCTATCCAAAAGATTTCCTACGATTCTACAAGAACTTGCAATGAAGGGAGACTAACTTCTGAGACCAACGAGGGAACAGTGACGTTATTCCGATTAAAATAAATTTTATATGCTTTGACACAACTTATTTTTTCAATTTTTAAGAGTCGAGAAAAAACAAAATATGACTCTAGTCACCTTCAATTTTTAATGACACTGAAGTGACAAGTGCTCAGATGGACCTTTTCCGTTAAGGAGTCTGAAAAGGAACGAAAGGGACTGCTCTGGAAATCTAGGTAGAGGGATTACCAAACCAATCGCAAAACTATAAAATATTTTTTACGGTACGGCAGTCAATCTTCCCGAATGTTGTGTTCAGTGCATTGCGATCGATAGGGCGGCAAACACGACTTCCTATGGATAAAGGATTAAGCCTATTGTGGTCTCCCAAAATATACTCGACAGTACGTGGGAGCACAAGTCCGTACTGGCACTTATCGTCTCAAAGTGGAGGAATCACCCAACCATCAGTGAAAACAACAGTTACCAGGCTTTACGACGCCGGAATACGTCTCTAGCCTAGACTTCTAAATGTTGTGCGTTAGGTTCCAAAGCGTTGTTAGATTCATTGAATTTATTTTATAGTTGATCTTGTTTATGAAGTTTGCCTTTCAGGTTCACCGTGAGATGTAGATGTGTAATTCCTAAAATTCAATCTAAGATGATAAACAGTCTTTTATCTTCTTTGTGCAATGAAAATCCTAGCTACTAAGGAAAGAGAGACAATATTCTTTCACAAAGAGCAAAGAGCACACTCTAAATGCACTTTCCTAAATCAAACCAATCAAATAGTATAAATGCAAATGCACATGCCTGTATTTGTTTTCGGCTTTCTTAGTATGTGAATGGAGAAAAGAAAGCTAATGCACAAATCTGAATTACTTTTCAAGCGACAATTACCAACAAGTTTCTTTTCGAAATAAAAAATGGAGACAATCACAACACTTTACGATTTGGAAACAAATACTTGATTTCGACACTAGAAAAATTACAAAATCAGACCAAATACAATAATAACTAGATAATCGACTATCTACAGCAACCAAACTCTTTCCTATGATTGAAAACGACACTTGCGACACTTTCAAATCAAAGGACGAAAGTACGATTACGTTACTTTTGCAAAGGAGAACTGAAAATGACTCAACAAATACACAAAAACATTTACAGTTCTTTTGTACAAAGGAGGCAGAATAACATCAAGGAAAAGGGGTTTCAAATAGAGATATACTGATCACAGGCAGCAAAATTCATGAATAGAACTGGAAAGAATGAATCACAAAAACCAAAACTGAACAATGCCTAGTCTGATCAGCGCACCTGTAACACAGGGAATTTGAAATGCAGCGCACCTACTACACTCGGGAAGTGCGCTGAATTTCATATTCATAGAACAGTACCTGCGTTGGGCCAGAGACGAGACTTTGCTTGGGTTCCGGGTCACAGTTTGCAGTTCAGTTCATGGGTTTTGGCCGAGCAAATGGTAATCAGTAATGCAACAATCAGGGGTAGATCTAAGGATGATCTAAGAGCTATCACAAAGGGCAATCAGAGAGTTTGTAAATCAGTTGTTTAATTTATAAATAAATCCCGAAGATTGACTGAAGCGACATTTATCTACTTTTCATTTGCATAGAAAATGCAGTTCGAAAGATACCTGGCTCGACTTCAGGCTCTGTCTGTAAGTTTATAAAATAGACAACAAGGAAGATAAACAAACAAACTAATTCGTCCCCAGTGGAGTCGCCATTTTGTTACAGGGAAAAGTGTCTACACAGAACTGCTTATCCCACTAAGGTGTGATAGCTACCTTAGAAACAAACAAAGTAAAGCTACTTTCGTTTTTCCTTTATGAAGCATAGATGAGAGAAGAACAAAGAAGACCAACCTCTGTCTTGCGCTAATCTCCTAGTTCGATTCCTCTCTCTCTTGATAGTCTTTCGCTACTTTCTCCCTTGCACGCCCAGCTTCACAGAGTACCTGTAAGATCACAGTAGCATAACACTATACAAGAACATGGATCTATAATCATAAAAAATCTAGGATCAGATGTAAATTGACCACACAAATGCAGCAAACATAAATGACACAAGAGTATGGAGGAAAACTTGAATATCTTTTATTGATAAACAAGAAAGAGCCAAGGGGAGTTACAACCAGTTGTTCTGACCCAGCATCATCCTCTCAGCAAGGAAGCCCCTCTTCACCTCATACAAAGCTTAGATCACCCAACAATCTGATGTTGTCTCAAGAAACCAACAACAATTCCTTACAATATGCGAAATTCCATCCCTTGGATCTCTAGGATGAGGGATCCATATATAGATATCTGTAAGGGAGATGAGTTAGCTTGTGACTTGATTAGTGTCTTCCCTCTGATAGTTCTTGCTTCCACTTGGAGATTGATTATCTCTTACTCATCCTTGGTCGAATTCAGAGAGGCAAGTGTCACAGGAGAAGTTTCTGGAAGTTTCCATGCCTCTCCACCTCACGGAATTACACTGCCATTTGTCACTTCTCGCTCATCACACCCCATAGAAGGGATTTTTGAAATGCAACGCACCCACACAGTGTATTTAGGTGAGATGCAACGCACTTTTCCTATGGAGCAGCTGAAATGATCCTGTTTTGACCAGTTCTGAGCAGTTTTCATGGAGAACTTCTGGGAGAAGCTGTAATCAGTTGACCTTGTTCCTTTAGGGGTTAGAACAACACTTTTAGGGACTTAGGAGCCCTTGGTTTATGGACATTTCATGCTTGGGGTTGTAGTGCCCAAAAATGTCTATAACACACGGGGCCCCCCTAAGCGTCCGCGAGGATACTGCTCCTTTCAAACTCCATTACATATCATTATAATACTTCATCAGACCCCATTTTGTACAGATGACCGGCAATGATAGAAAAGTCTTCCACGCACACCACTAACTCCTTTTTTTGTTGGACGGTGTAGCCTTCCGGGGCAGTTCCTATTGTTAGGAAGTGTATGATGTCTTCAAAGTGACCATCCGCAATGTGCACTGCAAAGAGCTACATGTCAGGAAATCCCTCCTCCAAATTATTGGATCTTCCCCAGTTTCGATGCATGATACATGGTCTGGTCCCGTGTTCAGTCATCCAAGCTTCACAATAACTTCAAAATCATACTCCTGAAACAATAAAAACCACCTACAGATTCTCCCCCCCAACACAAGCTTATTGACCAGGTATTTCAACACAGAATGATCCATATACATCTTAAAATGTCCACCCACCAAATAATCTCTAAACTTCTGGAGCGTGTATACCATGGCTAATCCTTCACGCTCAGTGGTGGAATAGTTCTTCTCAGCCTTGGATAACCTCCTACTTGCGAAGGCTATAGTATGGTCCAATTCTCCTTCGCCAGCCTGTGTCAGTACTTCTCCCAGTGTTATACATGACACATCTACATGTACATGAAATTCCTTCTTCTAATCGGGTAAGACTAAAATCGGCATGGTGACCATTTTTCCCTTCAGCACATCCAAGCTTTTTTGACAGTCCTCATTCCAATAGAACATGACACCCTTTTTCAACATCTTCTCCATAGGTGTGGTGATCTAGGCATAGCCCTTGATAAAATTCCTGTAGTACCCAGTATGTCCCAAGGTTGCACACAGTTGTTTCACACTCCTCAGCTCCTCCAAGCTAAGTATCACTGTGATCTTTGCGGGATATACCATCAGTCCCTATCTATAAACCACATGACCCAGGAGAGTCCCAAAAGGAACACAAAAAAAAATTTCTTCAGATTGAGCGCAATCTGGTACCTTCAACAAGTATCTAGCATTAAGTGAACATTGGCCACATGGCATTTTACCAACCCAAACACAATCCAATCATCAAAGTACACCTCCAAAAACTTATGAATGAAGTCTTTAAATGAAGCAATGACTACACGCGAAAAAATCACAGGCACATACTTTAATCTGAAAGGCATTACAGTGTACTAAAAAAATCCCCATTCAGTCACAAAGGTCGCCTTGCTTCTAAATTCTGGCACGATTTTGATCTGATGGTACCCAGAAAACCCATCAGTGAAGGAGTACGCTTCCTGGCCACCTACATTATCCAATACCTCATCAGTGAATGGAGTCAAGAAAGGATCATGCACGCAAGTGTCACTCAACTTCCTAAGATCTATGCATATCCTTATTTCATCCTTCTTCTTCTTTTCTTGTACCACCATTGGGATCACCCAATCAAATTCTTCTACGAGCTCAATGATGCCTGCCATTAGCATCTTATCTAACTCTGGGAGGAACTTCTCCTTATACTTCGGGTTGAGACGGTAAGCTCTTTTCTTAACCGGATTTGCGTTGGGTTTTAATGTGATCTTCATAATGCCCAAGTCCCATATTATCTCCTTTAACTCCATAAACTTGGTAGGGAAGAAATCCTGGTATTCGTGGAGCAATTTGGTGACCTTATCTACTATCACGCTATCCTAGTAATCTCCAATCTTCGCGAATTTGGGCTCCACCTCCGTACCAATGTTTACCTGTTTCATTTTCAGTGGCATGGTTATATTAGGATTCCCAATCTATAGTCCCTCAACCTCGTGGTGACCCTCGGTTTTAGGGATATTAATATTTTGTGGGTCCTCATCTTCTTCTTCAGCAGCCACGTTATAGCATTCCAGCACATGGCTCAGTCGAGTAGTCCAATCGGGTTGAATCAGATCCAAAGGATCTTCGATATCCTAAAGATTGTTGCTTTAACTTCTTGTAGTGCTTCATCAATACAATCAAACCCATCTTCGATGTTGAACGTCATTATGAACCCTTCGCACATAATATCCCATTCGCCTATGCCATGGCATAGCTCTATCTCCAAGTAATAGTTCATCGGGGTGACATCCAAGGTGTGACAAAACAAGTGCACCCATTCAGGTTGGGGCTTTGCTCCATAGGCCTTAGCCCATTTGGCCAAGTGTGTGCATGGATCATCCTTTCCGTCATACTTGTATGTCATTCATACCTTCAACTTCCCAAAGCATTTTCTCATCATTCTCCTACACTCGCGCCAATCGTCAAAACTACCCTTGTGTGTACCCCACCATTTCACGGGCATAGCACGCAGTTTCCAATCCAAAGCCTGGAAGCACTGCTACTCTGATACCTCCCTCTCAAATGCATCCAAAAACACATCCACATCATTCAAGCCATCATAAGTGGGTAGATTTCTTACCTCTAACAAAACACAGCGCAACAACTAGGTCATCATGTTACAGCTCAGCGTGGTTACTTCATGTAGCTGATTCTGCTAGTGCTCTAATTCTTCGTCTGAGTCTGAGTTCGAAGAACTCTCACAATCCCATGTAATTCGTCCATCTGCTATCAGATTCACCCAATCTTGGTCTCACACTATTATTTTATATATGAAGTCCAAATCATCATCGCTTTGGTAATCGCAAACTGGTTCAGTATAGCACAATCCTTCAGTAGGATCTAGGGGTACTATTACGCGAAGCAATTTTTTTTCAAATATCATCTTTCGCTTCTTTAGGTTGATTACCCCGTTCATATCAGTAGCCCAATCAATGCCAAGGATCATAGGGTAGGGGTTGTTGTCATCCATAATTTCTATTACTTCAAAGTCAGACAATGTGCTCACGCCTTCAATATCTACAGTTACTCCTTGCAGCCATCCCATGGGGATGATCTTCACTGATTTTCCATCCTTAATTCAATCGGAGACCACTACAGCAGGGGTCTCCCCATCCACTCCCAAGTCTGCTTCAGCAAAATGTTTGCATCTAACTCCAGATCCAAAATAACTTGATCCATTTCGTATTCTCCTATTTGTGCGGTCAGTCTCATCTCATGTCCTATCCTTACTTTATACTTACCAATCTTCCATACCACGCGCGGCTCACTCGGAGTGTTTCTGGCGCATCTATTTATAAGTTCTTGTAACCCTTCATAGCCTTGATATCGTGCAGCAGCTTCATGTAGGTATCTAGAAAGGTTGGAAGCATAGAAGGGTCCATTTCCTGAATAGGCTTATCTCGGCTCCCTGAGGTAGAGGCCTCAACGAAGCTCTTCTTTGCTTCCATGAATGTTTTGTGTGCGCGCTCCAAATCAAATTCAGCCTCCTTCACCGACACTTTGCGAGCCCATGCATTGTCTTCGGGTTGTTTCCCCTTATCTTCGCCCATTGTAATGCCACTTTAGAGCACTATATTCACATTCAGATCCTCTTCGCGAGGCTCAACCCTCATCATCTGCAGGTTCTGAGTCGGCTAGGGTAGTATCACCCCTTTGTCACATATCCTTGCTATAAGCGTAGGACATTCCTCCATCTCAAGAACAAACTAAGTACAATATTTGCATGACAGATGCAGTGGGTTAGTGAATTCATGGGCATAGTGTCCTGGTCCTCCACAATTGTAACAAATCAGCTATCCCCAACCTCTGCTAGGTCCTCCTCTACCTCGACCTCATCCATGCCCTTGAAAGCCTATTCGCGCCCACCCAGCGCTTTGGTCAGGAGGCTGCGTTTCTGCCTAAACTCTATAGGGAGGTGTTCTATCCATCATCAATTCATAACTTCAGCAGTTGTTCTCATCATGCCCTACCGACATGTAGAAGTTACAGAAAAGTTGTTGTAGTGCTTGTACAAACTTCTGCAGCAAATGACAGTTATCAGTCATATGTTTCCCTGCTACCTGACATATAGCGCACCACAACGAATGCCCCGCGATCGGCCCTGCTTGGGCTTCCAGCCTCAAGGGCATCAGTCCTCCTCCTGTAATATAGTTCACAAAGACTAGGCAGTGGTCTTTTTCATGCCCCAGACCTTTACATTTTAGGCACCATATCTCTTCGCGCACCTCCGGTCGAACTGTTTTGTCCTGCTTCAAACTTTGCATTTCGAGGCAAAGATTTTGCAACTGCGCATGAATCTGTTGAACCCCCAGATTCAGATCTTAAATCGGTGTTTCATGCAGTCTTATTGCAATATCCAATGCCTCTGCCTGAGTCATAATCTTCTGTTGTAATAGTGAAACCCTTAGGTGAGGCAGGAGAAAAGCCACAAACCACTCACGGTGTTGTCCATCTGTTAAGTTCATATTAGCTTCGCGAATTTTACACTTCAATCTCTAATCCAATTCCAAAGGTGTCTCACCTAGTTTCATCACGATTTCCTTGAACCCCACAATCGACTGCGCCTCAGATTTAGGCCTACTGAACTCTTTATTCAGCGTGGTCTGGATCTCTGCCAACCCAACGTTTGGGTTATCATTAGAGTACTTCATGTACCCAGTTAGCGCGTGATCATGTAAAGCACTAACAAATGTTGCCTTCTTCATGTGATCGTCTGTGATGCCCTGAGCTTCCCATACCACTTTTACGACGAACTAGAAATGGTCAGGGTCCTCATTTCCCAAGCCCTTAAACAAAGGCAGCTTCACTGAATTCGCAATGTTGAACTCAGGTGGAGGTGGTGGTGGTGTGGGCAAAGCCACAGGTGGCGATGGTGATGAAGGTGGAGGTTGTAGTCGTGGGAACCCTCGTTTTATCAACTGAACTGCACTTCACGGAGAAGCCTGTGCTACTCCCTCTTCATCACTCAAATGAGGTGAAATCAGTGGGCTATATTTAGGACCCTTTCTTTCTTCATTCCCTTAAGTCTTTCCACTTTGCATAGCTCCGACCATCAAGGTAGCTACATAACTCATTTTTTACACAATAACATCTTAATCCAAGTGTTTAAAGACTTCAAGTACTTACCTCGTGGACCTTTAAAAAACTGCCGCTTTGCCTCGCTGTAACTGACTGAGGTATCGACTGGAAATTCTGTCACAAAACCCCCTATGATTCGATCAAGCCAATGATCAACAACATTGGTGATCTTATCCTCAGAGGCTTCCAGTCTCTGTACTAACTCCGGGGTCCAGACAATAGGACCGTCAAGCCTCCACCTTCCTTGGCTATCCGCTAGCTTTGTGATCCACTCGTATAACTCAACTGGAAAGGAACAAAAAAAGATCTCGTGGATTTCTATATACAAGTACCTGTCTAGCCACTGTTCCTTTGTCAGCTGTGGATTTCTATTCTCCTGCGCTGCGAATTCATGGATCTTCCTATCCAACCAATCTTCAACCTCTTTCTTAGTTGGATTCCAGTGATACGACATCACACATCTCTCATGCAGATTTCGGTCTCGGCAACGGAACCATTTGTTGGCTTTGTGGGCCCTGACCTAAGTTCAACTTTAGTCATCTAAAAAAATGCCTACACTACTGGCCCTTTTGACATCAGCTCGCGGAGCGCGGACCGAAGTCTCACCCGAAGCAGTATGGGGGGATGCTGGAACCAAGTTTCTGCACCCTGAGATGGTCGTGATGTCGATTTATACCCTCTGCCCCTACTTTCGCGCAGGTCGCTAAGCCTTAGGGCTCTATCAATCTACCCTTTATTCCACCCTTCAGTACCTCCGCAAAGGTGTATGATTGACCTTCGCACAACCCTAACCCGTGGTTCAAGTACTTTCGCACAGCTATGACAATGTATTGTATAGGTTCCCAAGTTATCTCAAGTGTTTTACTTATCTTACTAATCAATCACAGTTAGCATCACGTAAACTAATATCTTTACTTGCATTCAATTAACAGATATAATCACATATATTCATGCATCAAATAAACATTGTAAATTAAACCCAAAACACAATATAATCAGATGCATTAACAGAGACTAAATACATAGTAATTGCAGAGTACTTCTCTTTATTGATATCTTCCAGTTTAATACAGACTCTATCTGCCCTACGCACACAACTACAGGGGTTCGCGCACTTAGCTACAGACTTCCACCTTAGGCCTCTGCGCACTCAGCTGCAAAGCCTCTACCTACACTAAGACCTAAAAACACTTAGACCTCTCTACCAAAACTCTAATGATTTTCTCCTCTCTGAATCTCTAACTCTCTAACTGCCTAGAGCTTACTTACTTAGCTCTTTTTTATACAATCCCATGGTCCGCAAACCATGGGTAGATATTTACAGCTGACTTGACACTTTACAAAATAAAGGTGGACAACCCTTTATGACTCTTAACACCTTTGCGCTCCGCGACCACAAAATGTGGAGACTTTACAATTTTATTACAAAATTGTCCCAAAACATGGGTTTTTAGCCCCAAAACTGCCTTTGGGGGAACCCATTCCCAACAAGCCCCCAACACAAACATGGTGACTCGCCCTTGAGTCACTCTGCAGGTGTGGAGATCTTGGTGCAAAGGCCTCCCAGCTCGCCCCGTATGATGGCAACCTCAGCGGTACGCAACGCAGCTGCCTGCTTCACTTTTTTAACCAACTGCTTTGTCGCTGGTCCTAAATTGTCAACCTGAAGCTTCTGCTGAGTCGCTTGCAGACTAACAAGGTTGCCTTCAATGGAGGCCATGACCAAATAAGCTTCGTCCAAATAGGGCTTCAAGCGCGCCTTCAACATTTCCTCTTTGTGTTGCATTGCATCTACCTGTTCCTTAAATGTTTTGGCCTCCTACAACTTCGCTAGTCTCTATGTGAGAGCGACGATGCACACTATATCTTTTACTTTGTCATAGCACTGCTGCAGTTCTCGTGCCTCTGTCTCCAGCCGTTGTACATTAGGATCCTCCTGCAGACTCGTCAGGACCTCGAACGACTGTTCAAACAGCCATGTGCAGTCTGCTACTGCACTGTCTACTGCCGCTATCACCTCTGTGACAGCGGTTGCACGCTGCTCCTTTACTTCTAACGGAGTTGAAGGCTAGGCCTTCAACTGCAAATCTACAATCTGTAGGTTTAGCTCCAGCTGAACCTTAGCCAACTCTATGTGAGCATTGTGTACTCCTGTAGCATGCTTGTAGACTTGTTCATCTACCTCTGCATCCTTAGGAATGACCAATTCGGGGACCATTCGGTAGGCTTCCTTCATGGCCTTAATCATGCGCTGATTTGTGTTAGTAAGTTCCACCATGGAAGTGAGGGTGGTGTCTCGCTACAGGGCCATCTATACATTATTAATCTTCTGCTCACTGATTACCTGCAAAGCGCGCTATTCATGGGCCCTCAGCTCTGCGATCAACCCATCCTGCAGTAGGTGGAGTGCCTCACCAGGAAGCATTCCCAAGTTAAATCCCACTCTGTTGAGGGTGCTGACAGTGGGTCTATCAACTTTGTTTTCCATGGTCAGTGCTCCATCTAGAAGCACTATCGCTCGGGAGTCCTTCACATGCAGTACCTCAATGGCTTCTGAAGTACTGATGGCAAGGCTGGTGGACACCGCACTAGCTTGTGATGTGTGGATCTACAGCTCATGCATGCCCGTCTGGATGGCCCCAATAGTTGTTTCTGCTGCTCGAACTGTTGCAGTACATCCACGGTGACATCCTACACCGTGTCTCCAATGTCATTCAAATCTCCCTCTATTAGGCTGATTGGGTCCAGCGACGTCTTAATGGCCTTGGATTTATTCCATGGCCCCAATTTTTCTTTTTCTCTTGGACATTTGATGTGGTATGACACCGTCTGTGGGTTCGCTCCATGCTGCTCTGTTTGCTCATCCGTTTCTCCCTCTGTTTCGAGCAAAGGTGACCTCGCACCTTTGTTAGAGCCACACTCTGTTCCACCTATCTGTTTTTCCACCTGATGTGTCACATTATTCTCTACCTGTGCCTTGTCAGTAACCTCCTTCTTCCTATTCTTGGCCAGCTACGACATCTTGAGCTTGGCCTCCTCCTTTTTGAGATGTGTGGTGGACTTGCTAGACCCCACCGCCGAATCTGAAGCAGTGTGCCACTCTTCCAGCCAGTGATCAAGAACTGCATCAATCGCATCACCCATTGCAAAGTAAGGCAATTCATGCCACTTCTACTTAAGGTCCTTTTGTGCCCTGATCACAACATGCTGAAAGTCTGCCTTGAACTCCACATACTCCTGCAGTTTGGAAAACACAGTAGGCGACAATCGTGGTTTGCGATTGATATCCATGCATATATTCATTTCCATCAAGATCTAGAAGATCTTGCTATCCTTGATGCACTAAGCATCATTGGTCACCCACATCGAAGTGTACTTCATTTCTTCTAGTAGGTCTGGTGCAACCGAGGGGAATTGACTGTCTTTCGACAACTCCCAGGCTACCAGCACAATGGACAGCAAGAGCCATGCATAGTGGAAGGTATTGCTGAGCTCTTGTGCCTCGTGGCTATTGGAAATAATACTGAGAGGGGGGGTGAATCAGTATTATCAGATTAATAATTTAATTTTCAAGACTGATATGTATACGCTACTTCAGCTTAGTGAACTAGCGTGTATACCCAACTATACTTAATGCAACCAGTGTGTATGTAGCGATCTTTTGATTTACCCAAATTATCATGCATTGAACTTTAACAAGTATATCAGGAATTCATTAGTTAGTGCAGTAAAATCATAATAAAGCATCACACATAAGAAACACACAAGAACACCAAGATATAAGGTGGAAACCCAATGTGGGTGAAAACCACCTACTACTTTTGTCTCTGTCTTCTTTTAATAATAAGAAAAATTTGTTTACAATTTTTGTACTGGTGTAGTCTTATACCAGTACGCAGGCTTCTACCTGCAAAAGGCTACAACCTTCTCTCGCTCTCCAGCTTCTACTAGAAGGGAGCTACAACCCCCTAGCTCTTGTACTAGTTGATATGTTTACTAATACGTAGGTGCCGACCTACAGAAGGTTACAACCTTCTCTTTTATTCCAGGGACCACGTTTCATAAATTTTCAAACTGGATCCATCAACAACATCATTCAATCATCAAATATATCTGCATCAACCAATCTCCTTTTGAACCAACCACAACCAAATCAATCAATCACTCTGACAACCCATCAATCTGATCTTTCATAATGTTGTAACTAAAATACAGTAACCAGAACCCAAAACACTACAACAGCAAACAGAAGCAACTAAAACATATTTTATAAGGTATATGCTACTTCTATGTGTCGAACCTGCGTGCATGTGTGCTTTCCTCAAAGCGAACCTGCGTATACGATGCTTTGATATGCAGAACCAGCGTGTATATGCTACTTTTCTAAAGTGAACCTGCGTACAGATCTGTAAATGATGATTTAAACATTACAACTATTCCAGACTTCAGTTATACCTAGATCATATCATTTACAGAAATATATGTGTCAGTATTCAAATCTAGAATATTCATGAGTAAAAACACACAACGATAGTTCATTTTATGCTTTAAGATCCTGATCCATCATTAGATCTAGTTCCTCATCATCTGCTAAGGTTCATCCTTGGTTCAGATCTAGCAATGCACCATAACTCAATAACCTACATACTAGATCTCACACTTCATCAGATATTCGATACTTGCACACCTTAGCCTAATGATCTTCTCCTCATTTTATATTTTGTAGGCCTTTCTCAATACCATGGACTAAAACAACTTAGGGCCAATACCTTGGACCAAATACCTAGGGTCAATACCTCGAACCTGATACCTTGGACCAATACCATGGATCAAAATACCATGGACCAAAAACTTATTTTTCGAAGGTATACACGCTTTTCCTTTTGATAAAGTGTGTGTGTACGTATACGCGACTTGCATACAGTGAACCCGCGTGTATACGTGGCTTGGCCAATGGTGAACCTGCGTATACCTCTCTTTCTTCATTCTGTGAAGTCCGATCTGTAACTTTGTGCTGTTAACCTACTGTGATCTATCATCTGAGTGAGTTGCCATCAAAGACAACACCTGTGTCATAATGCCAACAATCTCCCCCTTTGGACTTGATGGCAACACCAAGTCACTCTCCCCCTTTGTCATCTAGGGCAAAGGGTCATGCTCTCCCTGAGTACATGCTAAATTTTCTGATATGCTAAAGTGTGTTGATTGAGCTCCTATGATCGAGTCCATGCTCCCCCTGAGCACAAGCAAGGTCTACAAAAAGATAACATGACTCTATACATACATCACCAATGACCTTCCTATCACCAAAGACTCATACATACATCCATCTCCCAATCAAATGGGGATATACCAAATTTGACTTATCCACCCAACCAAGTGGGGATATACCAATTGTTTATACAAGAAACATTACATCATCCATCCCATGCATAGTGGGGTTACAAATTAGGTCTTTTCATGACCTTTACATTAAATGATATACATGACATATATAACAGAGACCAAATATCTTAAACAAGACCATGATAGTCATCAACAACTATCATCAGCAGCATCTGTCAATCAGCATCCAGACCAGCAACCATGTTCTCCCCTTGAACCTGTTCCACCTGAATAAAAAACAACTATGTGGATCTGTACTAAGATCTTCTAAGATAATGCTAAAAATGCATTATTAGAAGCATATGCTCCCCCTGAACCTGTGCCAGATGTTCACTGTCAGATTTGATCATTTCATATATCAGAAGAGTTATCAAGGCATCATCATCAATCAGATATACATCAAGTTATCAACAACTTATGAGAGCCAACATATTTCCACATGTCATCAACAGATTGTAACCATCATCAAGCAAAGTAGATAATTCATTGAACCATATCAGACCCCTTTCTCCTGAGTCTGACTCACTACTTTTCCTCAAACCAACATATACGTGACTGTACCCACAAAAACCAACGCATGTATGCAACTACGCTTCATGAAACTCGTGTATAACCACCTTTCTCTGAAGAAGATAGGATTTAACAGTAGGATGATGCAACAACTACTCCCATCTTTTATCTGAGATATTCAAATGTCTCTCTGGGCAGTGGTTTAGTGAATATATCAGCAACCTGTTCTTTGGAGGGAACATACTCCAATTTGACCTTTCGTTCAAGCACTTGTTAACGTAGAAAATGATATTTGATGGGTATGTGCTTGGTCTTGGAGTGCATGACTGGATTCTTTGAAATACTGATGGTGCTTGTATTATCACATAGAATGGAGATGGGTGGGGCACATGTGATCTGAATGTCTTGCAAGGTTTGAATCATCCAAAGTAGTTGTGTGCAGCAAGATGCAGCAGCCATATATTCTGCTTCAACTATAGATAATGCAATTGAACTTTGTTTCTTGTTGAACCAAGACACTAACCTAGAACCCATATAGAATGCACCACCACTAATGCTTTTTCTGTCATCAACACTTCCTGCCCAATCTACAATTGTATATGCATGAAGTGTAAGATCTGTATCTCTAGGATACCATAAACCAAAGTTTTGTATTTTAAGATATTTGAAAATCCTTTTGACTGCTTGAAGGTGTGATTTCTTCGGATTTACTTGGAATCTTCCAACTATTCCTACTACATGCGTGATGTCAAGTCGGGTACCTGTTAGATAAGCAGACTGCCAATCATGGATCTGTAAGTTGGTTGATGTACCACTATTGATTCATCATTTGAGCTGAATCTGCATCCTGTTATCATTGGGGTACATACTGGTTTAGAATCTTCCATGCCATACTTTTTCAGGATCTGTTTGAGATATTTGGTTTGTGAGAGAAGAATACCATCTTTATTTTGCTGAACTTATAGATCAAGAAAGTAGGTGAGCTCACCAAGAAAGGACATTTCAAATTCTTGCTGCATTACTAAAGCAAAATTCTGACTCATGGATTCTTCATTGCTAACAAAAATGATATCATCAACATAAACAACAATTATTAGCAATTTACCCGTGTCAATCTTTGTATATAGATTGCTATCTGCTGACCCCTTTGAAAAACCCTGTTGGTGGAGATATTTGTCAAGACGCTAATACCAGGCCCTTGGAGCCTGTTTTACACCATAGAGAGCCTTTATGATTTTGCATACAAGTTTTGCATCATTTCCAAGAATGAATCCTTCTAGTTGTTCAATATAGACTTCTTCTTCTAAGTCTCCATTAAGAAAGGCAGATTTTACATCCATTTGATATACTTTGAATTTCTGAAAACTAGAAAGAGCTATAAACATTCTTATGGCTTCAAGTCTAGCAACAGGTGCAAAAGTTTCTTCAAAATCTATACCTTCTTGTTGAGCATATCCTTTGCAAACAAGTCTGGCCTTGTTTCTAATAACTTCTCCATTTTTGTTCAGCTTGTTTTTGAATATCCATTTAGTTCCTATGATATTCTTATTATGAGGTCTAGGAACTAATTCCCAAGTATTATTCTTTTTAGTTTGCTCAAGTTCATCATTCATGGCCTTGACCCAACATTCATCTCTGCATGCTTCATTTACATTTTGAGGTTCAGTGGAAGATAGTAATGCTAGATAGCTTGAGGCTTCGGCAATATTCTTCTTGTCTGCACACCTGCCCCTTTTCCCCCTGAAATTTGAGTTTCTGGATTATTTTTCTGAACATACCTGGACGAAGTCTTTTCTTCTATTGCTATCTCTTCCTCTGGTGCTTCATTGGTTTCTTCTTCAGAATCAGTGTGATTTGATGTGGGAAAATGATCCTCATCTTCTTCATTGTCATAATATTCGATTTTTATCTGTTTTGGATTTTTGCATGCTTCATCAACTACAACATCAATACTTTCAATAATTTTCCCAAGTCTTTTATTATAACATTTATATCCTTTACTTCGGGAAGAGTAGCCAACATCTGCTCTAGGTTCAAACTTACCAAGTTTTTCATCAGTCCTTTTGATGTAACATTTTCTTCCAAAAACTTTGAAGTATTTTACAGTAGGAGTCTTGCCATACCAAAGTTCATGTGGAGTTTGAGTGTTGTTTACCCGAATATTTGCTTGGTTGAGAATAGTGACAGCAGTGAATGCAGCTTCACCCCAGAAGGTTGCAGGAGTTCCAGATTCGTCTAGCATAGTACGAGCCATTTGTTGAACAGTTATGTTCATTCTTTCTACCACTCCATTTTGCTAAGGAGTCCTTGTGGTGGAGAACTGCCTTTTTATTCCATGTTGTTCACAAAAGTCAAAGAATTCATCCGAGGTAAATTCCCCTCCTCGATCAAATCTAAGGCATTTGATTTTGCGATCTGATTCATTTTCAACCAAAGCTTTGAAGGCTTTGAACTTTTCAAATGCTTCATCCTTATGCCTTAGAAGACCTATCCAACACATTCTCGAAAAATCATCAATAAATAGTATAAAGTATTCTTCTACACGAGGTGACTTTTTCCTTGATGGTCCACATAAATCAGTATGAACAAGTTCAAGAGGCTTACTAGCTAACCTTCCTTTTCGATGAATTGAGATCTGGTTTGCTTACTGAATTGACATGATTTGCATATGGTATTTTCAGGAATGTTGATATTTGGAAGATCACGAACAACCTGGAATCTGCATGCTTTTCTTATTTGAGAAAAGCTTAGATGTCCCAATCTTCTGTGCCATAACTAGTTTTCATCATGTTTGCTTAGATAGCACTGTTGTTGTCCTCCCTTGAGTATGTATAGGTTGTTTGGAGTTCTTGTACCTTTAATCATAGTTTCTCCTATATCAAGCTCATGAACAACACATCCATTTGATCGAAACACTACTTCATTTCCTTGATCACACATTTGACTCACAGTCAACAGGTTATGCTTTAAGCCATCAACATACGTAACATTCCGAGCTTTAACTTTTTCTTTCAAGAAGACAGAGCCTTTACCTTTTATCACAGCAGGGGTGTCGTTTCTAAATGAGACACTCTTTTCCTTTTCTAAGGCATTATATGAGTGTAGTTTTTCTTTGTCACCTGTCATGTGTTTTGAGCATCCACTGTCGATGTACCACTGGTTTTCTTGTCCTTTTGCATACAAGGCTATACCACATCTTTCTGTTTGCGATTCTTTATTTCTCCATATTTTGGGATTTAATGGAGTTTTCTACTTTTGAGATATTTTCCGAAATTTAGTCCTGCATTAAGATTCTTCATGGCCAAAGTTGTTACAGATTGAGCATTCTATTTCATTTTCAAGAAGAGAAAAGTTATTATAGGAACTTTTCTTGATCCCTATCACATTCCTTTGATTTCGTGCTTCTCTAGTCATGATGGTTTTGCAAGCAACACATTGAGTAGCTTTGTGTCCAAAATTATGACATGAGAAACATTGACCATTAAAGAAGTTCCTACGATTATTGAATCTACTGACCTAGTGATTGTAGTTTCTATTGGTATTCATCTTTGAAGAAAATTGAGTACGATTTACCAGAGGTTGGTTGTGGCTTCTGTTCATCCTTGAAGTAAATTGAGCCTGATTTCCCTGGTGGTCTGCTTTATGCCTTTGTTGATGATTATCAAACTGTTCACTACTCTTTTTTGCACCAAGATAACTTTTAGTGGAGGTTGACGACTTCTGTGCTTGAGATTCTTCTTCCGTATATCCAAGACCTGTCTTTATCAAAGGAGAACACTGCACTTTGATAATTTCAATTAAGGTTTCTGATCCTTTAGCAAATCTAAGATTTAGAGCTTTTATTTTCTCAAGATCCTTTCTTAGATCCACAATTTCACATTTTAGTTTTTCATTGTGTTTTTCTCTTTCAACAAGTTGGTATGTCAAGGTATCTATAATAATATTCTTTTCTTCTAAACAGATATTGAGTTTAGAGATTTCTTCATAGAGGCCATCTTCATCTAAAGCATAAAAAAAAATCATCATCTTCATAAGCCATCAGAAGTCTATAGTCATTTCTATTTTCATCTTCATCACTATTTGATAAACCATCACTATCTTCATGAGTATAGTAGCTCTTTTTACTTACACTTTTATTTCTATTCCATTTTGCAGATTCCTTCCCTTTATCATATTTATCTTTATGGGGACATTTGGCAGCATAATGACCGACTCTACCACAGACAAAATATTTGAAAGGTAGTTTACCTCTGAATCTTCCGGAACCCCGTTGAAGCTTCTTGACAAAGTTTACTTCCTCTTCTTCTTCTGAAAGATGTCCTAATTCATTGATTTCTTCTTTTCCTTTTGTTGAAGCTTTAAATGCAGCTTATCTCATATCTGATGGACCTCATTTTATCATCTCAAAGGCAGTTAAGATTCTGTGCAACTGTGTCATAGTAATAGTCTATAGATCCTGATTCAAACTTAACAGACAAGGATCTTAAAACTTTTTCAACTAATGTAACTTCCTTTATCTCTTCACCCAGATTCTTCATGCAATTAACAATCTCATCTATATGTAAGAAGTAACTAGCTATACTTTCATCATTGTGCATCTTGAGAGTTTCATATTGAATTCTAAGAGTTTGCAATTTAGCACGTTTTACCGGAGTCTCCTTCGTAGCTTAAAACGATTTTGTCCCATATTTCTTTGGCGGATTTGAGCTGCATAAATTTGACAAACTCTGATTGTGATAAACTTCCCAACAATGTATTGCCAACCTTGGCATTGGTTTCATATTGGCTTTTACCTGTTGTATCTGTAGGAATTGCTGATGGAAACGTATATCCTACTTCCACGATTTCCCGGACATCTGTTCCAAGGGATTGAAAATAGGTTGTGGTTCTTACCTTCCAATAAACAAAGTTGCTTCCATAAAAGATTGGCGTTCTGATGGATCCCCTGCTTTCTTGATTACTCATTATGATGGATCTTCCTTCAAGCGATCAATCTTCTTCTGAAGGACCTGCTCTGATACCAATTGCTGGAAATAATACTGAGAGGGGGGATGAATCAGTATTATCAGATCAATAATTTAATTTTCAAAACTGATATGTATACACTTACTTCAGCTTAGTGAACTAGCATGTATACGCAACTATACTTAATTCAACCAGCGTGTATGCAAAGATATTTTGATTTACCCAAATTATCATGCATTTAACTTTAACCAGTATATCAGGAATTCATTAGTCAGTGCAGTAAAAGTATAATAAAGCATCATACATAAGTAACACACAAGAACATCAAGATATAAGGTGGAAACCCAATGTGGATGAAAACCACCTGCTGTTGTCGTCTCTGTCTTCAACAACGGAACACGCCCCAAGCACAGTCCTTCAAAGACAATATCGTCTGGCAGCAGAGGTATGTGCAGGGCGACCTTGCTTTCGTCGATATCCTTTGGCACCTTGGTCTTGCGTTTGCGTGGAGGGACGTATTTGAGAAACTTAGTGATAGGATCAGAACCCTCGACTTCAACGTCCTCCACTTCCACCACCAAATCCTCATTCCATCGGGAAGTCCTCAATCTCTTCCTCCTTCGGCTCCAAGTTAATGGTTTTTCCCTTTTCTTGTGCGGTGGGCTTGTCCTTCTGTGGGTTTCTTCTAGGCAATGCATGCACAGGTATCGCAACCTGCTTGCCTTTCTTATCCTTTACACTCTCCTTGGTCAGGGTAGGCTTCAGTCTAGGCATCCATGGTGACTTGGGACTTCAGCTAGTACCTTTGCAACAACCTCCAGCATATCGCCCTCGGATGTCACTGATTTGGCATCCATAGCTTCGGATCCTGGGATAAAATCATGGATGAAATTGTGGTTGGACTTTGGAAATCGATCAAACACTGAGTAGTCAAGAAATTATTCAAAGAATGTGTGGATCATGCATATCTGAGAGCTCACAAACTCAATGTTCAAAATGCCAAGTGTTTTTCGTTGGACCTCCACCTGTAATTTATAGGCTATTTTGAATTCAAATCTAACCGTTCCCCCCACATTCGGTTCATTAATGTCGGATTGGTGACAGATTTCCAAGGATCTTACCCATAAATTTTTTCTTAAATTCCAGCCACCCGCTCCATTTTGTAGCATTCTTATCGTCAAATCATGAACAGTGACTTTAACGGTCACTTTCCGGCTAACCTGCGCGATTTCTCCCCGAGTAGCACAACTCACTCCACATTGTCATGATCCCTGTGACATCTCCTCGTTCCGCACAATCCTCCAATCGCGTAGTTCCCCATCCCGATAAGTGTAGTTTATAATCCCACACCTCCTTTCAGCTGGCTGGAGTGCTAAGACTATGCTAACTTCATATAGTCACTTGGCCAGATCATCGGTGTATGGCTTAAATCGGCTACCATTTACCTTGCTTGGGAAGGGATCTCCGTTCAATTTAACCAGCTGAACTGCTCCACCATCGGTAATCTCCTTAATGACATAGGGCCCTAGCCAGTGCATTCTGAATTTCCCTGGAAATTTATCAAACTTGATTTCATATAACAAAAGAAGATCATTTACCCTAAAGGTGTGCAGTTTAATGTGCCGATCATGCCATGCTTTTGCGCATTGCTTTGGACTTGTCGGTGAAATCCAGCCAGAAATCTTTCTTCTTCAAGCTCAAAAACCTGCGTGAGCCTCTCTTCTAGGGCTCCACAATCCATCATACCTGTGAGTGCCACCATGCGCAGACTAGGCACAATGTATTCCATGCGCATCACTACTTCAACACCATATACAAGCCTAAAGGGTGTCTGTCTAGTCAACGTTTTGCATGTCATTCGATAGGCCCATAGTACTACGGGTATGCGCAGGTCCCAATCACTTCGTTGATCTTTCAAGCCTTGGTCAACACATTCTCTAGTACCTTATTGAATGCTTCCACCATCCCATTAGCCTGTGGGTGATAAGGCATGCTTTTCTGGTGATACACCTGAAATTCCTCCGTCGGCACGCTCATCATTTCTTTCAGAAAGTGCGTACCACGATAACTCATCAAAACCTTTGGACACCCAAATCACGTCTGTACATACTCAAAGATAAACTTCACAGTGGTTGTGCTTATGCATTCCTTCACAGGTTGTGCCTCCACCCATCGAGTCAAATACCCAGTCGCGGTGATAATGTACCGCGCTCCTGTCTTCTTTCCTTGGGGCTGAATGGGTCCCGCAAAATCTATTGCCCATTTCTTGAAAGGTTGTAACATCATCTGTGGATTCAGGGGCAGCTCATCTCGCTGTGATGGCTTGCTAGTCCTTTGACGCACATCACATGCCTTATAGTAAGCTTTTTAATCTTGATGGAGGGTTGGCCACCACAATCCTACGCATAGAATATTCTGTGCGGTCGCCCTTCCTACGTAATGCCCTCCCGCGACATCCCCAAGAGAATCTATGAGGATACTGTTCCTTTCAAACTCTGGTACATATCATCGTAATACTTCATCAAACCCCATTTTGTATATACGTCCGACATTGACAGAAAAGTCTGTCGCGCGCACCACTAACTCCTTTTTCTGCTGGACGGTGTAGCCTTCTGGGGCAATTCCTATCGTTAGGAAGTGTATGATGTCTTCAAAGTGACCATCCATGATGTGCACTGTAAAGAGCTACGTGTCAAGCAATCCCTCCTCTAAATTAGTAGGCTCTTTCCCTATTTCGATGTGCAACAGATGGTCTGGTCCCGCGTTCAGTCGTCTAGGCTTCACAATAACTTCAAATCATACTCCCGGAACAATAACAACCACCTACAGATTCTCCCCCCCAACACAGGCTTATTGACCAGGTATTTCAATGCAAAATGATCCGTATGCATCTTAAAATGTCCACCCAACAAATAGTGTCTAAACTTCTGGAGCGCATATACCACAATTAATCCTTCACGCTCAGTGGTGGAATAGTTCTTCTCAGCCTTGGATAACCTCCTGCTTGTGAACGCTATAGGATGGTCCAATTCTCCTCTGTTGGCCTGTGTTAGTACTACTCCCAGTGCTATACATGATGCATCTACATGTACATGAAACTCCTTCTTCCAATCTGGGAAGACTAAAATCGTCGCGGCGACCATTTTTCCCTTCAGCACATCCAAGCTTTTATGATAGTCCTTGTTCCAATAGAACGTGACATCCTTTTTCAACTACTTCTCCATAGGCGTGGTGATCTGGGCATAGCCCTTGATAAACTTCATGTAGTACCCATTATGTCCCAAGGTTGCTCAAAGTTTTTTCACACTCCTCGACACATCTAAGCTAACTATCATTGTGATCTTCGCAGGATCTACTATCAGTCCTTGTCTACAAACCACATGACCCAGCAGAGTCCCAAAAGGAACACAAAACAGACATTTCTTCAGATTGAGCACAATTTGGTACCTTCGACAAGTATCTAGCATTAAGAGCAAACTGGCCACGTAGTGTTTTACCAACCCATACACAATCCAGTCATCAAAGTACACCTCCAGAAACTTATGAATAAAGTCTTTGAATGCAGCAATGACTACGCGTGAAAAAATCGCAGGCACATTCTTTAATTCGAAAGGCATTACAGTGTACTGAAAACATCCCCATTCAGTCGCGAAGGTCATCTTGCTTCTATCTTCAGGCGCGATTTTGATCTAATGGTACCCAGAAAACCCATCAGTGGAGTATGCTTCCTAGCCACCTACATTATCCAGTACCTCATCAGTGAATGGTGTCGGGAAAGGATCATGCACGCAAGCATCATTCAACTTCCTGAGATCTACACATATCCTTATTTCATCCTTCTGCTTCTTTTCCTGTACCACCATTGGGCTCACCCAATCAGATTCTTATATGGGCTCAATGATGCCTGTCGTGAGCATATTATCTAACTCTAAGTGGACCTTCTCCTTATACTTCAGGTTTAGACGGTAATGTCTTTGCTTGACTAGCTTTGCATCAGGTTTTAACGTGATCTTCATAACGCTCAGGTTCCCTATTATCCCCTTTAACTCCATAAACTTGGTAGGGAACAAATCCTGGTATTCGCGGAGCAATTTGGCGACCTTATCTACCGTCGCGCAATCCCAGTAATCTCCAATCTTCACAAATTTGGGCTCCGCCTTCGTACCAATATTTACCTATTTCGTTTTCAGTGGCGTGGTTATATAAGGATTCTCAATCTATGGTCCCTTGACCTTGCAGTGACCCTTGATTTTAGGGATATTAATCTTTCATGGGTCCTTGTCTTCTTCTTTAGCAGTCACGTTATAGCATTCCATCGCATGGCTCAGCTAAGTAGTCTAATTAGGTTGAGTCAGATCCAAAGGATCTTGCGGTATCTTAAAGATTGTTGCTTTAACTTCTTGTAGCGCTTCGTCAATACAGTCAAACTCATCTTCAAAGCTGAACGTCATTATGAACCCTTCGCACAAAATATCCCATTCACGTGTA
Organism: Pinus tabuliformis; assembly: GCA_031772625.1. Classification (NCBI taxonomy): domain Eukaryota; kingdom Viridiplantae; phylum Streptophyta; class Pinopsida; order Pinales; family Pinaceae; genus Pinus; species Pinus tabuliformis. The sequence continues at coordinate 1,584,825,882 of CM062820.1, read as the reverse complement.
CCATGGCGGCTCTCTATCTCCAAGTACCAGTTCATCGGGATGACATCCAAGGTGTGACAAAACAAGTGCACCCATTCAGGTTAGGGCTTCGCTCCATAGGCCTTAGCCCATTTGGCCAAGTTTGCGCATGGATCATCCTCCCCATCACACTTGTCTATCATTCACACCTTCAGCTTCACAAATTGTGTTCTCATCATCCTCCTACACTCGTGCCAATCATCAAAACTACCCTTGTGCGTACCCCACCATCTCGTAGGCATAATGCGCAATGCCCAGTCCAAAGCTTGGAAGCACTACTTCTCTGGTACTTCCCTCCGAAATGCATCCAAAAACACATCCACGTCATTCAGGCCATCATAAGTGGGCAGATTTCTTACCTCTGACGACACATAGCACAACGACCGGGTCATCATGTTATAGCTCAACGTGGTTACTTCATGTAGTTGATTCTACCAGCGCTCTAATTCTTCGTCCGAGTCTGAGTTGTAGGAACTCTCGAAATCCCATGTAATTCGTCCATCCACTGTCGGATTTACCCAATCTTGGTCTCGCATTGTTATTTTATATATGCAATCCAAATCATCATCACTTTCATAATCGCAGACTCGTTCAATATATCACGATCCATTTCGTATTCTCCTATCTGCGTGGTCAGTCTCATTTCACGTACTATCCTTTCTTTATACTTACCAATCTTCTGTACCACGCATGTTTCATCCAGAGTGTTTCTGGCGCATCTATTTATAAGTTCCTGTAACCCCTTCACAGCCTTGCTATAACACAACAACTTCATGCAGGTCTCTAGAAAGGTCGTAAGCATAGAAGGGTCCATTTCCTTAACAGGCTTATCCCAGCCCCCTGAGGTAGAGGCCTCAGCGAAGCTCTTCTTTTCTTCCATGAATGTTTTGCGTGAGCCCTCCAATTGAAATTCAGCCTCCTTCACCGGAGCTTTGCGAACCCATGCGATGTCTTTGGGTTGTTTCCCCTTATCATCGCATGTTTCAATTCCACTTCAGAGCACTATATTCACATTTGGATCCTCTTCGCGAGGCTCAACCCTCATCATCTATAGGTTCTAAGTCGGCTACGGCGGTAGCACCCCTTTGTTGTGTTTCCTTGCTATCAGTGTAGGACAGTCCTCCATCTTATGATCAAATTGAGTACAATATTTGCAAGACGGATACGTTGTGTTAGTACATTCACAGCCATAGTGTTCTGGTCCTCCACAATTGTAACAAATCAGCTATCCCCGACCTCTTCCAGGTCCTCCTCTACCTCGGCCTCGTCCGTGCCCCTAAAAGCCTATTCGAGCCATCCCAGTGCTCTGGTCAAGAGGCTGTGTTTCTGCCTAAACTCTATAGGCAGGTGCTCTATCCATCATCAATTCATAACTTCGGCAGTTGTGCTCATCTTGCCCTACCGAGCTGCAGAAGTTGTAGAAAAGTTGTTGTGGTGTTTGTACAAACTTCTGTAGAAAATGACAGTTATCAGTCATATGTTTCCCTGCTACCTAACATATAGCACACCACAAAGCGGGCCCCGCGGTCATTCCTGCTTAGGCTTCTGGCCTCAAGGGCATCGGTCCTCCTCCTGCAATATAGTTTGCAAAGACCGGGTAGTGGTCTTTGTCATGCCCTTGACCTTTACATTTCAGGCACCATATCTCTTCGCACGCCTCTGGTCGAACTGTTTTGTCTTGCTTCAAACTTTGCATTTCGAGGCAGAGATTTTGCAACTGTGTATGAATCTGCTGAACCCCCAGATTCAAATCTTACATCAGTGTTTAATGCAATATTATTGCAATCTCCAAGGCCTCTCCCTGAGGCGTAATCTTCTGTTATGACAGTGCAACCCTTAGGTAAGGCAGAAGCGAAGCCACGAACCACTCGCGGTGTTGTCCATCTATTAATTTCATATTAGCTTCATGTATTTTACACTTCAATCTTTGATCCAATTCCCAATGTGTCTCACCTAATTTCATCGTGATTTCCTTGAACCCCACAATCGACTGTGCCTCGGATTTAGGCCTACCGAACTCTTTATTCAATGCGGTCTGGATCTCTACCAACCTAGCATTTAGTTTATCATTAGAGTATTTTATGTACCAAGTTAGCGCGCGATCTTGTAAAGCACTAACCAACATTTCCTTCTTCATGTGATCATCTGTGATGCCCTGAGCTTCTCATACAACTTTTATGATGAACCAGAACTTGTCCGGGTCCTCATTTCCCAATCCCTTAAACAAAGGCAGCTTCTCTGAATTTGCCTTGTTGAACTAGGGTGGAGGTTGTGGTGGTGTGGGCGAAGCCGCAAGTGGTGATGGTGGTGTGGGTGGAGGTGGTAGTCACGGGAACCCTCATTTTATCAATTGAACTGCACTTTGTGGAGAAGCTTGCACTACTCCCTCTTCATCACTCAAAGGAGGTGAAATCAGTGAGCTATATTCAGGACCCTTTCTTTCTTTGTTCCTGTAAGTCTTTCCACTTTGCATAGCTCTGAACATCAAGGTAGCTGCATAACTCATTTTTCACACAATAACATCTTAATCCAAGTGTTTAAAGACTTCAAGTACTTACCTCATATACCTTTGAAAAACGTTGATCCACCTCACTGTAACTAACTGAGGTATCGACCATGAATTCTGTCACAAAACCCATATGATTTCATCGAGCCAATGATTGACAGTGTGGGCGATCTTATCCTCAGAGGCTTCTAGTCTTTGTATTAACTCTGGGGTCCAGACAATAGGACCATCGAGCCTCCACCTTCCTTGGCTATCCACTAGCTTCGCAATCCACTCGTATAACTCAACTGGAAAGGAACAAAAAAAGATTTCATGGATTTCTGTATACAGGTACCTGTCTAGCCACTATTCCTTTGTCAATCGTGGATTTCTTCTCTCCTGTGCCACAAATTTGTGGATCTTCCTATCCAACTAGTATTCAACCTCTTTCTTAGTTGGATTCCAGTGATACGACATCACACATCTCTAATGCAAATTCTGGTCCCGACAATGGAACCATTTGTTTGCTTTGTGGGCCCTGACCTAGGTTCAACATTAGTCAGCCAAACAAATTCATATAGTACTGGCCTTTTCAGCATCATCTTGCAGAGCGTGGATCGAAGTATCACTCGAAGCAATATGGTGGGATGTTGGAACCAAGTTTCTGCACCCTGAGATGGTCGTGATGTCGGTTTATACCCTCTGCCCCTACTTTCACGTAGATTGCTAAGCCTTAGGGCTCTATCAATCTACCCTTTACTCCGCCCTTTAGTACCTTCGCAAAGGTGTACGATTTACCTTCATGCAGCCCTAACTCATGGTTCAGGTACTTTCGCGCAGCTATGACAATGTATTGTATGGGTTCCCCAGTTATCTCAAGTGTTTTACTTATCTTACTAATCAATCACAGTTAGCATCACGTAAACTAATATCTTTACTTGCATTCAATTAACAGATATAATCACATATATTCGCACATCAAATAAACATTGTAAATTAAACCCAAAACGAAATAGAATCAGATGCATTAACAGAGACTAAATACACAATAATTGCAGACTACTTTTCTTTATTGATATCTTCCAGTGTAATATAGACTCTATCCACCCTGTGCACACAGCTAGAGGGGTCTGCATACTCAGCTACGAACTTCCAACCTAATCCTCTACGCACTCAGCTGTAGAGCCTCTACCTACGTTAAGACCCAAAAACACTTAAACTTCTCTACCAAAACTCCAATGCTTTTGTCCTCTCTAACTCTCTAACTCTCTAACTGCCTAGAGCTTACTTACTTAGCTCTTTTTTATACAATCCCATGGTCCGCAGACCATGGGTAAATATTTACAGTTGACTTGACACTTTACAAAATAAGGGCAGACAACCCTTTATGACTCTTGACACCTTCGCGCTCCGCGACCACAAAATGCGGAGACTTTACAATTTTATTACAAAATTGTCCTAAAACATGGGCTTTTAGCCCCAAAATTTCCCTTGGGGGAACACGTTCCCAACAGCGAGCCTGGATCAGTCAATGCTTTGAAGCTTCATGTTTAGGGAGTCTGAAGGCCTCTAAAGAAGACTCCATGGGTTCCTTTTCCATATGTAAATGTGTGTGTGTGTGTGTGTGTGTATGTATATAAATAAATTAATCAACTGAACTAGCAGGGGCTAGTTGTTCACATGAATCAGCTCCAAACCTAGATCCTTTCGAACTTCCTACAAAAACTAATCACGTGAAAGTGATTTATGATAAAATTTAAGTCGATGACCATTTACTACAAAAGATGTCTTATCATCATCAATAGAATAAATACAAACTAAACCGTTAACAAAAACTTCAATTACTTCATACCGTCCTAACCATTCGGTGGAGAATTTACCTTGAAATTGCTTAAACTTACTATCATATAACAAGGCCCAGTCACCTGGACGGAAGACTTTCTTCTTAATAAATTTCTCGTGCCATCGGGCTCTTTGGTTCTGCACCAATGTAGTTTTGTGGTAGGCATCTTGTCGGATTTCGTCAAGTTCATTCAATTGCATCAATCTATGCTCTTGAGCCTCATTTAGATTCATGCCCAGCTGAGTGGCAGTTCTAAATGTCTTTACTTGGAACTCGATGAGCAAGAGCACATTTTTACCATAGACTAACTTGTAAGGTGTGTTTCCGGTCACATTTCTCCAAGTGATCCGGTAAGCCCATAGTGCTTCTGGTAACTTATCCGCCCAATCCTTGTCATGCAGTTGAATGGTTTTTGTAAGGATGGATTCCAAAACTTTTTTTGTGGACTCCACTTTCCCATTAGCCTGGGGATGGTAAGAGATCGATTTGCGGTGCTTAACTTGATACTACTATGTGAGTGCCTTGACCAACTTTGATGTGAATTTTGTGTCTTGGTCTATGATGATTTCACGAGGCACACCAAATCGCGTAAAGATGTCCTCGAACAAAAATTCTACTACTACCCTTTCAGTGGCAGCATACAATGCTTTAGCCTCCACCCACTTGGTGACGTAATCAATGCACACCAAAACATATTTCTTCTTATTTGAAATTGGGGAGATGGGCCCTACGAAGTCCAATACCCACTTCTCAAAGGGTTCAATGGAAAGTTTTGGTTGAAGTGGCATTTCATCGGAGGCAATTGGTCTCCCCATTTGTTGGCAAGCGTCACAACTTAAAACGAACTTCTTGGCATCTTTAAAGAGTGTAGACCAATAGTATCTGGTACAGAGAACTTTATATGCCGTCCTTTTATTAGCAAAATGGCCACCACAAGGCTTGTTGTGACTAGCGCTTAGTATATCATGCATTTCATCTTCCCACACACACCGCCTCATAATCAATTCTAGCCCAGTATAAAATAGATCTCCTTCGATCCAAGAGAAACTAGCATTGCGCTGCACTATATTATGCTTCTCTCGGGCCGACATTTTTTGAGCTAGTTTTCCTGATACCAGATAATTGGCGACATCAGTGAACCAAGGAGTAATAGTGGAAAAGGAAAATACTGCTTCATCTGGAAATTCATCAGGCACTATTGTTGGCATGCTTCCCTGCATAAGATTCAAATGAGATAAGAAATTTGCTACCAAGTTATCTCTTCCGGGCCTATCAATTATAGTTATACTGAATTCTTGTAGAAGCAACAACCATCTAACAACAGAATGGTCGGTATGGACAAATGTTTCATAACTGGTAATATAAGGATCCAAGTCCGGGTGTGACAAAGGACCCTTCCAAGACCTTTTAGTTTCGTGATGTGTTAAATTGCATTTTTAAAAGAACATAAATGAATACATTTGCATGATGTAAAAAAAAGGAACATGAAATTCATCAACACATGAAAACATAAGCCGTTGATAACGAAGTTTGTCCAGGAGAGACTACGTCTCCGGGCCCTGGTGTTAAGATGGTGTAGGTCATTGCATTAAGTGTTGTCAATAGTGATGATGGACATAAGAGGTGATGTCTCTATCATACAATGAAAATTCCCTCATGCAGGAGTGGCTCCAAGAGATGTTCCATTACAGGAACTCTCGGTCAAAAGACTCCTATCAGTATGACACAAAACTCATGCATGATGACAATCCCGCCAACATGGAATAAAAGGGATCTCAAAGAAAACATACATGGCAACAACATGAGTATCCCATCAACATAACAACAGAGGGATCTCAAATAAAACATGAGGAATCATGACAACAAGTACATCCCATAGATGATTCTGCATCACATCAAGCAGGAATCATGAAAATGAGTAAGAAACAAGATCCCACATCAAGCATCAAATAGGGATATGTGCAGCACGATGCATAGCAAAATAAGTACATGAATACACTGCATATACCTCACATCCAGGGGCCATCTGAAGAAGCAGATGTCAAACTACTGAAGTTGTTCCGACCATCGATCTCATGACATCGAATCGCATGGAAATGATTGCTCGCACATGAATGCTGACACCTGCACTTTACTTAGAAAAGTGGCCAAAAAATAGAATAATCAAATGGAAAATCTAAACAAACCATCAGATTTGTGGTGTCGAATAGTGCAAAATCGACTGTCAAATTTCTGAATTCTGAGAAAGTGGAAATCTGAGGCTTAAGGAATCTTTTAGATTCCCCTAGATTCCTCAAATATTTCCTCCTCCAGGGCCTCTGCAAATCCGCTTCTCAGATCAGGAAACTAACTGCGCCATCGGGTTCGTGTCGCTGAGAGGTGTAAGATCAACATAAAGTTTTTCCAATTTGGACACTGCGAAAATTTCACCCTCCTATAAATTTTGCTCAGTCATGGTTCCACCTGCATAAAACTTAATAAAAAAATTAACTCTGCCTCGTTTTCTGTGCCTGCGCCTGGTTCCTCCATCTATCTGGGCGCACTAAAAAATGACAGGTTTATATAAATTCTCAGGTAGATTTACCAACAAAGCAGTTTGGGTGGATTGGTATAAGGTTCGAATAATAAGGACGAGGTCGGGTGGTCAAACCCTGACCCCTCCATTTTAAAAACCCTTTTGTTTTTTTTTAAACCGCATGCATTGAAATTGGGGGGGTTGGGTTCACATTGGGTGGCCTTCCCCATACCTCTTTAAACCGCATGCATTGAAATTGGGGGGGTTGGGTCCGCATTGGGCGGCCTTCCCCATACCTCCCGCAATTCATAATGACATATTAAATGTTTTCGCGGGACGTTGGTACCACATTTAATTTTTTGAGTTCGGTGGTTGGGCCGCCCGTAGTGCGGGCCGGCCACGTGGCCAAGCAGGTTCGATTCCTGCCAACCCATTATCATGTATGGTAAGTTTAAAGGGGTGTGGGCCGGGTCCACTAGAGGTGGCCCGCCCACTACCCACTATATGGATCTACGGTGGATTATGTGGAGGGCGCGACAAGGTAATGGCCGCCAAGCCATTTAAATTTGAAATGTTGTTTAACTTTGCAGTTTGGAGGGTTGGGGACCGACGGGGGTCATGGCCCGTCGGCCAATTTTAAATTCATTTGTTATGTTTGTTGGGGGTCTGGTGGGGTTGGTTGCCCGCCATATATATATATTAATAAGGCCTTTTTTTTTTATTTTGTCTAACTTAAGGGTTATTATAAAAATTAAAGAGGAAACAATTTCTCCCACTTTCGGGAGCTGGGTTTCATGCACCGGGGTTGGAAAAATTGTAGGACACTTAAACTTGGCCCACAGTCCAACTTTGACCAAAGCTTTTACTGGCTCGTTCTCCCTCGTACGACCTTGGATTGGCGAACCGTTCATATCACCGCGATCAGGATGACGATATCTATGCTCTATTCCTGGTTCGAAAATATTTTGATCACTTTGGTTTTCGAGCATTCATAAGCCCTCTTTGTCCTATGTGTGTCTTTGGAGCCACCTGGATCAATCCTCCCCACTGAGGAGCTTTTGGTCCTCCAAAACCATAAAAAATAATCTGCAGCTTCTTTGTACCTTATCTGCATCACAAGCACCCTGAATGTTCTCGCTTCCATCTCCTTCACCTTTGTTCTTAGGAGCCTTAAGCGATGATCCGACACCTGCAACCTCTAGTACATTGTTTTGCAAATTACATGCTTTGACTTTCATGACCAACTAATGGCCCAAGCATCCCATACTTGCCACGATTTTATAACACATACTCGGTGGTCAAGTTTACATCGAAATGGATGCAATACCCCAGCTATGAAAACAAGGCCAACATTCCAACATATCATTGTTGCTTCAACAAGTGATGGAAAACACATCATCACTACAACACGTGATTTACAAACATAAGGCCAAACATTATTTTTTCTTTGACAAGTGATGGAAACATGATATCGCTTTCAGAGTTTAACATGCAACTCAAAATAAGACCAGGCATCATTATTGCTAATCAAGTGATGGAGAACACATCATCACTTTTACATTTTAAAATGCAACAAATGATTTACAAAAGCATGACCGTGACAAGCTAACATCTCTAGAAACCATTTTTCACTTATCAAGGTGAATGGGTCGCCTCCTTGTGGCACATTCAATTGTCGAATGATTGTTTCACCTAGTTCACGCACCGACACTTTGTCTTTAAGGTGCTGCTCTGGATGGAGCCTCCAACAAGTGGCTCTTTGATGGCCATTTCTGTCGCAACAACTGCAATACATCTTCTTCCTCTAGATTTCCTTAACCTGTTTCTTTACATGCTATTGAGAGGGTATTTCATGCCTCATCCTTTTGTGTGCTGCCATTATTTTCCAACACTTAGAAAATGTATGGTTATGTAATCCACAAAAGGTACATGTTTTTCGATTCCATGTTTTACGTTCATCATTAAAAACGTGATTATAATCGAAATGAACATTCGAATGTCGAAACTGGTTATACCTTTCCTTGCCCTCCCTGGTGTAAGTATGGTGATGAGAGCTTGCCTCAGCTCTTTCCTTGCAATGAGCACTGCCATGGGATGATGGGGATGTGTTCCCATCATTCTCTTTCCTCGATGATTTTGACAATGTCTCGGAAGAATCTGACACCTTCGAGCATTCTCCCTCGGTGTATCTCAAGCCTGCAAATCAATGTTTATGCACAACCTCCAAAGATTGATTTATGCCTTGGTTATTAACACCAAGTGCTTTTTCCTCCTTGTGCCTCGTTCTGGTAAGGAGCCTCGTGTTTGTCCTTGTAATTGGGATCTCCTCATCTCCAACAGAAATCATACTATGTGAAGACGAAACCGAAAGGAAATCAACATATTTTACCTCCTCTGTCAATTTTGAAAGAACTAATGAGGGCTTCTCATCATCTGTTGTTGGTGGTTCGCTAGCTATCTCAGCACATTCCCAAACTTCCTTTCTGACATACCCAAGTCCTGCCTGATGGGGTAATTCCTCCACTTTGATGGGGTTGACAATGCCTTGGCCATTAATGCCCAAGCATTTTCCTTCATACCCCATTTTCTTTAATAGTTTGGAGCCAATTCCTGTGGTATGATTTTCAAAAACAATGAAATCATCATCAAGAAACATACATGAATTTAGAGAATTACTTTTTAACTCAAATGGGTCACGCTGTAGCTTTTCCAAGGCCTCGTCCTTTTCTTGCAGCTGTCATAGCAAACTATGTTTATACTCTTTCTCTTCTTGTAGATGCATCTTCAATTCGATGTTCTCTATTTGAAGATTTTGGTTGTTGTGCTTCAGTTCTTCAAGGGCCTCTTTTGTGGCTTGCAACTGAAGCCGCAATCGCTCCTTTTCCTCTGTCTCTTTCTGTAGAGTTTCATACATTATTTCCACCCTTTTGGGAATTTTGAGCATGGTCTCATACATTGCTTTTTCATCCTTTGCCGCTGCACATTCCATTGTTTACGGTTGCAATTCACATCTACGCAAAGACTGCTCCGATACCACTTGATCCGAGTCCAAGTGTGACAAAGGACCCTTCCAAGACCTTTTACTTTTGTGATGTGTTAAATTGCATTTTTAAAAGAACATAAATGAATACATCTGCATGCTATAAAGAAGAGGAACATGAAATTAATCAACACATGAAAACATAAGCCATTGATAACGGAGTTCATCCAGGAGGGACTACATCTCTAGGCCCCGGTGTCAAGATGGTGTAGGCCGCTGCATTAAGTGTTGTCAATAGTGATGATGTACATAAGAGGTGATGTCCCTATCATACAAGGAAAAATGCCCTCATGCAGGAGTGGCTCCAAGAGATGTTCCACTATAGAAACTCTCGGTAAAAAGACTCCTATCAGTATGACACAAAACTCATGCATGATGATCATCCCACCAACATGGCATAAAAGGGATCTCAAAGAAAACATACATGGCGACAACATGAGTGTCCTATAAACATAACAACAAACAGATCTCAAATAAAACATGAAGAATCATGACAACAAGTACATCCCGCAGATGATTCCACATCACATCAAGCAAGAATCATGAAAACGAGTAAGAAACAAGATCCCACATCAAGCATCAAACAAGGATATGTGCAGCACAATGCATAGCAAAAGAAGTACATGAATACACTGCATATACCTCACATCCAGGAGCCATCTGAAGAAGCGAATGTCAAACTGCTGAAGTTGTTCGGACCATTGATCTCATGGCATAGAATCACATGGAAATGACTGCTCACACATGAATGCTAACACCTACACTTCACTTAGAAAAGTGGCCGAAAAATAGAATGAGCGAATGGAAAATCTAAACACACCATCTGATTTGTGGTGTCAAATAGTACAAAATCGACAGTCAAATTTATGAATTCTCAGAAAGTGGAAATCTAGGGCTTAAGGAATCTTTTATATTCCCCTTAGATTCCTCATAGATTCCCTCCTCTGAGTCCTCTGCAAATTGGCTGCTCAGATCAGGAAAATAACTGCGCCATCGGGTTTGTGTTTCTGAGAGGTTTAAGATCGACACAAAGATTGTATAATTTGGACACTGCAAAAATTTCACCCTCCTGGAAATTTTGCTCAGTCATGGTTCCACCTGCATAAAAATTAATTAAAGATTAACTCTGCCTCGTTTTTTGTGCCCACTCATAGTTCCTCCATATGTTTGGATGCATTGACAAATGACGGGTTTATATAAGTTCTTGGGCGAATTTACCAACAAAGTAGTTTGGGTTGATTAGTATAAGGTTCGAATAATAAGGAGGAGGTCAGGTGGTCAAACCCCGACCCCTCCATTTAAAAACTCTTTTGTTTTTTTTTTAAACTGCATGTATTGAAATTGGGGGGGTCGGGTCTGCATTGGGCGGCCCGCCCCATACCTCTCGCAATTCATGATGGCATATTAAATGTTTTTGGGGGACATTGGTATCACATTTAATTTTTTGAGTTTGGTGGTTGGGCCACCAGTGGTGCGGGCCGGCCACGTGGCCAGGTGGGTTCAATTCCTATTGGCCCATTATCATGTATGGTAATTTTAAAGGGGCGTGGGCCGGGTCCACCAAAGGTGGACCTCCCACTACCCACTATATGGATCTGCGATGGATTATGTGGAGGGCTCGACGGGGTAATGTCCTCCGAGCCATTTAAATTTTAAATGTTGTTTAAGTTTGCAGTTTGGAGGATTGGGGGCCAACGAGGGTCATGGCCCATCAGCAAATTTTAAATTCATTTTTTATGTTGCTTGGGGGGGTGGCGGGGTTGGTGGCCCACCACCCAAAAAAAATATATATCTTTCTTTTTATGAATAAGGCCGTTTTTTTTTAATTTTGTCTAACTTAAGGGTTATTAGACAAATCAAGGAGGCAACAATTTCACCCGCTTTCGAGAGCTAGGTTTCATGCCTCAGGGTTGGCAAATTGTACGACACTTAAACCTGGCCCAAAGTCCAACTTTGACTAGAACTTTGACTGGCTCGTTCTCCCTCATACGAGCTCGGATTGACGAACCATTCATAACGTCGCGATCAGGACAACGAGATCTATGCTCTGGTCCTAGTTCAAAAATATTCTGATCACTTTGGTTTTAGAGCGTTCATAAGCCCTCTTTGTCATGTGTGTGTCTCTGGAGCCTTCTGGATCATATAATGTCTAAACTTTCGTATAGCATGCACAACTGCTAACAACTCTCTTTTAGTAACTGTATAATTTAATTTAGCGGGAGAGATTTTTGCTGACAAAATAAATGGCATAGGGAAAGTTATCCTCCCTTTGTCCCAAAATTGCTCCCAATGCAGTATTTGAAGCACCTGTACAAATATGAAAAGGTAAGGACCAATTTGGCCCTCTTAGCATCGGAGTTGTAGACAACTTTTCCTTTAGTACCTGAAAATCCTGTTGACAGTCAACATTCCATACAAAGTCAGCATCTTTAGTTAACAATTTAAATAATGGTGCTGCAATTCTAGTGAAATTCTCAATAAATCGTCGATAATATCCTGCGTGCCCTAAGAAACTTCTTACCTCTTTTTGCGATCTCAGAATAGGTATACGCGAGATTACCTTGATTTTTTCCGGGTCAACTTGAATCCCTTCAAATGACACATGATGGCCTAGAACAATTCCCTTAGTTTGCATCATCCTACATTTATCGCTACTAAGGACTAGATCAACTTCTTGACAATGAGTCAATAACTTCTCTAGATTTTCCAAAGCCTATGGAAAGTCATCTCCATAAACTATGAAGTCATCCATATAGACTTCCACACAGTCATGGATCAAATCAGAGAAAATGGCAAGTACAGCTCTCTGAAAAGTGGCGACGGTGTTACAAAGACCAAAGGGGAGGACTCTATATGCATAAGTACCCCAAGGGCATGTAAAGGTAGTCTTCTCCTAGTCTTCTTTGGCTATTTGTATTTGATTGTGTTATGAAACCAGCTCACAAAAAGATAGAAAAAATAGATGAACGCCTTAGAAATAAGCCTCTTCGAGGGTGAAACCTCCTTTACATTACACAAATGAACAATTCTTGGATGACACAAATGACAAGACCTCCTTTCTATATATAGGAGTCTAAGGGGTCATAATATAATCAGAGCCGACATAACAATAATAATCTAACGGCACAATAATAACAATAGTGGGCTTCTATGGGGCACAATAATAACTATATGGGAACTACATGGGCACAGCAATATAATAAGGGGGTTGTACTAATAACAATAAGGGGTTACACTAGTAGTATAGGGACCTAACATGCCCCTCTCCTTCAAAAAGTGTTGTCCTCAATGCTTGAGTAGTTCTTGATGCTTTTGTATAAATTCTTGTCCTCCCATGTGGAATCTTTAGCGGGTAAGTTCTTCCACTTGATGAGATACTCTGAAATTGATCTATTTCGTAGCTTTCGATTTCTCAGTTCTGTGACTGCTTCAAGTTCCAATATGATTTTTCCTTCCTTGTCAAGTTCTCACAATACTGTTTGAACTGGGATCTTCTGCAACTTTTGAATGAGTTCCCACTCCTTTGGGCATATGGATATATGTAAGGCCTAATGTTTGGAGGAACACTTCTTGGAATCAAATGAATAGCATGATCATGATCACAAATAGGTGGGAGGCCTTTGGGAGTCTCAAATATCTTGGAATGATTGTCCAAAACGTTTTGGAGATCTAGAGAAATACATGATTTCAATGTGGGATCCTCTAGCGAACATAATTGTGCAATTACACCCCGTTATTCTTTATTTAGAAGCTTTTTCATGCTGTTAGAGTTTATTATCTTTCGAGGTTTTCCTTCAATACCCCTTGTAGAATTTTCCTAGAATTTTTCCTACAAATCAGCTAGCTTTGATACCATGTACAACTTTTTCTACAAATCAACTAGCTCTGATACCATGTAGAAATTTCCCACCTGTAGATCAACCTAGTAATGCAATATACTAAAGCAAAACACGTGATCTACTTCTACAAACAATTTAGCAGAAGCTTAATCAACCATAAGCAACATCAATAAGAACACATATAACTAATAAGAAGGGATCAATCACACATAACACAGAAGAATTTACCCGGGGAAAGCACCTGCCTAAAACCTCATCTCTATATTATCATACAAGTGGAAATATAATCTGGATTACACAAAGCCTTAGCTCGGAAGCTATCTAGCTCTTAGTACAATCCCTCTGCTACTCATAGACAGTTAAAGGCTTCTCAAAACCTTCTCCTCTACCCTCCAGGCCTCATATTTCCTTGTGCGATTTCCTTGGGGTCCAGTGATGTCACATGTGTGAATTGGCCTCTTCACACACTCACTAACCTCTGATCTAACTGCACAAACTTGAAGGAGATAAATCCTCATCGTGGATGAGCTTCCTTTATAAGAAAAATATTCATCCAACTAATAGTACACTGTCCCTTCTCTAATCTCAACTGGGTCTCTGACAGAACTGACATGCATCAATTATCCATGAGTGAATACATAGTTATCTAAAAATAATAGTTGTCACATGCATGCAAGCATCAACAAACTATATCTCATTAATTTAACTTGTTAAATTAATCTAACTGAACTTGACTAAGTTAGAACTAAGTCAACTGATTCTCTCATTATAGAACTCATAATTATTCCCTCAATCAGTGGAGGAAATTAAGGATAAATTCCTCAATCAGTGGGACAACTCATGTGCATGCTCACAAAGACTTAAAATTCGAATTTCCTTAACTAATTAACTCAACTAAATCAATTAATTAATATTTCCAACTGTTGTTATGACTAAAATTAATTTTACTTCCTATAGATAGACTAAGGACTGCTATAAATAGGAAGGGACCCAGAAATGCTATTTTTAGAACTTTTTATTTTTAGCAGTTTCACCTCTCACCCAATGTGGGCAATGACCTCACTAGCCAAACTGTTATTTTTAGACATGCTATTTTTAGCACATTCTAAATTTAACATTTCTTGTTGCACATTTTTCAACACTCCCTCTCAACAAGAAAGGCTTTCTCTCGAACCCGATCCTATAACTCTGGAATGTTCTACATGCAACACATCTACTCGGTCCACTTGCTCCAACAACACTTGGAACAAACACACTCCCAACTGACCACTCTGTTGGGCTAGGAACATACTCTGATGCTGAAGCTCTACCTGCTGCTAACAAGTGCTCCCTCTCTGACATCTGCACTGTTGCAACATCTCCATGCATCTCGCACCATTGCACACCTCTTTGTGCAACCTAGCACTGTGCAAAACACTTGTGCCTCTCACATTGCTGCAACCTGCTAGCTATGCGCTATCCTGGGATTCCCTGCACTGTCGCTCTCTCTGCCGCTCCATCCGCATCTGTCTCTACCCAATCAGTTAGTTCTTGCTACTCCACATCGGGGCTCATGTAGCAAGGTCTCATCCAAGAGGTTGGGTACCTCAAGGATCCTGCCCCTCCTCCTTGGGACGATTACTCTATATCGCCCCACCTTCTACCTGGAGGTATGGATGCATGTGATCCCTCTGCCCACCTGGCTTGAAGTTTCCCCCTACTGGAGGGCTTTGCATGAGTAGATGTCTCTACTCAATCTTCACTCAGCTTCCCCTATTGTGGGTGCTCCACAACCTCCTGAAGCTGCTGCACCAATCGTGGCTCCTCCACAATCATCTGAGACTTCTTCTGGCTCTTCATGTTGAGAGGTAATATACCCTCCCTCTCAACCACCAAATCTCCATCAATTGCCTTGCTGCTCAAGGATTTTCATGCATCTTGAACCTCAAGAGCATATAGGTTCTTGACCCGTGAACCAATCTGCATCACCTATCTAGTGATGATGTGTCTAAGGAAAACCTTTCCCTTGCTGAAGACTACATCATAGCCTCTGTCCTCCAGCATCACAATCGAAACCAAGTTTCTCTTAAGTCTTGGTACATACTTGGCATCGGTCAAGGAAAGGCGAGATCCATGCTCCTTCTAAAAAATAACCATGCCTACACCTGAGACACTATACTTCTCATCATTACCCATCGCTATGAGTATCTGGAGATCTTTCTCCTCCAAAGTATTGAACAAAATCTTGTCGCCGGTCATGTGGAAAGAAGCTCCACTGTCAAGAAACCAACCACTTCCCACCATGGATGAAACCATTCATGCAAAGAGTGTGAAATCCAACTCAAACTGTGAAGCAAGTGCCTCACCTTTAGATCCTTCCCTGTATCCCTTCTTGTATTTCCTCCATGGACAATTTGTAGCATAATGAACCACCTCATGGCAACGAAAGCATCGCACTTTCGATTTGTCAACCTTCTTCCCATCATTGGAAGAACTGGATTCGGAAAGAGAAACCTTCTCCTTCCCCTTCTTTTCCTTACTCGCTAAGGCACAGTTCTCCTCATCATGCATGGATGAAGAACTGTCTCTAGTGCTCTGTTTGATCTCCTCCTGCATCAAATCCGAGCATAGTCATTCCCAATCTAGCAGTTTCTCCTTTCCATTCACCGAGCCCTAGTAGCTATGCCAGCTCTTAGGAAGGCCAAGGAGTGCTAGACTCACCATATCCTCATTCGATGTCATGACCCCTACACTTGCAAGCTCATCCTTGCATGTGATGAGCTTGGTCAGATACATAGAGATTGTCTCATCCCTTTCACACTTGATCTTTTGAAGTTTGTCCTTCAGTGCCAGCTTCCTCTGATCACTGTTATTCTGATATAAATCTTTCAATGTTTTCCACATTGCATGTAGAGTCTCCTTCTCATGGAGGCTCGAGACAATGTGATCTCGCACTCCCTCCAAGAGAATTCTCCTAGCTCTAGTCACACACTTCCTCTATTCCACCTGCTCAGTCTTGTTAGTAGGCTTAGGAATTTATTGATCAACGAAATCCTTAAGGCCATTATCTTCCAAAACTTCCTCCATGTGATCCTTCTAAGCTATATAGTTTGAGCTGCCATCAAGGACATACTCAAGCCTCAAACCATAGAACGCCATCGATGAAATAGATGTGATAAGAACTTGAGATCTATATCCCGAATAATAAACTTCAAATTTCTCCTGCTAGTATATTGTTCTTGCTTGATCACTTGTGCTCCAATACCATGTAGAATTTTCCTAGAATTTTTCCTACAAATCAGCTAGATTTGATACCATGTACAACTTTTTCTACAAATCAACTAGCTCTGATACCATGTAGAAATTTCCCACCTGTAGATCAACCTGGTAATGCAATGTACTAAAGCAAAACACTTGATCTACTTCTACAAAAAATTTAGCATAAGCTTAATCAACCATGAGCAACATCAATAAGAACACATATAACTGATAAGAAGGAATCAATCACACATAACACAGAAGAATTTACCTGTGGAAAGCACTTGCCTAAAACCCCATCTCTGTATTATCATACAAGTAGAAATATAGTCTGGATTACACAAAGCCTTAGCTCGGAAGCTATCCAACTTTTAGTACAATCCCTCTGTTGCTCATAGGCAGTTAAAGGCTTCTCACAAACCTTCTCCTCTGCCCTCCAAGCCTCCTATTTCCTTGTGCAGTGTCCTTGGGGTCCAGTGATGTCACATGTGTGAATTGGCCTCTTCACACACTCACTAACCTCTAGTCTAACTGCACAAACCTGAAGGAGATAAATCCTCATCATGGATGAGCTTCCTTTATAGGAAAAATATTCATCCAACTGATAGTACATTTTCCCTTCTCTAATCTCGATTGGGTCTCTGACAGAACTGACATGCATCAGTTATCCATGAGTGAATACAAAGTTATCTGAAAATAATATTTGTCACATGCATGCAAGCATCAACAAACTATATCTCATTAATTTAACAATTTTTTAAATTAATCCAACTGAACTTGACTAAGTTAGAACTAAGTCAACTGATTCTCTCATTATAGAACTCATACTTATTCCCTCAATCAGTGGAGGAAATTAAGGATAAATTCCTCAATCAGTGGGACAACTCATGTGCATTCTCACAAAGACTTCAAATTCGAATTTCCTTAACTAATTAACTCAACTGAATTAATTAATTAATATTTCCAACTGCTGTTAAGACCAAACTTAATTTTACTTCCTATAGATAGACTAGGGGCTGCTATAAATAGGAAGAGACCCAGAAATTCTATTTTTATAACTTTCTATTTTTAGCAGTTTCACCTTTCACCCAATGTGGCCAATGACCTCACTGGC
This sequence comes from Pinus tabuliformis, assembly GCA_031772625.1. Taxonomy (NCBI): domain Eukaryota; kingdom Viridiplantae; phylum Streptophyta; class Pinopsida; order Pinales; family Pinaceae; genus Pinus; species Pinus tabuliformis. Next base: position 1,584,807,791 of record CM062820.1, on the reverse strand, counting down.
CAAACTGGTATTTTTAGACATGCTGTTTTTAGCAGGTCTATTTTTAGCACATTCTAAATTTAACATTTCTTGTTGCACATTTTTCAACATTCAACTTCCTTTCCTTCCCAAAAAAATTTCAAGAAAAGTTCTTGAAAATTAAAAGCTATCGTACCCAAAGATTGTAGCCATTGGACTCCTAGTAAAACATCAGCACCACCCATTGGAATGGAAAGCATTGGGCCGTTCAATACATATTCTCCCATGGATAGCTTGATATTATGGCACTTTCCAGAGCAATTTATGGTTCCTCCATTTGAAACCATCACTTGACACTCCGCTGCTGGATATAGGAAGCAATTCAATTCCTTGGCTATCTTACAATCAATAAAATTATGGGTACTGCTTGAATCAATCAACACTCTTACCTTTTTCTTCTTGATATGTCCTTCTATCTTGATATTTTGAGGAGTGGTAATTTCTTCCAATGCATTACAAGATATGGTCGAATTGATTTCTTGAGACTCGATGTGATCTTTCAATTCTTGAACATTTTTCTTCTTGATATGTCCTTCTATATTGATAGTTTGAGGAGTGGTAATTCCATCCAATGCATTACAAGATATGATCAGATTCATTTCTTCTTTCTTGATGTGATCTTTCACTTCTTGAACCTTTTTCTTCTTGATATGTCCTTCTATCTTGAGATTTTTAGGAGTGGTAATTCTTTCCAATGCTTTACAAGATATGGTCGGATTCATTTCTTCTTTCTCTAAGGTTGGTTCCTAGTGTATATACTCTCCTTTTGACGTTTCTTGATCCTTTTCTTCCTCCTCTCCACAATCAATGTAAAATAATTTCTTCTGAGCACACTTATGACCTTTAATGTATTTGTTATCACAATTGTAACAAAGCCCTTTTTCTCTCTAGATTTTACAAAGTTGAACCGGTCTAAAGAACTGCTGAAATGCGCGCTCTGCTCCCGCTGCCGCCTGCAAACATTAGGTTTGAATCAACCTTCAGCCGCTTAGGATGGCCCCTTCGGAGGCTTCGCCGGAGGAGGCAGCTCACCAACACGCCTTCTCTGCCTTGATCAAGTCCATGCCTCCTCAACAAGCTCACCCTTCAATATCAAAGTTCGTGAAAAAACTTGATGGGTTACAGGAAGTTTCTCTCCCTCCAACTTTGCCCAGAATGGCTGCTTTTGCCTTGGCAGAAAAAGGACTTATTGGGAAATTTACAGGACTTTGGCCCTCTCCAAAAACAGTCCAAAGGTGGGTGGAAAGGAATTGGACAGACAAAATACAAGGAAAAATCTCTATCATATTTTGTGGAAAGGGATATTTTACATTTCATTTTGAGACAAAGGAAGAAAAGGATTTAATCTTCCGTAATGGGCCTTATTTCATGGATTCCAGAGGTTTATATTTAAAAAAATGGACTTTGGATTTTGACCCGGAGCTTGATATTCCTAATGTGGTCCCTGTTTGGGTCCGACTTCCTCACATCCCCTTGCATTGCTGGGGAGACAAATCTGTGCGTGCTATTGGGAATGCTGTTGGGAAATACATTGATCGGAGTGAACCGAAAGATAACATGCAGGCCTGTGCCTGCATCTGTGTAGAAGTGGATTTGGGTAAAGGCCTACCAGAAGCCATCAAGCTCAAGGTTGACGACTGGATGCACATTCAGCAGCTTGACTATGAACAGATCCCCTTCAAGTGCAAGGTATGTCACGAGTACGGTCACTTTGCTAATCGTTGCACTAAACTTTCTAATGTAGAAAATAATCCTCAAGAAGAGCAATCGGAAACTTTTAAAAAGAAAAAGACAGCCCCTAATCCTAAACCATCCCATGAAGCAGGTCCTTCCTCTCGACCTCCCCCAATTTTCCCTCCCTCTTCTCCCCCGCCTTCATTTCCTCTCCCTTCTTCCCCACAACCTCCCCTATCTTCTAATCGCCAGCCGGATCCCCTTACCTCTTTTCCCTCTTCCAATCCCTTTCACATCCTCTCTCTTCCCAAAGAATCCCCTCCCTTGATTCAATCTGATCCTACCTCTTCTCCCCTTCGCCAGGTCATTTCCTCTTCCCTCCCATCTGATCCTCCCCCTCTCAGAATCACTAGAAGCAATTCCAAGGAGCATGGATCCATTCTAGACAATCAAAAGAAGCCTGGAAGAAAGTCTGCCAAACAGCACAAGGATGAAAATGTGCAAAAAGACATAGCATTGGGGCTCCAGAACCCCATTGAATCATACATTCAAGGACCAATAGACAAAGACATAACAAACAAAGACAAGGGAGGGAGAGCAACTCCTCGCACCTCTCACCTGAAATGATTAAAATCCTCTCATGGAACAGCAAGGGACTAGGGCACCCATCCAAATCAAATGCCTTAAAGGATCTTATTAACCAAGAGAAACCAACCATTGTTTTACTCCAAGAAACAAAGCAGAGACAACCAGAGATGAAAAAGATTATTGAACAACATAAGCGCTACAAAGGATGTATATGTGATTCCAGAGGAGCCTCAGGAGGAATTGCTACACTTTGGCTTCAAGATGAATGGAACAACACAGCAGAAATAGTAGAACAGCATTGGGTCAAGATTGTATTGCAGAATATTATCAGCAGTCAACAGATAGTAATTTACAATGTTTATGTCTCGAATCATTATAGGGATAAAGAAGTTTGCTGGGACTCTCTCAGCAATAATATAGCAGAAGAAAACAGCAGCAACATCATTTTAGGAGGTGACTTAAACCTCATTTTACATGCTAATGAAAAACGTGGAGGCAGCTTCAACCCAGATCCTTTTAGAAATCAGTTGGAAAATGTTATGCAACATGGTGATATTGTCGATATCACTCCAACGAATCGCAAATACACCTGGAATAATCACAAATTGGGGAGAAATAATATTATGGAAAGGCTCGACCGAATCCTGGTAAATGTATCCCTTCTCTCCACCTTTTCAGCTGTCAATGCTTCCATCCTTCCTTTTGCTACTTCAGACCATTATCCCACTGCTTTAACCCTTGAATCTCTCTGCCCCCTGGGCCCTCTCCCCTTTAAATACAGTCCTTTATGGAATGACATTGAAGCAGCCAAAGTGTTGGTCCAGCAAACTTGGTGCCAACATGTCGAAGGATCCCCAAGTTTTATTTGGGAAATAAAACTTAGAAATGTAAAGAATGCTCTCAATAATTGGGCAAAAACCCAATATGAAGAGCCAGAAGCAAAGAAAATAGAAGCGAAAGCCAAAATTGAAGAACTTCACTATGCACTAGAAAAGCAAGAATATTATCAGGCTGAAAAAATTAAGAAGAAAATCTTTACAGTTAGCTATACAGTATCAGAAGAGAAGAGGAAGAAAAATGGCGAATTAAATAAAGGCAGACTTGGTTAAAGAGCGGAGACAGGAACACAACTTTCTTCCATAAGCAAGGCACTGTTTGGAAAATCAGGAATAATATAACAGCTATCACAGATAATGCAAGCACTCAACACAATGATCAAACTCCCATCAAAAACGTTGCCTTAGAACATTTTAAAGAGCTGCTAACTAAATCAGGGGAGGACAAAAACTACGCTGACTTCCTACAACATTTGCCAAAAAAGATTGCAACAGAAGCAAATGAAAGGCTAACAGAGGAAATAAAAGAAGAAGAAATCAAGGAAGCAATTTGGGGCCTCCAGCCAGACAAGGCACCAAGGCCGGACGGCTTTCCTATTTGTTTTTATAGGGAGTATTGGGAAATGATCAAAAAGGACCTCATCAAATACTTTAAATGGATTTAGAGGAAAAATAAATTAGGAGGCTACACAAATTCAACACATCTAGCCCTCATTCCAAAGGAGAACTGGCCTTCAAATTTCTCCCGTTTCCAGCCCATATCCTTATGTAATTCTTCCTACAAAATTTTCACAAAAATTCTTGCTACCCGTCTCAAACCTCTATTGACTATGTTAATCTCTGAAAACCAAGGTGGCTTTATGAAAAATAGACACATTTCAGATTCCATTCTCTTAGTCCAGGAAGCCATTCACTCAAGCCATTCTAGAAATGAAAAGGGCTTCATCCTGAAATTGGACTTGGCAAACGCTTTTGACAGGGTTAAACACTCCTTTCTATTTGTTGTTCTTCAAAAAATGAGCTTCTCATCCTTCTTTATTGATCTCATAAGAGTCTGTATCTCTAGCCCTTGGATAGCTCCCCTTATCAATGGCAGAACCGACCCTGCCTTTCAATCTTCAAGAGGATTAAGGCAAGGTTGTCCTCTGTCCCCCTACCTTTTCCTTTTAATGGCTGAGTCTTTCAGTTGCGCCCTTGACCATAAGCGGCAGACAGACCTCATCATTGGAATCAAATTTGAAGATGGAGTGAAAAACATCAATCACTCCCAATTTGTTGAAGATGCCCTACTAATTGGAGGGGCGTCCGCAATCATAGCTCGAAGATTGAAATCTTTATTAGACAAATTCATGAGATATTCAGGGGGAATGATTAATCACCTCAAAAGTTGTATTTATGGATGGAATGCCTCAGCTCAAATGCTTCAAAACATAGCCAACATCTTCGATGTGCCTTGCAAGTTAAATTGGCACCATTTCAGTTATTTGGGAATGCCAGTGAATATAGGAAACGCAAGAGTTGATGTTTGGGAAACAACTTTAGATAAAATGAAAAGAAAAGTTCAAAAGTGGGGAGCCTCTTGGCTCAACACAGCTAGACGATTGGTACTGCTAAAATCGGGCCTTTCCTCTCTTCCTATTTACCAATTCTCCCTTGCCTAGGCTCCAGCCTCTTTTCTCTGCAAAATGGACAGTATTCTCAGGTTTTTCCTTTGGCAGGGAAGAAAAAATGAAAAGAGAAAATATAACTTGGCTGGATGGAAACAAGTAATTCAAAACCAAGAAAAAGGAGGTCTTGGAATTAGATCCCCATCTCTCACCAATTCAGCCTTTGGCGGCAAGATAGTCTAGAGGCTTATTGAAGACCAATCAGCTTGGTGGAAAAAAGTTTTGGAGGCCAAATATCTCAGCCACCCAAGGCAGCATCTGCTTACAACTGAAATACCCAACAGGAATAGCACAAGGATCTGGAAACTCTGTAAAAAAGCCATCTCCTTTATGGCTCAAAATGTCTCCAAGGTTCCCAAAGGCGGCAGCAAAATCAACATTGGCACTGATAAAATTATGGGGAATCAGCCAATTAGCAGTCTTCCAGGTATGGCTCCAATAATTCTCTTCCTTCAAAGTAAAGGAATATACAGTTTAGATCAAATTTCACAATGGGATACAAATACCCAAGCTTGGAAGAGATGGAGCCTTCCTCCCATCCCTCAACGACTCAAAGAGAATATTCACAACTTTCAGATACACCTCCCCAAAATTGCTCCTACAATAAAAAAATGGCAAGGATGGATTCCGATGGGACCCCACTGGCACCAGCTACTCAATACAAGCAGGATACAATTATCTATGCAACAGGTACTACCCAGCACCAACATGGACACATTGGAAAACAGTGTGGAAATCAAAAGCCATCCCTAAGGTGAAATTTTTTATGTGGACCCTCTTAAAAGAAAAAACTCTCACTGCAGAAAATCTTAAAAAAAAGGCATTGCTGGACCCTCCAGATGCCCTAATTGCCAACAAGCGGAGGAGTCCATCTAGCACCTCTTCATTTCATGTCCTTTTGCTTTTTCTTGTTGGAACAGTATTACCCCAATCGTTCCCTTCACCTGGAACTCTCAGCAATCCATTGGGGAAGTGCTTAACAACTGGAAAAAAAACTACCCCTGGAAATCCATTGAAAACAACATTGCCAAGAGAGTGTGGGATGCCCTCCCATTTGCCCTCTTATGGAGGATCTAGATTGCTAGGAACAACAAGACCTTTAAAGATAAAGAGACCACAATCAGGCATCTGTGCAGCAAGGCTAAAAGCCTTGCGATAGAAACCATCGCTTCTAAGAGAACAAAAAAAATGGACATGGCAAGTCTTTGGGTTGAAGAAAAAGATTTCATAAGGAGTCTGATAGATAAGATCAGTATCCTGCCAGCAACGAAAATCAACAGCAACTTCAACAACAATCACAGTCACAACTGGAAAATCCGACTAAAGCAGGATGACTTCAACAAGTGGCTCCGCGCTAGCAACACCCACTCCTTGTTCTTTGACGGTGCCTCCAAATCAAATCTAGGAGCAGCGGGAGGAGGGGGAGTTATCTACAATCCCAATGGTGAGCCCTTAGTCACCTTTGAGTGGGGATTAGGGATCCTCTCAAACAACAGAGCAGAGGCTCTGGCGCTCTATCAAGGAATTCTTCAACTACAAATTCATGGAATCAAGAAAGCTAAGATCTTCGGCGATTCGTCTATCATTATCAGTTTAATGACTAGCAAACGAAAAGCCTCCAACATCTTCTTACAGCAAACCATCAGCAGATGCCAAGTCATGATCAATCAAACTCAGGATTTCTAATTTTACCATATCCTTCAAACCATCAATCGGGAAGCTGATAAACGTGCCAGCCAAGCTTGTATAAGACCAAAAGGAAATATCCTCTGTAACAATGAGGAACAATTCCATTTTCTTCCATGACTCCCATGACTTGTAAAAAAATTTCATATCTAAAGACTTACATCTTGCTCAGGGCGTACCCTGACCAAATCAAGAACAATCCCGAGGTTATATGTTCCACGCCGTCAGAAATCCTCCCTTTTCTCCCTACAGTCTCCTCAGATTTTTTGAAACCATGTTGCCCGTGTAGAATCTGTGACCACCTAGTTGCTTCAGCATCAGACTTTATTTTTTCTGAAATTTCTTATCACTCTGCTCTCGATTCTCTGAACCCTCTTTCCTCCCTCTTCCCTGCTCTTCAGATCGCTTGTTTGGTTTTCACTGTCTCGTCGATTACAACTTGCTGGAACAGTATTGTAGCGTTTCTTCAGGACAGAGCCGAGGACCTCCAAATGGCCCGCATCGAAGATTGTCTTCACTGTTGAGAATTGCAGGAAGAATTTGAGCAAATTAGAACGCATCAGCGCCTCTTGGATGAGAAAATTGATTCCACTACCAGGATAATCACTACTAAAGGAACAGACGATCTAAAAGAACAACAAAAAAGGAACAGCTAAAAAAAAAAACAGAACAACAGAAAAGGAAAAACATAAAAGGGACAACAGAAAATGGACAGCAGAAAAGGAACAGCAGGAAAAACGGAACAGCAGAAAAGGAACAGCAGAAAGTCACATAAGTATAGATTAGATGTTTTGTAAAGTTTGTTTACTTCTTTTTCAGTTTGTCTGAATCTATTCCTGTGTCAGTACTTTTCAAGTTGAAAATGAAAGCAATTTAGTAGAATGCTTTAATTTAATCCAGTTCCAAGCTCATCCTATGAGCTCTACTCATGTAATACTGGAGCTTAGCCTCCCTATATTTTTTTAATACAACCAACAGCCGAATTTGTAAAAAAAAAAACAAAGCCCTTTTTCTCTTTTTTCTTCCAATTCTTGTGGTGTAACCCTTGTAGGTTGTGGAAGGCTAGGAGAAACAACACTTCCATATTTATATTTGTGAGGGGTAGACTTCCTTGTTGCCATAATTTTGCTTTCCACTTTGTAACAAATTCCTTTTTCTCTTTTTTCTTCCAATTGTTGTGATGTTGCTCTAAAGAAGGTGTTTCTCTTTGTATCCTCATAATGTGCTATCATTTCCTCCATGAAAATTGACCACGTAACAAGTTGTTTACGAGAACAAAGCCCTTTATACCATAAAAATTGATCTGGTTCTAAATATGAAGATGAAATACATACCTTTTGTAACAGTGGTACACCATGTAGATCAAAATATTGCTCCATCTGTAGTATCCAATTTACTGGATCCTTTCCATCAAACCTCCTCATATCGCCTTTTCTTGATTTCAAGAGCTCGATCTTGAAATGTCAATAACTCTGTACTTTCAGATCTCAAAGTTCTGAAATTGTCTCCTGCAGAAGCCCTCTGAGTCCTCTTAGTCCTCTTTCTAAACCCGCAAGTCTGATTAGAATTTGATTCTCCAAGAAAGAGTTATGCCCAATCTCCTAAGATGACCTAATTATATAATGTTTCAATAGAGCGAACTTGTATGACGTGCCATGTGTCACTGTTTTGACCTTCGGATCTGAAAACTGTGCACAAAAAACTACAATATGTCCTCTTTTTGTAACTTTTTATGAAATTTCAATTTGTTGCTCAGAGAGAAAGTTATGACAATTTTCCCAAGGTCACCTATTTAATATGTAATTTGGGAGTCTACAAAAATCCTAACTTCCTTAGATCATATATCCGAATATATAGCGAGAAAATATTTGAAATTCAGACCCGAGATTCAAAACGATTTATTCTCAAATGTGTTTTTTCTTTAGCTTTTGAAACTTCGTAGCAAAAAGGTTATGGCGAAAATACCACGATGACTTGTTTTAGATGAAATTCTGGAGCTTGCAAAAACCCTAACTTCCTCATTTCATATCTCTGAAAATATAGCGTGACAAGATCTGAAATTTGGACGCGCAATTCAGCAAGATCTCTTCTCAAATGGGTTTTTTTTAGCTTCTGAAACATCGTATAAAAAACATTATAGAAAAAATACCAAGATGACCTGTTTGGAGCAGCAAAACCCTAGAGTCCAAAGGTCTGATACCAAATGTTATGAAACTAGCTCACAAAAATATAGAAAAGATAGATGAACACCTTAAAAATAAGCCTCTTCGAAGGGGAAACCTCCTTTACATTACACAAATGAACAATTCTTGGATGATACAAATGACAAGACCTCCTTTCTATATATAGGAGTCTAAGGGGTCATAATATAATAAGAGCCGACATAACAATAATAATCTAAGGGCACAATAATAACAACAATGGGCTTCTATGGGGCACAATAATAACTATATGGGGACTACATGGGCACAACAATATAATAAGGGGGTTGTACTAATAACAATAAAGGGTTACACTAGTAGTATAGGGACCTAATGGATTGTAGTCATTGTACCCATCTAGAAAAGAAAAATATTTCTTACCTGAAAGTGTGTCGAGGACTTCATCAATGAAGGGAAATGGAAAATAGTCGCGCAATGTGGCCTTATTTAGTTCTCTGTAGTCAACGCAGATCTACCACTTGTCATTCTTCTTTGGAACCACTACCATAGGTGACACCCACTTACTGTCAGAAATGGGGTAGATAAAATTTGCAGCCAAAAGTTTCTAAAGCTCATCTTTGACAATGTCTTTTAATGCTGCGTTGATACGCCTTTGTGGTTGCCGAACAGGTCTCATTTCTTCGTTTGTACATATATGGTGGATGCAAGTGTCTGGATGTATGCCCCTCATATCCAAGTAATCCCAGGTGAATGCTTCAGTTTGTTCGCAAATCATACTCATTAACTGTTGCCTTTGTTCTGCAGACAATCCTGTACCGATATGTAATGTTTTTCCTTCAAATATTTCCACAGGTTCTGTGGTGAGCTCATGGCTTTCCTCCATTGTCGTAAAATAGGTGAAGACAGCTGGGTGGCAGGTTTCCTGAAACTCATTAATAAACACATGCTTATAACCATTAAAATAGATGGGATAATCAATACAAGAGTTATCAGCTAAAAACTGCTGCAAAACATGTTCATCAGAATGCTCCTGGAGACCTCTAGACTAATCTAATGTTAATAAGGGAAACATACAGTCTTCGTCTCCATATGGATTTTCGAGCCATAATGGTACTTCGACAGCTGTCTAAGTAGGTGGAAAAATATACAATGTTTGATTGTGAGGACCATTAGAAATAATCATTTCTCCATTTCTGCATCCAATGACGGCATCCGCAATTTCCAGCCATGGTTGTCCTAGGACCACAAGGTTTCCGAGTCTAGGGGTTTTTGGAGAAATGACTATGAAATCTATGGGATATTGCAAAGAGGCAATAGTGACTACTATGTCCTCTAGGGATCCTATTGGTTTGACGATGGATTTATCTGCCATTTCTAAAATGATAGGGGTGGTTTTAAGTCCACGTATATATAATGATGTCATTGTTTCATAGGTCATTGCATTTAATGCTACCCCTAGATCCACGAGAGTGTTTGGCAGAAGTACTTTGTTTATCTCAATGGTGACAATGGGGTTCCCAGGGTCATTATATTTGGCAGGCATATCAGAAATCATAGTGGACATTTGGCCAATGGTGAACCTGCGTATACCTCTCTTTCTTCATTCTGTGAAGTCCGATCTGTAACTTTGTGCTGTTAACCTAATGTGATCTATCATCTGAGTGAGTTGCCATCAAAGACAACACCTGTGTCATAATGCCAACAATCTCCCCCTTTGGACTTGATGGCAACACCAAGTCACTCTCCCCCTTTGTCATATAGGGCAAAGGGTCATGCTCTCCCTGAGTACATGCTAAATTTTCTGATATGCTAAAGTGTGTTGATTGAGCTCCTATCATCGAGTTCATGCTCCCCCTGAGCACAAGCAAGGTCTGCAAAAAGATAACATGACTCTATACATACATCACCAATGACCTTCCTATCACCAAAGACTCATACATACATCCATCTCCCAATCAAATGGGGATATACCAAATTTGACTTATCCACCCAACCAAGTGGGGATATACCAATTGTTTATACAAGAAACATTACATCATCCATCCCATGCATAGTGGGGTTACAAATTAGGTCTTTTCATGACCTTTACATTAAATGATATACATGACATATATAACAGAGACCAAATATCTTAAACAAGACCATGATAGTCATCAACAACTATCATCAGCAGCATCTGTCAATCAGCATCCAGACCAGCAACCATGTTCTCCCCTTGAACCTGTTCCACCTGAATCAAAAACAACTATGTGGATCTGTACTAAGATCTTCTAAGATAATGCTAAAAATGCATTATTAGAAACCTATGCTCCCCCTGAACATGTGCCAGATGTTCACTGTCAGATTTGATCATTTCATATATCAAAAGAGTTATCAAGGCATCATCATTAATCAGATATACATCAAGCTATCAACAACTTATGAGAGCCAACGTATTTCCACATGTCATCAACAGATTGTAACCATCATCAAGCAAAGTAGATAATTCATTGAACCATATCAGACCCCTTTCTCCTGAGTCTGACTCACTACTTTTCCTCAAACCAACATATACGTGACTGTACCCACAAAAACCAATGCATGTATGCGACTACACTTCATGAAACTCGCGTATAACCACCTTTCTCTAAAGAAGATAGGATTTAACAGTAGGATGATGCAGCAACTACTCCCATCTTTTATCTGAGATATTCAAATGTCTCTCTGGGCAGTGGTTTAGTGAATATATCAGCAACCTGTTCTTTGGAGGGAACATACTCCAATTTGACCTTTCGTTCAAGCACTTGTTAACGTAGAAAATGATATTTGATGGGTATGTGCTTGGTCTTGGAGTGCATGACTGGATTCTTTGAAATATTGATGGTGCTTGTATTATCACATAGAATGGAGATGGGTGGGGCACATGTGATCTGAATGTCTTGCAAGGTTTGCATCATCCAAAGTAGTTGTGTGCAACAAGATGCAGCAGCCACATATTCTGCTTCAACTATAGATAATGCAATTGAACTTTGTTTCTTGTTGACCAAGGCACTAACCTAGAACCCATATAGAATGCACCACCACTAATGCTTTTTCTGTCATCAACACTTCCTGCCCAATCTGCAACTGTATATGCATGAAGTGTAAGATCTGTATCTCTAGGATACCATAAACCAAAGTTTTGTATTTTAAGATATTTGAAAATCCTTTTGACTGCTTGAAGGTGTGATTTCTTCGGATTTACTTGGAATCTTCCAACTATTCCTACTACATGCGTGATGTCAAGTCGGGTACCTGTTAGATAAGCAGACTGCCAATCATGGATCTGTAAGTTGGTTGATGTACCACTATTGATTCATCATTTGAGCTGAATCTGCATCCTGTTATCATTGGGGTACATACTGGTTTAGAATCTTCCATGCCATACTTTTTCAGGATCTGTTTGAGATATTTGGTTTGTGAGAGAAGAATACCATCTTTATTTTGCTGAACTTATAGATCAAGAAAGTAGGTGAGCTCACCAAGAAAGGACATTTCAAATTCTTGCTGCATTACTAAAGCAAAATTCTGACTCATGGATTCTTCATTGCTACCAAAAATGATATCATCAACATAAACAACAATTATTAGCAATTTACCAGTGTCAATCTTTGTATATAGATTGCTATCTGCTGACCCCTTTGAAAAACCCTGTTGGTGGAGATATTTGTCAAGACGGTAATACCAGGCCCTTGGAGCCTGTTTTAGACCATAGAGAGCCTTTATGAGTTTGCATACAAGTTTTGCATCATTTCCAAGAATGAATCCTTCTGGTTGTTCAATATAGACTTCTTCTTCTAAGTCTCCATTAAGAAAGGCAGATTTTACATCCATTTGATATACTTTGAATTTCTGAAAACTAGAAAGAGCTAGAAACATTCTTATGGCTTCAAGTCTAGCAACAGGTGCAAAAGTTTCTTCAAAATCTATACCTTCTTGTTGAGCATATCCTTTGCAAACAAGTCTGGCCTTGTTTCTAATAACTTCTCCATTTTTGTTCAACTTGTTTTTGAATATCCATTTAGTTCCTATGATATTCTTATTATGAGGTCTACGAACTAATTCCCAAGTATTATTCTTTTCAGTTTGCTCAAGTTCATCATTCATGGCCTTGAACCAACATTCATCTCTGCATGCTTCATTTACATTTTGAGGTTCAGTGGAAGATAGTAATGCTAGATAGCTTGAGGCTTCGACAATAATTCTTCTTGTCTGCACACTTGCCCCTTTTCCCCCTAAAATTTGAGTTTCTGGATTATTTTTCTGAACATACCTGGACGGAGTCTTTTCTTCTATTGCTATCTCTTCCTCTGGTGCTTCATTGGTTTCTTCTTCAGAATCAGTGTGATTTGATGTGGGAAAATGATCCTCATCTTCTTCATTGTCATAATCTTCGATTTTTATCTGTTTTGGATTTTTGCATGCTTCATCAACTACAACATCAATACTTTCAATAATTTTCCCAAGTCTTTTATTATAACATTTATATCCTTTACTTCGGGAAGAGTAGCCAACATCTGCTCTAGGTCCAAACTTACCAAGTTTTTCATCAGTCCTTTTGATGTAACATTTGCTTCCAAAAAATTTGAAGTATTTTACAGTAGGAGTCTTGCCATACCAAAGTTCATGTGGAGTTTGAGTGTTGTTTACCCGAATATTTGCTTGGTTGAGAATAGTGACAGCGGTGAATGCAGCTTCACCCGAGAAGGTTGCAGGAGTTCCAGATTCGTCTAGCATAGTACGAGCCATTTGTTGAATAGTTATGTTCATTCTTTCTACCACTCCATTTTGCTAAGGAGTCCTTGTGGTGGAGAACTGCCTTTTTATTCCATGTTGTTCACAAAAGTCAAAGAATTCATCCGAGGTAAATTCCCCTCCTCGATCAAATCTAAGGCATTTGATTTTGCGATCTGATTCATTTTCAACTAAAGCTTTGAAGGCTTTGAACTTTTCAAATGCTTCATCCTTATGCCTTAGAAGACCTATCCAACACATTCTGGAAAAATCATCAATAAATAGTATAAAGTATTCTTCTACACGAGGTGACTTTTTCCTTGATGGTCCACATTAATCAGTATGAACAAGTTCAAGAGGCTTAGTAGCTAACCTTCCTTTTCGATGAATTGAGATCTGGTTTTCTTACTGAATTGACATGATTTTCATATGGTATTTTCAGGAATTTTGATATTTGGAAGATCACGAACAACCTGGAATATGCATGCTTTTCTTATTTGAGAAAAGCTTAGATGTCCCAATCTTCTATGCCATAACTAGTTTTCATCATTTTTGCTTAGATAGCACTGTTGTTGTCCTCCCTTGAGTATGTATAGGTTGTTTGGAGTTCTTGTACCTTTAATCATAGTTTCTCCTATATCAAGCTCATGAACAACACATCCATTTGATCGAAACACTACTTCATTTCCTTGATCACACATTTGACTGACACTCAACAGGTTATGCTTTAAGCCATCAACATACGTAACATTCCGAGCTTTAACTTTTTCTTTCAAGAAGACAGAGCCTTTACCTTTTATCACAGCAGGGGTGTCGTTTCTAAATGAGACACTCTTTTCCTTTTCTAAGGCATTATATGAGTGTAGTTTTTCTTTGTTACCTGTCATGTGTTTTGAGCATCCACTGTCGATGTACCACTGGTTTTCTTGTCCTTTTGCATACAAGGCTATACCACATCTTTCTGTTTGTGATTCTTTATTTCTCCATATTTTGGGATTTAATGGAGTTTTCTCCTTTTGAGATATTTTCCGAAATTTAGTCCTGCATTAAGATTCTTCATGGCCAAAGTTGTTACAGATTGAGCATTCTATTTCATTTTCAAGAAGAGAAAAGTTATTATAGGAACTTTTCTTGATCCCTATCACATTCCTTTGATTTCGTGCTTCTCTAGTCATGATGGTTTTGCAAGCAACACATTGAGTAGCTTTGTGTCCAAAATTATGACATGAGAAACATTGACCATTAAAGAAGTTCCTACGATTATTGAATCTACTGACCTAGTGATTGTAGTTTCTATTGATATTCATCTTTGAAGAAAATTGAGTACGATTTACCACAGGTTGGTTGTGGCTTCTGTTCATCCTTGAAGTAAATTGAGCCTGATTTCCCTGGTGGTCTGCTTTATTCCTTTGTTGATGATTATCAAACTGTTCACTGCTCTTTGTTGCACCAAGATAACTTTTAGTGGAGGTTGACGACTTCTGTGCTTGAGATTCTTCTTCCGTATATCCAAGACCTGTCTTTATCAGAGGAGAACACTACACTTTGATAATTTCATTTAAGGTTTCTGATCCTTTAGCAAATCTAAGATTTAGAGCTTTTATTTTCTCAAGATCCTTTCTTAGATCCACAATTTCACATTTTAGTTTTTCATTGTGTTTTTCTCTTTCAACAAGTTGGTATGTCAAGGTATCTATAATCATATTCTTTTCTTCTAAACAGATATTGAGTTTAGAGATTTCTTCATAGAGGTCATCTTCATCTAAAGCATAAAAAAAAATCATCATCTTCATAAGCCATCAGAAGTCTATAGTCATTTCTATTTTCATCTTCATCACTATTTGATAAACCATCACTATCTTCATGAGTATAGTAGCTCTTTTTACTTACACTTTTCTTTCTATTCCATTTTGCAGATTCCTTCCCTTTATCATATTTATCTTTATGGGGACATTTGGCAGCATAATGACCGACTCTACCACAGGCAAAATATTTGAAAGGTAGTTTACCTCTGAATCTTCCGGAACCCCGTTGAAGCTTCTTGACAAAGTTTACTTCCTCTTCTTCTTCTGAAAGATGTCCTAATTCATTGATTTCTTCTTTTCCTTTTGTTGAAGCTTTAAATGCGGCTTATCTCATATCTGATGGACCTCATTTTATCATCTCAAAGGCAGTTAAGATTATGTGCAACTGTGTCATAGTAATAGTCTATAGATCCTGATTCAAACTTAACAGACAAGGATCTTAAAAAAATTTCAACTAATGTAACTTCCTTTATCTCTTCACCCAGATTCTTCATGCAATTAACAATCTCATCTATATGTAAGAAGTAACTAGCTATACTTTCATCATTGTGCAGCTTGAGAGTTTCATATTGAATTCTAAGAGTTTGCAATTTAGCACGTTTTACCGGAGTCTCCTTCGTAGCTTAAAACGATTTTGTCCCATATTTCTTTGGCGGATTTGAGCTGCATAACTTTGACAAACTCTGAGTGTGATAAACTTCCCAACAATGTATTGACAGCCTTGGCATTGGTTTCATATTGGCTTTTACCTGTTGTATCTGTAGGAATTGCTGATGGAAACGTATATCCTACTTCCACGATTTCCCGGACATCTGTTCCAAGGGATTGAAAATAGGTTGTGGTTCTTACCTTCCAATAAACAAAGTTGCTTCCATAAAAGATTGGCGTTCTGATGGATCCCCCGCTTTCTTGATTACTCATTATGATGGATCTTCCTTCAAGCGATCAATCTTCTTCTGAAGGACCTGCTCTGATACCAATTGCTGGAAATAATACTGAGAGGGGGGATGAATCAGTATTATCAGATCAATAATTTAATTTTCAAAACTGATATGTATACGCTTACTTCAGCTTAGTGAACTAGCGTGTATACGCAACTATACTTAATGCAACCAGCGTGTATGCAAAGATATTTTGATTTACCCAAATTATCATGCATTTAACTTTAACCAGTATATTAGGAATTCATTAGTCAGTGCAGTAAAAGTAGAATAAAGCATCATACATAAGTAACACACAAGAACATCAAGATATAAGGTGGAAACCCAATGTGGATGAAAACCACCTGCTGTTGTCGTCTCTGTCTTCAACAACGGAACACGCCCCAAGCACAGTCCTTCAAAGACAATATCGTCTGGCAGCAGAGGTATGTGCAGGGCGACCTTGCTTTCGTCGATATCCTTTGGCACCTTGGTCTTGCCTTTGCATGGAGGGACGTATTTGAGAAACTTAGTGATAGGATCAGAACCCTCGACTTCAACGTCCTCCACTTCCACCACCAAATCCTCATCATCCATCGGGAAGTCCTCAATCTCTTCCTCCTTCGGCTCCAAGTTAATGGTTTTTCCCTTTTCTTGTGCGGTGGGCTTGTCCTTCTATGGGTTTCTTCTAGGCAATGCATGCACAAGTATCGCAACCTACTTGCCTTTCTTATCCTTTACACTCTCCTTGGTCAGGGTAGGCTTCAGTCTAGGCATCCATGGTGACTTGGGACTTCAGCTAGTACCTTTGCAACAACCTCCAGCATATCCCCCTCGGATGTCACTGTTTTGGCGTCCATAGCTTCGGATCCTGGGATAAAATCATGGATGAAATTGTAGTTGGACTTTGGAAATCGATCAAACACTGAGTAGTCAAGAAATTATTCAAAGAATGTGTGGATCATGCATATCTGAGAGCTCACAAACTCAATGTTCAAAATGCCAAGCGTTTTTCGTTGGAACTCCACCTGTAATTTATAGGCTATTTTGAATTCAAATCTAACCATTCCCCCCACATTCGGTTCATTAATGTCGGATTGGCGACAGATTTCCAAGGATCTTACCCATAAAGTTTTTCTTAAATTCCAGCCACTCGCTCCATTTTGCAACATTCTTATCGTCAAATCATGAACAGTGACTTTAACGGTCACTTTCCGACTAACCTGCGTGATTTCTCCCCGAGTAGCGCAACTCACTCCACGTTGTCATGAACCCTGTGACATCTCCTCGTTCCGCACAATCCTCCAATCGCGCAGTTCCCCATCCTAGGAAGTGTAGTTTATAATCCCACACCTCCTTTCAGCTGCCTGGAGTGCTAAGACTTTGCTAACTTCATATAGTCACTTGGCCGGATCATCGGTGTATGGCTTAAATCGGCTACCATTCACCTTGCTTGGGAAGGGATCTTCGTTCAATTTAACGAGCTGAACTGCTCCACCATCGGTAATCTCCTTAATGACATAGGGCCCTAGCCAGTGCATTCTGAATTTCCCTGGAAATTTATCAAACTTGATTTCATATAACAAAAGAAGATCATTTACCCTAAAGGTGTGCAGTTTAATGTGCCGATCATGCCATGCTTTTGCGCGCTGCTTTGGACTTGTTGGTGAAATCCAGCTAGAAATCTCTCTTCTTCAAGCTCAAAAACCCGCGTGAGCCTCTCTTCTAGGGCTCCACAATCCATCATACCTGTGAGTGCCACCATGCGCAGACTAGGCACAATGTATTCCATGCGCATCACTACTTCAACACCATATACAAGCCTAAAGGGTGTCTGTCTAGTCAACGTTTTGCATGTCATTCGATAGGCCCATAGTACTACGGGTATGCGCACGTCCCAATCACTTCGTTGATCTTTCAAGCCTTGGTCAACACATTCTCCAGTACCTTATTGAATGCTTCCACCATCCCATTAGCCTGTGGGTGATAAGGCATGCTTTTCTGGTGATACACCTGAAATTCCTCCGTCGGCACGCTCATCGTTTCTTTCAGAAAGTGCGTACCACGATAACTCATCAAAACCTTTGGACACCCAAATCACGTCTGTACATACTCAAAGATAAACTTCACAGTGGTTGTGCCTATGCATTCCTTCACAGGTTGTGCCTCCACCCATCGAGTCAAATACCCCGTCGCGGTGATAATGTACCGCGCTCCTGTCTTCTTTCCTTGGGGCTGAATGAGTCCCGCAAAATCTATCACCCATTTCTTCAAAGGTTGTAACGTCATCTGTGGATTCAGGGGCAACTCATCTCGTTGTGATGGCTTGCTATTCCTTTGACGCACATCGCATGCCTTATAGTAAGCCTTTTAATCCTGATGGAGGGTTGGCCACCACAATCCTACGCATAGAATATTCTGTGCGGTCGCCCTTCCTACGTAATGCCCTCCCGCGGCATCCCCAAGAGAATCTATGAGGATACTGTTCCTTTCAAACTCTGGTACATATCATCGTAATACTTCATCAGACCCCATTTTGTATATACGTCCGACATTGACAGAAAAGTCTGTTCCGCGCACCACTAACTCCTTTTTCTGCTGGACGGTGTAGCCTTCTGGGGCAGTTCCTATCGTTAGGAAGTGTATGATGTCTTCAAAGTGACCATCCATGATGTGCACTGTAAAGAGCTACGTGTCAAGCAATCCCTCCTCTAAATTAGTAGGCTCTTCCCCTATTTCGATGTGCAACAGATGGTCTGGTCCCGCGTTCAGTTGTCTAGGCTTCACAATAACTTCAAAATCATACTCCTGGAACAATAACAACCACCTACAGATTCTCCCCCCCAACACAGGCTTATTGACCAGGTATTTCAATGCAAAATGATCCGTATGCATCTTAAAATGTCCACCCAACAAATAGTGTCTAAACTTCTGGAGCGCATATACCACAGTTAATCCTTCACGCTCAGTGGTGGAATAGTTCTTCTCAGCCTTGGATAACCTCCTGCTTGTGAATGCTATAGGATGGTCCAATTCTCCTCTGCTGGCCTGTGTTAGTACTGCTCCCAGTGCTATACATGATGCGTCTACATGTACATGAAACTCCTTCTTCCAATCTGGGAAGACTAAAATCATCGCGGTGACCATTTTTCCCTTCAGCACATCCAAGCTTTTATGATAGTCCTTGTTCCAATAGAACGTGACATCCTTTTTCAACTACTTCTCCATAGGCGTGGTGATCTGGGCATAGCCCTTGATAAACTTCATGTAGTACCCATTATGTCCCAAGGTTGCTCAAAGTTTTTTCACACTCCTCGACACCTCTAAGCTAAGTATCACTGTGATCTTCGCAGGATCTACTATCAGTCCTTGTCTACAAACCACATGACCCAGCAGAGTCCCAAAAGGAACACAAAACAAACATTTCTTCAGATTGAGCACAATTTGGTACCTTTGGCAGGTATCTAGCATTAAGAGCAAACTGGCCACGAAGTGTTTTACCAACCCATACACAATCCAGTCATCAAAGTACACCTCCAGAAACTTATGAATAAAGTCTTTGAATGCAGCAATGACTACGCGTGAAAAAATTGCAGGCACATTCTTTAATTCGAAAGGCATTACAGTGTACTGAAAATATCCCCATTCAGTCACGAAGGTCATCTTGCTTCTATCTTCAGGCGCGATTTTGATCTAATGGTGCCTGTTAGCGCTTGGAATTCACCTAGGCTGAGATAGACAAACTCTCAAGGCTACATCAAACCATTTCACCTCGTAGCTAGCCCTACGAGGTATGAGAAGGCTCTCTCGGGTCAGATTCGATAGATCTTTCAATATGATTAGGCTGACCAATTAATAATAAAGATTTTAGGCTAGTAAATTGATAAGGGGGTTGATTTAATGATTTTTGGGGTTTTTGGTGGCAATTGGTGGAAGTGCAATTCAAGGTGCGGGGATTGAGCACAGTTTTCACAGGGGGATCTAAGGGGCAAGGTAGGAATGAGTGCTGATGCCTTAATCTGAGATGGATGATCAGAGATGATAGAGGAGAAGCTAAAGAGGGAAAACACACAATTCGAATCCTCTCTAGACAGTAGAAAACATTAAAATTGAACAAACTAAAAAGCTGAGCATGTCAAAACATGAATTCAAACTTTACCACTTCATCTGTCCAATTTAGAAGCATAAGAGAGATGTGAAACACATAAACAAACTTACAAGAACATGTAGAGAACACACCATCAACAATCAGATCCACAAGAATCCTCAAAGATGTCTGTAAAACCCTGGCTTTCCTTGCCTTCAATTGCAGAAATAGATGCACAATATACAATAAAGCTTCCTTACACAAGAGTCCAACCATGAAAATGAGAAGGAGAGAGCATAATATAGACCATCTAGACCATCTAACTCCTTTCCCCACCTCTAGGGGTCGAGCTCATCTTCCTAGGAGCAGTTTGAACTAATTCTAAACTAAGAACTAGAAAATAGGCAGACCAACAACTTGCCTCTATTACTTAGCTAACTCATCCATGCATTAATTTTTCACTTTTTACATCATGGAAGCTTCTAGAAGGGTAAAGAAAGATAAAATCTACCAAAGTGCCATGAAAATATTACATTTATCCATCATCTACAAGTAAAAATAGTCAACCATAGTCAAAACAGTGTTTTTTGACCAAAAATGTGAATTCTGGCAAATCTGGAAGTTCTGGTCGCGCCCCTGGAAGTTCTGGTCGCGCCCCTTCACAGCTGTTTTTGAGTGGGTTCCACTGGTCCAAATCAGGTGCAAGATGGCTCATTGGAAAGCTTTGCCTGTCTACTTTCCATCCCAAGTGGAATTTCTGAATTTGGTGTTGATTTGACCCCTCAAAAACCATTTCTCGCAAGGTCACTTTCTGCAACTCAAAAAGTGGGCAGAAAGTCATTTTTTAGGTGTATTTTGAGCTTTTGGAGGCTCAAAACTCAAAATCAGGCTTCTCCCAAGTATTGGTAATTTTTCTTTTTGAATGCCCTTTCCAAAAATGCCAAGTTTTCAAAATTCCGAGCAGCCCTTCAAACTGGTCTCACCCGGGGTGAGACCAGTTCTTGGGAAAAACCTGTAATTTTACCAAAAATTTTCAAAATGCTCCAAAATTCTCAAAATTTTCACATTTTGATGCTAGATCAAGGCTGATCAGTACCATGATGAGTGAGGGAGGCTTCATCCAAGATACGGAGCGGATTTGTCCTTTTCCTCCTCTTCCGGGCCTCCGATAGCTTTCTTTGGAGAATTTTCATTCTCGCCTTGCAAACATGTAATCTTGCCCAGTAGTGTGTCTTCATGTTCCAGAGCAGCTCTTTGTCACGGTTTGCCTTGTCTAACAGTCCCTCCAAGTGCCAATTTGCTCGGATGAGCAATAACTCTCTATCCTTGGGCAGTGGGTCCCCAGGCCTCCTGCGGTTGATGTCTCGGTCGGTTCGAATCTTCCATAGCTCTTCCAACTCTTTCTCTGTCTCCAGCTGTTTGGTCCGCTGCTCTAGATAGGTGATGGTCCACTGAGCCATCTCCAGCTTCCACTGCAACACTAAGTTCTCCTCCTCTCTCTTCCTGATGAGCTCATAGAAATCTGAAGAGGAAGGAGAATGAGCATCACGACCAGTGAAATCATCATGTGCCTCGCCAACTGCCTCATCCTCAACCATGGGCTGCTTGCCCTCTCGTACTGCCTGTGCCGATGAAGAAAGCGAGGCCCCTTCCACCTGGTGTGGAGATAACACTCGCTGCTCTGATGATGAAGATGAGACCCCTTCCACTGGCTGTAGAGAAAGTACTCGTCGGGCTGCTGCAAATAAGGTCCTGTGACCTCTCTGATATGTGACCCGAGGAGAAGAAGCCATGTGTCTCAGAATGCTGGTCTCGGGCTGATGTGATGGCCCTCCCTCCTCATGAACTGCCTCCGGCCCTGAATGTGGCTGTGTGAAAACATCTCAGGAGATGAAATCCGCCCAAGGGATGCCCTGCTGGCTCAGCTGATGGGAAACTACTAGCTGAATAAGACCATGATGGCATAGGCTCCGAAGCTGCTGTACTGGGGTCTGTCTCCGAAAGGTAGTGGCCATCCTCTGAATGTCGTGAAATAAGTATGCCGAGATGTTCATCATCCTCACTCTGGTGAAGTGCATCATCATGCGGATATGACAAGAAAATACTCGTGAGAATCTCCCCTCGCATGTGAAGTAGTGCATAATGAGTCTCATGGTGTCTATATACTCTGCTCGGAGGAACTTGATAGGAAAGTTCCTTGACAAGTGATGCACATAGGCAGGCCTAACATATGGCTCATAGTATACCAGGTCCAGCCACTTGCGCCTTGGCCATACCTCACCCACATTGGGTATCCCGGTAGCATCTGTGATAGCCTCTGGAGAAAATACAAAATTCACCCCTGCAAGGGTGACCTGCCTGTCATGGAGATGGAGGACAAACAACTGGGCCAAGTCCCTGTGATGCTGGATGTGTGACAGCCTCTCACAAAACTGAAAACAAGCCATATGCTGAAAGCAAGATAGTGCCAATGGGCAAGCCTGCAACTCTGTCAATGATATAGGCTCCTCCCTCTTGTGGTGACCACCCTTGCCTCCCCTACGAGGCCTCTGCTGTGTATGAATCTCAGAAGATGATGATCGGTCATCACCTTGCTCATTAGTCTCAGTGGTTGACATGGTGTTATTGAGCAAGGTGGAAAAAACAAGTCAAATTGACCGCTGCCCTGCCTACAAAATGCTGTGAAGTATGCTGTTTTCAAGGGGAAAAATCACGAGGGACATGTTAGGGGGGGGAATTTACATAAGGAAAGGGAAAAAAATATATATAAACAACAGGGAATTTTGAAGGAAACAATCACACAATGTTCAACATGTCATTCTATCTTTCATCATTTGCAAATCAATACTTTATTAGGGAAAATGTGTTATGATCACCAAGGGAAAGGACAATGAAAATCATCATGATGGAGGGGAGGATGTCATAAGCATAGGGGGATAAGGCAGCATCATCTATATACAAGTAACAGGCAGCTCATTTCAATTTGTTTTGAATGTCATTGAGGAGTATACTCTGTTTTTCATAATTTCAAAATGACCATTTGATGCTTTGGGAAACAGGGATTTAGGGTTTCTGATTGTAAGAGGAAGGGAAGGGGTTGTTGTGATCATTTTACAGTGGAAGGGAGAGGGGATTGTATCATAGGAATGAGGGAAAATAGAGGATATTAGGGATTAGGTTTAGGGGGGATAATGGAACCCATCAACAAAGTCTGCTGCCAATCAATTTTTGTAGCAGAAATTCATTTAAAACAGAGGCAGCCTTATTTTTTCATTTGCCATGAATAATTAAGGTTTCACTGTGTGATTTGATCAGAGGGAGGGATATTCGATTGCCTAGGGAGTTTAACTGAAGGGACAAGCAATTGAATTAAGGTTTACATAGGGAATTAGGTAGGGGAAAAAACAGAGTTTTGAGAAGGGGAAAAAGATACCATGTTACTGCAAACCCTAACCACAGCAAGTCTGATTTCTTTGATGACTATGCAAATGAAATTTTGTCATGACCTTATTTGAGCTTTGAAGTCTTTGACATATACACAAGATGACATTTTCCTTTATTTTTCTAAGGCTATGCAAAATGGCAAATTTCACTGTTTTTACAATTTTTTGAGTGCATGCCTTGTCATCACTTTTTTTTATTTGTTTTTTATAATGTTTCTTTTCATTCTTTTGCTGTACATTTACATAGGCATTTTGCTGTGTTACTAGTGCTTAGGGTTTGATCATTATACATGGGGAAAAGGTAGGGTTTATAGGGTTTGAAAGGACTAGGGTTTGCAAATGATTTAGGGGTAGGATTTGTATAAGATTGGGGGTAGGGTTTGAGTATTGTTTGCAAATGAGATTAATGATAATGACATTTTAACACCTGTGATTAATCATGGGAAAATGAATGGAAGGGAATAAGGAATAAAACACCTTGAATAACAAACAAAACTACCAAAGCATATGCTTGCAAAAACCTCAAGCCAATTTAACCTATTCTTACATTGACTTTTTGCATGAATTTTATGACCATAATCCACCTTTGAAATCATGACACATTTCAAAACGATGTGATGGAGGCATACCTTCAAACCCACGAGCAAAATTTGGTGAAATTCGGGAGTTTGGGTGAGTTTCTGGGCAGACAGAAGTTCTGGTCGCGCGCACCTTCAGACTGGTCGCGCCCCTGTAACTGGTCGCGCCAGTGTATTTTTAACACTGTGCGTTGGGCTGTAACTGGTCGCGCGCACCCAGATGGTCGCGCACCTCCTCAGAATGGTCGCGCACCACTCCAAGTGCTGGAACTTGCAGAAAATTGCCACGAATTGCCTCCTTTTGCCTCTAACACGAATTTTTTACTTTCATTTGCACAATAAGAGTGACTAGAGAGGGAAAATAGCTTTTATAGGTTCATTTTTAAAAAAAAATTAACTTTAGAACCCACTTTCTAATGTTTTGAACTTGCTTTTCTCTTTAACACTGTTTAGAGTCTTTTTGTCCTGAAATAAGCTCTTTGGATGCGTTTGACTCCGTTCTTTTTGCAGGTTGACCGTCTGATGGACTGTAGTGAAGGAACCAGGGTTGTTGCCGACACTTTTACAAATTTTTGAAAATTTCTTTATTTTTACAAATTCCTCATGGCCTTGGACTTAAAAACAGGGTTTTTTAAACCCAAGGCATAAAATGAGCTATAGCTGAAGAAAATGATAATGAAACATATGTACAAGACTCCTTCCGGCTTGCTGGGAACCTACTGACCATGACTCATGACCTTGAAATGATTTTGACTCGAAACCCTAGACCTAAGACCATGGGACCTCAAGACAAAAACAAGAACAAGCCTGACTCAATTACATTGTTGTATGACCTGATCCAGCAAAGCCAAGAAGGGAACAAAGACCAGCTCCTCCATTCAGTGTTATGGCATGCCTAGCGGGATGCAAAACTGACACTGATGAGACACCTATAAATGCATATGCAAAGAGTTATTGATCACTGATGGAGGGCTCAAGACCGACACTAACAGTACCCAGAAAACCCATCAGTGGAGTATGCTTCCTAGCCACCTACATTATCCAGTACCTCATCAGTGAATGGTGTCGGGAAAGGATCATGCACGCAAGCATCATTCAACTTCCTGAGATCTACACATATCCTTATTTCATCCTTCTGCTTCTTTTCCTGTACCACCATTGGGCTCACCCAATCAGATTCTTATATGGGCTCAATGATGCCTGTCGTGAGCATATTATCTAACTCTAAGTGGACCTTCTCCTTATACTTCAGGTTTAGACGGTAATGTCTTTGCTTGACTAGCTTTGCATCATGTTTTAACGTGATCTTCATAACGATCAGGTTCCCTATTATCCCCTTTAACTCCATAAACTTGGTAGGGAACAAATCCTGGTATTCGCGGAGAAATTTGGCGACCTTATCTACCATCGCGCAATCCCAGTAATCTCCAATCTTCACAAATTTGGGCTCCGCCTTCGTACCAATATTTACCTGTTTCGTTTTCAGTGGCGTGGTTATATAAGGATTCTCAATCTATGGTCCCTTGACCTTGCAGTGACCCTTGATTTTAGGGATATTAATCTTTCATGGGTCCTTGTCTTCTTCTTCAGCAGTCACATTATAGCATTCCATCGCATGGCTCAGCTAAGTAGTCTAATTAGGTTGAGTCAGATCCAAAGGATCTTGCGGTATCTTAAAGATTGTTGCTTTAACTTCTTGTAGCGCTTCGTCAATACAGTCAAACTCATCTTCAAAGCTAAACGTCATTATGAACCCTTCGCACAAAATATCCCATTCACGTGTACCATGGCGGCTCTCTGTCTCCAAGTACCAGTTCATCGGGATGACATCCAAGGTGTGACAAAACAAGTGCACCCATTCAGGTTAGGGCTTCGCTCCATAGGCCTTAGCCCATTTGGCCAAGTTTGCACATGGATCATCCTCCCCATCACACTTGTCTATCATTCACACCTTCAGCTTCACAAATTGTGTTCTCGTCATCCTCCTACACTCGTGCCAATCATCAAAACTACCCTTATGCGTACCCCACCATCTCGTAGGCATAGTGCGCAATGCCCAGTCCAAAGCTTGGAAGCACTACTTCTCTAGTACTTCCCTCCGAAATGCATCCAAAAACACATCCACGTCATTCAGGCCATCATAAGTGGGCAGATTTCTTACCTCTGACGACACACAGCACAGTGACCGGGTCATCATGTTATAGCTCAGCGTGGTTACTTCATGTAGTCGATTCTACCAGCGCTCTAATTCTTCGTCCGAGTCTGAGTTGTAGGAACTCTCGAAATCCCATGTAATTCGTCCATCCACTGTCGGATTTACCCAATCTTGGTCTCGCGTTGTTATTTTATATATGCAATCCAAATCATCATCACTTTCATAATCGCAGACCGGTTCAGTATATCACGATCCATTTTGTATTCTCCTATCTGCGTGGTCAGTCTCATTTCACGTACTATCCTTTCTTTATACTTACCAATCTTCTGTACCACGCGTGGTTCATCCAGAGTGTTTCCGGCGCATCTATTTATAAGTTCCTGTAACCCCTTCACAGCCTTGCTATCACACAACAGCTTCATGCAGGTCTCTAGAAAGGTCGTAAGCATAGAAGGGTCCATTTCCTTAACAGGCTTATCCCAGCTCCCTGAGGTAGAGGGCTCAGTGAAGCTCTTCTTTTCTTCCATGAATGTTTTGCGTGAGCCCTCCAATTGAAATTCAGCCTCCTTCACCGGAGCTTTGCGAACCCATGCGATGTCTTTGGGTTGTTTCCCCTTATCATCGCATGTTGCAATTCCACTTCAGAGCACTATATTCACATTTGGATCCTCTTCGCGAGGCTCAACCCTCATCATCTACAGGTTCTAAGTCGGCTACGGCGGTAGCACCCCTTTGTTGTGTTTCCTTGCTATCAGTGTAGGACAGTCCTCCATCTTATGATCAAATTGAGTACAATATTTGCAAGACGGATACGTTGTGTTAGTACATTCACAGCCATAGTGTTCTGGTCCTCCACAATTGTAACAAATCAGCTATCCCCGACCTCTTCCAGGTCCTCCTCTACCTCGGCCTCGTCCGTGCCCCTGAAAGCCTATTCGAGCCATCCCAGTGCTCTGGTCAAGAGGCTGTGTTTCTGCCTAAACTCTATAGGCAGGTGCTCTATCCATCATCAATTCATAACTTCGGCAGTTGTGCTCATCTTGCCCTACCGAGCTGCAGAAGTTGTAGAAAAGTTGTTGTGGTGTTTGTACAAACTTCTGTAGAAAATGACAGTTATCAGTCGTATGTTTCCCTACTACCTAACATATAGCACACCACAAAGCGGGCCCCGCGGTCGGTCCTGCTTAGGCTTCTGGCCTCAAGGGCATTGGTCCTTCTCCTGCAATATAGTTTTCAAAGACCGGGTAATGGTCTTTGTCATGCCCTTGACCTTTACATTTCAGGCACCATATCTCTTCGCACGCCTCTGGTCGAATTGTTTTTTCTTGCTTCAAACTTTTCATTTCGAGGCAGAGATTTTGCAACTGCATATGAATCTGCTGAACCCCCAGATTCAAATCTTACATCATTGTTTAATGTAATATTATTGCAATCTCCAAGGCCTCTCCCTGAGGCGTAATCTTCTGTTATGACAGTGCAACCCTTAGGTAAGGCAGAAGCGAAGCCACGAACCACTCGCGGTGTTGTCCATCTATTAATTTCATATTAGCTTCATGTATTTTACACTTCAATCTTTGATCCAATTCCCAAGGTGTCTCACCTAATTTCATCGTGATTTCCTTGAACCCCACAATCAACTGTGCCTCGGATTTAGGCCTACCGAACTCTTTATTCAATGCGGTCTGGATCTCTACCAACCTAGCATTTAGGTTATCATTAGAGTATTTGATGTACCAAGCTAGCGCGCGATCTTGTAAAGCACTAACCAACATTTCCTTCTTCATGTGATCATCTGTGATGCCCTGAGCTTCTCATACAACTTTTATGACGAACCAGAACTTGTCTGGGTCCTCATTTCCCAATCCCTTAAACAAAGGCAGCTTCTCTGAATTTGCCTTGTTGAACTAGGGTGGAGGTTGTGGTGGTGTGGGCGAAGCCGCAAGTGGTGATGGTGGTGTGGGTGGAGGTGGTAGTCACGAGAACCCTCATTTTATCAATTGAACTACACTTTGTGGAGAAGGTTGCACTACTCCCTCTTCATCACTCAAAGGAGGTGAAATCAGTGAGCTATATTTAGGACCCTTTCTTTCTTTGTTCCTGTAAGTCTTTCCACTTTGCATAGCTCTGAACATCAAGGTAGCTGCATAACTCATTTTTCACACAATAACATCTTAATCCAAGTGTTTAAAGACTTCAAGTACTTACCTCATATACCTTTGAAAAACGTTGATCCACCTCACTGTAACTAACTGAGGTATCGACCATGAATTCTGTCACAAAACCCATATGATTTCATCGAGCTAATGATTGACAGTGTGGGCGATCTTATCCTTAGAGGCTTCTAGTCTTTGTATTAACTCTGGGGTCCAGACAATAGGACCATCGAGCCTCCACCTTCCTTGGCTATCCACTAGCTTTGCAATCCACTCGTATAACTCAACTGGAAAGGAACAAAAAAAGATTTCATGGATTTCTGTATACAGGTACCTGTCTAGCCACTGTTCCTTTGTCAGTCGTGGATTTCTTCTCTCCTGTGCCACAAATTTGTGGATCTTCCTATCCAACCAGTATTCAACCTCTTTCTTAGTTGGATTCCAGTGATACGACATCACACATCTCTCATGCAAATTATGGTCCCGACAATGGAACCATTTGTTTGATTTGTGGGCCCTGACCTAGGTTCAACATTAGTCAGCCAAACAAATTCATACAGTACTGTCCTTTTTCAGCATCAGCCCGCAGAGCGTGGACCAAAGTATCACCCGAAGCAATATGGTGGGATGTTGGAACCAATTTTCTGCACCCTGAGATGGTCGTGATGTCGGTTTATACCCTCTGCCCCTACTTTCACGTAGATTGCTAAGCCTTAGGGCTCTATCAATCTACCCTTTACTCCGCCCTTTAGTACCTCCGCGAAGGTGTACGATTTACCTTCATGCGGCCCTAACTCATGGTTCAGGTACTTTCGCGCAGCTATGACAATGTATTGTATGGGTTCCCCAGTTATCTCAAGTGTTTTACTTATCTTACTAATCAATCACAGTTAGCATCACGTAAACTAATATCTTTACTTGCATTCAATTAACAGATATAATCACATATATTCTCACATCAAATAAACATTGTAAATTAAACCCAAAACAAAATAGAATCAGATGCATTAACAGAGACTAAATACACAATAATTGCAGACTACTTTTCTTTATTGATATCCTCCAGTGTAATATAGACTCTATCCACCCTGTGCACACAGCTAGAGGGGTCTGCATACTCAGCTGCGGACTTCCAACCTAATCCTCTACGCACTCAGCTGCAGAGCCTCTACCTACGTTAAGACCCAAAAACACTTAAACTTCTCTACCAAAACTCCAATGC
Organism: Pinus tabuliformis; assembly: GCA_031772625.1. NCBI lineage: Eukaryota > Viridiplantae > Streptophyta > Pinopsida > Pinales > Pinaceae > Pinus > Pinus tabuliformis. The sequence goes on along the minus strand of CM062820.1, from coordinate 1,584,778,045 downwards.
TTTTGTCCTCTCTAACTCTCTAACTCTCTAACTGCCTAGATCTTACTTACTTAGCTCTTTTTTATACAATCCCATGGTCCGCAGACCATGGGTAAATATTTACAGTTGACTTGACACTTTACAAAATAAGGGCAGACAACCCTTTATGACTCTTGACACCTTCGCGCTCCGCGACCACAAAATGCGGAGACTTTACAATTTTATTACAAAATTGTCCTAAAACATGGGCTTTTAGCCCCAAAATTGCCCTTGGGGGAACACGTTCCCAACAGCGAGCCTGGATCAGTCAATTCTTTGAAGCTTCATGTTTAGGGAGTCTGAAGGCCTCTAAAGAAGACTCCATGGGTTCCTTTTCCATATGTAAATGTGTGTGTGTGTGTGTGTGTGTGTATGTATATAAAGAAATTAATCAACTGAACTAGTAGGGGCTAGTTGTTCACATGAATCAGCTCCAAACCTAGATCCTTTCGAACTTCCTACAAAAACTAATCACGTGAAAGTGATTTATGATAAAATTTAAGTCGATGACCATTTACTACAAAAGATGTCTTATCATCATCAATAGAATAAATACAAACTAAACCGTTAGCAAAAACTTCAATTACTTCATACCGTCCTAACCATTCGGTGGAGAATTTACCTTGAAAATGCTTAAACTTACTATCATATAACAAGGCCCAGTCACCTGGACGGAAGACTTTCTTCTTAATAAATTTCTCGTGCCGTCGGGCTCTTTGGTTCTGCACCAATGTAGTTTTGTGGTAGGCATCTTGTCGGATTTCGTCAAGTTCATTCAATTGCATCAATCTATGCTCTTGAGCCTCATTTAGATTCATGCCCAACTGAGTGGCAATTCTAAATGTCTTTACTTGGAACTCAATGAGCAAGAGCACATTTTTACCATAGACTAACTTGTAAGGTGTGTTTCCGGTCACATTTCTCCAAGTGATCCGGTAAGCCCATAGTGCTTCTGGTAACTTATCCGCCCAATCCTTGTCATGCAGTTGAATGGTTTTTGTAAGGATGGATTCCAAAACTTTTTTTGTGGACTCCACTTTGCCATTAGCCTGGGGATGGTAAGAGGTCGATTTGCGGTGCTTAACTTGATACTACTATGTGAGTGCCTTGACCAACTTTGATGTGAATTTTGTGCCTTGGTCTATGATGATTTCACGAGGCACACCAAATCTCGTAAAGATGTCCTCGAACAAAAATTCTACTACTACCCTTTCAGTGGCAGCATACAATGCTTTAGCCTCCACCCACTTGGTGACGTAATCAATGCACACCAAAACATATTTCTTCTTATTTGAAATTGGGGAGATGGGCCCTACGAAGTCCAATACCCACTTCTCAAAGGGTTCAATGGAAATTTTTGGTTGAAGTGGCATTTCATCGGAGGCAATTGGTCTCCCCATTTGTTGGCAAGCGTCACAACTTAAAACGAACTTCTTGGCATCTTTAAAGAGTGTAGACCAATAGTATCTGGTACAGAGAACTTTATATGCCATCCTTTTATTAGCAAAATGGCCACCACAAGGCTTGTTGTGACTAGCGCTTAGTATATCATGCATTTCATCTTCCCACACACACCGCCTCATAATCAATTCTAGCCCAGTATAAAATAGGTCTCCTTCGATCCAAGAGAAACTAGCATTGCGCTGCACTATATTATGCTTCTCTCAGGTCGACATTTTTTGAGCTAGTTTTCCTGATACCAGATAATTGGCGACATCAGTGAACCAAGGAGTAATAGTGGAAAAGGCAAATACTGCTTCATCTGGAAATTCATCAGGCACTAGTGTTGGCATGCTTCCCTGCATAAGATTCAAATGAGATAAGAAATTTGCTACCAAGTTATCTCTTCCGGGCCTATCAATTATAGTTATACTGAATTCTTGTAGAAGCAACAACCATCTAACAACAGAATGGTCGGTATGGACAAATGTTTCATAACTAGTAATATAAGGATCCAAGTCCGGGTGTGACAAAGGACCCTTCCAAGACCTTTTACTTTCGTGATGTGTTAAATTGCATTTTTAAAAGAACATAAATGAATACATTTACATGATGTAAAAAAAAGGAACATGAAATTCATCAACACATGAAAACATAAGCCATTGATAACGAAGTTTGTCCAGGAGAGACTACGTCTCAGGGCCCTGGTGTCAAGATGGTGTAGGTCATTGCATTAAGTGTTGTCAATAGTGATGATGGACATAAGAGGTGATGTCTCTATCATACAAGGAAAATTCCCTCATGCAGGAGTGGCTCCAAGAGATGTTCCATTACAGGAACTCTCGGTCAAAAGACTCCTATCAGTATGACACAAAACTCATGCATGATGACAATCCCGCCAACATGGAATAAAAGGGATCTCAAAGAAAACATACATGGCAACAACATGAGTATCCCATCAACATAACAACAAAGGGATCTCAAATAAAACATGAAGAATCATGACAACAAGTACATCCCATAGATGATTCCGCATCACATCAAGCAGGAATCATGAAAACGAGTAAGAAACAAGATCCCACATCAAGCATCAAATAGGGATATGTGCAGCACGATGCATAGCAAAATAAGTACATGAATACACTGCATATACCTCACATCCAGGGGTCATCTGAAGAAGCAGATGTCAAACTACTGAAGTTGTTCGGACCATCGATCTCATGACATCGAATTGCATAGAAATGATTGCTCGCACATGAATGCTGACACCTGCACTTTACTTAGAAAAGTGGCCAAAAAATATAATAATCAAATGGAAAATCTAAACAAACCATCAGATTTGTGGTGTCGAATAGTGCAAAATCGACTGTCAAATTTCTGAATTCTGAGAAAGTGGAAATTTGAGGCTTAAGGAATCTTTTAGATTCCCCTAGATTCCTCAAATATTCCCTCCTCCAGGGCCTCTGCAAATCCGCTTCTCAGATCAGGAAACTAACTGCGCCATCAGGTTCGTGTCGTTGAGAGGTGTAAGATCAACATAAAGTTTTTCCAATTTGGACACTGCGAAAATTTCACCCTCCTATAAATTTTGCTCAGTCATGGTTCCACCTGCATTAAAATTAATAAAAAAATTAACTCTGCCTCGTTTTCCATGCCTGCGCCTGGTTCCTCCATCTATCTGGGTGCACTGACAAATGACAGGTTTAAATAAATTCTCAGGTAGATTTACCAACAAAGCAGTTTGGGTGGATTGGTATAAGGTTTGAATAATAAGGACGAGGTCGGGTGGTGAAACCCTGACCCCTCCATTTTAAAAACCCTTTTGTTTTTTTTTAAACCGCATGCATTGAAATTGGGGGGGTTGGGTTCACATTGGGTGGCCTTCCCCATACCTCTTTAAACCGCATGCATTGAAATTGGGGGGGTTGGGTCCGCATTGGGCGACCTTCCCCATACCTCCCGCAATTCATAATGGCATATTAAATGTTTTCGCGGGACGTTGGTACCACATTTAATTTTTTGAGTTCGGTGGTTGGGCCGCCCGTGGTGCGGGCCGGCCACGTGGCCATGCAGGTTCGATTCCTGCCAACCCATTATCATGTATGGTAAGTTTAAAGGGGTGTGGGCCGGGTCCACTAGAGGTGGCCCGCCCACTACCCACTATATGGATCTACGGTGGATTATGTGGAGGGCGCGGCAAGGTAATGGCCGCCAAGCCATTTAAATTTGAAATTTGGTTTAAGTTTGTGGTTTGGAGGGTTGGGGACCGACGGGGGTCATGGCCCGTCGGCCAATTTTAAATTCATTTGTTATGTTTGTTGGGGGTCTGGTGGGGTTGGTTGCCCGCCATATATATATATTAATAAGGCCTTTTTTTTATTTTGTCTAACTTAAGGGTTATTAGAAAAATTAAAGAGGAAACAATTTCTCCCACTTTCAGGAGCTGGGTTTCATGCCCCGGGGTTGGAAAAATTGTAGGACACTTAAACTTGGCCCATAGTCCAACTTTGACCAAAACTTTTACTGGCTCGTTCTCCCTCATACGACCTTGGATTGACGAACCGTTCATATCACTGCGATCATGATGACGATATCTATGCTCTATTCCTGGTTCGAAAATATTTTGATCACTTTGGTTTTCGAGCATTCATAAGCCCTCTTTGTCCTATGTGTGTCTTTGGAGCCACCTGGATCAATCCTCCCCACTGAGGAGCTTTTGGTCCTCCAAAACCATAAAAAATAATCTGCAACTTCTTTGTACCTTATCTGCATCACAAGCACCCTGAATGTTCTCGCTTCCATCTCCTTCACCTTTGTTCTTAGGAGCCTTAAGTGATGATCCGACACCTGCAACCTCTAGTACATTGTTTTGCAAATTACATGCTTTGACTTTCATGACCAACTAATGGCCCAAGCATCCCATACTTGCCACGATTTTATAACACATACTCGGTGGTCAAGTTTACATCGAAATGGATGCAATACCCCAGCTATGAAAACAAGGCCAGCATTCCAACATATCATTGTTGCTTCAACAAGTGATGGAAAACACATCATCACTACAACACGTGATTTACAAACATAAGGCCAAACATTATTGTTTCTTTGACAAGTGATGGAAACACGATATCACTTTCAGAGTTTAACATGCAACTCAAAATAAGACCAGGCATCATTATTGCTAATCAAGTGATGGAGAACACATCATCACTTTTACATTTTAAAATGCAACAAATGATTTACAAAAGCATGACCGTGACAAGCTAACATCTCTAGAAACCATTTTTCACTTATCAAGGTGAATGGGTCGCCTCCTTGTGGCACATTCAATTGTCGAATGATTGTTTCACCTAGTTCACGCACCGACACTTTGTCTTTAAGGTGCTGCTCTGGATGGAGCCTCCAACAAGTGGCTCTTTGATGGCCATTTCTGTCGCAATGACTGCAATACATCTTCTTCCTCTAGATTTCCTTAACCTGTTTCTTTCCATGCTATTGAGAGGGTATTTCACGCCTCATCCTTTTGTGTGCTGCCATTATTTTCGAACACTTAGAAAATGTATGGTTATGTAATCCACAAAAGGTACATGTTTTTCGATTCCATGTTTTACGTTCATCATTAAAAACGTGATTATAATCGAAATGAACATTCGAATGTCGAAACCGGTTATACCTTTCCTTGCCCTCCCTAGTGTAAGTATGGTGATGAGAGCTTGCCTCAGCTCTTTCCTTGCAATGAGCATTGCCATGGGATGATGGGGATGTGTTCCCATCATTCTCTTTCCTCGATGATTTTGACAATGTCTCGGAAGAATCTGACACCTTCGAGCATTCTCCCTCGGTGTATCTCAAGCCTGCAAATCAATGTTTATGCACAACCTCCAAAGGTTGATTTATGCCTTGGTTATTAACACCAAGTGCTTTTTCCTCCTTGTGCCTCATTCTGGTAAGGAGCCTCGTGTTTGTCCTTGTAATTGGGATCTCCTCATCTCCAATAGAAATCATACTATGTGAAGATGAAACCGAAAGGAAATCAACATATTTTACCTCCTCTGTCAATTTTGAAAGAACTAATGAGGGCTTCTCATCATCTATTGTTGGTGGTTCGCTAGCTATCTCAGCACATTCCCCAACTTCCTTTCTGACATACCCAAGTCCTGCCTGATGGGGTAATTCCTCCACTTTGATGGGGTTGACAATGCCTTGGCCATTAATGCCCAAGCATTTTCCTTCATACCCCATTTTCTTCAATATTTTGGAGCCAAATCCTGTGGTATGATTTTCAAAAACAATGAAATCATCATCAAGAAACATACATGAATTTAGAGAATTACTTTTTAACTCAAATGGGTCACGCTGTAGCTTTTCCAAGGTCTCGTCGTTTTCTTGCAGCTGTCATAGAAAACTATGTTTATAATCTTTCTCTTCTTGTAGATGCATCTTCAATTCAGTGTTCTCTATTTGAAGATTTTGGTTGTTGTGCTTCAGTTCTTCAAGGGCCTCTTCTGTGGCTTGCAACAGAAACTGCAATCGCTCCTTTTCCTCTGTCTCTTTCTGTAGAGTTTCATACATTATTTCCACCCTTTTGGGAATTTTGAGCATGGTCTCATACATTGCTTTTTCATCCTTTGCCGCTGCACATTCCATTGTTTACGGTTGCAATTCACATCTACGCAAAGACTGCTCCGATACCACTTGATCTGAGTCCAAGTGTGACAAAGGACCCTTCCAAGACCTTTTACTTTTGTGATGTGTTAAATTGCATTTTTAAAAGAACATAAATGAATACATCTGCATGTTGTAAAAAAGAGGAACATGAAATTAATCAACACATGAAAACATAAGCCATTGATAACGGAGTTCATCCAGGAGGGACTACATCTCTAGGCCCCGGTGTCAAGATGGTGTAGGTTGCTGCATTAAGTGTTGTCAATAGTGATGATGTACATAAGAGGTGATGTCCCTATCATACAAGGAAAAATGCCCTCATGCAGGAGTGGCTCCAAGAGATGTTCCACTATAGAAACTCTCGGTAAAAAGACTCCTATCAGTATGACACAAAACTCATGCATGATGATCATCCCACCAACATGGCATAAAAGGGATCTCAAAGAAAACATACATGGCGACAACATGAGTGTCCTATAAACATAACAAAAAACAGATCTCAAATAAAACATGAAGAATCATGACAACAAGTACATCCCGCAGATGATTCCACATCACATCAGGCAAGAATCATGAAAACGAGTAAGAAACAAGATCCCACATCAAGCATCAAACAAGGATATGTGCAGCACAATGCATAGCAAAAGAAGTACATGAATACACTGCATATACCTCACATCCAGGAGCCATCTGAAGAAGCGAATGTCAAACTGCTGAAGTTGTTCGAACCATTGATCTCATGGCATAGAATCACATGGAAATGACTGCTCACACATGAATGCTAACACCTACATTTCACTTAGAAAAGTGGCCGAAAAATAGAATGAGCGAATGGAAAATCTAAGCACACCATCTGATTTGTGGTGTCAAATAGTACAAAATCGACAGTCAAATTTATGAATTCTCAGAAAGTGGAAATCTAGGGCTTAAGGAATCTTTTATATTCCCCTTAGATTCCTCATAGATTCCCTCCTCTAAGTCCTCTGCAAATTGGCTGCTCAGATCAGGAAAATAACTGCGCCATCGGGTTTGTGTTTCTGAGAGGTTTAAGATCGACACAAAGATTGTATAATTTGGACACTGCAAAAATTTCACCCTCCTAGAAATTTTGCTTAGTCATGGTTCCACCTGCATAAAAATTAATTAAAGATTAACTCTGCCTCGTTTTTTGTGCCCACTCCTAGTTCCTCCATATGTTTGGATGCATTGACAAATGACGGGTTTATATAAGTTCTCGGGCGAATTTACCAACAAAGTAGTTTGGGTCGATTGGTATAAGGTTCGAATAATAAGGAGGAGGTCAGGTGGTCAAACCCCGACCCCTCCATTTAAAAACTCTTTTGTTTTTTTTTAAAACTGCATGTATTGAAATTGGGGGGGTCGGGTCTGCATTGGGCAGCCCGCCCCATACCTCTCGCAATTCATGATGGCATATTAAATGTTTTTGGGGGACGTTGGTATCACATTTAATTTTTTGAGTTTGGTGGTTGGGCCACCAGTGGTGCGGGCCGGCCATGTGGCCAGGTAGGTTCAATTCCTATTGGCCCATTATCATGTATGGTAATTTTAAAGGGGCGTGGGCCGGGTCCACCAAAGGTGGACCTCCCACTACCCACTATATGGATCTCCGATGGATTATGTGGAGGGCTCGACGGGGTAATGTCCGCCGAGCCATTTAAATTTTAAATGTTGTTTAAGTTTGCAGTTTGGAGGATTGGGGGCCAACGACGGTCATGGCCCATCAGCAAATTTTAAATTCATTTGTTATGTTGCTTGGGGGGGTGGCGGGGTTGGTGGCCCACCACCCAAAAAAAATATATATCTTTCTTTTTATGAATAAGGCCGTTTTTTTTTAATTTTGTCTAACTTAAGGGTTATTAGACAAATCAAAGAGGCAACAATTTCACCCGCTTTTGAGAGCTAGGTTTCATGCCTCAGGGTTGGCAAATTGTACGACACTTAAACCTGGCCCAAAGTCCAACTTTGACTAGAACTTTGACTGGCTCGTTCTCCCTCATACGAGCTCGGATTGACGAACCATTCATATCGTCACGATCAGGACAACGAGATCTATGCTCTGGTCCTAGTTAAAAAATATTCTGATCACTTTGGTTTTAGAGCGTTCATAAGCCCTCTTTGTCATGTGTGTGTCTCTGGAGCCTTCTGGATCATATAATGTCTAAACTTTCGTATAGCATGCACAACTGCTAACAACTCTCTTTTAGTAACTGTATAATTTAATTTAGCGGGAGAGATTTTTGCTGACAAAATAAATGGCATAGGGAAAGTAATCCTCCCTTTGTCCCAAAATCGCTCCCAATGCAGTATTTGAAGCACCTGTACAAATATGAAAAGGTAAGGACCAATTTGGCCCTCTTAGCATCGGAGTTGTAGACAACTTTTCCTTTAGTACCTGAAAAGCCTGTTGACAGTCAACATTCCATACAAAGTCAGCATCTTTAGTTAACAATTTAAATAATGGTGCTGCAATTCTAGTGAAATTCTCAATAAATCGTCGATAATATCCTGCGTTCCCTAAGAAACTTCTTACCTCTTTTTGCGAGCTCAGAATAGGGATACGCGAGATTACCTTGATTTTTTCCGGTCAACTTGAATCCCTTCAAATGACACATGATGGCCTAGAACAATTCCCTTAGTTTGCATCATCCTACATTTATCGCTACTAAGGGCTAGATCAACTTCTTGACAATGAATCAATACCTTCTCTAGATTTTCCAAAGCCTATGGAAAGTCATCTCCATAAACTATGAAGTCATCCATATAGACTTCCACACAGTCATGGATCAAATCAGAGAAAATGGCAAGTACAGCTCTCTGAAAAGTGGCGGGGGTGTTACAAAGACCAAAGGGGAGGACTCTATATGCATAAGTACCCCAAGGGCATGTAAAGGTAGTCTTCTCCTGGTCTTCTTTGGCTATTTGTATTTGATTGTGTTATGAAACCAGCTCACAAAAAGATAGAAAAGATAGATGAACGCCTTAGAAATAAGCCTCTTCGAGGGAGAAACCTCCTTTACATTACACAAATGAACAATTCTTGGATGACACAAATGACAAGACCTCCTTTCTATATATAGGAGTCTAAGGGGTCATAATATAATCAGAGCCGACATAACAATAATAATCTAACGGCACAATAATAACAATAGTGGGCTTCTATGGGGCACAATAATAACTATATGGGAACTACATGGGCACAGCAATATAATAAGGGGGTTGTACTAATAACAATAAGGGGTTACACTAGTAGTATAGGGACCTAACATGCCCCTCTCCTTCAAAAAGTGTTGTCCTCAATGCTTGAGTATTTCTTGATGCTTTTGTATAAATTCTTGTCCTCCCATGTGGAATCTTTAGCGGGTAAGTTCTTCCACTTGATGAGATACTCTGAAATTGATCTATTTCGTAGCTTTCGATTTTTCAGTTCTGTGACTGCTTCAAGTTCCAATATGATTTTTCCTTCCTTGTCAAGTTATCACAATATTGTTTGAACTGGGATCTTCTGCAACTTTTGAATGAGTTCCCACTCCTTTGGGCATATGGATATATGTAAGGCCTAATGTTTGGAGGAACACTTCTTGGAATCAAATGAATAGCATGATCATGATCACGAATAGGTGGGAGGCCTTTGGGAGTCTCAAATATCTTGGAATGATTGTCCAAAACGTTTTGGAGATCTAGAGAAATACATGATTTCAATGTGGGATCCTCTAGCGAACATATTTGTGCAATTACACCCCGTTATTCTTTATTTAGAATCTTTTTCATGCTGTTAGAGTTTATTATCTTTCGAGGTTTTCCTTCAATACCCCTTGTAGAATTTTCCTAGAATTTTGCCTACAAATCAGCTAGCTTTGATACCATGTACAACTTTTTCTACAAATCAACTAGCTCTGATACCATGTAGAAATTTCCCACCTGTAGATCAACCTGGTAATGCAATATACTAAAGCAAAACACTTGATCTACTTCTACAAACAATTTAGCAGAAGCTTAATCAACCATAAGCAACATCAATAAGAACACATATAACTAATAAGAAGGGATCAATCACACATAACACAGAAGAATTTACCCGGGGAAAGCACCTGCCTAAAACCCCATCTCTATATTATCATACAAGTGGAAATATAATCTGGATTACACAAAGCCTTAGCTCGGAAGCTATCTAGCTCTTAGTACAATCCCTCTGCTACTCATAGACAGTTAAAGGCTTCTCAAAAACCTTCTCCTCTACCCTCCAGGCCTCATATTTCCTTGTGCAATTTCCTTGGGGTCCAGTGATGTCACATGTGTGAATTGGCCTCTTCACACACTCACTAACCTCTGATCTAACTGCACAAACTTGAAGGAGATAAATCCTCATCGTGGATGAGCTTCCTTTATAAGAAAAATATTCATCCAACTAATAGTACACTATCCCTTCTCTAATCTCAACTGGGTCTCTGACGGAACTGACATGCATCAGTTATCCATGAGTGAATACATAGTTATATGAAAATAATAGTTGTCACATGCATGCAAGCATCAACAAACTATATCTCATTAATTTAACTTGTTAAATTAATCTAACTGAACTTGACTAAGTTAGAACTAAGTCAACTGATTCTCTCATTATAGAACTCATAATTATTCCCTCAATCAGTGGAGGAAATTAAGGATAAATTCCTCAATCAGTGGGACAACTCATGTGCATGCTCACAAAGACTTAAAATTCGAATTTCCTTAACTAATTAACTCAACTAAATCAATTAATTAATATTTCCAACTGTTGAAGACTAAAATTAATTTTACTTCCTATAGATAGACTAAGGACTGCTATAAATAGGAAGGGACCCAGAAATGCTATTTTTAGAACTTTTTATTTTTAGCAGTTTCACCTCTCACCCAATGTGGGCAATGACCTCACTAGCCAAACTGTTATTTTTAGACATGCTATTTTTAGCAAGTCTATTTTTAGCACATTCTAAATTTAACATTTCTTGTTGCACATTTTTCAACACTCCCTCTCAACAAGAAAGGTTTTCTCTCGAACCCGATCCTATAACTCTGGAATGTTCTGCATGCAACACATCTACTCGGTCCACTTGCTCCAACAACACTTGGAACAAACACACTCCCAACTGACCACTCTGTTGGGCTAGGAACATACTCTGATGCTGAAGCTCTACCTGCTGCTAACAAGTGCTCCCTCTCTGACATCTGCATTGTTGCAACATCTCCATGCATCTCGCACCATTGCACACCTCTTTGTGCCACCTAGCACTGTGCAAAACACTTGTGCCTCTCACATTGCTGCAACCTGCTAGCTATGCGCTGTCCTGGGATTCCCTGCACTGTCGCTCTCTCTGCTGCTCCATCCACATCTGTCTCTACCCAATCAGTTAGTTCTTGCTACTCCACATCGGGGCTCATGTAGCAAGGTCTCATCCAAGAGGTTGGGTACCTCAAGGATCCTGCCCCTCCTCCTTGGGACGATTACTCTATATCGCCCCACCTTCTACCTGGAGGTATGGATGCATGTGATCCCTCTGCCCACCTGGCTTGAAGTTTCCCCCTACTGGAGGGCTCTGCATGAGTAGATGTCTCTACTCAATCTTCACTCAGCTTCCCCTATTGTGGGTGCTCCACAACCTCCTGAAGCTTCTGCACCAATCGTGGCTCCTCCACAATCATCTGAGACTTCTTCTGGCTCTTCATGTTGAGAGGTAATATACCCTCCCTCTCAACCACCAAATCTCCATCAATTGCCTTGCTGCTCAAGGATTTTCATGCATCTTGAACCTCAAGAGCATATAGGTTCTTGACCCGTGAACCAATCTGCATCACCTATCTAGTGATGATGTATCTAAGGAAAACCTTTCCCTTGCTGAAGACTACATCATAGCCTCTGTCCTCCAGCATCGCAATCGACACCAAGTTTCTCTTAAGTCTTGGTACATACTTGGCATCGGTCAAGGAAAGGCGAGATCCATGCTCCTTCTAAAAAATAACCATGCCTACACCTGAGACACTATACTTCTCATCATTACCCATCGCTATGAGTATCTGGAGATCTTTCTCCTCCAAAGTATTGAACAAACTCTTGTCGCCAGTCATGTGGAAAGAAGCTCCACTGTCAAGAAACCAACCACTTCCCACCATGGATTAAACCATTCATGCAAAGAGTGTGAAATCCAACTCAAACTGTGAAGCAAGTGCCTCACCTTTAGATCCTTCCCTGGATCCCTTCTTGTATTTCCTCCATGGACAATTTGTAGCATAATGACCCACCTCATGGCAACGAAAGCATCACACTTTCGATTTGTCAACCTTCTTCCCATCATTGGAAGAACTGGATTCGGAAAGAGAAACCTTCTCCTTCCCCTTCTTTGCCTTACTCGCTAAGGCACAGTTCTCCTCATCATGCATGGATGAAGAACTGTCTCTAGTGCTCTGTCTGATCTCCTCCTGCATCAAATCCGAGCATAGTCATTCCCAATCTAGCAGTTTCTCCCTTCCATTCACCGAACCCTGGTAGCTATGCCAGCTCTTAGGAAGGCCAAGGAGTGCTAGACTCACCATATCCTCATTTGATGTCATGACCCCTACACTTGCAAACTCATCCTTGCATGTGATGAGCTTGGTTAGATACATAGAGATTGTCTCATCCCTTTCACACTTGATCTTTTAAAGTTTGTCCTTCAGTGCCAGCTTCCTCTGATCACTGTTATTCTGATATAAATCTTTCAATGTTTTCCACATTGTATGTAGAGTCTCCTTCCCATGGAGGCTCGAGACAATGTGATCTCGCACTCCCTCCAAGAGAATTCTCCTAGCTCTAGTCACACACTTCCTCCATTCCACCTGCTCAGTCTTGTTAGTAGGCTTAGGAATTTATTGATCAACGAAATCCTTAAGGCCATTATCTTCCAAAAATTCCTCCATGTGATCCTTCTAAGCTATATAGTTTGAGCTGCCATCAAGGACATACTCAAGCCTCAAACCATAGAACGCCATCGATGAAATAGATGTGATAATAACTTGAGATCTATATCCTGAATAATAAACTTCAAATTTCTCCTGCTAGTATATTGTTCTTGCTTGATCACTTGTGCTCCAATACCATGTAGAATTTTCCTAGAATTTTTCCTACAAATCAGCTAGATTTGATACCATGTACAAATTTTTCTACAAATCAACTAGCTCTGATACCATGTAGAAATTTCCCACCTGTAGATCAACCTGGTAATGCAATGTACTAAAGCAAAACACTTGATCTACTTCTACAAACAATTTAGCAGAAGCTTAATCAACCATGAGCAACATCAATAAGAACACATATAACTGATAAGAAGGAATCAATCACACATAACACAGAAGAATTTACCTGTGGAAAGAACTTGCCTAAAACCCCATCTCTGTATTATCATACAAGTAGAAATATAGTCTGGATTACACAAAGCCTTAGCTCGGAAGCTATCCAACTTTTAGTACAATCCCTCTGTTGCTCATAGGCAGTTAAAGGCTTCTCACAAACCTTCTCCTCTGCCCTCCAAGCCTCCTATTTCCTTGTGCAGTGTCCTTGGGGTCCAGTGATGTCACATGTGTGAATTGGCCTCTTCACACACTCACTAACCTCTAGTCTAACTGCACAAACCTGAAGGAGATAAATCCTCATCATGGATGAGCTTCCTTTATAGGAAAAATATTCATCCAACTGATAGTACATTTTCCCTTCTCTAATCTCGATTGGGTCTCTGACAGAACTGACATGCATCAGTTATCCATGAGTGAATACACAGTTATCTGAAAATAATATTTGTCACATGCATGCAAGCATCAACAAACTATATCTCATTAATTTAACAATTTTTTAAATTAATCCAACTGAACTTGACTAAGTTAGAACTAAGTCAACTGATTCTCTCATTATAGAACTCATACTTATTCCCTCAATCAGTGGAGGAAATTAAGGATAAATTCCTCAATCAGTGGGACAACTCATGTGCATTCTCACAAAGACTTCAAATTCGAATTTCCTTAACTAATTAACTCAACTGAATTAATTAATTAATATTTCCAACTGCTGTTAAGACCAAACTTAATTTTACTTCCTATAGATAGACTAGGGGCTGCTATAAATAGGAAGAGACCCAGAAATTCTATTTTTAGCAGTTTCACCTTTCACCCAATTTGGCTAATGACCTCACTGGCCAAACTGCTATTTTTAGACATGCTGTTTTTAGCAGGTCTATTTTTAGCACATTCTAAATTTAACATTTCTTGTTGCACATTTTTCAACATTCAACTTCCTTTCCTTCCCAAAAAAATTTCAAGAAAAGTTCTTGAAAATTAAAAGCTATCGTACCCAAAGATTGTAGCCATTGGACTCCTGGTAAAACATCAGCACCACCTATTGGAATGGAAAGCATTGGGCCGTTCAATACATATTCTCCCATGGATAGCTTGATATTATGGCACTTTCCAGAGAAATTTATGGTTCCTCCATTTGAAACCATCACTTGACACTCCGCTGCTGGATATAGGAAGCAATTCAATTCCTTGGCTATCTTACAATCAATAAAATTATGGGTACTGCTTGAATCAATCAACACTCTTACCTTTTTCTTCTTGATATGTCCTTCTATCTTGATATTTTGAGGAGTGGTAATTTCTTCCAATGCATTACAAGATATGGTCGGATTGATTTCTTGAGACTCGATGTGATATTTCAATTCTTGAACATTTTTCTTCTTGTTATGTCCTTCTATATTGATAGTTTGAGGAGTGGTAATTCCATCCAATGCATTACAAGATATGATCAGATTCATTTCTTCTTTCTTGATGTGATCTTTCACTTCTTGATCCTTTTTCTTCTTGATATGTCCTTCTATCTTGAGATATTTAGGAGTGGTAATTCTTTCCAATGCTTTACAAGATATGGTCGGATTCATTTCTTCTTTCTCTAAGGTTGGTTCCTAGTGTATATACTCTCCTTTTGACGTTTCTTGATCCTTTTCTTCCTCCTCTCCACAATCAATGTAAAATAATTTCTTCTGAGCACACTTATGACCTTTAATGTATTTGTTATCACAATTGTAACAAAGCCCTTTTTCTCTCTAGATTTTACAAAGTTGAACCGGTCTAAAGAACTGCTGAAATGCGCGCTCTGCTCCCGCTGCCGCCTGCAAACATTAGGTTTGAATCAACCTTCAGCCGCTTAGGATGGCCCCTTCAGAGGCTTCGCCGGAGGAGGCAGCTCACCAACACGCCTTCTCTGCCTTGATCAAGTCCATGCCTCCTCAACAAGCTCACCCTTCAATATCAAAGTTCGTGAAAAAACTTGATGGGTTACAAGAAGTTTCTCTCCCTCCAACTTTGCCCAGAATGGCTACGTTTGCCTTGGTAGAAAAAGGACTTATTGGGAAATTTACAGGACTTTGGCCCTCTCCAAAAATAGTCCAAAGGTGGGTGGAAAGGAATTGGACAGACAAAATACAAGGAAAAATCTCTATCAGATTTTGTGGAAAGGGATATTTTACATTTCATTTTGAGACAAAGGAAGGAAAGGATTTAATCTTCCATAATGGGCCTCATTTCATGGATTCCAGAGGTTTATATTTAAAAAAATGGACTCCGGATTTTGACCCGGAGCTTGATATTCCTAATGCGGTCCCTGTTTGGGTCTGACTTCCTCACATCCCCTTGCATTGCTGGGGAGACAAATCTGTGCGTGCTATTGGGAATGCTGTTGGGAAATACATTGATCAGAGTGAACCGAAAGATAACATGCAGGCCTGTGCCCGCATCTGTGTAGAAGTGGATTTGGGTAAAGGCCTGCCAGAAGCCATCAAGCTCAAGGCTGACGACTGGATGCACATTCAGCAGCTTGACTATGAACAGATCCCCTTCAAGTGCAAGGTATGTCACGAGTACGGTCACTTTGCTAATCGTTGCACTAAACTTTCTAATGTAGAAAATAATCCTCAAGAAGAGCAATCAAAAACTTTTAAAAAGAAAAAGACAGCCCCTAATCCTAAACCATCCCATGAAGCAGGTCCTTCCTCTCGACCTCCCCTAATTTTCCCTCCCTCTTCTCCCCCGCCTTCATTTCCTCTCCCTTCTTCCCCACAACCTCCCCTATCTTCTAATCGCCAGCCGGATCCCCTTACCTCTTTTCCCTCTTCCAATCCTTTTCACATCCTCTCTCTTCCCAAGGAATCCCCTCCCTTGATTCAATCTGATCCTACCTCTTCTCCCCTTCCCCAGGTCATTTCCTCTTCCCTCCCGTCTGATCCTCCCCCTCTCAGAATCACTAGAAGCAATTCCAAGGAGCATGGATCCATTCTAGATAATCAAAAGAAGCCTGGAAGAAAGTCTGCCAAACAGTACAAGGATGAAAATGTGCAAAAATACATAGCATTGGGGCTCCAAAACCCCATTGAATCATACATTCAAGGACCAATAGACAAAGACATAACAAACAAAGACGAGGGAGAGCAACTCCTCGCACCTCTCACCTGAAATGATTAAAATCCTCTCATGGAACAGCAAGGGACTAGGGCACCCATCCAAATCAAATGCCTTAAAGGATCTTATTAACCAAGAGAAACCAACCATTGTTTTACTCCAAGAAACAAAGCAGAGACAACCAGAGATGAAAAATATTATTGAACAACATAAGCGCTACAAAGGATGTATATGTGATTCCAGAGGAGCCTCAGGAGGAATTGCTACACTTTGGCTTCAAGATGAATGGAACAACACAGCAGAAATAGTAGAACAGAATTGGGTCAAGATTGTATTGCAGAATATTATCAACAGTCAACAGATAGTAATTTACAATGTTTATGTCTTGAATCATTATAGGGATAAAGAAGTTTGCTAGGACTCTCTCAGCAATAATATAGCAAAATAAAACAGCAGCAACATCATTTTAGGAGGTGACTTAAACCTCATTTTACATGCTAATGAAAAACGTGGAGGCAGCTTCAACCCAGATCCTTTTAGAAATCAGTTGGAAAATGTTATGCAACATGGTGATATTGTCGATGTCACTCCAAATAATCGCAAATACACCTGGAATAATCACAAATTGGGGAGAAATAATATTATGGAAAGTCTCGACCGAATCCTAGTAAATGTATCCCTTCTCTCCACCTTTTCAGTTGTCAACGCTTCCATCCTTCCTTTTGCTACTTCAGACCATTATCCCACTGCTTTAACCCTTGAATCTCTCTGCCCCCTGGGCCCTCTCCCCTTTAAATACAGTCCTTTATGGAATGACATTGAAGCAACCAAAGTGTTGGTCCAGCAAACTTGGTGCCAACATGTCGAAGGATCCCCAAGTTTTATTTGGGAAATAAAACTTAGAAATGTAAAGAATGCTCTCAATAATTGGGCAAAAACCCAATATGAAGAGCCAGAAGCAAAGAAAAGAGAAGCGAAAGCCAAAATTGAAGAACTTCACTATGCACTAGAAAAGCAAGAATATTATCAGGCTGAAAAAAATTAAGAAGAAAATCTTTACAATTAGCTATACAGTATCAGAAGAGAAGAGGAAGAAAAATGGCAAATTAAATAAAGGCAGACTTGGTTGAAGAGCGGAGATAGGAACACAACTTTCTTCCATAAGCAAGGCATTGTTTGGCAAATCAGGAATAATATAACAGCTATCACAGATAATGCAAGCACTCAACATAATGATCAAACTCCCATCAAAAACGTTGCCTTAGAACATTTTAAAGAGCTGCTAACTAAATCAGGGGAGGACAAAAACTACGCTGACTTCCTATAGCATTTGCCAAAAAAGATTGCAACAGAAGCAAATGAAAGGCTGACAGAGGAAATAAAAGAAGAAGAAATCAAGGAAGCAATTTGGGGCCTCCAGCCAGACAAGGCACCAAGGCCGGACGGCTTTCCTATTTGTTTTTATAGGGAGTATTGGGAAATGATCAAAAAGGACCTCATAAAATACTTTAAATGGATTTAGAGGAAAAATAAATTAGGAGGCTACACAAATTCAACACATCTAGCCCTCATTCCAAAGGAGAACTGGCCTTCAAATTTCTCCCGTTTCCAGCCCATATCCTTATGTAATTCTTCCTACAAAATTTTCACAAAAATTCTTGCTACCCGTCTCAAACCTCTATTAACTATGTTAATCTCTGAAAACCAAGGTGGCTTTATGAAAAATAGACACATTTCAGATTCTATTCTCTTAGTCCAGGAAGCCATTCACTCAAGCCATTCTAGAAATGAAAAGGGCTTCATCCTGAAATTGGACTTGGCAAACGCTTTTGACAGGGTTAAACACTCCTTTCTATTTGTTGTTCTTGAAAAAATGAGCTTCTCATCCTTCTTTATTGATCTCATAAGAGTTTGTATCTCTGGCCCTTGGATAGCTCCCCTTATCAATGGCAGAACCGACCCTGCCTTTCAATCTTCAAGAGGATTAAGGCAAGGTTGTCCTCTGTCCCCCTACCTTTTCCTTTTAATGGTTGAGTCCTTTAGTTGCGCCCTTGACCATAAGCGGCAGACAGGCCTCATCATTGGAATCAAATTTGAAGATGGAGTGAAAAACATCAATCACTCCCAATTTGTTGATGATACCCTACTAATTGGAGGGGCGTCCGCAATCATAGCTCGAAGATTGAAATCTTTATTAGACAAATTCATGAGATATTCAGGGGGAATGATTAATCACCTCAAAAGTTGTATTTATGGATGGAATGCCTCAGCTCAAATTCTTCAAAACATAGCCAACATCTTCGATGTGCCTAGCAAGTTAAATTGGCACCATTTCAGTTATTTGGGAATGCCAGTGAATATAGGAAACGCAAGAGTTGATGTGGGGGAAACAACTTTAGATAAAATGAAAAGAAAAGTTCAAAAGTGGGGAGCCTCTTGGCTCAACCCAGCTAGACGATTGGTACTGCTAAAATCGGGCCTTTCCTCTCTTCTTATTTACCAATTCTCCCTTGCCTAGGCTCCAGCCTCTTTTCTCTGCAAAATGGACAGTATTCTCAGGTTTTTCCTTTGGCAGGGAAGAAAAAATGAAAAGAGAAAATATAACTTGGTTGGATGGAAACAAGTAATTCAAAACCAAGAAAAAGGAGGTCTTGGAATTAGATCCCCATCTCTCACCAATTCAGCCTTTGGCGGCAAGATAGTCTAGAGGCTTATTGAAGACCAATCAGCTTGGTGTAAAAAAGTTTTGGAGGCCAAATATCTCAGCCACCCAAGGCAGCATCTGCTTACAACTGAAATACCCAACAGGAATAGCACAAGGATCTGGAAACTCTGTAAGAAAGCCATCTCCTTTACGGCTCAAAATGTCTCCAAGGTTCCCAAAGGCAGCAGCAAAATCAACATTGGCACTGATAAAATTATGGGGAATCAGCCAATTAGCAATCTTCCAGGTATGGCTTCAATAATTCTCTTCCTTCAAAGTAAAGGAATATACAGTTTAGATCAAATTTCACAATGGGATACAAATACCCAAGCTTGGAAGAGATGGAGCCTTCCTCCCATCCCTCAATGACTCAAAGAGAATCTTGACAACTTTCAGATACACCTCCACAAAATTTCTCCTACAATAAAAAAATGGCAAGGATGGATTCCGATGGGACCCCACTGGCACCAGCTACTCAATCAAGGATAATTTTAGGGGCGAATGTTCGCCCTTTGGCGAAATTAAGGGGTTTTAAATTTTTAGTGGGCGAATATTTTGTATCATAGTACATTTTTACAAATCACCTCAAATAGCCCACCTTATTTTAAGGGAGAGGGTAAAAAAGGTAAATTTAGCCCTTGAAATTAGGACTTACAACTTTCCATTTGCCCATTTTCAAGAATAGGTTTTATTTAAGTGAATCCATTCGCCCATTTTCAAGAATAGGTTTTATTTAAGTGAATCCTATGGGCCAAATACCATATTTATAAAAGAGGTATGGTAAATTAATAAAAATATAAATAAATGAGAGGTATGGTAAATAAATAAAACATTTTTTATATTTACTCCATAAGTCACCTTATATATACATGTAAGGGTGTAAACAAATAAAAATATAAGTAAAGTGGAGGTATGGTAAATAAATAAAACGTCTTTTTATACTTACTCAAAAGGTATGGTAAATAAATAAAAATATAAATAAACTAGACGTATCGTAAATAAATAAAACCTCTTTTTATATTTAGTCCATAACCCTTGTTCTATTTATGAAGGCTCAAGAAAGAGGTTTTATTTAAGTGAATCCTATGGGCCAAATACCATATTTGTAAAAGAGGTATTGTAAATTAATAAAAATATAAATAAACGAGAGGTATGGTAAACAAATAAAACATTTTTTTATATTTACTCCATAAGTCACCTTATATTTAAGAACACTCAAAAAATGGGTTCTATTTAGGTGAAACCTATGGCCAAAATAATATGGGACAAATACCATGGACTAGATTGTTATTAATACCATGCAAAAAACCATTATTAACCCTAATATTAGAATTAATAAAAATAAAAATGGCACATGGTATTGACCCATGGTATTCACCTGGAATGTAGCCTATTTAAATGGGGGAATTAAACCAGCATGTAGCCTATGCTAAGATTCACTAGGACTTTACAAAGTTTTATTATTTAGTGAAAGACTCGCCAAGATCTTACAAGATTTTATAATTGAGTAAAATATTCGCCATGCCTGGTGAGATATTCGCCAAAAAATTATATATACATATCATATTATTGATAAAATCGCCTTCCATTTTTCCTATATACCATGGAGATTCGCCCATTTATTATATTTATAAATTTAGGGAGGGTTCTTAAGATTTTCCCTGTACTCAATACAAACAGGATACAATTATCTATGCAACAGGTACTACCCAGCACCAACATGGACACATTGGAAAACAGTGTGGAAATTAGAAGCCATCCCTAAGGTGAAATTTTTTATGTGGACCCTCTTAAAAGAAAAAACTCTCACTGCAGAAAATCTTAAAAAAAAGGCATTGCTGGACACTCCAGATGCCCTAATTGCCAACAAGCGGAGGAGTCCATCTAGCACCTCTTCATTTCATGTCCTTTTTCTTTTTCTTGTTGGAACAGTATTACCCCAATCGTTCCCTTCACCTGGAACTCTCAGCAATCCATTGGGGAAGTGCTTAACAACTGGAAAAAAAACTACCCCTAGAAATCCACTGAAAACAACATTGCCAAGAGAGTGTGGGATGCCCTCCCATTTGCCCTCTTATGGAGGATCTAGATTGCTAGGAACAACAAGACCTTTAAAGATAAAGAGACCACAATCAGGCATCTGTGCAGCAAGGCTAAAAGCCTTGCGATAGAAACCATCGCTTCTAAGAGAACAAAAAAAATGGACATGGCAAGTCTTTGGGTTGAAGAAAAAGATTTCATAAGGAGTCTGATAGATAAGATCAGTATCCTGCCAGCAACGAAAATCAACAGCAACTTCAACAACAATCACAGTCACAACTGGAAAATCCGACTAAAGCAGGATGACTTCAACAAGTGGCTCCGCACTAGCAACACCCACTCCTTGTTCTTTGACGGTGCCTCCAAATCAAATCTAGGAGCAGCGGGAGCAGGGGGAGTTATCTACAATCCCAATGGTGAGCCCTTAGTCACCTTTGAGTGGGGATTAGGGATCCTCTCAAACAACAGAGCAGAGGCTCTGGCGCTCTATCAAGGAATTCTTCAACTACAAATTCATGGAATCAAGAAAGCTATGATCTTCGGCGATTCTGCTATCATTATCAGTTTAATGACTAGCAAACGAAAAGCCTCCAACATCTTCTTACAGCAAACCATCAACAGATGCCAAGTCATGATCAATCAAACTCAGGATTTCCAATTTTACCATATCCTTCAGACCATCAATCGGGAAGCTGATAAACGTGCCAGCCAAGCTTGTATAAGACCAAAAGGAAATATCCTCTGTAACAATGAGGAACAATTCCAATTTCTTCCATGACTCCCATGACTTGTAAAAAAATTTCATATCTAAAGACTCACATCTTGCTCAGGGCGTACCCTGACCAAATCAAGAACAATCTTGAGGCTATATGTTCCACGCCGTCGGAAATCCTCCCTTTTCTCCCTACAATCTCCTCAGATTTTTTGAAACCATGTTGCCCGTGTAGAATCTGTGACCACCTAGTTGCTTCAGCATCAGACTTTATTTTTTCTGAAATTTCTTATCACTCTGCTCTCGAATCTCTGAGCCCTCTTTCCTCCCTCTTCCCTGCTCTTCAGATCGCTTGTTTTGTTTTCACTGTCTCGTCGATTACAACTTGCTGGAACAGTATTTCAGCATTTCTTCAGGACAGAGCCGAGGACCTCCAAATGGCCCGCAGCGAAGATTGTCTTCACTGTCGAGACTTGCAGGAAGAATTTGAGCAAATCAGAACGCATCAGCGCCTCTTGGATGAGAAAATTGATTCCGCTACCAGGATAATCACTACTAAAGGAACAGCCGATCTAAAAGAACAACAAAAAAGGAACAAAAAAAAAAACAGAACAACAGAAAAGGAACAGCAGAAAAGGGACAACAGAAAATGGACAGCAGAAAAGGAACAACAGGAAAAACGGAACAGCAGGAAAAACTGAACAGCAGAAAAGGAACAGCAGAAAGTCACATAAGTATAGATTAGATGTTTTGTAAAGTTTGTTTACTTCTTTTTCAGTTTGTCCGAATCTATTCCTGTGTCAGTACTTTTCAAGTTGAAAATGAAAGCAATTTAGCAGAATGCTTTAATGTAATCCAGTTCCAAGCTCATCCTGTGAGCTCTACTCATGTAATACTGGAGCTTAGCCTCCCTATCTTTTTTTTAATACAACCAACAGCCGAATTTGTTAAAAAAAAAACAAAGCCCTTTTTCTCTTTTTTCTTCCAATTCTTGTGGTGTAACCCTTGTAGGTTGTGGAAGGCTAGGAGAAACAACACTTCCATATTTATATTTGTGAGGGGTAGACTTCCTTGTTGCCATAATTTTTCTTTCCACTTTGTAACAAATTCCTTTTTCTCTTTTTTCTTCCAATTGTTGTGATGTTGCTCTAAAGAAGGCGTTGCTCTTTGTATCCTCATAACGTGCTATCATTTCCTCCATGAAAATTGACCACGTAACAAGTTGTTTACGAGAACAAAGCCCTTTATACCATAAAAATTGATCTGGTTCTAAATATGAAGATGAAATACATACCTTTTGTAACAGTGGTACACCATGTAGATCAAAATATTGCTCCATCTATAGTATCCAATTTACTGGATCCTTTCCATCAAACCTCCTCATATCGCCTTTTCTTGATTTCAGGAGCTCGATCTTGAAATGTCAATAACTCTGTACTTTCAGATCTCAAAGTTCTGAAATTGTCTCCTGCAGAAGCCCTCTGAGTCCTCTTAGTCCTCTTTCTAAACCCGCAAGTCTGATTAGAATTTGATTCTCCAAGAAAGAGTTATGCCCAATCTCCTAAGATGACCTGATTATATAATGTTTCAGTAGAGCGAACTTGTATGACGTGCCATGTGTCACTGTTTTGACCTTCGGATCTGAAAACTATGCACAAAAAACTACAATCTGTCCTCTTTCTGTAACTTTTTATGAAATTTCAATTTGTTGCTCAGAGAGAAAGTTATGACAATTTTCCCAAGGTCACCTATTTAATATGTAATTTGGGAGTCTACAAAAATCCTAACTTCCTTAGATCATATATTTGAATATATAGCGAGAAAATATTTGAAATTCAGACCCGAGATTCAAAACGATTTATTCTCAAATGTGTTTTTTCTTTAGCTTTTGAAACTTCGTAGCAAAAAGGTTATGGCGAAAATACCACGATGACTTGTTTTAGATGAAATTTTGGAGCTTGCAAAAACCCTAACTTCCTCATTTCATATCTCTAAAAATATAGCGTGACAAGATCTGAAATTTGGACGCGCAATTCAGCAAGATCTCTTCTCAAATGGGTTTTTTTTAGCTTCTGAAACATCGTAGAAAAAACATTATAGAAAATATACCAAGATGACCTGTTTGGAGCAGCAAAACCCTAGAGTCCAAAGGTCTGATACCAAATGTTATGAAACTAGCTCACAAAAAGATAGAAAAGATAGATGAACACCTTAAAAATAAGCCTCTTCGAAGGGGCAACCTCCTTTACATTACAAAAATGAACAATTCTTGGATGATACAAATGACAAGACCTCCTTTCTATATATAGGAGTCTAAGGGGTCATAATATAATAAGAGCCGACATAACAATAATAATCTAAGGGCACAATAATAACAACAATGGGCTTCTATGGGGCACAATAATAACTATATGGGGACTACATGGGCACAACAATATAATAAGGGGGTTGTACTAATAACAATAAAGGGTTACACTAGTAGTATAGGGACCTAATGGATTGTAGTCATTGTACCCATCTAGAAAAGAAAAATATTTCTTACCTGAAAGTGTGTCGAGGACTTCATCAATGAAGGGAAATGGAAAATAGTCGCGCAATGTGGCCTTATTTAGTTCTCTGTAGTCAACGCAGATCTGCCACTTGTCATTCTTCTTTGGAACCACTACCATAGGTGACACCCACTTACTATCAGAAATGGGGTAGATAAAATTTGCAGCAAAAAGTTTCTAAAGCTCATCTTTGACAATGTCTTTTAATGCTGGGTTGATACGCCTTTGTGGTTGCCGAACAGGTCTCATTTCTTCGTTTGTACATATATGGTGGATGCAAGTGTCTGGATGTATGCCCCTCATATCCAAGTAATCCTAGGTGAATGCTTCAATTTGTTCGCAAATCATACTCATTAACTGTTGCCTTTGTTCTGCAGACAATCCTGTACCGATATGTAATGTTTTTCCTTCAAATATTTCCACAGGTTCTGTGGTGAGCTCATGGCTTTCCTCCATTGTCGTAAAATAGGTGAAGACAGCTGGGTGGCAGGTTTCCTGAAACTCATTCAATAAACACATGCTTATAACCATTAAAATAGATGGGATAATCAATACAAGAGTTATCAGCTAAAAACTGCTGCAAAACATGTTCATCAGAATGCTCCTGGAGACCTCTAGACTAATCTAATGTTAATAAGGGAAACATACAGTCTTCGTCTCCATATGGCTTTTCGAGCCATAATGGTACTTCGGCAGCTGTCTGAGTAGGTGGAAAAATATACAATGTTTGATTGCGAGGACCATTAGAAATAATCATTTCTCCATTTCTGCATCCAATGACGGCATCCGCAATTTCCAGCCATGGTTGTCCTAGGACCACAAGGTTTCCGAGTCTAGGGGTTTTTGGAGAAATGACTATGAAATCTATGGGATATTGCAAAGAGGCAATAGTGACTACTATGTCCTCTAGGGATCCTATTGGTTTGACGATGGATTTATCTGCCGTTTCTAAAATGATAGGGGTGGTTTTAAGTCCACGTAGCTATAATGATGTCATTGTTTCATAGGTAATTGCATTTAATGCTGCCCCTAGATCCACGAGAGTGCTTGGCAGAAGTACTTTGTTTATCTCAATGGTGACAATGGGGTTCCCAGGGTCATTGTATTTGGCAGGCATATCAGAAATCATAGTGGACATTTGGCTCATGATTTTGACATTTTGGTTCTTATGCCCCTTCCTCCCCAGTTTCTTAATGCAGATATCCTTGACAATTTTGGTGTATATGGGAATGTCTCTAATTGCTTGTAAGAGCAGAATTTTAATGCAGACATTCCTAAGTTCATTTTCCAAATCATATTCAAGCGGGATCTCTTCTTTCTTTACAATTAGTCTTTCTGAGTACGATGGTTCAATTGATTCTTCTTTCTGTGATGCTGTTGTTTTTCATTTTGTGAATGATTTTCGGATGATGTGGAGGGTACCACTTCTTGGATAACAACAACTGATTTTCCTTTGTTAACTTTCTTTCCTAATCATAATTAGATTTCATTCATAGGAATGGCAGTGATCATGTATGTAGGAAAAGGTTGAATATCAATGTTTTGCACTGGTTGACGTAACCTACTATGACTTGGGTTAGGTATGGGTTGCGCAGGCAACAATGTAGGTCAGGATGGGTTTACAGTAGAAAGTGCTTGCGAAGATGATGGGTTAGTAAGTGTAGGTAATAACTAATGCAAAGGAGGTGGTAGCAACGTAGGTTTTTGATACATGTTGGGGTTATACGCTTGCTGGTAGGTTTGCATGGTCGTATTATACGAAGTACTTGGCATATTTGGATAAGGCGCATAGAATTGGGGCTGGGGTTGATAGATGTTGGCATAGGGGTTTGTCCTCCAATTCTAGCTCTAGGCAGTGTTTTGTGGTTGCTGAGCAGCCCAAGGAGGGTAGGATGCAGGAAAGGTCCATAACTGATGATGAGCCCCAAAAATGTACAATTATTCGGGCTCATTCAACCTCCTAATTTGGCTTAGTCCACCATTCTCATTTGTTTATTGCATGTTTTTGATTATTTTTATGTTAATAGAGTGAATTTGGTTAGTCATTATGCCAACAAGTCTAATGGGTGCTTTGTGTAGCCTTGTTGGTCAACTTGGAGACAAAATTGAAGGTCTTAATGAGCACTTGGCAGCCAAATTCGTGGGAGAACAAGCTAGAGGATTTGTAGGAAGGTGTCCCCCTCATTTATGGGCCCTTACCTCGAATTCTCCACCATCAGCTCGGAGTTCAAAGGCCACCAAATCAATGAGCACAAGGGCAGCCAAGCAAGTCAAGTTGGACTGCTGTTAACTCCAAGTCTTGGGCAGCCAAGTCCCTAACTTTTAGGAGGGCTGTTGGGTCCTCAAATTGTATAAATAAGAAGGCTTGGGGCCTCATTTTGGTTAGCTAGTTAGTAGACATTTTGTAGCTAGTGGTTGGTCATTTTTGGTAGCTAGTTAGTAGACATTTTGTAGCTAGTGGTTGGTCATTTTTGGTAGCTAGTTGGTAGTCAATTCGTTTAGCTAGTTAGTCATTTTGTTTTAGCCATTAGTTAGCTAGCTTGTAGTTCGATTTTTAGGCCATGGATTAGCTTTGCTTTCAGCTCATTCTCAAGCTCTCCTTATGGACAGTTTTGATGTACTTTTCATTTCTTGATTAATAAAGATGGATCCAGCTTTGCACCAGCTCTAAATCTCTCTTGGGAGGCTGTAGTTCTTGGGGTTGGTCCCATCTCAAGCGCCCAGTACCTCCCTTGTTTATATTTATGTGTCTTTGCTGCATTCTCATAATAAAAATCTGCTCTTTAGATTTAATTCGTGCTTTGTTACTTAGGTTTCTTTTGATGGTTCAAGTAGCTTCTCATGTTTATAATAGATTGGTAGGAGTTTGTATGCATTTAGATCTTTTGGCATGTTCTTTCTCATGTGATGTACATGGTTCTCTTTTCAAACAAGGCTGCTGTTTACTCATTCATTAACAGTTGGATTGAGTTAGCTAGGACTTGGTTTGTTTGCAAGAATTCATTGATTTGTTTGAATAAGCATTGTGCAGGGCATCTCTATCACCTTCATCACCTCCTCGTTCATTTGAGCCTCGTTCAGATCAGCTACTCCATCACCAAATCTGTTCCCTCATCTCCCATCTTCTCTTTTGCCAAGTAACCTTACCTTCTTCCCCATTGTTGTCTCAACTACCTTCAAGCCAAGTCAGCCTTCCACCTATCATCTCATCACTCCATCCATCAGTTCCTAGGTCACTTTAGACCCCCATCCTACCTCCATAACCATCCATGCATCTTCCATCAACCATCCATCCTCAAAAATCCAATTCGTAAACATCCTGTAGAAGACCTACAGGACTATCCTGTAGAAAACAGAGTATCCTGTAGGATCCTCCACAGCCATCCTGTAGAAGGCCACTCTCTCGGTTGTTGAGCATCTGAATGCGAGGAACCTCTGTGGATGGATGCTAAGGATCCCTAGGAACCTCTCCTAGCCTCCCCAACCTATCCCACGCTTTCCTTCCTTCTCCATCCCATCGGCACAACCAAACCCTAGTTAGCACAAGATCACCATCATTCCACACACTTAAAAGAAAAATACAAAAACATAACTTTCATGATGCAGGTAGTTTAGATCCATGCATTTTCATTTATTAGAGGTAGTGACAGCATTGGTAGAAGTTGCATTTACATTCCTTGCATTGTAGAGGTCAGACTAGTTAAATTAGGGTTTCCTAGGTTTACATGCTTTGATTTGCTTTCAGTTCATTTTTGCCAAGTAAAGTAGCTTTCCTTTGAGAGTAGCTTTCGTCCATCAATTAGCAAGCTTCTTCTGAGAGCCTATAGAAGTTGGCTTGAGCCCTAGCGGACTTGTGCCAGCTGACCAAGTGACAGCTGCGACAAGAGCTAGTACTTGTGCATATAGCACCGCCGCTTCCAAGTTTGTACGAACTACCGGGTTGATAAAATTAAGAGACAGGAAGCCCCAGGAGTTGTAGCATTATTGCTACAATACTGGAGCTCACCATCTTTTTGGCGCCGTTGCCGGGGAAGCGGCAGAGTATTGGTGATTGTTGCTATTCTTCTATTTTCTACTACAACCTTCTTCTAAGTAGTTTATTTCATTTCCATTATGCAATTTCATTTATGCAAAAGTAGATTAGCCTTTCTTGCTTTCCTAGATTAGTATTTCCCGCTTTCATAGATTAGCATTTCCTGCTTTCCTAGAATAGCCTTTCAATTCCGCATTTCAATTCTGCAAGCGTAGATTAGTGTTTCAATTTCGCAAACGTAGCCTAGCATTTCATTCTTGCAATTTCATTTGAGCAAAATAGATTAGTCCTTTCCTGCTTTCCTTTCAATTTCGCAAGATAGTTAGTTGCAGTTCAATCTGTTTCATGCTTTGTAAGAGTAGAGATAAGTTAGAAAAATGATTGCACAACACCCCCACTGCTTCACACAGCCAACGTTCTTCTTCGATGGCTGTGATGAAAGGACCCCTGGGTGGACATCAAGACATATCTGAAGAATCTCTAGGGGAGAAGAAGAAGAAACATTCCTCTGAAGCAAATGGCTACAAGTAGAGATGTTGGGAGAAACATCTTGTCCAAAGATGAATTTGAAAATCAGATCAAAGATTTCAAGAGTGATATGAGGCAGTTTCTTGCCATGCAACTGGATACCTTGCGGATCCAAAAGAAGCAAGAGGAAGCCAAGAGGGCTTTGGTCATTTTTTGTCCTGGGTGCCTTAAAAAGCATCCTAGGAACGAATGTCCAATGCACTCCCTAGAAGTCTGTTTTGTATGTGAAGAATACCATCCTACATATCAGTGCCCTTCCTTGCCCAGAATCAAAGCTGCATATCAAAGAGCCAAGGGAGCCACTGAATCACTCTATTATATGAACCAAAGGAGGCCACATGGACCTAGATCTTACCAGCAGGAGCTGCAAGGGACACCCGAGACCTATTATGACCCTTATCAAGCCACTTTCATGCCTTCTTGGGATCCCCCTGCT
This sequence comes from Pinus tabuliformis, assembly GCA_031772625.1. Taxonomy (NCBI): domain Eukaryota; kingdom Viridiplantae; phylum Streptophyta; class Pinopsida; order Pinales; family Pinaceae; genus Pinus; species Pinus tabuliformis. The sequence goes on along the minus strand of CM062820.1, from coordinate 1,584,748,444 downwards.
CATCCTTTCTGGTCTACACCTCCTCCTTGGTCATATCCTCCTTGTTCCTTCACAGATCCATATTATGCCCAACCAGCTACTCATTCGTTTCACTCTTATGCTCAGCCACAGCCTCAGTGGAATGCACCTTATCAGGAGTGGAGGCCCCAGTACAACTCTCATCCCACTCATTTTCCTCCACCACCTGCTCATCCACAACCATCACCTCCTCCTCCACCAAGGCAACCCCAAATGCCTACCCAACCACAATGCCATCCATCTCCATCTCAAACTCACACCTCCACTCATCTACCCGTACCATTTCCAAAGCCATGCAATGGAGTAGCTCAACCCCATTGCAAATCTGAGGCACAACATATCCAAACAACTCCTCTTGAGCCCAATGATCTTCACCAAAGCTCAGGAAGAGTGTTGCAAAAAAGAGATCATCTTGAAAGCATTGAAGGACCAAAGGCAAAAGAAGATCCAAAAGAAAAGATCAAAGAACCATGGGCTGCACTTGATGAAGAAAAGAGATCTAAATCAGAGATCGAGAGAGATCCCTCATGGTTACCATCAAATCTTCCATGTACTCAAGAGGAAGATCAACAAAAAGAGGAAGATCAGAAGGTCATGATAGAAGGTGACATGAAGAATGATCCAAATCAGCAAGATGACCAAGGATATCAAAGCTATATTGAGATATGGTTTCAGAAGGTCACTAAGTTGCAGCAGCACTCTCCTCCTCAGCTATGTTTTGTACTCTCAAAGTCAGATCATTTTGTCTCTGAAAGTTGGATAGTTGTCCAAGCATGCATTTCGAGCCTTCACATCATTTTTTCTCTAATCTCGATGTGCACATGGCTCCATTGGAAGTATTCCTATACTTGAAAATGATTTTGTTTTTCAAGTAGGGTAGGGTAGAAAAAAAAAATGAAAAAAGAAAAAAAGTAAAGAAAAAAAAAAAAAATGAAAAAAAGGAAAATAGAAATCTAAGGTGAAAACCTCCTCGAAGGCGCCTTAGATTGGCTCATTGATTGAAAACCTCCATGAGGCGGTCAATGGGTTGAAAAAAAAGAGAAAAGAGAAAAAGATCTTTGGGTGAAAACCTCCCTTGGAGGCGCCCAAGGCAGGCAATTAGGGTGAAAACCTCCATGAGGCGCCCTAGTTGTTTTTCAAAAAAAAAAAAAAAAAAAAAAGAGAAATAAAGCTAATCTCCATTTCATGTTGCAGCAATGACATTGCCGGTTAAAGGAGGACGTGTCATGATAGGAGGAGCACTCAAATCAAAGACAAAGGAGTTTTTGTGCCTTCTACAGGAAGTTTCGTATCTTCTACAGGAAGCTTACAAAAAAGCCAAATTGATCTCCAAAGAGGACCTGAAGGCTTGGAATATGTCCATGAGGCCTACACTCATCTATGTTTCCACTCCTCGCCCCTTTTCCATCATTCTTTTCATGTCATTATGCTTCTTTCCTCAAAACTGTGTTTTCTACAGGATGCTCTGAATTTCTACAGGAAACATCCTGTAGAACCTTTGGACGAGCCAAATTCAATCTCAAAAGTGAATCTAATGGTGGGAATCTATTGATTGGGCCTACAAGCACTTGTGTGTCCATCCCTTGCCTTCATCCATCATTTTTTCCACCTCCTTGTGTCTCTCATTGTGCTTCTACAGGATCTTCCTGTAGAAATTGTGGGAAACTAGGCATGCATTTCAAAAAGTGGTTTTGCAAGCATGGTAGCTTCCTCAAAGGTTCAAGAGTCCTCCTACAGTCTTCCAGCTCATCCTCCATCATCTCCATACCTGCATCACAAACAAAATTCATTTTGTCATCCCATGCAAGCACATGCAAAAAGCCTTGAAGCCAAAAACACATAGAGCAGAATTTGTTTTCGCCATAACTTGAGAACCATGCATCCATTTGACAAACCATTTTATGGGGGATTGTACAAGGTCGATGACAACATGCCTGAGCAGTTTCATGCAATTCCGATGCACGGTTTCCAAGAAATATGCCTTCATCACCATCAGCCATTTTTGCATTTTCTCCATAACCGTGCATCCGTTTCAAAACCTGTTTCATGGGGAGATGCACGTGGGTGATAGTAGCCTACCCAAGTAGTTTCAACCAATTCCGATGCACGGTTTCCGAGAAATCGAGCTCTGAAATCTTCAGCCATTTTCCATTTTTCTCGAAATCCGTGCATCCATTGATCACGAATTTGCTATGGGAGATGCATCATGATGGTAGGAACATGCCCACCAAGTTTTAGCTCAATCCGATTTTCCGTTTGGGAGAAATGGAAAAAAGAAGTTCTGGTCCTGTGAAAATTCAATGACAGCAGGTTCAAGATGCAGATCTGAACGTGGAAATGAATTCTTGTTGCATGCATCCGGCCAGAGGACACCTGCACATGAAAAACACAATCAAAGATTAGCAGCCAAGCCATCATGCAATCATAAAATCAATGCATGCAGCAAGGTCAGCCCACAACAGCTCACGGCAGCCATTCAACTTCGAGATACGTGACTTAACCTTCTTCCTCTGTTGCATGAATGTAATTCGAAGCATTGCATGAACAAATGAGATGGTTGTGGTTAAGAGAATTGGTGGCCAGCCAACTGGACACCCACATCTAGTTCAACAGCACTTGGTGGGTGAATGAGACACGTGCGCTCAGCCATGCACGTGAAGGAAAAACACAGTTAGTGTTAGATCAGTTGAACTCCAGTGCACAGGACGTAAAATAATTACAGATAGATGAAGACATGCAGTTCATAACATCACTGCAGTTCTAAAACACAAGCGCACATGTTTTTCCACCTCACTCCACCAAAAATCACGCAGAATTAATGAGCGCTCAGCTGGAAGTCATGAATTGTTAGTCAACTTGCATTTGCATCATGTTAAACTGAAGTATACATCCTCTGCGTCCATAGTCAGCTTACCCTATTGTCCTCCGCTGAGTTTCCTACCTGTTCTCAACCCTCACTCTTGCATCGGGCTCACTCCAAGGCAGAATCACGTTCTACAGGAAACGGGAAAACGTCTACAGGAAAGCAGAAACAGGCTTCTACAGGAAGCCCGAAAACAGAGAAAGGGTCTTCTACAGGAAGCCCGAAACTGATAAAAGGGTTTCCACAGGAGTACAGCCTATTGAGGTAGCAGCTAATGACATGAACAAGCATATGAGTAAAGAGGTAAAAGGTCCAGTTGCATCTGATGAGAATACCAACGAATCTAGGTTACAACTCTAATATACATCATATTTCTTTATGATGGGCAGTTTAAAATGCCTCTATTCTTAGAGATTTATGCATGTTTTTCCGAAGGCCTAGATTGTTTGGCTGTATTTGTCTTGGTTAATGTTGTATGTATTTTTCACCAAACAAGGATTTGCATTTGTGACTTTCAAGACTGTGGAGGCTACTAAGTGAGCCCGTAAGGAACCAAACAAAACCATGGATGGGAGGATTGTTACTGTGAAACTTGAAGTTGATGGTCAGAAGGACATATCCATCAGCATATCCATCAGGCCTATCAGCATATTGATGAATCTGAAACCAGTGCTTATAAAAAAAAAAAAAAAAAAAAAAAAAATATTCTATGGGCTTCCTCATTCCTTCATTGCTAAGATAATCACAAAGACTGAGCCATGGAATCAGGCTGTGGCATTGCTCTACAAGCTCTGCATTGAATCTTTTGGGCAAATCATATACATATATTTGCCTTCCTTTGCATTGTTTCTGGCTTGGATCCTTCATGGCCGCAGGCATTGAAGCAGACCCAAAGGCCTCCATTTGCATTTTCACTGCATCCAAGTAAGAATGAGCACCCACTGTTTCCTTTTGCAGCAAGGAAAAGGAGAAAATTGAGGCAAAGAAACTAGCTAAGGGCAAGGAAACGCAGGGCAGACCATCACATGAAAAATCACAGGAGAAGCCACAGAAAAAGCAAGAAAAAGGACCAGCTGTTGAGACCAAAGCTGCGAGTGAAATAAAGACACAAACACCCCGGAAGAAACAATTGCAAAGCAGGGCATAGAGGACTGAAAAAGTCCAAACAAGTGAAGACAAAACCAAGGCAACCACACCAAAATTAAAAGGGAAGACACCCCCAGCCACACAGACCAAAACAATGAAGACACTTCCTACAGGAAGCCAGAAATCAGCTACAAGACTTTCTACAGGAAGTCCTAAAAACACTATTTTGGCTTGGTTTTGATTGATTATCTTGTGTCTCCTTGTCTCACTGATGTTTGTGAAATTTATAAAAGAGGAAAGTGTTTTCAACTTGGGACTTGGGTGTGTTCGTATATTGCTACTTATTCCATTTACTAATATGCTTAAGCACAATAACATGCTTACCAAGGCCTTTGAAAAGTGGGGTGATTTGGTGATGGCTTCATTCTGCTAACTGGTCCAACTTGGTATTTGAGGATTGTTGGCAAAGATGTTCATCTTTGATGATTTAGGTGAAGATCTTACTTTGGAACTGAGAGGTGATAGTAGATGGTATATTTGCTTTCACCCAAAGTGCTGGTGAATTGTCTTTGATAGAGAAGAGGGCACCATTTCTCCCATATGATTGCATATACGTGTGCACTCATAACAAGGCTGAGGATTCACTAAGAAAAGCAGCAGACTGTTCTACAGGAAGACAGAGGACTGTTTCTACAGGAAGCCAGCGAACAGTTTCTACGGGAAAGTTTGAAAAGAGGGAAGCCAAAGGAGAAGTCAGCCGAGATGTTAGCCAAAGAAGCCACCAGGGCCATCAGATGAGGAGAGAGATTGGTTGCTCAGAGGATGAGCAACACTTTCAGTAGGGGGGTGATGATGAGCCCCAAAAATGTACAATTATTCGGGCTCATTCAACCTCCTAATTTGGCTTAGTCCACCATTCTCATTTGTTTATTGCATGTTTTTGATTATTTTTATGTTAATAGAGTGAATTTGGTTAGTCATTATGCCAACAAGTCTAATGGGTGCTTTGTGTAGCCTTGTTGGTCAACTTGGAGACAAAATTGAAGGTCTTAATGAGCACTTGGCAGCCAAATTCGTGGGAGAACAAGCTAGAGGATTTGTAGGAAGGTGTCCCCCTCATTTATGGGCCCTTACCTCGAATTCTCCACCATCAGCTCGGAGTTCAAAGGCCACCAAATCAATGAGCACAAGGGCAGCCAAGCAAGTCAAGTTGGACTGCTGTTAACTCCAAGTCTTGGGCAGCCAAGTCCCTAACTTTTAGGAGGACTGTTGGGTCCTCAAATTGTATAAATAAGAAGGCTTGGGGCCTCATTTTGGTTAGCTAGTTAGTAGACATTTTGTAGCTAGTGGTTGGTCATTTTTGGTAGCTAGTTAGTAGACATTTTGTAGCTAGTGGTTGGTCATTTTTGGTAGCTAGTTGGTAGTCAATTCGTTTAGCTAGTTAGTCATTTTGTTTTAGCCATTAGTTAGCTAGCTTGTAGTTCGATTTTTAGGCCATGGATTAGCTTTGCTTTCAGCTCATTCTCAAGCTCTCCTTATGGACAGTTTTGATGTACTTTTCATTTCTTGATTAATAAAGATGGATCCAGCTTTGCACCAGCTCTAAATCTCTCTTGGGAGGCTGTAGTTCTTGGGGTTGGGCCCATCTCAAGCGCCCAGTACCTCCCTTGTTTATATTTATGTGTCTTTGCTGCATTCTCATAATAAAAATCTGCTCTTTAGATTTAATTCGTGCTTTGTTACTTAGGTTTCTTTTGATGGTTCAAGTAGCTTCTCATGTTTATAATAGATTGGTAGGAGTTTGTATGCATTTAGATCTTTTGGCATGTTCTTTCTCATGTGATGTATATGGTTCTCTTTTCAAACAAGGCTGCTGTTTACTCATTCATTAACAGTTGGATTGAGTTAGCTAGGACTTGGTTTGTTTGCAAGAATTCATTGATTTGTTTGAATAAGCATTGTGCAGGGCATCTCTATCACCTTCATCACCTCCTCATTCATTTGAGCCTCGTTCAGATCAGCTACTCCATCACCAAATCTGTTCCCTCATCTCCCATCTTCTCTTTTGCCAAGTAACCTTACCTTCTTCCCCATTGTTGTCTCAACTACCTTCAAGCCAAGTCAGCCTTCCACATATCATCTCATCACTCCATCCATCAGTTCCTAGGTCACTTCAGACCCCCATCCTACCTCCATAACCATCCATGCATCTTCCATCAACCATCCATCCTCAAAAATCCAATTCGTAAACATCCTGTAGAAAACCTACAGGACTATCCTGTAGAAAACAGAGTATCCTGTAGGATCCTCCACAGCCATCCTGTAGAAGGCCACTCTCTCGGTTGCTGAGCATCTGAATGCGAGGAACCTCTGTGGATGGATGCTAAGGATCCCTAGGAACCTCTCCTAGCCTCCCCAACCTATCCCACGCTTTCCTTCCTTCTCCATCCCATCGGCACAACCAAACCCTAGTTAGCACAAGATCACCATCATTCCACACACTTAAAAGAAAAATACAAAAACATAACTTTCATGATGCAGGTAGTTTAGATCCATGCATTTTCATTTATTAGAGGTAGTGACAGCATTGGTAGAAGTTGCATTTACATTCCTTGCATTGTAGAGGTCAGACTAGTTAAATTAGGGTTTCCTAGGTTTACATGCTTTGATTTGCTTTCAGTTCATTTTTGCCAAGTAAAGTAGCTTTCCTTTGAGAGTAGCTTTCGTCCATCAATTAGCAAGCTTCTTCTGAGAGCCTATAGAAGTTGGCTTGAGCCCTAGCGGACTTGTGCCAGCTGACCAAGTGACAGCTGCGACAAGAGCTAGTACTTGTGCATATAGCACCGCCGCTTCCAAGTTTGTACGAACTACCGGGTTGATAAAATTAAGAGACAGGAAGCCCCAGGAGTTGTAGCATTATTGCTACAATACTGGAGCTCACCAACTGAGTCTGGCTATAACCTTGAGAATTGGGGTCCGGAAACATATTCTGACTCTAGCCTCTCTAGGTGGGTCTTTTGGTCACTTGAGATTGGTCAATGTTTTCAGCATTCCCCTTGTAGATGGCCTGTAAGCCGAGAAGTGATGGGCACTTCTCGGTTGGGTGCTCTAGAGTGCAGATTCCATAGACCTCAATGGTGTTTAAAGGACATTCCCTCTCTGCATGTTTAAGCCTACACTTGGAACAAAAGACTGCCATGGCTGCTTTTTTAGCCTCTTGTTTTTGTTTGATTTTCATGGTGTCTAGCTGGTCGCTGATTGTGTTCAGGATATCAGTTTTAAAATTTTCTAATAGGTTCCCCAAGTCGACTCTTGTAATAGCATTAGCCGCAGTTTTCATTTGCACATAGTCTCTAGAATTATCTCTAAGTTCACAAAGTTTTCTTCCTACTCTAGCTTGGCTCCTAGAATAGGTGTGACAAAGCTCAATTACTTCAGCAAATGTCTTCTTATAAATGTCTCCACCACTAAGTAGGTTTAAGGTTTCAATGCAATCATCTTTCAGCCCTTTCAGGAACATAGTTCTGATAATATTTTCATCTAGCTTGGACCCACGAGATTTGTGAAAATTGTATAGGAATCATTCAAGATACTCCTCTAGGTTTTCATCTTCAATTTGTTGCATCCTAAGGATACCATTGATGTTCGTACTTTTACAAAAATCTTGATACTTTTTAAGGAAAATTGATCACATATCATCCCATGTGTATATAGTGTGTTTCCCTAGACTCATGGACCACCTAAGGGCTGCATCTTTTAATGTGGCGGGAAAAAATTTAAGTTTATGTGCATCGTCATAGTAATTATAACTGCGACATAAAATATCGAATTCAAAAAGAAAAGCATCAGGGTTTTTAGATGATTTATCGTATAATAATGGGAGAGATTCCATTGAAATACTTTTCATGGTGATATCACGAGTCACATCTAGGATAGGGAACCCGAAGGTAACCTCCTCTTTGTCTTCCTGGTTGCCCCCTCCAAAGAGGTTCCCATTGCATTGAGGACCTTCTCCCTCTTCCTGGCATTCTTTGTTGTGTCTATCCTCCCTATCTTGGTGATCCATATCTGCAACCGGCACTCGCTGGGGTTTGTTGATTATGGTGTGAACATGGGGTATTGGAACACGGTTGATGTTGGTTGATTGCTCGTCCAAGTTGTCTTATTGTTCCACTGGTTGTTCTACAGGGTTGTCAAAGACAACCTGTTGAATGATCGTTTCTCCTCGATCTAATAATTCTTAATCCAAGGCCATGTTGGCATCAACATTTCCTCCTTCTTGTCTCAGTCCTGCATATCGATTGGCCTAGGTCTACCTATACTCTTACAAATAAAGATAAAGGAAATAGAAACTCAAGAATAAGCAGTGATTGGTCAAACTTTAGAGCAACCCCACAAAAGTGGATGCATGGCTCTTCACTCACGTCTTACCGTACACTCTCCGCCCTCTAACAGTCCTCCAAGATCCTGAAACTCAAATGATAATGGTTACCTGAATAAGAAATGACAACTTCCCCAACAACAGCGGCAAAATGTTGAGAGATTTAATTGTTGAATTAATCCTCTAATATTCATATGTCAATCTAGGCTCATAAACATGAGTTGTATTGCACTTTCTCTATTCAGTTCTAGGTAAGAGTTTTATTGTTTCCTTTATGATGGTCAGATGGGTAATGAAACACACCAATGCTTGCAAACTCAAAATAAATCAAACCATCTAGCCAACACAGGCATAATCAATAATCAAATTTAATTTAAAGACTTTCAAACCTCTATGAACTTAGCCTATTTGGAACTAGAACTAAAATCTAGACTTAACAAGTGACTTGACTCTTTACCACAGATTTCAGGTTATGAGAATGAATGGCTAGTCAAACAGACTACACACAAAACTTAATCAATTAAGACCCAAGCTCAAATTCTTACAATTCTTGCTCAAAAGAATTAAAGATTTACCCTACTTGTAATGGAAATCCAATTCTAGCTAAATAATCAAATTATACTCAATGACTTATTAACCCTACTACCTTGTTATCAAACCAAAGATCTTGGTGCTGAGAACTAATCTAGATACTTTGTTTCACACTTAACCAAACAAACTTGACTTTTTACTCTCAACCAAGCTGTATATAGTTTCCTAATCAATCATAACCATGAGAACAATTCCAAGCACTAACTCTATTCGAACATGGCAATCAAATGAAACAACTATGAGAAATTGTACTCAAAAAATACCCTACAGTCACATCAATCTTCAAAATGTAAGTAACCCTATTCGAAACCCTAATAAACCAATACTCTGCTTTTGAAATCCAATCAGGCATCTAAGCTGTGGAAATATAACCAAGCATTCAAACGCAATAGGGGAATCAGGCAGTCCAAACGAAACGCATGAAATTGCTTTTGAAACTAAAACTAGATCACTCTTTTGCACTCTAAAATCAATCCACACATTCTACTTAAAAAATTAAGAATCCATTTGACAAACACAGATAACCTAACCTTTAATAAACTATTTGAATCAATTACTCTGAAAGTAATGCTTCTACTGTATACACACCTATGCCAACAACTTAACATAAAAACCAATCGATTTAAACTCAATCAAGCTCATGACAAATCACAACATTCCAAATAACCAACCTGAAACAAATACTTCCTATGGCGTGCGCATCTGTGGAAACAGTTCAGAAGGGAGTCAATCAATTCGATTAAAACAAGAGAAAGCGATTTCGAAATTGACTGAACACAATCCAAATTAAACTCAGATTCTATTCAACTCTGATTTCTAAGTATGTTATCCAATTTAGGCATTAGAAAGTAGCTTTGCGTTCTCAATGAATAGACTAGCTTGTCATGAGCATTAGATGACAATGGAATTCAACAAGTTTCATATGCATCTATGACAATCACAGTCAAAGTAATACGATTTATAGTTTCCAAGAACATAGTAGGTCTTTGCCTTGAAAGCAAGAGCGTTGGTCACACAAAAGATATATATTTGGATTGCTGAAGCAAAGGGATCTGAAAGCATAATATCATCAGCACAATAAAATCATTCAAAACTAATAAAAATCTCCACACAGCATGTAAACGAGTGATGAACCAAAGAGAAATGAAGAACGATTATATCTAGCACACAGGTATACTCCTATGCAATAGTACAGAGTTGATCCCAGATGGGTGGGCCCGGCCACACCTGGGAGCTTATTAACTTACAGAGAGCGAGAAAATTAAATCACAGATAGCTCATCATCCACAGCGAACCATCGAACAATTTAATTTGAACTCAGTGCATAACCATTGTAAAAGTATTTGATTAAAAATAATAAGTTTGAAAGATACATGATGACAATTTAGCTTATGTTTGCTAACTCCTAATCATTACAAAGCAGCCTTTTATAGTCGTTAACTTAGTTGAAACAAACTGAAACATAGATAGAAAATTATAACAGCCTAGCTAATTCAATCTTCTAGATTGGGTGGCTCAAACAACCTGTTCGATTTAGCCAAACAACCCTCAACCAATCCCAATCTTGGTGTCTACTACGTTCAGAGAGGATAACGAAGATTCTTGTCTTGGCTGAAGTTGAACACGTTCAAACATTGCTAGAGGTGGTTCGCCCATCTAGAAGTATGTGGCCTCTTATCCTTTGCATTGTTAGGTACTAAAATCAAAATGGTTGTTGAGTACGAAAGTGGAGGAATCATGGTTCATGGCCAGCATTCGCCTATTGTCACCTTGCTCAGCTGTTGCAATGTCCACAGTTGACCACACTGATTAGTTAGTTCATTGATAGCTACTCAAATTCACTTAAATTCAACTAATAAACAGCAAAATGTTACCATGAAAGGCTTTACCTTGTAGTAGACTTTGGACAGTGTTAGGAGCAGTAAAAATGGCAGGTGAATATGTAAAGGAGTGCCAAAAGGTCAGAAATAGAGATGGAAAATAGTGGCAGTGTTAAAAAAATGGGGGACCAACAATCAATCATGGTCAACCATGTTCAACCATGGTCAACCATGTTCAACCATGGTCAACCATGGTCAACCATTGTTAACCATGGTCAATAATCATGGTCACATTGTGACGAAGATTGTCTCTTAGTCCAACGTCACATTATGACAACCATGGTTCAATGTCACATTGTGACAAAGATTGTCTCATTATGAAAATCAGCCATGATCAACCATGAACCAATGCCGCATTATGACAAATATTGTCTCAATATGAAAATCAATCAAGGTCAACCATGGTACAACGTCGCATTGTGACAAATATTGTGTAAATATGAAAATCAACCATGGTTAACAATAATCAACCATGTTTATTCTAGGGTTTATATACCTTGGGTTTATAATATTAAATCCTTGGGTTTAATATTATTCCCTTGGGTTTATAATCTGTTGGGTTTTTAGTATTAATCCTTTCTATTTATTATTCTGTCGAGGTTATAATATCGATCCCTTGGGTTTATGATATTAATCCTATGGTTTAATATAAATCCCTTGGGTTGATAATCATGGTCGAACTCCATATTATTACAAATATTATCTCAATATGAAAATCAACCATGTTGAACCATTGACAACCATCATCAACCATGGTCATTCATGATCTAACATCACATTGTGACAAAGATTGTCTCAATATGAAAATCAACCATGGTCAAATGTCGCATTGTGACAAAGATTGTCTCTATATAAAAATAAATCATGGTCAATCATGGTCCAACGTCAAATTGTGAAAAAAAATATGTCTCAATATGAAAATCAACCATGGTCTAATGCCGCATTGTGGCAAATATTTTTTGAATATGAAAATCATTCATGGTCAACCTTGGTCCAATGTTACTTTGTGACAAAGATGTGTCAATATGAAAATCAATTTTGGTCAATGATGGTCAACCATGTTTATTTTATGGTTTATAATATTTATCTTAGGGTTTATATACGTTGGGTTTATAGTATTAAACCCTTGGGTTTAACATTATTCCCTTGGGTTTATAATCCTTTGGGATTTTATAATTAATCCCTTGCGCTTATTAGTCCCTTAGGTTTATTAATATAAGGGTTCATATTCGTAAGGTAAAATATTATTCATAGGGCATATATCAAAACATCATAAGGCATATGTAGAAATTTTGACTATATATTAACCTGATAATGAAATATAACTAAAGCAAAATACTTTAATCTACTTCTACAATCAAACTTGCGGAAGCTTAATATATTTGAGCAAGATCAAGCGAACACATATAACCAGAAGAAGAATCAATGCACATGAAACATAGAAGAATACTCAGGGGAAAGCCTCAGCTAAAAACCCCACTATCTGTATTATCATACAAGGTGGAAATATCTCAGAATTACATAAAGCCTTAGCTCCCACAGCTAGCCAGCTCTTAGTACAATCCTCCTGAATGCTCACAGGAAAAAAAGGCTTCTCACAAACCTTCTCCTCTTCCCTCCAAGCCTCCTATTTCCTTGCGTTGTTTCTCCTGGGTGATCCTACTGTTACCAAGTGTAACACTGATCTCACACCCTGTAAAACTGCACAATCCTCAAGGAACCTTGCCTTGACTGCATGGATGAGTTTCCTTTATAGGAGAAAACATGAAACTGATAGTACATTGTCCATGTCTTTAATCTCAACTAGGTCTTTCTCAGAATAGACATGCATGAGTTACTGATGAGAGAATATTCAGTTATCTGGAGTACACTAGTTGGATGGATGCATGCATTAACTGACTTAACTCACAATTAGTTCCTCAAATAGTTTGGAACTAATTTAACTGGGCTTAACTCAATAAACTGAGCTAACTAATTACAACTCAAATATAACTCAATCTTATCTCCTTAATTAAGGGATAATCTCCTTCATTTAAGGGATAACTATTAAATGACTTCAAAAATACTTCTAACTTGAATTTCTCTAACTAATTAACTCAAGATGAATTAATTAATTATTTTTCAAGTAGCTAGTGAGACTAAATTCGAATTTTAATTCAAGGAAAAATTAAAATTGTAATATATTGGATTCTATTTTTATCATTTCTTGTTGCTATTTTAACAGCATATACTAAAACATCATATGGCATATATCAAAACATCATATAACATGTATCAACCAACATAAAGCATATATCAATCACCATAAAGCATATACTAAACAACATAAAGAAAATACTAAACCATCATAAAGCATATACCAAGTCATCATAAGAAAATACTAAACCACCATAAAGCAACCACCAAACCACCATATCAAGCTGCTTTGCCTCAACTGGAAAACAAGGAAGGATACATGGCCTGCATCTGATCTTCCATCTCCCATGTAGCTTCATTGGGCCCAAAGTGCTTCCATTGCACTTTAACTTTCTCTATTGCTCGTTTCCAAAGCATCAGCACCTTTTTCTGCAATATACAATGAGGCTCCAGCTAGAATTCTCCATATGGTTCCACCTGCAATACAGACCATTCAATCACATGATCAACATCTTCAACATACTTCCTAAGCAAAGATACATGGAAAACATCATGGAATTTCACTATTGGAGGCAGTGCAAGTCGATAGGATATTGGCCCAATCCTCTCAATGGTACTGAAGGGTCCACAAAACCATGATGCCAGCTTGGCACATGAGCCAATCTGCAAGGAGCTCTTCTTTGTTTTGATATGTAGGTACACATGTTCCCCAACCTGAAACTCCTTGAAAAATCTGTTCCTATCAACATAACTTTTCTGCCTATCCTATGCTGCCTTGAGATTATTCTTGATCACCTACATCTCATGTTCCATGTCTGCCAACATATCTGGTCCAATCAATACTCTACTAACGGGATCACTCCAACTAATGGGAGTGTTGCAACTCCGCCCATACAATGCCTCAAAAGGAATGATCCTCAGTGACTCCTGATAATCGTTGTTGTATGCAAACTTGACCAAAGGGAGATACTCTTCCCACTTCCTCTGTTGATGCATCACATGCATCCTCAACATGTCCTTTGATATCCTGTTGACTCTCTCTGTCTGTCCATTTGTCTGTAGACGATAAGTTGTGTTGAAGGCCAACTTTGTGCCCAAACCTACAAATAACTCCTTCCAAAGTTTGGAAGTGAACTTTTCATCCCTGTCTGACACAATCTTCTTTAGAACACCATGTATTCTAACCACATCTTGGATGAATACCTGTGCCACATCACTAGCTGAGAACGTAGACTTCAGTAGAACAAAGTGTGCAACCTTTGTTAACCTGTCCACAATGACCATGATGGAATCATGCTGCTTCACTGTCTTTGGCAACCCTGTTATGAAATCCATGGAAATGACTTCCCATTTCCATTCCGGAATCATGATCGGCTGTAGCATTCCACCTAGAAGTTTGCACTCTATCTTCACTCGCTGACAATTGAAACATCTTGGCACAAACTTTGCTACATCCCTTTTCAGATTTGACCAATAGTAGTATCTCTTCACCGATGTGATTGTATTTTAATACCTTGGGTGACCTGAATATGATTTCGCATGGAATTCCCTCAAGATCATCTTCTTGAGTGCACAGCTATCTGGTATATATATCTTGTCTCGAAACCTGACCAACCCATCTGTTGTAAGACAATGATCCAAGTCCTATGCACTTGTACCCGTACCTGTACCAATACATGTACATGTACCTGTGCCATCACCTGTGCTATACCTATACATATACCTATATTCTGCTACAACCTATGCATGATATTCATATATCTGACATCCTACAAATCTGTGCCATATGAGATGATAGCTGCCAAGTGATGTATCTGTATTTATCTACTGAGAGCATATGTGAGTCTTTTCTCCTTGCCTTTGATTTACCTAATCTCGAAGTCAAACTTGTTGATCGTGGCCAACCATCTAGCCATCCTAGCATTCAGATTTGGCTGGTCGAACAAATACCTCAACCCAATGTGATCACTCATAAGAAAAAACCATCTTCCAAGAAGATAGTGTCTCCACATCTTCAACGCATGTATAATCGTTTCCAACTCAAGATCATGCATGGGATAGTTCTGATCATGCTTGTTTAGTTTTTGGGACTCATAACATACCATCTGTCCATCCTGCATAAGGACTCCACCAAGCCCTCTCTTGCAAGCATCTGTACACACTACGAACTCTTTGTCTGGATTGCAATCTGTAACATTGATGCATGTGCCAGTAACTCCTTAAGTTTCTCAAAGCTAGTCTCACACATTGCAGTCCATTCAAACTTCTTACCTTTCCTCTATGATAGGATAAGAAATTTGCGAGAAGTTCCTGATGAACCTCCTATAATATCTTTCCAAACCCATGAAATATCTTAGCTCATCCACATTCTTAGGAGCTACCCACTCGATGATGGCCCTTATCTTCTCTGGATATACTGTAATACCTTCCTTGGAGACAACATGTCCCAAGTAGTTCACCTCAGTCTGAAAGAAAATACACTTGTTGAGCTTAACATACAACTGATGCTCTCTCAACAACCTCAATACTGTTGCTAAATTCTCAGCATTCTCTTCCTCATTTTTAGAATATACCAATATATCATCAATGAACACAATAACAAACTTATCCAAATATGGATGCAACACACTATTCATCAAACACATGAATGTAGCTGGAGCATTATTTAAGCCAAATGGAACAACAACAAACTCATAATGCCCATACCTGGTCCTAAACGCATTCTTGTATATGTCCTCTTCTTTGATGCGTACCTGATGGTATCGAGATATCAAGTCAATCTTCGAGAACACTACTACTCCCTTCAGTTGATCGAAAAAGTCACTGATCCTCGGAAAAGGGTATCTATTCTTGATAGTCACCTTGTTCAACTACCTGTAATCAATGCATAATCTGAGGGTACCATCTTTCTTTCTCACAAACAAGACCGGTGCGCCCCAAGGTGATACACTTGGCCTAATGTATCCCTTGTCCAACATCTCCTTCAGCTGCAACTTTAACTCAACTAACTCAGGTGTGCTCATCATGTAAGGTGCTTTTAATGCTGGAGCTGCCCTTGGCACTAACTCAATACAAAATTCTACCTCCCTATGAGGCGGCAACTCTGTAATGTCCTCAGGAAATACATCCCTGAACTGCTGTAAAACTGAGTACTTTTTCAACATATCTGCATCCTCAACCTCCATACCCTTATCACTAGAAATATTCACTGCAAATAAATTTCACCCTTTCCTATGGCTACGCCTTGCTTGCATAGCTATCACCATCCTAACTGATGTGGTTTTCTGTTGGGTCCCTATAATACTAGTGATTACCCCATTACTATTGTAGTTATACCCCTTATTTATATTGTTGTGCCCCTATTACCCCCATATTGTTATTTATGTGCCCCATAGAATCCCTCTATTGTTATTTTTGTGGCTTTATATTATTATTGTTAGGTCGGCTGGATTATATTGTGACTCCTTAGACTCCTATATATAGAAAGGAGGTTTTGTCATTTGTATCATCCAAGAATTGTTCATTTATGTAATGTAAAGGAGGTTTCCCCCTCAAAGAGGCTGAATTCTAAGGCGTTGATCTATCTTTTCTATCTTTTCTTGAGCTGGTTTCATAACATTTGGTATCAGAGCTTTGGATTCTAGGGTTTCGCTGCTCCAAACAGGTCATCGTGGAATTTTCGCTATAACTTGTCTTCTGTGACGTTTCAGAAGTCACAAAAAAAAACCCATTTGAGAAGAAATCGCGCTGAACCTTGGGTACGAATTTCAGAGCTTTTCGCGCGATATTTGCGGAGATATGATCTGAGGAAGTTGGTCTTTTTGCAGACTCCTGAATTACATTCAAAACAGGTGACCTGGGGAAAATCGTCATAACTTTCTCTCTGGGGATCGGATTGAAATTTCGTAAGAAGGTACAGAAAGAGGACGGACTGTAGTTTCTTGTGTGTGTGTTTCAGATTCAAAGGTTGAAACAGTGACTCGTGGCATGTCGTACAAGTTCGCTCTACTGAACCAGTCTAAAAGCAAGTCACTGTGGGAGATTTCACATAACTCTTCCTTGGAGAATCCAATTTGGCTCAGACTTGTGGCATTGGAAAGAGGATGCAGAAGGCTACTACAGGTAGCAATTTCAGAACTGGATGATCCGAAATTACAGAGATACATCAGATTCAATATCAGGCTTCTATAAAGTGAAAAAAGGTGTGTAGTTTTTTTTTTAATTTTTGTGTAAGATTGGTTTAACGGAATTCAAAGGGCATAGTAAAGCATTATTATCGGTAACTGATGCCCCGGGGAAATAAAATGCAAACACCTAGTAAGGAACCTGAAAGCTCTAGCATGACTCATGAAGAAGAGGAAGAAATGCTACATGATATATCAAAATTACAAGAACAAGTGCAACAAATGTTACGCTCACAAAAGCTAACAGAAGCTAATATAAGTGGCGTGGAATCTAAGATAAAGGGCATGGAAGCTAAGATGGATGATTCGAAGACAGATTTGAAGAGAGACATGGCAGATTTGAAGATAGATTTGAAGACAGACATGGAAGAATTGAAGAAGTTGCTACAAGAAAGGGTCACTAATGGTGAAAAGGTAGTAAAGGAAACTCATGATGAGAACAAAAGAAATGTTAATCATGATTCCATAGACGCTAATGTTGGATCGAAGAATCACCATATTCCAAAAATCGATATGAGGAATTTTGATGGCAAGGATCCCGCCACATGGATATTACAGATGGAGCAATTCTTCGATCTCAATAATGTGCAAAATGCACAAAAGGTATGTATGGCAACTGTATATTTGGAACCAAATCAGTTTGTATGGTATCAATGCCTTTGCTCTCGTAAACAATTTATCACTTGGGAAATTTTTACGGAAGAATTGATAGCACATTATGAAGATACAAAAAGCAACACTTTTTTTAGCCAATTGATAAGTCTCAAACAAAAGGGTTCAGTAATGGAGCACATTGAGGAGTTCCAAAAATTGAACATAAGGGTAAAAGATATTCCAGAGGAGCATAGGATTGATGTGTTCATAGGGTCTTTAAAGGATAATATCCAACATGATGTTCGCCTTTGGGAACCTGATTCATTAGAGAAGGCATTCAGGTTAGCAAGAAAAATGGAAAGCAAAATTATGGCAACGAGGAAGCATACCACTCACAACTATAAAGACGGAAGTGTTGTTGCCCCTAGTCTTCCACAACCTATAAGGTTGACACCACAACAATTAGAAGAAAAAAGAGCAAAAGGGCTTTGTTACAGTTGTGATAGAAAATACACTAAAGGTCATAAGTGTGCTGAGAAGAAAATATTCTACATAGATTATGAAGAGGAAGAAGAAAAGGAGCAAGAAAGTTCAAAAGAAGAAGATATACTCCAGGAACAAAGCCTAGATGAAGAACAAATAAATCCGACCATATCTTGTAATGCATTGGCGGGAATTACCACTCCTCAAACCATCAAGATAGAAGGACAAATCAAGAAGAAAAAGGTAATAGTGTTGATTGATTCAGGAAGCACCCACAATTTTATTCATTGTAGGGTAGCAAAAGAATTGAATTGCTTCTTATATCCAGCACCAGAGTGTCAAGTGATGATTGCAAATGGAGGAACAATAAATTGCTCTGGAAAGTGCCATAATATCAAGCTATCCATGGGAGAATATGTATTGACTAGCCCAATGCTTTCCATTCCAATGGGAGGTGCGGATGTTGTACTAGGAGTCCAATGGCTACAATCCTTGGGTACAATAGCTTTTAATTTTCAAGAAATTTTCATCAAATTTTCTACGGAAGGAAAGGAAGTTGAATTAAGGGGTATTGCAGGGAAACCAGGAAAGATAATCAGCTCTCATGGTATGACAAAGCTTCTAAAAAAGGAGCAAAGAGGTGTAATTGCACAATTATGCTCGCTAGATGTTTCCACATTAGAATCATCTATTTCTCCAGATCTCCAAAAAGTCCTGGACAATCATTCCAAGGTATTTGAGACTCCCAAGGGTCTCCCACCTATGCATGATCATGATCATGCTATTCATCTGATTCCAGGAAGTGTTCCTCCAAACATCAGGCCGTACAGATATCCCTATGTCCAAAAAAGTGAAATTGAATGTATGGTTGCAAAAATGCTAGAGGCTGGTATAATTCAACCGAGTCAAAGTTCTTTCTCAGCTCCAGTAGTATTGGTGCACAAGAAGGATGGATCATGGCGCATGTGTCCGGATTATAGGGAGCTCAACAAGCTCACTATTAAAGATAAGTTCCCCATTCCTGTTATTGATGAATTACTGGATGAATTGCATGGATCAATTTACTTCACCAAGTTGGATCTTCGTTCGGGATATCATCAAATCAGAATGAAGATTGAAGACATTCCGAAAACGGCATTTAGAACTCATGAGGGTCATTATGAATTTTTGGTCATGCCTTTTGGCCTTACCAATGCACCTTCAACATTTCAAGGTTTGATGAATTCAATTTTCAAACCATTCCTTAGAAAATTTGTGTTAGTATTTTTTGATGATATACTAATCTACAGCAAGTCTTGGAAGGATCATGTTGAACATGTTGACAGGGTGCTACAACTATTGGAGGAGAAACAATTATATGCAAAAAAATCCAAATGTTTCTTTGGAGTCCAGGAGGTGGAATATTTGGGTCATATTGTATCTCATGAAGGAGTTAAGGTAGACCCTAGCAAAATTAAAGCCATTAAGGAATGGAAAATCCCCACATCCATAAAGCATCTGCGAGGATTTCTTGGGTTGACAGGGTATTATCGCAAGTTTGTTAAGAATTATGGGAGAATAGCAGCACCTCTAACAACATTATTGAAGAAAGATTCATTTTCATGGACTCCGGAAGCAACAAAGGCCTTTGAACATCTTAAAGAGGCAATGTGCCAAGCACTGGTCTTAGCTACACCGGACTTCACAAAAACCTTTATTGTGGAATGTGATGCTTCAGGAAATGGAATTGGTGCTGTTCTAATGCAAGATGAAAGACCCATTGCTTTTGAAAGTCGTCCAATCAAGGGAAATTTTTTAAGCAAAGCTATTTATGAGAAGGAAATGTTGGCAATACTCCATGCACTTAAGAAATGGCGACCCTACCTAATGGGAAGACACTTCAAGGTAAAAACGGATCATGATAGCCTTAAATACTTTTTAGAACAAAGATTATCCTCTGAAGAGCAACAAAAGTGGGTCACAAAGATGTTGGGTTATGACTTTGAAATCATCTACAAAAAAGGGAAGCAAAATGTGGTGGCAGATGCACTCTCAAGAAAGGATGAGGATGTGGAAGCATTGTTGTGTGCCATTTCTATTATCCAACCAGATTGGATAAACGAAGCAAGGGAGGAATGGAAGAATGACGAAGAAGTGTGGGCACTTATTAGAAAGCTACAACAAGATTCCAGTACTTCTAATACATTTAGCTGGCAAAATGATTTGTTATGGTACAAAGATCGCTTATACCTCTGTAAGAATTCCCAACTAAAACAAAAGATTCTTATGGAATTGCACACTTCTCCCTTAGGAGGGCACTCAGGATTTTTAAAAACTTACCACAGGGTTAAGAAGGAATTTTTTTGGGATGGCCTTAAATCAGATATTCAAAATTTTGTGGCAGAATGTTTGGTTTGCCAGCAAAATAAAGTTGAAACAATTAAGACACCGGGTCTATTACAACCTTTATCCATTCCAAGACAATGTTGGGAGGAGGTTTCAATGGATTTTATCACAGGTTTACCCAAGTCTGAGGGAAAGAGTGTCATCATGGTGGTAGTTGACAAGCTTACCAAGTATGCACACTTTTGTGCATTATCACATCCATTTAAAGCCAGTACAGTTTCTACTGCATTTATGGAAACAGTTCAAAAGCTACATGGAAACCCAAAGATTATTGTAAGTGACAGAGATCCCATTTTCACTGGAAATTTTTGGACAGAATTATTTTCTTGTCTTGGTACTCAGTTAGCTCATAGCTCATCTTATCATCCTCAATCTGATGGGAAAACTGAGATAGTAAACAAATGTTTGGAAGGATATCTTCGTTGCTTTGTATCTGATAAACAGACACAATGGGTCAAATGGTTTCCTCTGGCTGAATGGTGGTATAACACTTCCTTCCATACAGCAACAAAAATGACCCCATTTATGGCACTTTATGGGTATCAACCACCATCCATCACATCATATTTAAGAGAAAATTCTAAGGTTCAGGCAGTGGAACATCACATCGAACATCAACAACAAGTCCTCCAACTCTTAAAGGATAACCTCGTGTTTGCACAAAATAGAATGAAACAACAGGCAGATCAACATCGCAGTGAAAGAAGTTTTGATGTAGGTGATTGGGTATTCCTACGGCTACAACCATATAAGCAAATGTCCCTAAAGCAAGCTAAGAAGGATAATAAATTATCACAAAAGTATTATGGTCCGTACAAGGTGTTGCAAAAGATTGGTACTATGGCATACAAATTGGAGCTTCCTGCAGCTTCTCGATTGCACCCAATTTTCCATGTTTCATGTTTAAAGAAGGTTATAGGTGACAAGCTCCCAATTCAAACAATATTGCCAGAACTTGACGAGCAAGGAAAAATTATATTGGAACCGGAAGCAGTCACAGAAACAAGAACTCGACAGCTACAAAATCGATCAATTTCAGAGTATCTTATCAAGTGGAAGAACTTATCCACTAAAGATTCCACATGGGAGGATGAGAATTTTATGCAGAAGTATCCAGAACTACTCAAGCGTTGAGGACAACACTTTTTTGAAGGAGAGGGGCATGTTGGGTCCCTATAATACTAGTGATTACCCCATTACTATTTTAGTTATACCCCTTATTTATATTGTTGTGCCCCTATTACCCCCATATTGTTATTTCTGTGCCCCATAGAATCCCTCTATTGTTATTTTTGTGGCTTTATATTATTATTGTTAGGTCGGCTGGATTATATTGTGACTCCTTAGACTCCTATATATAGAAAGGAGGTTTTGTCATTTGTATCATCCAAGAATTGTTCATTTATGTAATGTAAAGGAGGTTGCCCCCTCGAAGAGGCTGAATTCTAAGGCGTTGATCTATCTTTTCTATCTTTTCTTGAGCTGGTTTCATAACATTTTCCTCTTACCTTGCAAAAATCTTGGTTCCCCATTGTCATCAACACATTCAATAGCTTTGTCATAGCAGTCAACCTTGGTTCTATGTAGATACAACTAATCCATGCCCAAAAACATACTATATGAACCCAATGGTAAAACATTTAAATGAGTTGCAGTAGGCATACCATTCAAATCAAATGCGCAAGCACTTACCCAATGATGAACTACTTTTTCATACTTGTAACCAACTAGACTAACCAAGACTATGCATGCAATTCCTTACTCAAACCACACTTATCCGCCAAGTCAGGACTAACATAGCTATAATTAGATCCAGGGTCAATCAAAATAGAAATAACTTGATCACAAAGCTTACCGTCCATCTCAATGATAGATGCCTAGTGTTATGCCTTCCTATTGTCCATGGCTTCATAGATACGAGGAATACTCTGGCCAACATCTCCAATAGTTTATGCCTCTTGTGCATTGTATATCTGGGGTCTACCACCCTGATTCTGTGAACAATCTCTCCTGCGATGGTCTTTGCCACAAGTCCAACACTTTAGGGGCTTCCAGCCTCCATTCTTGTTCTTCTCTTTAGCTCTATGTCCATTTCCTCTATCTTATGCATTGAACCTCTTAGGTGGTGCTACATTCTCCTTGTTATCTGTACTTTGTGGGCTTGCCCACTTTTTATCACATTTTCCTTTGTTCCTTTCATTACCTCTCTAGGCTGGCTTAGTCTCAATTCTTCACTTTGATTGCTCATAACAATGATTTAGCTTTCAAATGGCCTCCTCCAACGATCTATGCTCATCGAATTCAATCCTATCTTTGAATGCAACTGGTAACCCACTAACAAATCTCTGAATCTTAGATTTCTCCTTCTTGAGGTAAGACACATACCTCAACAGTTCCAAGAACTTACTGGTGTACTCATCATCTATCATGGATCCCATCTTTAGTTCATAAACTTCCTTTGCTCTGTCATCAAAGTACCTTTCAGACAAATACTTATTCTTGAATAGCTCCTCGAATTCACTCCAAGTGAGATTTTCCTCATCTATGTCTTTGACATTCTTCACATCTTCCCACTAGATGGCTGCTTTACCTTTAAGACTGAAAGTAGCCACTCTAGCTTTCATGTTCTCTGAATAATCATGCAACCTAAATAATTTCCTCATGCCAAGAAACCATGCCTCTGCATCCTATGATATCTTTATCTCTCCATCAAAAGTAGGTGGCTTTTCCTTCTTAAATTCCTCCATAAAATACTCCCTATCACTCCTCCTATAAGGATGATACCGATGACGATCGTAGTGCCTATATGAATCAGAGCTAGAATCATACCTGTGTCTATCCCTTCTCCTCTCTGGAGTTTCCAATAATCTACCATCATGAATTGCGTCCTATCTATCTGATCGGTAAATGCCATGCGATTTGTTGCCTTTTTCCCCATTAGTTTTACCTTCCTGCTCATGACTGATCCGTAGTGGTCCTTGTCACTGCAAATTTGACAAGCTCTAAAGTATTACTGCATTCACCTCTGCTAACTTTTCCTGTGACTGTATGATTCTGTCATTATCTTCCTTACAACTCCTTATCTCCTCCTTTAAACTTCTCAATGTAACTGTCAATTTAGAGGGGTTCCCAACACCATACTGCTCTCCGGATTCGTAGGGAGAGTCTCTATAGTCGACCATATTGCTAGCCATTTGATATTTCTTCCTGCAAAGCATAATATGTCAGATAAACCAAATCACAATAAACCAACGTACCTTAGTATAACTCGAGGAGGATACTTGTCTACAAGATTAACCACTCAACGTGATACGTGTATAACATAATCATAACAACATATCAACATACGCAGATAAATGTATAAACTCATAAACATCACTCTAACTAGGGTCTAGTCACCAATGCAAGGCCATATCAATAATGCATGCTATGACCTCATGCATGACAACACCATTTCTCCATTGTACACATTGCCACATGCAACCAACAATATGCATAATCAATGCCAAACCAACTACCAATACGCATAATCATATGTAATCGAACATAATCGATCAGTTCCTGTAATCAACCTATAAGATTGATGCATGTAATCAAAATATTCAAAAATGTAACCTAACATACAAGGATTTAAGTAGGTATCATGAAATCAACATGTCAGCAACATATAATCCCTACACAGTTAGTCGCATACTCATTTCAAATATACTTTATGAAATCAATATAACCATACTACAACCCTAATCCATCACAGGAAAATGCAACAAGTATATAAGTGTAGGAGACACACATGCAAATGACATACATGCATGACAAACACAAATTCAACCCATTCAGTCCGATAATTGAACTTGGCTTTGATACCACTTTGTAACACCCTCCTCGCACATCTACCCAAGCAACCGGCCAGTCAGGGTAAACATGCGACGAGAGGCCATTATAATAAGATTCAACCTCCTTGGTGACTTTATGGAAATGGAATCGATGGAACATCACATACAGTCATCCAACATCGTCCAAATAACCTTCAGGAGACAAGTCAGCCACTCAGGCTGCCTGTCCCTGGCTCCTACTATTGTTTGAGAAACTTAGGGTAGGGTAACACTCCCTAAAAACTACCCAGGAGAGTTAGTCTTAGGACTAACGCTCCCCAGACACTATAAAGTTGCTTTATAATTCTTCCCAGACACTGCCTAGGTGAGTTAGTCTTAAACTAT
This sequence comes from Pinus tabuliformis, assembly GCA_031772625.1. Taxonomy (NCBI): domain Eukaryota; kingdom Viridiplantae; phylum Streptophyta; class Pinopsida; order Pinales; family Pinaceae; genus Pinus; species Pinus tabuliformis. The sequence goes on along the minus strand of CM062820.1, from coordinate 1,584,723,626 downwards.
CGCTTTGTTTTGCTAGCATTCCAGGATTTGAGACACCTTTTTCGGCCCAGAGCCCGGGACACTGCCCAGAATGGAATTCTCACTTAGAATTAGTAAGGATGCAAGTAAACAAGGATGCAAAAGCAATAACATGAACAATATCATAACTAGACCCCTACTAGCCATGATAGGTGTAAATAACAAAATTAATTGTAGGGATCTCATACTTATCTAAGAATCGCTATGAAACATTGTTCCCTCATGCCATTTGTTGCATTATCCTCCATTAACTCATAAACACATTATCCAATCATATATAAGTAAAAACATGATGAGAGCCATACATAGTTATTGTCATGAAATGTGCATATAACTAGCATAATAGGAACAAAAATACAGTAAACATATTAGTGATCAAATCCATAAATACATCAGTATCTTTGCACATGAAAATCAAGGGAATGGATTTCTCATTAATGAATTCAATGAACCAAACCAAGATGGGACTACCACGTTCCACCCAACCGTAGAATGGCTGAGCCAAATATCTCTTCAAGCATTCACCCCCATGCCATATTCTAAGCATGAATGTGGGATCTTATAGGACACATCAGTCAAAACTCATGCAAGGCTTCCATAGGCCATCCACCTCAACCCATCAAATAGTGATTCCACCTCATGGTCAAACATCACCAAAACCATCATCAGATTAGTCTCCATCCAAGCCTTCTAGGGCTTCCAAAGCATTTGTCCAACTAAGGCTTCCAGAACTAGTAACTCAACCCACAGCTTATACAGGGCTTCTAGAGCGTTTTTCCAACCAAGGCTTCCAGGACCAGTAACTCAACCCACCAAGGGCTTCCAGAGTGTTTTTCCAACCAGGACTTCTAGGACCAATAACTCAACCCAAGGTGTTACAGGGCTTCCAGAGCGTTTGTTCAACCAAGGCTTCCAGGACTAATAACTCAACCCAAGCTAAGGAAACATGAGAACCAACCAAAACAAAAAAAATGAAAGTAAAGCCACAATCACCATGGCTATCCAGGAAATTACAATGCTAGGCAATCCACTATCAATCTCGTCCATCCTCCATGCCCATGACAGATCATAACCAAGAAACCACATGCATGTGCCAGGCATGCCAAAACTAGTTAATAAATCATACATGCAACTCGGTACCTGCAAGAAAATCTGATGTAGTTGCTAATGTTGACACCCTCTTGTGCTTCCCTTCTCTTCCTTTGCCTTCTTTCTCCAAGAACCAAATATGCCACACCCACCAAGAGTGCTCCAAGAAAACTCTAAGTAACCAGGAGTATGAGAGAGAGAGAGAGAATAATGAGAGAGCTCCAAAACTGAACTAACAAAAGGTTACCAAGTGATCCTCAGAAGCCTTTTTATGAATGAGACCTCTATTTTCTTCATTTTCCATTATTTTCCTTCATTTTCCTCCTCTCATGCAACATGTGACCTTTCATCTCCTTTTTCTCCTAATTTCCATTATTTTCATAAATAAATGTGTCAAAATACCATTTTAATGCCTTAGCCATTTCCTATGCCAATTTCCTTAGCCATAAACAATCAAATGAAAACCCCCTAGGATGTTTTTCCCAACATTCAGCTTGGAATAAGTGTCACAGTGATCCATGGTTATTGTTTTTAACATTTATTACATGGAATTTTCACCAAGGTTGTTACATGATTGGTCATGAATCTAAAATTTATAATGAAGAAAATGCACAAGAGTCAATCAATAGAGATAATTTTAAATTCATTTCTTTAGATCACATTTCTCTCTCTATCCTGTTATTTTTGTTGATTTCGATTTATCTCCTTTTTGAATTAATAATGTTCCACAAAATAGAGAAGTTGATATAAATCAATTTCCAATTAGTTTTTATCAAGATAGAGAATCATTCATTAATCCACCATTAATCACTCTTCTGACATCGCTGAACGTGTGCTCCATATTCTTTCTTGTTTTGATACATCAGATGAGAATGAAGGGAATTATAAAGAATGTTATGAATTCATTTACGATAATTACTATGACATTGAGGATGTTGATTTATCTTCTTATGTAGTAAATCCTCATGATCAAAGTCAAATCATACTTGAAAAGGAAGAAAAACTCAATACAAAAACTGTTGCAATTAACTCCCATTTTCAAACATTTAATCATACTCATGACTTTAGAATTCAAGAACTCATCCAAATCTATGAATCTTGTGATGATCAAGCTCTCATTCTTATTCATAGTCATGATATTGTTGAATTGAGGCTTCTGTGATCCATATCAAGTTTATGAAAAGTTCTTCGGCGTAAATCACATGATAATACATTTGTTGACGCGTTTCGAACCAACGAGTGTGGTTAATCGTCAGGACAAGTTGAAGAATCCGATCATGGCTACATATTAAATAGGGAAAGCAGATTTTCCAATGGCTAGGTTCGCCTTAAAAACAGCTAAATTAGGTCAGACATGATAAACGTTTAAAATTGACTAAGAAACGGCTAGATTTTACTATTCAAATTGTTTAAATTATAATAATATTAATATGATAACATAAATATTAATTCAACGCCTATCAAGGTTATTTTAAGGGAGAGGTTACCAAATGGAATATAATAATAGATCTAGGGAAAATTACGATTAGTAATTGAAATTTTATTTTTATTTTTTTATAATAATAATATTGTATTATTGTTATAGTATTAATCTTAATATTGATGGCTTGTATAATTAATTAATATAAATTCAAAAGTAAGATTATTTAATGGGAGTCAGTGTTAATGGAAATTAGTAATTGTAAGGATTAATAATATCAATAAGAGATCATAGAGAAGGCAATATTTATACTAACGAATAATATATATTATTAGTAGTATACTATTAGTTATTATTATATTCTTGTTATAGTCTTGTTCTTACTATTAGTTATAATTATATTCTTGTTATAGTCTATTATTATTATATTCTTGTAACAAGAATATAATAATAATAGACTATAACAAGAATATAATTATAACTAATAGTAAGAACAAGACTATAACAAGAATATAATAATAACTAATAGTATACTACTAATAATATATATTATTCGTTAGTATAAATATTGCCTTCTCTATGATCTCTTATTGATATTATTAATCCTTACAATTACTAATTTCAATTAACACTGACTCCCATTAAATAACCTTACTTTTGAATTTATATTAATTAATTATACAAGCCATCAATATTAAGATTAATACTATAACATTACTATAACAATAATACAATATTATTATTATAATAATAAAAAATTCAATTACTAATCGAAATTTTCCCTAGATCTATTATTATATTCCATTTGGTAACATTTCCCTTAAAATAACCTTGATAGGAATTGAATTAATATTTATGTTATCATATTAATATTATTATAATTTAAACAATTTGAATAGTAAAATCTAGCCGTTTCTTAGTCAATTTTAACCATTTATCATGTCTGACCTAATTTAGCCGTTTTTCAGACAAACCTATCCATTGGAAGATATGTTCTCCCTATTTAATATGTAGCCATGATCGGATTCTTCAACTTGTCCTGACGATGAACCACACTCGTTGATTCGAAACACATCGACAAATGTATTATCATGTGATTTACGCCGAAGAACTTTTCGTAGTCATGATATTCTCTCTAATTCACAAGTTGGTATTGGTGTTCATTCTAATTTCATTATTCTAGTAAATTCTTGTGAAGAGGAAATTACTTCAACTCAATCCCATTTTTGTTGTAACACTAGTTATAACAATAGTGTAAATTGTGATTTGATTTTGATATTTTTCCTTCGCTTATTTTGTTTAATTTCAGATTTATTTTCTGTTTTCATTTTTTAGTAACTTTTTAGATATCTTATACTGACATATTGAGAAGTTTAGTATTGAACACTCAATCGATGCATTTCTTGAGTGGGAAAATGAAGTTTCAAATTTTTATTCATGAAAATCATGAGCTATTATTCTTCCAATTTCAATTGATGTTCATCTCTTATCACTTGTTCATTTCCTCCCTAAATCAGTTCCAACAAGAGAGTATATCTTCACAATATGACCAAAAATCTAATTCAATTAATGATCTTCCATTTAATCTACAAAATTTCCATCCATTTTTCATTAACCCATTTGAAAGACATGTCGAAAGTTTTCCTACACAGAAGATTGTTAATAATGTAACATATGTACATAAGAATTACATGTAGGTAATTGTATCTAAAAGTTTATTTCCACAATCTGGCCTGTTATCCCCTCTTTTGAACCTCTCCCAATCATTAATGGAAATCCATCCAGATTTCTATAATCCAATTGAAATTCAGCTGGAAATGACATTTCAAGAGAAGGTGATTGTAAATAAGTTGTTTCCTATAAATATATTAGCAATTAGTGTACATACTATATTCAAATTTATTTTTGTTCATTTAACTATATTCTTGTTACTAATGTTTGACCTGTACATACATGCAGGAGTTAGAATGAGAGAATGGTTACATTGGAAGTACGACTATACCTAGTCATGTTTCCTTTCATTCAGTTAGAATTAGGGATAGATTAATTTAGATTTAGATTCATTTTCTGTTTGCATTTAATTCATTATTGCATATTTTTAATAAGCAAGTAATGAATCTAAGTTTTTCTTAGCATCCCCTTTCATGTTCTGGCAAAGTGACTTTCAACATATTAGCTCTTATGGAGTCAGATCATACACACTTGTGAATCGCCTAATTATCTTGTTTTTTCAAAACTTCATCACATTGTTAAAAATGTTTTTGTGATAAAATCATATATGAAGAAATTTTAAGGAATTGTTATCGCTTGGCAATTTTTGGTTCACAAGTATTTCTAAAAAACTTATTTTCACCACTTTTTTCCTCCGATGTAAATTTGAAGTGGAAGCAATTTAAAAGTTCATTACTTATCATTTTAGATTGAGTAACTACATGATGTTGAACATATGCAAATTTTGAGAAATACATGGGATAACTTGAATATTCATGAGGTAAACTTACAGTCAATATTCTTCAAGGCATGCATTAGCAGGTTCATCTTCATCTGTTTATTTTTCTTTTTTCATAGTTTACTTCTTATTTATGTTTATTTCTTTTGTGGGTCTTCATTGACTTGACTTTGAAAACTTGAGATAAGTAAGCAGACAACTCTTTCTAATATGCAACATGTATAGGGAAGTATATGTTGCTTCATTAGAATTTGGGTATTCTTTAGTTTTTCTTCTATTTATATTTTTCTTTCTTCGCACATTTAGAAATATGAGTCAATAATCATATTCTGCCTCTCATCGATGCAACTGAAATGAAATACTTAGACTCTTTATTGCTTAGATTTGCTACAAATAGAGGAAAATTTGCACAAAACTCTTGCAGCAAATAATCTTATCCATGATCTTATCTATGCCTTTTCAGAATCTTACATTTTCCTATTGAAGTTAAAACCTTTTCTATTTGTGCTTATTTAATTTACAATCGCTTCAATCGCATTTATTCTTCTAAATTGATTCAAGGCCTCTATCTGGTAATTATCAAAATCTCAATTTTCTGTTGTTTGCTTTCTGATATCGGATTCTTGGGAATATGTTATATCGAAACCTTGAAAACATTTTCCGAGGCATTTCTCTGAGATCCACGAATCATACTTTATTTTATCTGCTCAAAATCCTTGATCTCATAATCTCTATAAGTCATGTCAAACTATCCGAGTTCTGATATTTTGTTTTTAGCCAATATTAATTTCGAGCTTCCTTTTATCAGAGCTCTCATTTAAAAATCTCTACAACAAATATTTGTTGAGACTTTCGATATCGGAAATGAAATCAATCAAACTTCCACCCAAAAAATTCAAATAATAAAAAGCCCATACGATATCGGAATGTGTAAATATCATAAGTTTTATTTTACAAGTCCTCCAATATGTCTAACCCCTCTAATGTCTGATACGTTAATCCCTTCAATCACATAATCATATCAAACCTCAGAGTTCTTGTCACCTCAGGGCTCCTTTGAAAATGTTACGATATCTTAATATCTTCAATCTTCGATGGCATTGAAACCTCTGATATGACGTAATCAGAATATCTCTGATCTCCAGTGGCATGAAAAACCTCTGATATGACGTAATTAAAATATCTCTGATGGCGTAGAAAGACCTTCGATCAAGCTTCAATGGTTTTCGCTAATAATGTATAGAAAATGTAATATGTAAACTTTGGTCTTGAATTTTGAGATTTTATGAGAATCATGGAGTGAATATGAAATTTGAAATATTAAGATAACAATAATCGCTGCAAAAGCACATCATCATTCTCATTTCTGATGGATTTGGTTTACTTCTGATTCCTTGAACATGAAACATTACTTTCTTCTAGTTTACTGCTTGCCTTAGTTCAGATTTAAGAAATGATGATTTTGGGTCAATAAGATTTTAGAAAATTTAACTTCTTCATACTTTTAATTCTAATTAAAAGAAGAATGTATCTTTTGTTGGAGAAAATGATATCTCTCAGGTAAGTTCAAACGAAATTTTCCAATGGTAAGTTTCATATGCCCACTTTCATTCATTTCTATTTCTTCACTTTTGTTTTTTAGCTTTTGCTAATATAAAACTCTTTTTTACAGTTCTTCACAAACTTTTTCACACCTCTACCAGATCATATTTGGAGATTATTCTCCTTGTTTTCTTTTGAGATTTGGAGAAACAATAACGTTCCTCATCAAATCAGTGAAACTGAGGAGTTTCAGAACCTTTATTTTGTTTCTTAAACATTGTTTTTATCATAAAATAGTTAAGATGCTTTTATGCAGGGTTTTCTTTAAAACAAGAAAATTTGCAGCCGACAGAGACTTCTCATTTAGCTTATTATCTCTCATCATTGCTATTCACCCTTTAATTTAGAAGCTTAATCACTTATAACTCCTCAAGATAAAATTTACTACATTCTCTACATAAGACGAGCACACATGGTTTTCTTCTTTTATTCATTTGTTGAGAAGTTTTATATTTAATCTTGATGGAGTTGGTTCTTTAAATTTGGGATTTTTCTTTCAACTTTTACTTTCTTCATTTTACATTTTTTGGAGTTTGTTGATTTCTTTTTACTTCAATTTGGAATTTTTTTCTTTTTGCTTCCGGTTTTGGCTTGATTTTGGCGACTCTGCGATGATTTATGTGGAAGGTCTTTCTTCACGCAACAATGGTTGACATAAATAGAAAATCTTTACTCTGTCTATTTTAATGGATTCTATTTATCATTAAAGGTATATATTTATGGAACCATAAATCCCTCTTGCTTTAAAACTTTTTCATGGAGGAACACACATCTTTTCTAAGTAATATGGTTCACATTTTCAAGGAAAGAACTGATCTGAGTTTAAATCAATGGATCTCTCCCACCCATCCACTTTATAAAAGCCCGTGATTGATAACAGCAAGAAAATAATTTGGAGTCAACATTATGAAAGTATTATATCCATTAACATAAGTCTCTATTGCCATCCCAACTCTTTCACTCAGGTACATCATAAACTAAAAGTTCGCAAATGCGTTTATCAAAAGGGTGATTAAAATAAGAAGCATGAGAAATACAAGTAAACCCGTCAGGGCTATGGACACTCACTGGAATCGGGGTTTGGCTTGTATGGCATAAAAGACAACTTTGTCGGGGTACTGTTCAGACACACTTGCAGCGAAGCGACGTCTGAGACCATTCTTTTTTTTTTCCACTGGAAAAATCGTAATCTTTCATTAACTTTGAAAAATTACATATTGTAGATGCATTTTGCATATGTTGTAAGTTCTTCTGCCACATATGGGTATAGCTATATATATATTCTGTTCAAAAGAAAAAATCATCACGCAGGATGTTCATTGTTGATCTGTTATATATATACAAGTAGATAATATTATCAGCTATATACAATAAGTTCAAAAGTATCATTTTTCAGATCTGTATCTCATGGGCTGGCTGCCCTGTGATAGTGTGTATCTATATACAGACGATGGTAGTAGTGGTATGCATTTGTTCCTCGCTGCTCCTGGATCATCCACTCTCCTCTGGGTAATGCCGTGGCCTCCTTGGATACTTGGTCGGCACTGCTGTTGTATTCCCTGTAGATATGTTGACAAGAGATATCAATGAATTGTGCTTTTAGTAAGTTTATATCATCCAATATGTTGCTAAGAGTGTGTGTGTGGCATACAATAATATTGTTAAACCAATCAATGACTATCTTTGAATCTCCATATATATGAATATGCATGCAGTTGTGTCCCAATGCAAAATGCAGGAGGTGTCGGAGGGTGATCATCTCAGCAAAATTATTAGTGCCAGTTCCCAACCCCAGTTTTGCTTTGTAAAAATGTTGTTCGTTGATGTATAATAGGAAGCCTCCCCCACAACCCTGTTGTTGGGCTGCGCCGTCGAAGAATGCCCATGGAGTGTTTTGATCTATTCGCGGAGGGTCGCGCGGTATTCTAGCTCTAGGCTGAGGCGGCTCAGGCACCTCATTATAGGCTGATGTGATGAGGGCAATGAGATGCGGCCAGTTAACAGGTTTATCTTCGAAAATCGTTCGATTTCGGGCAAGCCATAGGTACCAGCAAATAACGACAGGCAGGCTTTGAAGCTTGGAGTTTTTGTGGTTGTAATACCAAGTTTCCCAAGTTCGTATTATATCATCTCCCTCCCATTTTCCTGAGTGTTGCATAGAGGTTGATAGAGCTTGCCATAATGACTTTAATGAAGAGCAGTTTATGAACAGATGAGCGCTCGATTCGGAGGTAAGTTTGCATAGGGTGCACCAGGTCGGTCTATGGTCTGCACGACGCATGAGATATTCCCCAGTGGGGACAACACCTTTTAATATGCACCAGAAGAATGGTTTCTGCCTAGGTGGAGCGGTGAGTTTCCAAACTAAGTTCCACCAAAAAGAGATTGTATCCGGAACCTTGTGCGATATCAGAGTGAGATAGCTAGACTTTGAAATGTATACTCCGCTTTCCGAGTGATACCATATGAGCTCGTCCTGCCCTTGTTTGATCCTGATATGCGACTCTGATAATTCATTGATATATGCAGACCAACCCTGGTACCAAAGGGGAGGGATATTTGTTATAGACATTTTTGTGCCTTACAGCATTGAGCATGAAATGTCCATAATCTAAGGGATCCAAAGTCCCTAAACATGTTGTTCCTACCCCTAGAGGAACAAGGCTAACAAACCACAGCAATTCACAGAAGTTCTCCACCAGAAACTGCTCAAAAACAAGTCAATTCAGGATCATTTCAGTGGCTACACTAGCTGTTTGCGCTGAATGTCAAAGCCAACACTGGCTACCTGCGTTGAATGTCAAATGGAACACTGGCTACCTGCGCTGAACGAGAATGGACAAGTGGCAAGCTCATTTCTCAAGGTGTCAAAACCCAGGAAGCTTCCAAAATGACACTTGCCTCAAGGAATTCGACTGGTGATGAGTAAGAGGTTCCAAATCTCCAAGTGGAAGCAAGAACCTCCAAGTGGACTCAAGAACTGACAGAGGTAGAGGACACTAGTCAGATCTCAAGCTGACTCATCCTCTCTCCAAACATCTATATATGGATCTCTCCTCCATGAGATCTGGAGGCTGGAATTTTGTTATTGCAAAGAATTGCTATTGGTTTGAGACTGGAATCATTGGGTGCTTAATGCTTTGAAGGGGGTGAAGATAGGAATTCCATTTGTTGGGAAGGAGACGCTGGATTGGAGCCCTCTGGGTTGTATCTCTTCATGAACCTTGTTATTCATCAATAAAGCTATCTTGGTTTCTCCTATATGCTGATGTATTTTGATGTATGAATGCATTAGTATGTTTAGTTTATTTCTAATCCTAAACTAGTTATGAATGTGAATATCTGTCTTTGTGTAGTGTTCTTCTCTTGTCGCAAGTAGCTGTTCTCTTGTCGCAAGTAGTTGTTCTCTTGTGATCTTACAGGAACCCGTTGAAGCTGGGCGAGTGAGAAGGCAAGTAGCTGTGAACTCCCAAAGAGAAGAGAGACCGGATCGAGGGACAAACGGAAGACACCGGTAAGTCTATTGATCTCTCTTCTTTCACATTTCATAAAGGAAGAAACTAGAATAGCTGTCTCTGTTTGTTGCTAAGGCACTGTCACACCTTAGGTGGATAGGATCGTCCTGCATAGGCATTTTTCCCCACAACAAATTGGCGACTCCACTGGGGAGATTTGTTTAGTCATTTTATTTGTCTTTCTATCATTGTTTGTTTCATAGACTTGACAGCAACAATCGAACTGCATCTTTCCCGGATGCAAAGTAGACAGTTGCTGCTTTGATCCAATTGTTGGACTTGTCTATGATCTGAACAATGGACTCACAAATGATTTGATGATCCTTGTGATAGATCTTAGTAGCCCCTCAAAGCATCCCTTTGATTACACCTTGTTTGTTGCTTTTATTTGGCCTGAAACAGTGAATTAAAAAGGAATCTGTGACCCAGAACCTGAGGGAAACGAGAGTTTCTCCTTCAGCGCAGACCCAGTGAAGGGATTCTGCATTTCAACGCAGGTCCCGTGAAGGTTACCTGCGCTGAATGTCAAAACCCCTGTGTTGAGGTTGCGCTGAACCAGTTTGTCTTTGTGCAGCTGGGGTTCTCTGCTCTGTTTTGCCTTGTTTTGATCTCTGATTTTTGCAGCCTGTAACCAGCATAGGTACCAGTCTGATAACTCCTTTTCTCTGCTTAGATTCCGCCTCCTTTTGTACAAAAAGACTGTGAGTGTTTTTATGTGTTTGTGGCATCATTTACAGTTTTCCTTTGCATGAGTGAAATAGTCATCCTGTAGCCCTTGATTCAGATCTGTTGATAGTGATCTTAGAAGAGAGTTCATTGGCTGTTTGCAGATTGATTATACATTTGCTTTTGCTTATTGGTTTGAGTTTGTCTCTTTTAAGTGTCAAAACAAGTATTCATTTCGAAAATCGTTAAGTGTTGTAATCTCTTCTATCTTCTCTGATTTCGAAAAAGTAAACTTGTTTGTATTTGTCATTTAAAAGCAAATTCAAAGTTGTACAAAAAGCCTTCTTTGTAGGCATCAATACTAAGAAAGCGGAAAACAAACACCTGCATTGTGCATTTTCATTTGATAGTTTGCATGTCTGATTTAGGAAAAGTGCATTAGAGTGTGCTGATTGCTCTTTGAGAAAAGATGGTGTCTTTCTTTTCCCTTAGTAGCTAGGATTTTCAAAGTTGAAAAGATATAAAGCTTGCTTATCATCTTTAGACTGCATTTAGGAATTGTATCATACATCTCGTGGTGAACCTTGAAAGGCAAACTTCTAAAAAGATCAACCTAAAATAAATTGAATGAACTTAACAACGCTTTGGAACATAACGCACAACATAGAGGTCTAGGCTAGAGACGTGTTCCGGCGTCGTTAAGCCTGGTGACTGTCGATCTCGTGGATGGTGGGTGATTCCTCCTGAGGGACGATAGCGCCAGTACGGATTGTGCTCCCACGTACCGTCGCGTATATATTGGGAGACCCCTATAGGCATAAAACCTTTATCCTTAGGAAGCCGTGTCGGCCGCCCTACTGATCGCAATGCACTGAACACAGCATTCAGGAAGATCGACCGCCCGTACCCTAAAAAGTATTCTGCGGTTTTGCGAAAAGTTTGGCACACCCTCTGCCTAGAACTCCAGAGCAGTTCCTTTTGGCCTTTTTCAGACTCTATAACAGAAAAAGTCCATCCGAGCATTTGTCACTTCGGGCTCGTTAAAACATCGAAGGGGACTAGAGTCATCTTTAGCTTTTTCTCGACTCTTTAAAAAGTGAAAAAGCAAGTTGTGTCTAAAAGCGTCTAAAAAATTCATTTAATTCGGAAACACATTTTCCCCTTTTGTATTTTGGTTGATCGAGTAATCCGCAATCGTGGAAGAAAGTCAATTGAAACCCCGTCGTTCGCGGAGGCTTACGAGTCAACCGTCTTTGTCTCCGGAATCGAAAACAGTACGGACAAAGCGAACTCGTTTAACCGGTTCGAAATCTCCTATCAAAGTTAGAACTAGTGTTCCAACAACATCTGAGATTCTGGTTACTCCAAACATTTCTGGAAACCCTGCCTCTATAGAAGAAGTTCAACAGCCACAGAGGGACAGTAACACTAATCCTAGTCTAGGAGCAAATACTTACGTTACTGAACCAGTTCCATCTGTAACCGGTTCAGACAGTCTTGCTCCTCAAACAACTGTCGCTGTCGATTCAACCCCTTCTTCGGCACCAGAAATATTTTACGGACCTGACGGTCTTCCTCTTCCACCGGGTTTGATTGCGATAGAGGAAATTGTAGAGGATCCGCAAGCAAGTACTCCAACCCAGTTTGGAGTCGGGGTCACTCTATTTCCTTCATCAGAAGTTAGTCCGCCACAAGTGGAAGTTCCTGTAGAATCGCTAGGCAATCTATTGGATAGACTCAAAATGTCTGAACAACCGTCAACATCTAGGACTGTGTCGAACGACACAGCGACAGCAGAAGCCCCTGCCGTCACTCCGACAATGTTTTTCGGCATACCATCTGTCCCGACTAGCTCACAACCGCTAGAAGGAGTCCACCAAGGGACTATTTCGACAGTGTGGTCCGTTCCAGTTTGTTCATCCGGAATAATATCCGGCAAATCTTATGTTGAGACTCGCCAAATTGATCCATTTGGAGGTCAATTTGGGCAATCTAGTCCCCAAGGACAAACAATCCCCTTGAGTTCCAGATTGCTACCGTATGGGGGGCAGTATGCCCTTTCATTACCCCCTCCGGGAGGGTATCCATACGGGATTTCACAACAAAATTCAGGTTATACTGGAATTACAACAAGTGGTTGGATACCTATGCTACCTCAACAACCAAGGGTTGTATATTCTATGCAACAGTGTGTACCTATGTCGAACATCCCAACCACACCAGCTATTGTGACAGTGTCGCAAGTTCAAACGTTGCCTGTTGTATGTCAACCTCAGATTTCTCAGGTTGTAATGAAATAGCCCCTTGACCCTGTGACACAACCACAATCACCAACTGGTGGGGCGACACAGGTCCAAACGGGTACAATCACCCCACACCTTGGTCCAACGGTTAGTATAGCGCAACAGAACATGGCTTCACAACCGTGGCTGGTGCAATACCAACAACCACAATTCCAGCAAGTGTACCAAGGTTCTGAGCAGCAGGTCTTTGCGAACAGTGGACAACCGTATATTCAAAACGGTCAAAACCAACCGCTTTACAGTGGTCAAGTTCACCAACCGTATCAGTCATACCAACATCAATTACATTATGCTGGTATGCAAAGGCCCACTGCTCAAGCGATTCCATCGTACCCTGGATATGCTTCACCTAACCTGAATCAACAGTTACCATTCGTGGCAACTTTAGAGTTACCCGATTTACACCGGTTAACCAACGATCCGATTGCTTACGCCCCTTGGTGGCCAGCGATTCCTCACAAACTTCCATCTGACATTCCTAAATTCAATGGAAATCCAGGTGAAGACCCATCGAATCACGTGATGACTTTTCATCTGTGGTGTTCATCAAATACCCTAAATTATGATTCGATAAGGCTTCGCCTTTTCCAGAGGACGTTAACGGGTCCAGCGGCAAAATGGTATATTGAATTACCTAGAGCCTCGTTTGACAATTTCAGCTCCCTAGCCACGACTTTCTTAACCCATTTTCAATTACCGATAAGGTATGAAACGGGAACAAAAATATTAACTAACTTCAAGCAGACAACGGCCACTCATATATCCGATCATATACATGAGTGGCGTCGTCGTCGTAGGATGGTGAAAACATACGTTCCCGATCAGCTGTTGGCTGAATGGTTTATAAAGTCGTTACTTCCTGCTATAACAGAAGATGTGGCAAAGGGGGGAGTCGTAACAGAGGAGCAAGTTATTGCTCGTGCACAATATCTAGACTTAGTTTATACTCAGTCTAGCACGCTCTACGACAAAATACCTGACGCCCCTAGACCGGAATTCTCAATTCCTCCTCCTCCTAAATCAAATAGTGACTCTCATGCCGGCGATGGTGTGATTGGCACGGCAAGCGCGAAATCGACAAAGGCTTCGTCTAAGAAAGCCCGTAAGAATTCAGATCAAAATGAAAAAGATGAAATTCTTGCTTCGGAAGTAAATGACGTATCAGCAGATAAAGGCAAAGAAACCAATCAACCAGGAAGCAAGAAGAAGCAAAACAAAGGGAAGAAGAAGAAACAGGGTGAATCATCCCCTGGAAAAACTTCTTCAAACCCTCCTGGGAAAGGGAAACCAAAAAGTCCATGCATGATATGTGACGAGGATCATTGGACAGACAAATGTCCGTACAAAGCTGAGCTTAAAAGATTCTTTAAGAGTTCGCAGACCTCAGCTGTGTTAACTGATCCGTTTCCCAATCCAGGTCAAAATCTGGTTGATAGTGGAAATGCTTCCCCGTCGCAAGTGCTTATGTTGTCGGTTTCAAAACAGCAGAATGACGCTTTGATTTCGACAAGGAACAAAGACTACAGGAATCTGCAGCTGTCGAACGACAAAGGTAAAGATCAACCAAGTAGTTCGACAACAACTTCGACAGAAGTTGTACCGCCCATTATTCTTGAATTAACAATAAAACCGCCAAAGGGAGTAGTACACAAGTCGACATTTAATCCTCGCGCCAGAGCGGCGCAGCATTATAACATAGTGGAAGATTTGGCCCAATCGCCATCCGCTATGTCGACTCTTGAAGTACTACAAAATTGCCCATCCCAAAGGCAGGCTTTGTTATCGGTTATTGGTGGGGTTGATCCTAAGGATTCCAATCTTGTATCCTTCGACCATAAAGGATACGATCCTCAGTTACCAGCTCAATTAGCTTTCCTTATCCAAGTGAAAGCCCTCAACAAAACTGTTCACAGAACAATTATTGATGAGGGGGCATCTACATGTATTATGTCGATGAGTTGCTAGAAGACTTTAGGATCTCCAACCTTTTCGCGATCTTCGACGACATTAAAAGCATTCGACGGAAGGACATATACCCCGTGCGGTATCCTTAATAACTTGAAAGTTGAACTGGGAGGAAAAACAGTAGAAATAGATGTTGAAGTCATCGATGGGAATCTGGACTACAACATCCTACTAGGAAGACCGTGGATATATGCCATGGCAGCTGTAGTGTCGACTTATTTTAGGAAGATCGCATTCCCTTTTCAAGGAGGGATTACGATCATCGACCAACAAGACTTCCTCCCTAATGGTTCACAAGTTACAGGAAGCATTCCCATGATCCATGGAAGCAACCATTCGCTTCAAGATATCGGAGTAGGCCTACTGAAAGACCCCACATTAATGGGAACTTTCGCACTTCCACCTCCAATCTATATGGGAGAAGTAGCGTTGGTAAGAGCCTGCAACATGATATCTTCCACAAAGATCTCAGAAGACGATATCGACATGGATCATGAAATGGTGTTGCCCCCAAGCCCTATAGAAATATTGTAGCAATCAATGTTTCGAGCATTGGAGGCAAACCCAAATCAATGCTCATCAAGCGTTTGGGTAGATAGGTCTAGAGAATATGGTACCCCGTTAGATCCTTGGTCGAAAGTACATGGGACTGACGAAGGAATCCTACAATCAATGTTGATTGAGGGGGCACCATGGAATGATTGCCACCATCGTTCCCTTCTTCTGGAATATGAAGAAGATACTCAGCATGACCTTTATCGCCCTTCAGTTTTTGAATTCCTATCAAATACTGTAAATACGGTGGATTCTGAGCGAAACTTATCCAATATTGAAGAGACTATAGCCATAAATATCTCGACTAAGACAAATGTTGTAGAGAATATTTATGTCGGCAAGGGATGTTCTCCTTCAGAACTGGAAATATATAACGCTCTTTTTCGCGAGTTCAGAGATGTCTTTGCTTGGTCATATGATGAAATGCCAGGCATTGACTCGAGTATCGTTGAACATGAAATTAAAATGTATCCTGATGTCAAACCAGTAAGACAACGGCTTCGGCAGGTGCACCCCAAGAAAGCCGCTGCCATTAAAGCAGAAGTTGAAAAGCTCCTCCATGGTGGTTTCATCTACCCAGTTCCTCTAACCGATTGGGTATCGAATATTGTCCCTGTTATGAAGAAACAAGGGACAATCAGAGTGTGTGTCGATTATAGGGATGTAAACCAAGCTTGTCCAAAGGACAACTACCCTACACCCTTCATCGACCAGATAATTGATGAATGCGCCGGATGTGAAATATTTTCATTTATGGATGGATTTTCCGGGTATAATCAAATAAATATCCACCCACAGGACCAGTCAAAGAATTCATTCATCTGTCCGTGGGGCACATTCGCTTATCGAAAATTACCCTTTGGTTTAAAGAACGCAGGGGCGACGTTTCAGAGGGCAATGAATTATGCCTTCCATGACATCAAGAACATCGTTCAACCTTATCTCGACGACCTTCTGGCTCATTCGCGAAAGCGGACTGATCATCCGCAGCATTTAAGAGCAATATTTCTACGTTGCCGACACTACAAGATAAGACTCAATCCGCACAAATGTGTGTTTTGCGTCGGTTCTGGTCGTTTACTTGGCTTTGTAGTCTCTAAGGATGGGATTCGGCTCGACCCTTGCAAGGTTCAGGCAATCATTAATTTGCCTCCACTTTCAAATTTGCTTCAGATTCAAAAACTCCAAGGGAAAGCAAACTTTCTAAGGAGGTTCATTCCAAATTACGCAGAACTTGCTAAAGGTTATACTCGTCTTTTGAAAAAGGATGTACCTTTTGTCTGGGATCAGGTGGCGCAAGCTTCCTTTGATGCTCTGAAAGATTCTCAAGTAAAAGCACCATTAATGTATGCACCGGACTATCAAAGAGATTTTAACCTGTATCTGGCTGCAACGGATACAACCATTGCGATGGATTTAGTTCAAGAAGTCGATGGAATTGAACATCCTATATATTATTTAAGTAAAAACTTGAATGATACAGAAAGCAAATATTCTTATGTTGAAAAGCTAGCACTCGCTGCTGTTCAAGCGATACAAAGATTTCGACATTATGTCCTCTTTCGGAAAACTACCATTCTATCAGATTGCAACCCCATGACTTATATATTGTCGCGACAGTTGCTGGGGGGCAAGTATTCAAAATGGATAGCGATCCTTCAAGAGTTTGATATGGAATTTGTCAAATCCAAATCAAAGAAAGCTTTAGTTTTCGCAGAATTATTGTGCGATCTCCCATCGTCGTCCAACGATGAAACATCAGAAGAGTCAATCGTGGACGAAAGTTTGTTTCTGATATCTGCAAGCAATGAGTGGTATGGAGATATAATAATTTATCTCCAAACCCAAAAATTCAGGCCTGACACCTCACACTCAGAACAGAAACGTATACGATACCAAGCGAAAGACTACATGATCGTCGGTGATACGCTTTACCGTCGTGGTATCGATACATTTCTGAGGAGGTGCCTTACCCATGAAGAGGCCGAAAAAGCCCTGAATGAGTGTCATTCAGGCGCATGTGGGGGGCATCAATCTGGATATGCGACAGCACAGAAAATCTTACGAGCAGGATACTTCTGGCCAACCATGTTCAAAGATTGCATAACCGCAGTCAGAAGTTGCCATGCTTGTCAAATTTTCGATAGCAAAACCAGAAGACCACCCGCACCTTTACAGCCAATAGTTGTTGTTGGGCCTTTCGCCAAATGGGGCATCGATTTCATGACATGTAACCCCACCTCGACCGGGGGGCATGGGTATATTATAGTCGCCGTTGACTATTTTACCAAATAGGCCGAGGCGATGCCTACATTAGATAACACTGGTGAAACAGTTGCCCTTTTATTTTTCAATCATGTAGTCGCCAGGTTCGGCATACCACAGGCTATAGTTACAGATCATGGATCGCATTTTCGCAATCACATGATGGTTGAATTAGCTGCCAAGCTAGGGCTATCTCACGACAGCTCTACCCTGTATTATCCGCAAGCCAACGGACAAGTTGAAGCAATCAACAAGGTCCTGAAGCGTATGTTGCAAAGGATGATCGGGGTTCACAAAAGAAGGTGGCACCTAATCCTGTACTCAGCCTTGTGGGCTTACCGAACATCGGTAAGGAATGTGACCGGGTTCACACCTTTCCAACTGGTGTATGGCCTGGAAGCAGTCTTGCCAATCCAGTGTGAAATTTCATCTCTTAAACTCGCAATTGATCTCCTCCCCGGAACTTTGGAAGAAGAGGCTCGTTTCTTGGAATTAATCCAATTGGATGAAACCCGTCGTGATGCCGCTTTGGCTAACGAAACCCATAAGAAATGAGTCAAGGCGCAGTTCGACAAAAATGTCAAACCCCGTGTCTTCTCAGAAGGTGACTTGGTCTTGCTTTATGACCAAGAATCCGATAAATTGGGAGCAGGTAAATTTAATTCTTTATGGATGGGCCCCTATATTGTTAAACGAGTGTTAGCAAAAGGAGCCTACGAGTTAATGGATTATGACGGAATTCCACTGGCGCAACCCCGTAATGGGTTGTACCTCAAGCGTTACTATGCTTAAATAGTAACCTGTATGCTTTTGTTGTATTTTGTTTTCGCTAAAGTATTTGTTTTGGTCGAGTAATCCACCTTTTTACATTTATTGCAGATGTCAAACCTTCTGGAGACATGTGTTGGATATGCCGACGGAGCGAGTCGTAGTTCGCGGAACCTATCCTCCGCAGCCTGGGCCATTTTTGATCCAAGCGGCGAGTTAGTAAGTTTCAGAGGTGTGTGTATTGGGCAATCAACGAATAACATCGTTGAGTATAGCGCGTTGATAGAACTACTCTCTGATGCCATCACCCATCATATACGCCGACTAATTGTCAGGCTAGACTCACAACTCGTAATACTACAACTCAATGGTATATATTCCGTTCGCAATCCAGCTATTTATCGCATGTTCCTAAGGGTTAAGATTTTGGAAAGACAATTTGATTCAATTCAATACCAGCATATTTCCAGAAACTTAAACACATTAACCGACTCATTAGCAAATTATGTGTTAGATAGACATTTGCGACATTTATAAAAAGAGACACATCATCAATGTTGTACATATGGATCATATAACTCAACCAAAATAAACCTCGAAAATCATATATATATATATATATATATATAAGTTGTTTATCGTTTATACATAATGTTCTGTAACCAAGACAAAAATCGGTCATATGACCCAAAAACTCAAAAATGCTAGGGGGCACCCTAGCCTAGTGATGCTCATGATAGCACGTCACGGCCTGTGCAATCATGCGCAAGAGACGAGTCCATCGTCTAGGCACACCAGTAGTATGCCGCTGCAACTGTAAAGGTAACTCATCAATCCTCACATCGGGAATGCCGAGAGTAAGGCTCTCAACCTGCTCCTGCACAGCTGTAAGGGTCTCAGCTACATCAAGGTCGCGGAGAATAACTCTCCCAGCAGTCTTCCCTGCTGGGGCAGCGACTGGCGCTCTCGGGCGAACTGCTGGACGAACAGGACCAACATCTGCATGCACACATGAGTTTGATTAAAGTCTTGATAGAATAAAGCATAAGGACATTATAAATAAGAACAGTAAACAGTAATATGGTCGAAGATTTTACCAATAGCGCCCCAATGTTCGCCATCCGGCAGTACCAAGTCCGGATCACCTCGGAAATCCATACCAACATATGGATACTCGGAATAGACCATCTCCTGACGCTCGAACCACCTGAAGAAGGTATCAGTGAAAGAAATCTGAGATTGACCAGCATGCCTAGACATGTGATCAACCCATCTCTGCATGCGTGGCTCGGTAGGAGAAGGCAAGTCGAGTGCGATATACTGAGGCTGCATCAGTGGTATTTTCTCCAAGGCAAAGGCAGTCAGAATAGAACCAAATCCAAAGTTCTTCAGCTTCCCGTCCTTTACCTTGTTCAACTGACTTTTCATCTGAAGAAGTACTGCATCACACCAGTTGAATACTTTCGGTTGGAGACACTCCAAGGTGTGCTGCACATAAGATCTGTTGGCAACATGAAGAGATGCGCTGCCGGCCATCCTACCAACAGTATACAGAATGGACCTGAGAGACCTGTCAGTAATCTCGCGGATAACAACCTTGCCGTCTCTACTCGGCTGGGATCCTTCCCTGCAATACTGGCGGACATAATCTCTCATGGAGTCATTCCCTCGGGCCGAACCTGACAAAGAAATGGGGGCACCCCGCCTCGACAAACCAGTCAAGAAGTAAATGTCTACCACGGTCAAAGGGATGGATTTGCTCCTGATCTGAAATACTTGGTTAATAGGATCCCAAGCATCAAGCATATACTACAGTAAAGAGATCTGTGCTCTCATACTAGAGATACGGAAGAACTTCAGCAGGCCACAGTTCCGCAGCGCGTTCACCGTGACAGGGTCATGGAGGGCAATCACGTCCTCTTCTTCATGTTCTCGTTCTCGCCATGTGAGGGTCATTTTGCTCAAAAGTCCCTGCAAAACAAACAAGAGAAAGAGTAAGATCCTGGATTTGATGAGAAACTGGCAAAATTTCATCAAAAACTGTGCAATAGAACTGTTTTTCTATGCTCAACGCAACTGGCTAGTGTCCCACCTGCATTGAAGGTCAAACTGCCTTCATACAGCTTGACATTCAACGCAGGTTTCGAATGGACTGCCTGCGCTGATGGCAGAGCGCCCTAGCAAAACCCCAGGGGCTCATGGGAACAGGAAAACAGGCACAGAATGGAAAAAGGAAACCATGAAAAGAAAGAGCTAGAGTTTAGCTCCTACCTGGTCCAGACGGCGCCGAAAATCGTCCGCAGAATCTCCCGGAATCAGCTGGTGAAAATCAAGGGGGAAAAGGCACCTCCAAAGCTCCAACAAACCAAGTTCAAATGAAATGGTAAAATGAGAGGTAAAAACACCTTTTAATTGCTTTTTACATAGTTCAAAGCGAAATATTAGGGTTCTAATCTCATTTTCATGCAAATGTTATTCATTTCTAACTAGTTTGATGCAGCAATTGAGGATACAGTACTATCTTTGAAAAGGACAAAGCTAGTGATGGTAAAAATCAAAAATTTGACCATATAATATTGAGCAGTTTTAGCACAAAGTTCATGCTCGTTCAAAAATAAACGCAAGATCCGAGCAGTTTTAGCACGTAATTCATGCTCGTTAAAAAATAAACGTAAGATCGAGCAAATTTTTCCACCCGCGTTTAAGCTCGTCAAAAAATGAACTATCCCAGTAAATAACCACTGTGAATGTAATATCATCAGCCATTAAAGCCTTGGTCGTGTTTGCACCGTCACCTCCACTTTTCCTTTGGCCGATCATTCACCTCCATATGTTTGTTTACCCATTTTGAGGAACAGCTGCGAAGAGTGATTTCACCTAGCCATCCTTGTGACACTGCCGTGATTGGAAAATTCCAACCTGTACCTGGAATCAGTTGCTAACCCTGTTTATCACTCGTTCCTCAAAAGACGAGTCTCCTTTAAGCTCTTTTCAGCTGACTCGTAAAATATGAAAAGATTGCCGAGTCCTTGGCCTTCCAGCTCGTTAAAGGGACAGGAAGAGCTATCCCTCCTCTAGATTTTAATCTTTTTGGACTTGAAGGATTATTGCACAAAAAGATCGAGCGCTTGTTTTATTCGGCTCGTTAAAACTATCGAAAACTCATCCCTTCTGTATTGTTTTATACTTTTTCGGACTTAAGGGATTAGATGACGAAAAAGGACTTTTGGAGTTAACTTTATGTACCTTTTCAGACTCTCTAAAAATGAAAAGGACCGAGTTATCCTTGTCGTTAGACTCGTTAAAATCATTAAATAGCGACAAACTTGTCTTTAGACGAGAACGAGTTTCACTATCGCTAGGCTCGTTAAAACATAGCGATGGGCTTGCCCGAAGGGCAGGTTATAGAACAAGCATATGTTATCCTCCTCAAGCGTGACAAAAATAAAGAGGTACTGGTCAGCAATGACTGGGGAAAAATTGGGAGAAACTAAAGAAAACTTTGATGGTAGCAAGTCGCTCTTGAACATGACACTTTTCCTCCGTGCCACAATCGGGTTGGGTTGTTTCATTCACCGGTCACATCCATGGTCTCGCCATACCATCCATATTTGGGGTAATGCTACCAATCCATCGCATCAGTGTCACCATATGTTCAAGAGAAGTCGTTCAGAAAAAGTCAACCGTGTCCCATCCACTGCCATACATTATCCTTCATCCTTTCATGACCGCCACCCTGAATCATATGTCACAGATCGTTTTCACCTCCATTAAAATCATTAGCTCTGTTTCGTGTCACTAATGTGGGATTCATTAAGGCCCTCCTTTGACGGATCGCTTCTTGTCTACATCAGCTCATTATCCAAGAAGTTGATCTAGGAACAACCCCTTTAGTACTTTGAAGCTTGCATTCCTCAATGGCAAGTTTCTCACTTCCGGCGATAGGTATACATCAATGACCTTCGACCGAAAGATTTTGCGTGGTGTTCGACCCCAAGTCCTTTATTCACACCACATGAATTGTACTGCAGTACCTTGAGGGTCATTATCATTATCGGTGACTCCTCTCGCGCTTGTTAACGGTTTACATCATTGACCGGTAATCAAGCGATGTCTTTCCATGTTCGACTTCAGAACATTTCTCACATGGATCGACTTGTACTTAGAGTGAAGATCGAACGAGTTTGAAGACCCCGGATCTAGTTTCATCCATCCGGGCTGCGATATATATTCAGGAAATATAAATACATTGACATGTACATCATTGCAGCAGATAATCATCCTACTCAAAGGATGATAATTTCATCAAAATTATCAGTCTACCATCAGACGATTGTCTGTTCTATGTACAGAAAAATGAATTTATAAAGCTGAGCATGGGAATGCCCGCCTCAGCTAGATCATGAAAGCAGTATGAAAAATAATGTATTGCATTGTATCTTATTACAGGTCTCCTCCCAGCATTGGATGAACTTCGGATCCCCCTGATAAAGCATTTCGCCCGATAAACAGCCTCATACTTTAGGGGGCAACTGTTATAGACATTTTTGTGCCTTACAGCATTGAGCATGAAATGTCCATAATCTAAGGGATCCAAAGTCCCTAAACATGTTGTTCCTACCCCTAGAGGAACAAGGCTAACAAACCACAGCAATTCACAGAAGTTCTCCACCAGAAACTACTCAAAAACAAGTCAATTCAGGATCATTTCAGTGGCTACACTCGTTGTTTGCGCTGAATGTCAAAGCCAACACTGGCTACCTGCATTGAATGTCAAATGGAACACTGGCTACCTGCGCTGAACGAGAATGGACAAGTGGCAAGCTCATTTCTCAAGGTGTCAAAACCCAAGAAGCTTCCAAAATGACACTTGCCTCAGGGAATTCGACTGGTGATGAGTAAGAGGTTCCAAATCTCCAAGTGGAAGCAAGAACCTCCAAGTGGACTCAAGAACTGACAAAGGGAGAGGACACTAGTCAGATCTCAAGCTGACTCATCCTCTCTCCAAACATCTATATATGGATCTCTCCTCCATGAGATCTGGAGGCTGGAATTTTGTTATTGCAAAGAATTGCTGTTGGTTTGAGACTGGAATCATTGGGTGCTTAATGCTTTGAAGGGGGTGAAGATAGGAATTCCATTTGCTGGGAAGGAGACGCTGGATTGGAGCCCTTTGGGTTGTATCTCTTCCTGAACCTTGTTATTCATCAATAAAGCTATCTTGGTTTCTCCTATATGCTGATGTATTTTGATGTATGAATGCATTAGTATGTTTAGTTTATTTCTAATCCTAAACTAGTTATGAATGTGAATATCTGTCTTTGTGTAGTGTTCTTCTCTTGTCGCAAGTAGCTGTTCTCTTGTCGAAAGTAGCTGTTCTCTTGTGATCTTACAGGAACCCGTTGAAGCTGGGCGAGTGAGAAGGCAAGTAGCTGTGAACTCCCAAAGAGAAGAGAGACCGGATCGAGGGACAAATGGAAGACACCGGTAAGTCTATTGATCTCTCTTCTTTCACATTTCATAAAGGAAGAAACTAGAATAGCTGTCTCTGTTTGTTGCTAAGGCACTGTCACACCTTAGGTGGATAGGATCGTCCTGCATAGGCATTTTTCCCCACAACAATATTGATCTGAAATGTTGATTTCCAGCGCTGGTCAAATATGGAAGAGTTTTGTGAATCTGCAATGTCAGCCAACACTTTAATATTCTGTGAGTGAAGATGATGGATGAGTGCTTCAGGTAGAATATGCCTACCGCCACTACCATTCCACGGGTCCAGACCAATACGAGCCAGAGTTTCGTCATTGATTTTCCATACCAGATTATCCCTGATAAGTGGCATAGAGTTAAGAAGAGCTTTCCATACAGATGATATGCCAGATTTTGGCCAAGTTGGGAGGCGAATCCAATCCAAGATATGGAGAGGCCAAATATATTTGTAATATGTAATGTTGGTCCATAGATTGTTGCCAGTGAGTAAGGTCCATCCCATTTTTTCCGCGAGGGCTTGAGCGAATGTAGGAAGATCTTTTAGGCCCCATCCTCCCCATTTTTTTGGAGTTGTGATCTTCTTCCATCCGACCCAAGCATATATGCGCTTATCCTGATTCTCATTCCACAAGTATCTATTGCAAGTTTGTTGTAACCTAGCCATAATGCTGCGTGGAATCTAGGCTAGGGCCATCCAGAAGACCGGGGTCGCTTCCATGACAGCTTTAACCAGTACAAGTCTGCCTGCTCGGGAGAGATATCGATGGCTCCAGATATTGAGGCATTTCTCCAATTTTGTGACTAGCCAGACCCAGTCCATGATCTTTGAGTTGATAGGCTTGATCCAGAAACCCAGATATTTGAGGTCGTTGTCTAAGGGATGGATGCTATAAGGAAACAGATGTTGGGCCAGTTGTGATTCATGGATAGAAGTTCTGGAGAGAATAATGGAGGATTTTGTGTGGTTGGCAAGCATCCCTGTGGTGGATGAGAAAAGAGAGATAATGTTCGAGAAGGAGCGGGAGTCTTGAATGCTGCCATCAAGGAAGATCATAACATCGTCCACAAAAAGAAGGTGTGTGAGGAAGCAGTCATATGTAGTTTTGAGACCACAAAGATCCCCATTTCTCTTAGCCGATTCAATAAGGCGACTCAGGCCATCCATGACGATCAGGAAAAGAAGGGGAGACAGAGGACAGCCCTGTCTAAGACCACGTTCAGAGTGAAAGAACTGGGATGCAGATCCATTTATCAGTACACTGAAGGTGGGAGTGGTGACACAAGCCATAATCCAAGTGATGAAGTTATTAGGGAACCCTAGATGGATGAGAAGCATCTTGAGGTAGAGCCAACTGACCCGGTCAAAAGCCTTGGCTAAATCAATCTTTAAGATAATGGCTTTGTGATGCTTGGTCTAGATAGAGTGAAGGGCTTCTTGAGCCACTCCAATGGCTTCATGAATCTGACGATGTTCCAAGAAGGCAAATTATTGAGGAGCGATATGGCGAGACAGAATGGGACGGATGTGATTTGCTATGATTTTGGGGATGATCTTGTAGAGCACGTTGCAGAGGGAGATGGGGTGATAATCATCAAAAGAGGAAGGGGAGTCAGATTTGGGGATCAGAGCTATGAAATTTGAATTGATAGCATTGTACAGCGACCCGGATACCCTACATTCCTCTACCACCCTCAGTAAATCATTGCTGATTAGCTCATAGAAGGAAATGTAAAACTCGATGGTCCATCTGTCCGGCCCTGGGCTTCGATCCTTCTTGAACCACTTAATGGTGCTTTCAAGTTCCTCAGGTGTCACTGGATCGAAGAGGTTCTCCGCTTCTTCTTCATTTACAAACCTGGGGAAGTGACCAGCAATGTTGATGATGTCTGCAATAGTTGAACCTGGTGGCTGCTTGTAAAGGTGCCTGAAGTGGGATGATCCCAGCTGTGAGAGCTTGGGGAAAGTGTCTGCTACACCACCATCTGGCATAGGGAGGCTCCATATGGTATTTTTTACCTTCCTGCCTTTTGCATAATTATGAAAGAAGCGGGTATTGTCATCTCCGGCTTTTAGCCATGTTGCTCTACTACGAAGTCGAATAGATTCTTCTCGCTCCCTTAAGATTTTTTGCTTCTGGTTTTCAAGTTCCACCAGGTGGGCTTTGTCTTCAGCTGAGGTAAAGCCCAATCCTCTTTCATCTGTGAGTGAGGATAGCTCGGATTCAATGAGCATAAGAGCAGAATTCTCCTTTTGGTTTTTTTCTCTGGCCCATTCGATAGTATGATGTTTGAGTTGCGATAGATTCATGCAGAAGCCTTTTGCCAGTGAGTCTGTTCTGTCAATCGGATTGTGTATCCGGAAGTCCTTAACCAACTTAATGTAGGAGGGGTCCTGTAACCAGCCGTGGTTGAACTTGAATGGGGCTTTTGGTTTTTTGTTTGGGCTTGAAATCTCCAGATAGATAGGATGGTGATTAGATATGCCTCCAGTACCGAACCATTGTTTGTAATGATGAAGCTGTTGAAACAGAGTACCTTTCATCATGAATCTGTCTAGCCTGCGTGGCAGGGCAACTTCTCCAATTCTTCTGTTTCTCCAGGTGGGGAGAGGTTTATTCATGGGAACATCGATCAGGTCATGGCGTTCCAAGAGGTCGGTCATATATCCAGTGATCGAGTCAATCTGAGCCATAGACCCCCAAGATTCGCAATATCCCAGGGAAAAATTTAGGTCACCCCCCAGGATGATATTCTCAGCTGTGAAGATAGATAAACTCAGAAGGTGATTCCAGAAGGATTCTCTTTGATGACAGGGTCCATATATGTTAATAACCCTGAGGTTGATACCCAGATCAGCCGAGAAGAGGTCGAGTCCCATGAATCCAGGTCCCCCCCATGTACCTTGAGCCCTAATAGAAGTTGGGTTGAAACCAATCGCAAGGCCCCCCGAACGACCTGTGGAGTCCATCGCCGTGTATTGCCATCCCAGGGTGATGGAGGATAGAGAGGCAGAAATGGAGTCGGCAAGGCCAAGGGTTTCCTGGAGGAGGATTATGTCAACAGGCAATGATTCAATCAGTCTGTGCAGGGCTAGCTTCTTGGAGGCGCTAGCCAGGCCTCTGCAATTGAAGGAAAGGCACTTCATGGAGGAAGATTTCCAGGGGTGTTCATTGCTCTAAGAAACCCAACAATTGTGGATTGTCACCCAGTGGCAACTTCGGCTTCTGCTCTCCTGATAGCTTTAGAAAGATGTGATTTTCTCCCTCGAGCAGATAAAGGGGTCGACCCTGATGATGTGATGCCCAATCCAGCAATTTTCAGATGTGAACCCAGGATGTGGGCACGAGGGCGAAGGTTATAGTTATTCTTTGATCCCCGGGATGATGAAGGAGAGGAAGATGGCAAGGGGAGCTTATGAGATGAGGGCGCGGAAGGTGCAATAGCCGGTGAGGTGGGTAATGTACAAAATGTAGCAGACAATGAGGGAGAGTGAAAAGAGGGAACATTTGAGTAAAAAGATAAAGGAGAGAGATGAGATGTACCCGGAGCAGTTGTGGATGTTGAGGTTGCCCGAGATCTGGTGACCGGCGCTGATACAGTGCAGTGAGCTGCACCAGGTGCCTGATGAGATATGCTGGTGGGGATGCCCGCTGCCGAAGTGCACTGAGCGACCGGAGATATGGTCCTCGAGGGTATGGTAGTTGGCATAGGTGCTTCTTCTTGTTTCTTGTTGAGAGGGCAATCCTTGAATATATGACCCACTCTGTGACATCGTCGGCATCTGAATGGCACCCCTTCATAGTCCAGAATCTGAACCCACGTGAATCTGCCCCAATGAAGTGTAATCTTTTCCTCCAAGCCTTCGCGAGTGTCCAGATGAACGAGGATGAGAGCAAGCGTTCTGTTCCTGGATTCCACAAAGGTGCGGTCATGGTCGAGGTATGATCCCAGTGCGTTCCCGATGAGAATGAAGACTTCTTCACTCCAGTACTGGAGGGGGAGCCCAGGCAGACGAACCCACAAAGGCCCTGCCCCTATCTGTTCTCGTTCAGGATCGAAGAGGGGGCTCCATCTTTTTAACAGCACCGGCGCCATCTCAATGTGCCAGTACCTAGCTAATACCATATCAGTGTAATTTTCCTTGGCGAAATGAAGGGCGAACCAGCCTCGGGGCAGAACTTGCACCTTAGGAAGTTCCTTAAGAACCCCTCCCCAGATCTCCTTTACCCAGAGGGTGAGCCGGGCCGCCGAATATGCACGCCCTCGAACATGCCCGACTAGAATGGTGTTCGCCATTCTGGCTGCCTCCCCAATAGCCGATGTCTCTCCAAACCGGATAGAAATGTCCCTGGAGGTTCCTTTGACGCACTTGGTTCTTTTCTTTCCTGAACGCGGAGCTGAAGGATGGTCCGCCAATGGATCCGGGGAGCATTCCAGAGGAGTCGCCTTCGATGAGCTGACCCTGACGGCAGGGGTCTCAAAACAACTCGAGGGTGAGTGGAGGGGAGCAGAGGGCCCGGCCGCCGACGAAGGGGGCAGTCCAGAAGAGGATGCGGCAAGGAACGAGGTGGACGGAGGGTGCGGGTCGAAGGATGGCGACGGGGGGATGACAGTCGACAGGAAATGGAGAGTCCCTGGAGACAGTGGGGGGAGTTCCAGGCCAGGGGGCTCGTGGGGGGAAGAACCTTCAGGCAGGCGAGATGGGTGGGGATCCGGGAGAGTAACCACAGGAGAGGGATGCGGCGATGGATGCGGTGAATGGCTAGGGCCAGCAGAAGACGAAATGAAATTAGGGCGACCAAAAATTACCTGTGAAGGGAGCGGATCCTCAGAATAGTCAACCTCCTCCTCCGTTTCCATAACATCACCGACAGTATTCGAGGTCATATTGAAAACGACAGATGGGGCCTGAAAAGCCGGGCCAGGTAACAGGCGGTTCAGGTGCACGGTTTTGCTTCAGGCGGTTGTGGGAGGGCTTTCTGTAACCCTAACCGAAACCCTCGCGGGCCGCTGCAGTGCGCGCCATCCCGTCTGAGACCATTCATAATAATGGATATATGTTTTATCAAAAAACCCCTATCTGTACCTTCTTCTATTTCTCATACGAGATAATTTTAAAATAAATTTTTCCCAAATTTTGGATTCATGACTTTTAATTAAGTTTGCTTTGAGTTCTTATTTTTTCAAACACATATTGCCTAATCTATTTATGTGGGAACCATGGAAATGTTTTACTGTTTGACGATTAAATGCACTCAATTATTTTTAACATTTGGGTAAATTAAAGTTCATTATCTTTAACCCAAGTTAATTGGTTATTCCCAGTGTGTCCCCAGTGTTGTAGTGAAAACTCAACACCCCAATTTTTTACTTGTTTATTTCAAATAATGGGGACCATTTCCATAATTTTTTTGCTAAATCGTCTTTTTAATATTTTCTTTTGGTTAATTGTCTTACAATTTTTCCAATTTTTCATTTTAGTCAGATTTTTATTTTGATTGTATCGTTGAGTTCATCTTTTTGCTAGCTTTCCATTGGTACCTGTTTCATCTCATTTAGTTACGCGGTTTGCAAATGGTGTTGATCCGAAGTTCGATAATTTTTAGTGCATGGGTTTAAAAATGTACAAAATGTATATTATTTTAATTTTTGTAAATAAATCAGTAATTCATTGTAGATATTAATTTCTAGTTAATTTTTACTAATTTTTTCATTTTTCAGTAACGGTCCTACAAAATCGCTCAGCCAAATTGTAGAACAATTAAAATTATGTGTTTTCAGAATCTCGGTAATCGATTCTAATTCCTAATTTTAAAATAAATTACGAGACTCGAAATCTGAAAATTGTAGTGGATGTAGTTCATTTTGTAGGATTTTTAATTACCAAAGTGGTTGTAGTTTATAATGGAAGAGTTCTACTCCAAATGGGCCCCAGTTCACTTCACCTTCTCCCTTCCTTTACAAAAGTCCAGATATCTGATAAAAACCTTGATATCCAATAAAACTCCCAATAAATATTTTCTGATATTTCAAAAAAAAATCCGATATCAAAAAAAAATCCAATATTTAAAATACCAATATCAAATATCGGACATTTGCTTTTTATTTTGGTTCACATTTCAAAACTTACGACATCATTAAACTTAGATATTTGATATTCATTACTTATGGAAAGTCTCTTTTTCCTCCGTTTAAAGCTGCCTCCATTTTTTGTTCGATCCATTAATGGATGTTAAAGCCACGTAAAGTTTGTAATATTTTTTTAATTATATTAAAATTATAATATTATATTATATTTTAATTATAATTTAATTTTAATTTTAATTAATTTTTAATTTATTTTAATTTTTAATTAAAAATTATTTTAATGGTATATAATTAGTTCGTAATTAATTTAATATTTTTAAGTTAATATTAATTATGTAATTACTATTAGTTTAATTTAAGATTAGATTTTTAATTAAAAGTTTTTTATTTTTGGTCTAAGTGGCAAATTTTCTAAAATTTTGGCAATTTTGACACTTCAATTTTGGAAGCTAATTAGTTGAGTTTTATTTGGCCAAATGAGGCCTAGGACGGCTCATTGTATAGATAAAATCATGGAGAATATTTATGGAGTGGTTGCATGGCCATATTCGGTCATTTAATGAGTCTAAAATTTAGCATAAGATCAAGCTTTGAATTTGTAAACAAAATTAATTTTCTCATTTTATTTTATTCGCATTTTCATTTGTTCACAGTGTCTATTGAGTGCAGATCCATTCGACTATGTTCTCTTTGACCAATAATATATTTACAAGGATCAATGAAAAACTCGTATTTCCTTTTATTTATTTATTTCATTAAGTTTTGATTGGAAGATGTTTTATTTTCCAGATTTGGTATTTTTTTTATTTTAAATTGTATTTTAATTAAATTTTCGTTGGTTTTGGAAGGAGAACCGTTGAAAGAGATGAGAAATATAAGATTTCAATCAATGGTACTACTACAACAAGAGGGAAAAAGAATTTGGACCAATCAAAATTGTTGGAGAAGAATTATTCTTCAACAAATCTCCTATTTGGAATTAATTTTTGTAATTATAAATAATAGTTTGAAGAATATAGAACATGTTTCTCTTCTCTACAATTCTGGAATTCTTAAAAGCACTATTGTAATGGGGATTTAGAGTTGTAGGTGAGAGGAGAGTAAAATCTCAGATATGGGGGATAATTTTGGAATTTTTCTTTTGCATTTTGGACTATGTTCGGGGAGCTGAGTTTGCACTACTGTAGCTCGATTTTTTGCAGCAGAGTTCAAGCATTGTAAAGGATTGTTGGAGATCAAAGCCAGAGAAACAATTTCAATAAATTGGTATTTAAAATACTATTATTTTTATACTGATTTCATTTTATAATGACAGAAATGTGTCATTTTCATTCATATTTGTGCACTATTATCTATGTGAGTAATTTCTTCAATTATCTCTTGTTATTTATCTCTACTCTTGTGTGTTAAACTCTGATTTCTAAGTGACTATTTACTCAGAAATCATCCTTTTAATTCCAATTTAACAAACAATAATATTTTGTGAACTATTTCCTTATATTATTGTT
Source organism: Pinus tabuliformis (assembly GCA_031772625.1). Classification (NCBI taxonomy): domain Eukaryota; kingdom Viridiplantae; phylum Streptophyta; class Pinopsida; order Pinales; family Pinaceae; genus Pinus; species Pinus tabuliformis. The sequence continues at coordinate 1,584,691,926 of CM062820.1, read as the reverse complement.
TAATCACTCGAGTCACTGATTTAATAATCAACATCATTTTGTGTACTACTTCCTAAATGTTGTTGATTAATTATTCATGTTAATAGATCTTTGAACATAACGTGTTTTGGTATTCATAATATCCGTCAATTGAACTACTTCATTAGATTGATATTCATTATAAGCCAGACATGTTTAAATCCCAATCATTTAATTACTTTTCTCTCGGTTGGGTTAGATCTACATCTTCCTAGTTGAGATAGGCTTAGTATTTCTTTCCTTTTTCTTGCATTATAGGATTAAATGGTATTTAGATTTAATTCTGCATTCCTATAATCCCTCTTATCAAAGAGGTAAACTTTAATTGTGCCTTGACTGAGCCGAAGATCAGCTTAGGGATCACTTTCTTGCCTGATCAGCAAGAAGAGACGATATGATGTCTCTTCTCTATTGGTAGGTGAAAGTCATACTTTAAGCCAGTAGAGATAGAGAGAAGGTAACTGGACCTAGTTTAACCAGTTGGAACCATCATTCCAAACGAAAAAGGAGTTGCTTTAAGTTCCCGATCAGATGGTCTCCCTTATAATGTTGAGGTAGACATTTCGAGTCTAAAACATTTTTGGCGCTAGAAGGAGGGTTGAATACTTTTTGTCTTTTGGAGTTTTTGTATTTTAAAGTTTTATTTTAATCATAGTGGCTCCTCTTAAGCTTCCAATTGGGAGTGGTATCCCTGGACGTGCGTCTGTCAATACTCCACAAAAAATAGTAATACACTTGTCAAAGGTAAAGTTTAACGGTAAGAAGAATGTTTCTACATTTGATCATGTTTTATATTTTATTCAAAAAATTTGAAATTCTATTTTTCATGATATTGATGAAGGCATTTTATGCAAGGTTTTTACTCTTACATTCTAAGGAAAAGCCAAAAGCTAGTGTCAATCACTTTCAGTTGCCTCTATTCACAATTGGGATCATCTCATCAAAAAATTCCTTTATAAATTTGATGATTATGATTATGAAGAGGTATGTGATGAATTCAAAGAACTGCGAAGATTTGACAATCAATCTTTCATGGATTTTACCATTAGATTTCAATTAAATTGTTTTAGATTCCAAATTGAAGATAAGCCTTCAGAAATTGAATTGATGGATTAGTTTGAATATATTAGTTCTCTTCATTGCATTCTCATTTCATATGAAACAATTACAAACTTTGATCAATCTTCTTCAGAATTGATTAACATAATTGAGAATTCCAATATGGAGGTGCATACCAATCATGATGAAGTTTCATCTACCATGTATGATCAATTCCTTCATTTAGCGCACACTTCCTACAACGTTAATTATAAGCATGATAATCTCTCTAATTTTAATGAATCTCAATCACAAAGATTGGAAAAATTCCTAATCAACCACAAGAATATTCTTGTAAGAATCTTGAAGAATTAGTTGCCTTGAAATCAGAAAATCAGACTAAAATTAAATTAGAAAATCAGTTATTAAATCAGCAAACTCAAGTAGAAATCGAAGATTCTAATATGAAATCGACTGCAGAAATTTCTGAATTTGATCATGTTGATCAAATGCTAAATCAGGGCAACCAAACAATAGTTTTCAAGGAAGCATTAGTAGACAAATGATTGGTCATGAATCTGAAATTTATAATGAAGAAAATGCACAAGATTCTATCAATAGAGATATTTTTAAATTCATTTTTTTAGACTCACATTTCTCTCTTTATCCTGATATTTTTGTTGATTGTGATTTATCTCCGCTTTGAATTAATAATGTTCCACAAAATAGAGAAATTGATATAAATAAATTGCCAATTAATTTTTATCAAGATAGAGAATCATTCATTGATCACTCTTTTGACATCGTTGAACATGTGCTCCATATTCTTTCTTGTTTTGACACATCGGATGAGAATGAAGGGAATTCTAGAGAATGTTATGAAGTCATTTACAATAATTACTATGACATTGAGGATGTTAATTTATCTTCTTATACATTAAATCATCATGATCAAAGTCAAATCATACTTGAAAATGAAGAGAAACTCAATACAAAAATTGTTCCAATTGACTCTCATTTTCAAACATTTAATCATACTCATGACTTCAAAATTCAAGAACCCATCCCAATCTATGAATCTTATGATGATCAAACTCTCATTCTTATTCATAGTCACGATCTTCTCTCTAATTCACAAGCTGGTATTGGTGTTCATTCTAATTGCATTATTTTAGTCAATTCTTGTGAAGAGGAAATTACCTCAAATCAATCCCAATTGTGTTGTAACACTAGTTATAACAATAGTGTAAATTGTGATTTGATTTTGTTATTTTTCCTTCACTTATTTTGTTTAATTTCATATTTATTTTTTGTTTTCATTTTTCAGTTTTTAGATATCTTATACCGGCATATTGAGAAGTTTAGTATTGAACACTCAATCGATGCATTCTCTAAGTGGGAAAATGAATTTTGAAATTTTAATCATGAACGTCATGAGTTATTATTCTCTCAATTTCAATTGATGTTCATCTCTTATCACTTTTTCCTTTCCTCACTAAAGCAGTGCCAACAAGAGAGTATATCTTCACAATATGACCAGCAATCTAATTCAATTCATGATCTTCTATTGAATCTATCAGATTTCCATCCCTTTTTCATTAACCCATTTGAAAGACATGTGGAAAGTTTTCGTACACAGAAGATTGTTAATAATTTAACATATGTACATAATACTTACATGTAGGGATCCTAATTTATATCATTGTGTTAATAATTAATTGATGCATGTGGGGATATCATTATGAAATTTCGAGGACAATGGAGGCGACAGAGACCATTTCGAGCTGTGGCTATGGGTAACTGTGTTTTTTTTTTACCCTCTGTTACTGGTGGTACCGTTCCTAGGGTTCGTTGTCACTCTCTGCTAGTTGTTGCCTCTGTTTCACGCCCGCTGCTAACCCCATTGGTTATGGTCACCCCGATCTCGCTGCAGCATGGAGGATATGGAACACGATGTGGTCGACTACTCTGTTGACCCTAACCCTGACCAACAAATCTTCCAGCGACCTGACCCTACGTCGGCCCTAACCATTCACCATAACTTATCTGCCTCTTATCGCACTACCTCACCCCCTATGGTTACCTTATCGGGAACTTTCGCCTCCAGCCTCCATTTTGCTAACCTCTCCATCGATTCTCCAGAACTAGACTGCCCACCGCTCTCACCTGCGACCCTCCACCTGCTCCTTGCGTACTCGCCCTCCTTTTCGCCTTTCAAACCCTCGCCTCCTGGTGATTACTTTCATGCATCTCACCTCTCCTCCCCATCTGGGACTATCCCTCCAGATGTGCCCATGTAGTAGCCCCTGGAACCTGGTATCCCATCCATCACAGAGGTGGTAGCATCCTCAGTTTTACCTTCTGGGTGTTTTGAAACCCCGATCATCAAGGTTCGTCACATCACACAGTGTCCTCAACAAGAGACCCAAGGTACACCTAACCCTCTACTAGACCACCCAACAGCGCCCAGATCCGAAAAAGGGAAGAAAAAGTGTGTAAAGGCCTCCAGGAAGGACTTCACCCTTAAATTCGGAGAAGGCCTCAATATGGGCGAGGTGGTAAACACGGCCAGAAAAGATCTGTTGGGTAGACTTAGATGCCGAGCCTACACTGCGGAATGCCTCAGCCGTTGGGTCAAAAAAATTTGGGGCAATACTTTTAAGGACCTCCCCAAAGTACATATCCTGCCTCCTGGTTGGTTTGCGCTACACTTCTCTCTGGATGAATACACCACGTTGACCCTCTCTCAATACTGGCACATCGAAATGGCCCCGGTCTTGTTGAAACGTTGGAGCCTGCTCTTCGACCCTGAACAAGAGCAGATTGGTGGCAGGCTGCTATGGGTCAAATTACCTGGCCTTGCCCTGCAATATTGGTCTGAAGACATCTTCATTCACATTGGGAACGCCTTGGGAACATATTTGGATTATGACAAGTCATACATTCAATCCAGGAACAGAACATTAGCCCGCATCCTGGTGCACCTAGACACGAGAGAAGGACTAGAGGAGAAAATCACTCTTCAATGGCGGCATTTCACCATAATACAAATCCTAGATTATGAAGGTGTCCCTTTTAGATGTCGAAGGTGCCATAAAGTGGGACACCTATTCAAGGAATGCTCTCTAGTGCATAAGGCCATGAACCCTCCTACGAGAACAAAAGGCATGAAAGAGAAGACCAATGCACCCATCCCGGGCTCGACTCCATTAGCTACTACGACATCGATCAAAAAGGAACCACCAACCCATCAGGCTACATCCAGCGAACCACACCCTCCCTCCCCGCCGATGACTAGATCGCGAGTTGTTGCAAAGGTTGCTTGCTCCTCGGGTACTCCTCCTTCTCCAATCTCTGTTTTTAATTCTTCACCTACATATTTTGTATTGCATGTGAATTTTGCATCTACATCGGATGGCACCCTCTCCACCATCCCCTCTCCCCTTATCCCTCACTTACCAGTTTTTCTCCACCACCCCCCATCCTTCCCCCCCGACCTCCTTCCCGCCCCCACTTGCACCCCATCTCTCCCCTCTGATCCACCCCATCCCTACAACCTTAGGTCTCATCTACCCTCAAACAAGGATGGCATATCCCCCTCTAGACTGGGCCTGATCTCCTCTCCTCCCCCCCACAAATCCATATGTGGTAGAAAATCTCATCTATCTAATGTTATTCTAATTGTTGGGGTGGAAATTGCCTCTGGCAGACAATCCTCTCTTGATTGGGTACTTAGAGCTTTGGACACCCATGCACAGTCGCCCCCATAAAGTGGCTCTCTTTCAACTGTAGGGGCATGGCTAGCTTGACCAAAAAACTAGCCCTCAGAAGACTCTTTGAATCTGAGTCTATTGACATCATTTTCTTACAAGAAACCTTGGGAGAAGCTGACCTTACCTCCCGCACTCTCAGCTCTCTGAAGCCTAGCTAGATCTTTCAATCCCTGGATGTAATAGGGTGATCAGGCGGATTGGCCTTGGGTTATAACCCCCGCACCATAAACTTAAGGGCCTCCTGGGAGGGGGGGGGTAATTCATTGGTATGGATATTTTCTCATCTAAGTTGGGGATGGACCTCCATATTATCAATGTATATGGACCATGTCATAGCAAAGAGGCCTTTTGGAATCGAGTTCTCAATCTATCGATCACATCCTTGGAAAATCTTATCATCGACGGTGACCTAAATTTCTCCATTGGATATGGAGAATCCTCGGGGACCAGTGCACAAGTGGACATGCTCACTGAAATTATGGAGATGTTGCTGGATCAACATCATCTAACAAACATTCCTATAATTAAAACTCTTCCTACTTGGAGAAATTAGAGAGTGGGTGCTGCTGCATTAGCTAGGATACTGTACAGATTCCTGATCAAGGACTCTCTGATTCAAAAGCTATCCCTTTACAGACAATGGGTGGGATCTTGTGGTATTTCGGACCACTCCCCCATATTTATGGAGATCTCGGGTCCCCAAAAAAACAGGGGCACCGTTCAAATTCAATTCCACCTAGCTAAAGGACCCATCCTACATCCAAATGGTTAATTATTTCTGGTGACTTCATCCACCATCCAGAGGCAGAACTTGGACAGAAGGATTCTGCTCCAACCTCTCAGTGCTCAAAAAGCTCTCTATTAAATGGACCAAGGAAAAAACCAAGAGGGTCGACAATACCCTTGCTGAAGTTGAGCAATCTTTGGCATCTCTTCTAGACGACCAGAACAGAGGTTTCGCATCTGCTGATGCCAAGACCCATTTAATTGAATTGGAAAATCAGAAAGACAAAATACTGAAGGATCAGGAAGAAACCTGGTGACTCCGAAGCTGTGCAATCTGGTTACAAGCCGGGGATGAGAACACAAAGTTCTTCCCAAATTATGCAAAAGGAAGGAAAATATCCAATACTATCTAGAATATTCCCATGGAAGATGGAAGCATGGCAACTACCTTCAGACAACTCTCTCACTTGGTGAATAAACACTTCAGACACCTCTTTATGGCCCCCTGAGAGGAAACCATTGCTGAAATTTTTCGAATTGTAGGACACTTCCCCAGATTTGTGGATTTGGATTCGACCGAGGATCTCATTTCCCCAGTCACATAGGTGGAGCTAGAAGGAATGTTGAAATGGTTCAAGAAATATAAGAGTCCAGGTTTGGACGGATGGACTATCAAATTCTTCCTTGCCTTCTATGAACTCATTGGACTTGATCTGCTTAAGGTGGTAGAAGAATGAAAAACTTCTAGGTGTATGTATGAGGCTATTAACTCCACCTTCATTGCCTTGATCCCTAAATCTGACTCCCCTGCATGCTTTAATGATTTTCGCCCTATCTCCCTTTGTAACTGCTTGTGAAAAATCATAGCCAAGATTATTGCGAATCAGCTTCGATCCATTCTGTCTCGCCACATCTCCTCTGAACAATTTTCTTTCCTTCAGAATAGACAAATTCATGAAGCTATTGGAACCACTCAAGAAGCCCTCCATTCTATCATGCACAAAAAGATTAAAGGAGCCATTCTCAAAATTGATCTTGCCAAAGATTTTGATAGGGTCAGCTGGCTTTATATCAAAATGATTCTCACCCATCTGGGCTTCCCCCTCCCTTCATCAACTGGATCATGTGTTGCATCAACTCGGAATCCTTTAGTGTCCTCATTAATGGCTCTGCTTCGCATTTTTTCCATGCTGAGAAAGGCCTTCGGCAAGGATGCCCTCTTTCCCCTCTACTCTTCCTGATTGTAATGGAGGGCCTCAGCAGACTCATTGCAATAGCTAAGAGGGATGGACGATTACATGGGCTTAAAATGAATGACCTCTGCTACCTCACCCATCTACTTTTTGTTGATGATGTCCTCATTTTCCTAGATGGCAGCCAGCAGGACTCATCTACTTTCCATGACATCCTCAATCTCTTTGCTATGGCCACCGGCATGGAAGAAAATCACTCCAAATCCACCACCACCCTCTCTTATACTTCCCTCCATGAAGCCAGAATTTCTCATCAATTTTTTCGTTCCAACAACATCACCTGGAGGATGGCCTCAAATACCTGGGGTTCTGGCTCAAGCCCCACTTCTATTGAATTGCGGATTGGATTTGGCTTGTAATTAAAATTGAGAAGAGGTTGAAAAAATGGAAGCATCAGTTCCTCTCAAGAGAAGGTTGCCTTGTCCTCATAAAATCTGTCTTGGAAGCCACCCCTGTATATTGGATAAGGTTGGCTTGGATCCCTAAAGGAATTATTGCCCGCATACAGAAGATTTGTTGCAGATTCCTTTGGAATGGATATAAAGAGGGCAAGCCTTATGCATGAGTAGGATGGAAGCAAATTTCTCTACCTAAGAAATGGGGTGGTTGGGGTTTAAAAGACCTCTCTTTTTTTTTCTCATGCATTAGTAGCCAATATGGGATGGTACTTGCTCACTTCATAGAATCTTTGGACTGAAGTCACATATCACAAATATATCTGACCACATCATCTCATGGAATGGATATGCATTCCAACTTGGCCTCGCACAGGGATTTCTATTGTTTGGAAAGCTATACTTCATACTATGGCCAACATCAGAGCGGGTCTTGCTTGGAAAATTAATGAAGGCAATATGGCCCGAATAGGCATGGATCCATGGACCGATGGGGGAAACATGCATCAGCTACCTCCAGAGCTCATACACTTCCTGAACCAAAGGCACATTAAGGTGATCGCCCAGATAGCAGACATGGAGAACAACTCCATTTTTGAACAAGCATGGTTATCTTCTCGACACCTGGGCATTCCCAATCACTGGCATCAGAGCTGGGAAGGATATATTAATGCCCTTAATGAAGCTCATGTACGCATTAAGGAGGGCCCTGATGAGCTCATATGGACCCCGGCAGAACACGAGAAATACTCACCCAAAGCAGGCTACCCAAACCTCCTCTCGAACCGCAAACCACCTGTTCTTCTGGACTGGTGGCGAAAGATCTAGAAGCTCAAAGCACCTCCACGAGCTAGACTCTTTATGTGGAATGTGCTCAACAACAAGACACCTACCGGAGAAAATATTATGTGCAGATCTCACTACGGGTCACATTGGTGTGTCCTCTGTACTCAGGCGGAGGAGTCTAATGAACACCTATTTTTATTCTTCCCAATCAATGTACAGTTGTGGCAACAAGTTTTACATCTCCTCTCCAAGCAGGGAAGATGGCACGACCTCTTGATCCCTGAAGCATGGAACAACTAGATTGATGAGCAATAGGAAAAGAAGACTTGATGCTTACCTCTTTTCATATGTTGGACGATCTGGCTGACAAGGAATGGTATCATTTTTAAAGAAACACCAGCACGATGGCCACTCATAACAGCTAATATCATTTCCACCTAACATGAAATCCCGGAGGAGCCCCCGCCTACTACAATACGATCTCATACCTTTGAGACTATAGATCGATCCATCCCATGGGCATACTTTGATGGAGCAACCCAACCTCAAGGATGTGGGGAGGGGGTATCCTACTATACCTAACTGAACAACACCATTTCCAAATACAGTTGGGATTGGGGGAGGGAACAAACAACTTTGTAGAATTGATTACTCTCAGGTGTCTTCTGCGTTTTGAACTGGCACACTCATGCATTAAAATACAGATTTTTGGAGACTCCAAAATCATCATAAACTGGTTCAACAATATAAATAATTGTCATGCTCATACACTTAGAAACATTCTGGATGAGATTATGGTTTTCAAGGCACAATTTAACTCGATCACCTGTCAACACATTTTCAGGGAACATAACGAGGCTACCAACAAATTATCCAAGGAGGCCTCAGCACACCCCAGAGGCTTGTGGATGATTCAGGAACAACTCGGAGCAGAACAATATCAGTGTTACCATCGGCCATACATAGACAGAGCATATCTTCGGGCAAACAGGGCCTAATTTTGGATGGTTTTTCCTATTGTTGATACTCAGAATCATTATATGTAGATATTTATGTTTTTAAAATTATCTGCATGCTAGTCAAGATGAACACCCACTGAGGTAAATATGTACAGCGCTTTCTTGGTATGGCTTCGGCCAAAACTTATTATTTTTTGTAGATACTTGAACTGGCCTTGCCTAGCAGTTTATGCATATGCCACTGGCATCTACTATATGTAATTTTTCAAATTAATGGAAGATTACGATTTTTCCTTGTGAAAAAAAAAAACTTACATGTAGGCCATTGTATCTAAAATTTTATTTCCACAATCTAGTCTATTATCCCCTCTTTTGAACTCGCCCAATCATTAATGGAAATCCATCTAGATTTCTATGTTCCAATTGAAATTCAGCTAGAAAGGACATTTCAAGAAAAGGTGATTGTAAATAATTTGTTTCCTATAAATATATTAGCAATTAGTGTACATACTATATTCAAATTTATTTTTGTTCATTTAATTATATTCTTGTTACTAATGTTTGACCTATACATACATGTAGGAGTTAGAATGAGAGAATGGTTACATTGGAAGTACGACTATACCTAATCATGTTTCCTTTCATTAAGGTAGAATTAGGGATAGATTAATTTAGATTTAGATTCATTTTCTGTTTTCATTTATTCATTATTGCGTATTTTTAATAAGCAAGTAATGAATCAAGTTCTTCTTGGCATCCCCTTTCATTTTCTAGCAAAGTGGCTTAGAACATATCAAAAGCTCTTATGTAGTGAGAAAATACACACTTGTGAATCGCCTAACCATCTTGCTTTTGCAAAAATTCATCACATTGTTAAAAATGTTTTTATGATAAAATCATATATGACGAAATTCTAAGGAATTGATATGGCTTGGAAATTTTTGATTCACAAGTATTTCTAAAAAGCTCATTTTCACCACTTTTGTCCTCCAATGTAAATTTGAAGTGGATACAATTTGAAAGTTCATTACTTATAATTTTAGATTAAATAAGTAGATGATGTTGAACATATGCAAATTTTGAGAAATACATGGGAGAACTTGAAGATTCATGAGGTAAACTTACAGTCAATATTCTTCCAGGTATGCATTAATAGGTTCATCTTCATCTGTTGTTTTTTCTTTTTCCATAGTTTACTTCTTATTTATGTTTGTTTCTTTTGTAGGTCTTCATTGACTTGATTTTGGAGACTTGAGATAAGCAAGCAACCAATCCTTTCTAATCTACAACATGTCCAGGGAAGTATTTGTTGCTTCATCAGAATTTGGGTATTCTTTAGTTTTGTTTCTATTTATATTTTCCTTTCTTCGCATATTTAGCAATATGAGTCAATAATAATATTCTGCCTCTCATCGATGCAACTGAAATGAAATGCTTAGACTATTTATTGCTTATATTTGCTACAAACAGAGGAAACTTTGCACAAAATTCTTGCATCAAATAATCTTATCCATGATCTTGTCTATGCCTTTTCTGAATCTTACATTTTCTAGGTGAAGTTAAAACATTTTCCATATGTGCTTATTTGTTCTACATCCGCGTTAATCGCATTGCTTCTTCTGAATTGATTCAAGGCCTCTATCTGGTAATTATTAAAATCCAGATTTTTTGTTGTTCGCTTTCCAATATCGGATTCTTGGGATTATGTTATATCAGAACCATTTGAAAACATTTTCCGAGGCATTTATCTGAGATCCATGAGTCCTATTTTATTTTATCTGCTCAAAATCCTTGATCTCATAATCTCATAGAAGTCATATCGAACTATCTGAGTTTTGATATTCTATTTTTAGCCAATATTAATTTTGAGCTTCCTTTTATCGGAACTCTCATTTAAAAATCTCTACAATAAATATTTATTGAGACTTCCGACATCAGAAATGAAAATCAATCAAACTTCCACCCAAAACATTCAAATAATAAAAAGCTCATACAATATCGAAATGTGTAAATATCATAAGTTTTATTACATAAGTCCTCTGATATGTCTAAGCCCTCTGATATCCGATATGTTAATCCCTCTGATCACATAATCTTATCGAACCTCGAAGTTCTTGTCACCTCAGGGCTCCTTTGAAAATGTTATGATATCTTAATATCTCTCATCTTCGATGGCATTGAAACCTCCGTTAAGACGTAATCAGAATATCTCTAATCTCCAGTGGCGTGAAAAAACTCTAATATGATGTAATTAAAATATCTCTGATGGTATATAAATTCCTTCGATCAAGCTTCAATGGTTTTCGTTAATAATGTAAAGAAAATGTAATATGTAAACTTTGTTGGCATTATGATACAAGTGTTGTCCTTGATGGCAACTCACTCAGAGGTATGATACAGGTGATGGCAACTCAATCAGAGGATAGATCTTAGTACAGCATATCAAGAGAGAGATATACGCAGGTTAACCTTGATGAAAGTGTGTATACACGCGGGTGAGAAGAAAAAAGGCGCGTATGCGTACACACGCAGGTTCACAAAAGGAAAGGCGCGTACATGTTGGGAAACTAAGTTTTGGTCCATGGTATTTGGTCTATGGTATTTTGGTATTTGTCCGAGGTATTTGGTCCGAAGTGTTGACCCCAGGTATTAGGTCCAAGGTATTGTTTCTACATGGTTTTGGACCATGGTATTGAGAGAAGCCTAAACCTATATAAGGAGAAGATCATTAGGCCAAGGGGTGGAAGAGGAAGTAAAGAATGTCTGATGAAGTGTGAAGATCTAGTATTCTGGTTATGGGTTTGTGATGCTTGGCTCGATCTGAATCAAGTTCGAAATGGCAGCGAAGGTATAAGTAATTATCTTTAGATCTGTACGTGGGTTCTCTCTGGTAAAAGCGCATGTACACGTGGTTTTGAAACAGTCAAGTAGCGTATACATTATGAGATTTGATGTTTCAGGTTGTTGTTGGTTCTAGTGGTTGTTGCAAAGTTTTGGGCTCTGGTCTGTGTTCAGGTAACTGTATTTTGATGACAGGGTTTCAGTGATTTAGTATTGTGTGATTTAGAGATTGATGATGCAGGTATAAGTTGATGATTGTATTGCAGTGGTGATTATTTTGTATTTATGGATCCAGTCTTAAAATTTATGAAATGTGGTCCCTGGAAGAAAAGAGAAGGTTGTAGCCTTTTGTAGGCCAACACCTATGTACTAGTACATCAGCTAGTACAAGAGCTAAGGGGGTTGTAGCTCCCTTCTAAGAGAGTGTAGAGAACGAGAGAAGGTTGTAGCCTTCTGCAGGTAGAAGCCTGCGTACTGGTATATGATTGCACCAGTACAGAACCATTGTAAAAAGAAGTTTCTTATTAAAGAAGATAGAGACGAATTGTAGCAGGTGGTTTTCACCCACATTGGCTTTCCACCTTATATCATGGTGTTCATGTGTGTTGCTTATGTGTGATGATTTATTCTGTTTTACTGCTCCTGTTTACTGTTCATAATGTTTTGATGCACTCATTAAGGATCAACTAACTAAATCAGAAGTTTACTGGATATACGCTTGTTGCATTACACACAATTGCGTATACACGCGGTTTGCCTTAACTGAAGTAGCGTATATGAATCTTAATATGGAAATGAAAAAGTTATATTGATTTGATAACACTGATTCACCCCCCCCCCCTCATCTCAGTATTATTTCCATCAAACTTTTGCCTTGAATTTTGAGATTTTATGAGAATCATGGAGTGAATATAAAATTTGAAATATTAAGATAACAATTATCTCTACAAAAGCACATCATCATTCTCATTTCTGATGGATCTCGTTTACTTCTGATTCCTTGAACATGAAACATTGATTTCTTCTATTTTATTGCTTGCCTTAGTTCAAATTTAATAAATGATGATTTTGGGTCAATAAGATTTCAGAAAATTCAACTTCTTCATACTTTTAATTTTAATTAAAATAAGAATTTATCTTTTGTTGTAGAAAATGATATCTCTTAGGTAAGGTCAAACGAAATTTTCCAATGGTAAGTTTCATATGCCCACTTTCATTCATTTATATTTCTTCACTTTTGGTTTCACTTTTGTTTTTTAGCTTTTGCTGATATAAAACTCTGTTTTTCAGTTCTTCATAAACTATTTCACACCTCTACTAGATCATATTTGGAGCTCATTGTCCTTGTTTGCTTTTGAGTTTTGGAGAAACAATAATGCTCCTCATCAAATCAACTAATTTGAGGAGTTTCAGAACCTTTAGTTTATTTCTTAAACTTTGTTTTTATCATAAAATAATTAAGATGCTTTTATGTAGGGTTTTCTTTGAAACAAGAAAATTAGCAGCCGACGAAGACTTCTCATTTAGCTTGTTATCTCTCATCACTGCTATTCAAACTTTAATTTCATAAGTTTAATTGCTTGTAACTCCTCAAAATAAAATTTACTAGATTCTCTACATAAGACGAAAACACATGGTTTTCTTCTTTCATTCATTTGTTGAGACGTTTTATAGTTAATCTTGATGGAGTTGGTTCTTTAAATTTGGGATTTTTCTTTCAACTTTTACTTTCTTCATTTTACATTTTTTGGAGTTTGTTGATTTCTTTTTACTTCAGTTTGGAATTTTTTTCTTTTTTCTTTTCGTTTTGGCTTGATTTTGGTGACTCTGACATGATTTATGTGGAAGGCCTTTCTTCATCCAACAATGGTTGACATACATAGAAAATCTTTACTCTGTCTAGTTCAATGAATTCCATTTATCATTAAAGGTATATATTTATGGAACCATAAATCCCTATTGCTTTAAAACTTTTCCATGGAGGAACACACATCCTTTCTAAGTAATATGGTTCACCTTTTCAAGGAAAGAATTGACCTAAGTTTAACTCAGCAGATCTATCCCACCCATCCACTTTATAAAATCCTTTGATTGATAGTAGCAAAAAAAGAATCTGGAGTCAACATTATGAAAGTATTATATCTATTAACATAAGTCTCGATTACCATCCCATCTCTTTCACTCAGGTACATCATTAACTAAAATCTCGCAAATGCACTTTTCAAAAGGGTGATTAAAAGAAGAAGCATGAGAAATACAAGTAAACCCGTTGGGGCTATGGACACTCACTGGCATCCGGGTTAGGCTTGTATCACATAAAAGACAACTTCGTCGGGGTACTGTTCAGACTCACTGGCAACAAAGCAATGTCAGAGACCATTCATAATAATGGATATATGTTTTATAATAAAAACTCCTATCTGTACCTTCTTCTATTTCTCATACGAGATAATTTTAAAATATTTTTCTCCCAAATTTCGGATTCATGACTTTTCTTAAGTCTGCTTTGAGTTCTTATTTTTTCAAACTCATATTGCTTAATCTATTTATGTGGGATCCATGGAAATGTTTTACTATTTGATGATTAAATGCTCCATTATTTTTAACCTATGCGTAAATTAAAGTTCATTATCTTTAACTCGAAATAATTGGTTATTCCCAACGTGTCGCCAGTGTTGTACTGAAAACTCAACACCCCAATTTTTGACTTATTTATTTCAAATAATGGGGACCATTTCCATAAATTTTTGGCTAAATCACCTTTTTAATATTTTCTTTTGGTTAAGTGTCCTACAATTTTACCAATTTTTCATTTTAGTCGGATTTTTATTTTTATTGCATCGTTGAGTTCGACTTTTCGCTATCTTTCCATTGGTCATCTCATTTGGTTATAGGGTTTGCAAATGCTGTTGAACCGAAATTCGATAATTTTTAGCGCATGAGTTTAAAAATGTACAAAATATATATTATTTTAATTTTTGTAAATAAATTAATAGTTCATTGTAAATATTAAATTCTAGTTAATTTTTACTAATTTTTTTCATTTTTAACTAATGGTCCTACAAAATCACTCAGCCAAATTGTAAAGAAATTAAATTTATGCGTTTTTAGAATCTCGGTAATCAATTTCAATTCCTAATTTTAAAAGAAATTACGAGACCCAAAATCTCAAAATTGTAGTGGATGTATTTCATTTTCTAGGATTTTTAATTACTAAAATGGTTGTCGTTTATAATGGAAGAGTTCCACTCCAAGTGAGCCCCAGTTCACCTCACCTCCTCCCTTCCTTTACAAAAGTGTAGATATCCAATAAAACTCCCGTTAAATTTTTTCCAATATTTCAAAAAAATACGATATTAAAAAAAAAATCCAATATTAAAAAAAAAAAATTCAATATTTAAAATACCGATATCGGATATTGGACATCATATTTTTATTTTGGCTCACATTTCAAAACTTACAATATCATTAAACTCCGATATCTCGTATTCATTTCGTGATGTTATTTAAAATTTATCGAAGGTCTATATTTCTTCTGTTTAAAGTCGCCTCCATTTTTTGTTTGATCCATTAATGGATCTTAAAGCCACGTAAAGTTTGTAATATTGGTTTGTTTTTTTATTATATTAACTATATTAAAATTATAATATTATATTATATTTTAATATAATTAAATTTTAATTTTAATTAATTTTTAATCTATTTTAATTTTTAATTAAAAATTATTTTAATTGTATATAATTAGTTTATAATTAATTTAATATTTTTAAATTAATATTTTTTTGTAAATAAGATAAAATATATTACTTGGTAAACTGACAAATTACAAAATTTGGGTTGTGTGGGAGAGAGAACCCAACACAAGACCCAACCGAATTCCTTGTGATGGCCATAGAATTGTCTTTTTTACAGTACGACCATGACAAAAGAGGGTTCTGAGTACATAGGTGGAAACCGATAGGTGCCTTCTTTACAACATTCTCAAAATTGAGAGTATAGAATCCGAGAAAAGAGAATAAAGCTTTATTGTGGCTGACCAACCAGCGGTTGTTTTTCTCCGCGACAGAAAGCCTTTCGCGGAGGAAGAAGAACATAAACAAAGGAAGAAAAACAAGGAAGTAAGTCGATGACATCACTCCTCGTTGGTGGTGACCAGATCCTCATCCAAACGAATGGGAGTCTCCTAAGAGCTTCCCTCCTACTGTGTGGTGGTGATCTGTCGACTAGTGGTGATCTGTCGACTCGTGGAGGCCCCAACGTCCTCTTTCTTGATGCTAGGGGATCCTTCAGCAGTCGGATGGACCTTCGTTGTCGACTTCTTCTTGATAACAGCGTAATGCAGAGCATCCCGAGTGATGAATCTGTAGTGGTGGATGGCTTCTACATACATCACAAACTTCTCAGTAAGCCAGTCAATCTTTGTTTACCTATCCTTGGTGCACTCCTCTTGTTCCTAAATTGCAAGTCCCATGATGGTTTTCATTTTCCACCATGTTTCGATAGTACGCACATAGAGATTTTCCCGTGCCCGGGTAAAAGCGGGGTTCGGAATCCAGGCAAAGTTGGCGTCGACCTCCTTAGTAGTGACCTCTCTATGGAGAACATTTGCTTGGGCTTCTAAATCTGAACTTTTCTGTTGAGTTTCCAGATTAACGTCGCTGCGTAGCACAGAGTTTCACGCCTATCATATGCCTCTCCGCAAGTGGTATGGGCTGGGCCCAGGGACTACCAGCAGGAGGCTGCGTGACTGCGCGCACCTCCCCAACTTGAACTAGGGGTGGAGCAATTCTTCAAGGCCATGAGAGAAACAGAATGGCTGGAGAGGGAGGGGAACCAAAGAGCGAAGGGCCAACGGAGAGGGATAATGGCAAAGAGAAGAATGAGGGGGATAAGGGGGAGGGGTAAATTTATAGAAGTCAGGGGATGGAGGGAGGCCAGAATAAGGGAGAGGGGGAGGGAAGGGGAAGCATGCGAAGATCTGATGGAGGGCGGTGGAGGAATGGCAGAGAAGAGAGGATGTGACTGTGAGGCGGCGGTCACACAGGGGAGAGGGGAAGTAGCATCGCAAGCTCTAGAATCAGGCGAGCTAAGGATGAGTCTGTACTCGAGTGTCATCCACCTACCCTTCCAACTGAGCAGAGAATCGACCTTGAAATGATGATTGGTACGCGAAAAGTTATTGTTTGGTAGAGTGGTTATCTTCATCATTGATTGATGCACATTATTGGCAGGGTTCAATTTCCTCCAAATCCTACCACGCTTGGGACTTTAGGCATAAGGTACCAGTTTTACCCTCATTCACCAGTCTATCTGTGAGTTTATTTCCCTTCCGTCTGATCTCTTGAAAGTGAAGGCATGCCATGCCATCAATTCCCTTCTTAATCTGTTGTATTATTTTATTCAAGCACTGGTTTTCTGAGATTTTGTCCACCTCGATGCCCTGCTGAAGTTTTTTGTCGATCTAGGTGGCCAGCGTGGAATCTCCTTCAACTATTAGAGGATTGAGCTTTAGGTTGTGTGTTGTGGTGATTCCATTTTCCAAGGAATGAATTTTTGCGGCATTGTCTGTGGTTGAACCTATATTGCCCTCATTTATCTAGATTATCTCTCCTTTAGAGTTTCTGAAGACTCGTCCAAAACTGACTAGGCCCGGAAACCCTTTAGTTGTGTCGTCATAGTTGAGCTTGAAGGTCCCCTTCTCTGGCGGCCGCCGGGTGTTATTTTTATTTTCAAGCCTGGGGAGGGGGGTGACTTCATGGACCTTGATATGAAGGAGATCCAACATTGAGAGAATTCTCACTTTGAATAAGGTGGGAGGGGCTTTGACAATCTGAGTGGGTAGAGAGGTCACTGTTTCCCGGAGCGCACTTTTGATCTTCGAGATAATGATTTCCTCCTGGGTGGAGATGCCACGAAAGATTCTTGCGTTGCGCTCCTTCCACAAAACCCAGCAGATCAGCCCAAGAATTAAATTCCATGTGCAGTTAACTAGAGGATGTGGGGAGAAGATAGTTCTCTAGCTCATGATGGTACTTTGAATAGAAGAGGGGTCCCGATCAGAGCTATTAAAGACCAGAGAAATCCAATTCCATAAATTGGACTTGAAAGGGCAGACATTTAACAGATGATTGGGAGTTTCTTCTTCTTGCTGGGAGAGGGGAATCTCAAAGGGCCAATAAAGCCTTTTCTTCTTAGATTGTCCCATGTTAAAACTTTTCTATGCATGACTAACCATAGAAAGATAGAAATTTTCGGCCAATGCTTCTTGTCCCAGATTGTGTTCCACTTCGGTTCTGGTTGAAGTTGATCGTGCTTGGCTATGTATCTGTAGGCTTCTCTTAATATGAAGTGTCCAGCTGAGTTTTTCCCCCATATGACTTTGTCCTTAGCAAAGTCAAGGAGGATTTTTCTTTTTTGTAATTCTGAAGGGAGGTCCAACCAGGCTTGGGGGTTCATATGGGGAGTCCATTCCTCTTGTTTCATCCAAATTCTTCATCTGTCATTTTCTTCACTTTTTTTTCCAGTACTGGTTAACTTTGATCTTCCCTCTGTTTTGAATTTCAGCCTTGATTTGGTGATAATGATCTTGATCAAGTTTTGGCCTTTGTTTCCAGGCATCTTATCAGAAAAGAGCCTTGTTTTCATTGCCTATTTCCCAAAAACTATGTTTTTGAATGATGTCCCTGTTCTCCTACACTTGATTCTAGATGACTAAACCTTTGATATTTCCATTGAGCCTTATGATTTTCTCTTGTTTTAGGGAGGGGTGTACCTCTATTTCCATAGGATTCCTTAAGGGGAATTAGGGTTTTCCATCCATCTCCATAATTTTTTGGCTCCTAGGGCCTTTCCTAGGAGGTCTATGTCTCTAAGACCAAGGCCACCATCTTTTTTGGGCTTGTAGATTTTTTCCCATTGTACCAGAGCCCATTTTTGTTTGACCTCTGTGCCTCTCCATAAGAATTTCCTCTGAAGGTTTCTGATTTTTTTTTAAATCATTTTTGGGGCTGCCAGAGTCGAGTACAAGTAAAGCAGGATGGCCTGTAAAACAAATTTAACCAGGATAAGACGACCTGACAAATTGAGAGATTTGAAGGTCCAGTTGGCAATTCGTTTCTCCATCTGGTTAATCAGGTTCTCCCAAGTGGCCCGAGAGAGAGGCCTATCTGTAAGGGGAACACCAAGGTAGGTGGAGGGGAGGGAAATAATGGGAATGGCCAGGAGTCTGGTGATGTTCCTGCAAATGGGCAGCGGAGTGTTAAAGAAGAACAACTTCAATTTCAAGGGGTTGATGGACGTACCAGAAGCAGCAGAGAAGTACGACGGGATGGACATGAAAGAGGCGACCTCTTTGATAGATGGGAGGCCCATGAGAAGCGTATCATCCACAAATTTTTGGTGCGTTGAAGGGGGGCAAAGGCATGGGGCTAGAGACCATAGAGATTATTTTCATGCAGGGTAGTAGAGATAGAGTGGCTTAGCCCTTATACCATTTTAACAAAGAGGAAGGGAGAGATTGGATCCCCTTACCTGATACCCCTGGTAGGATTAAAGGGTTGTGAAAGTGATCCATTCATGAGGATGGAGAAGAAATCTCTCGACACCGTAGCCATGATCCACTTGATGCTTTCTTTTTGGAACCCAAATGCATCTAGGACCTGTCTCATATAGTTCCAACTAATTTTGTCAAAGGTTTTGGACATTCTAGCTCAATCATCATGCCAGGTTTTTTTGGGGATTTAAGAGAGTGGATAAGCTCATGAGAGAGGATGATACTATCCGTTATTTTCCTTCCTTCCACATATCCAGACTGTTGGTTGGATATGAGGAGAGAGAGGATGAATTTATATCGATTGGCAAGAACCTTGGATATTGTTTTGTATATGACATTGCAGAGGGCTACGGGCCTAAATTTGTCTGGGGAATCTGCAAAGATTCCCTTAGGAATAAAAGTCAGGAAAGTAGAGTTAAAGGCTTTAAGGATAAACTTCTGAATTCGAGATTCCTCCCCCAGTGCATGTACTTCCAAATTTATAATAGGCCAGCAAGCTTTGTAGAAATCAAGGGTGAAACCATCTGTACCTAGAGCTTTGTGTTGGGCGCGAGATCCCCCAAGGAAATTTTTGGGGCTTAGAGCCCAGGTTTTGGTCATAAATTGTATCTTTGATGTAAAGACTCTGCATTTTTTGGGCACGGAGCATGTAGCTTGTAAATGAGTCATAGGGTTGTCCGCCCTTAATTTTGTCATGTAATATCAGCTAGAGAAATCTACCCATGGTCCGCGAACCATGGGTTTGTATAAATAGAGTGAGGCTCTAAGTTGTAAATAAGGGAATGAAAATGAAATGATCATGGAATAGAAGCATAGCGGAAGATATAAGGGTAAAGTCGAGTCTTTGGGTCGTAGAGTAGGAGAAGGCTCTGTAGCTGAGTGCGCAGAGGCCTAGTAGTCTGCATTTGAGTACGCAAACCCCTGCAGCTAAGTGTGCAGGGCAGGTTGAGTCTGTAACCGTTGAAGCATTAATAAAGAGAAGTTTTATACCATTCCTGTGTATTTGTTTACTATTTTCTGCATTGAATGTATTGGGTATAAATTACATTTATGTTGTTTATATGATGCACGAACACATATGATTGTGTTGATTAAGTGAATGTGAGTTAAAGTATCTGGTTACACGAAGTTGACTAACATCTATATGAGGATAAGTAAGATATGCGTGTAACTTGGGGAAATAGCGCAGATCGCTGCCATAGCAGCGCGAAATCACCTCAGCCCCTAGTTAGGGCTACACGAAGGACAATTATCGTAGATCGCGAAGGTATCGCAGGTCAGAATAGTGTGCGAAGTGACCTGCACGAAGGCAGGCACAGTTGGACTAAATCGACCCCTTAGACATCTCGAGGGTGCGGAAACTTGGTTCCAGCATCCCTCCATACTGCTTTGGGTGAGACTTCAGTTCACGCTCCACGGGCTGATGCCGAAAGGGCTAGTAGTGTAGGGATTTTTTTGGCTAATTAACTCCAAACCTAGGTTAGGCCCCATCAAGCCAAAAAATGGTTCTATTGTCGGGACCAGAATCTGCATAGAGATTTCTGATGTCGTATCATTGGAATCCAACTAAAAACAAAATTGAAGGCTGGTTGGACAGAAGAATTCACGAGTTCACAGAGCAGGAGAATAGGAACTGTGACTGACAAAAGAAGAGTGGTTAGACTGCTACCTGTACATAGAGATCCATGAAATCTTCTTCGTCTCTTTCCCTACTAAGTTGTACGAGTGGATGGCGAAGCTATCAAATAGCCAAGGAAGGTTGGAAGCATCAGAGGATAAGATCGCACGCGTCATTGATCATTGGCTCGATCGTATTATAGGAGGATTCATTACTGAGTTCGCGGTTGACACCTTAGTCAGCTACAATGAGGCATAGCGACGCTTTCTTAAGGGACTGCGAGGAAAGTACGTAAAGTCTCTGAATACTTCGATTAAAATGTTATTGTGTGAAAAGAGGGTTATGCAATTACCTTGATGTTCAAGGCTATGCGAAGTGGAAAAACTTATAGGAACGAAGGAAATAACGGACCAGAAACTAGCCCCTTGATTTCATCTCCATGAGGGGACAAGGAAGAACTCACGAAGGTCTCACCGCAAAGTGTGATCCATCTGATAAGGAAAATAATTCCGCGAATACCACCCCCACCCACACCACCACCAGCTTCACCACCTTCAACTCCATCTTCACCCGTACCACCTCCGCCACCATTGCGATTCAATATGGAAAGCATGATAAAGTTTCCTGTGTTCAAGGGATTAGGAAATGAGGATCCGAACCAATTTTGGTTCGTTGTAAGAGCCGTATGGGAAGTGCAAGGAGTTACGGATGACAATCTAAAGAAAGCGACACTAGTTAGCACCTTACAGGACCACACGCTAACCTAGTGTATTAAGCACTCCAATGATAATCCAAATTCGAGAATCGCAAATATCTAAGCAATGCTAAACAGAGAATTTAGCAGGCCGAAGCCTGAAGCACAGTCGATCATTGGATTCAAACAAATCAAGATGCTACCAGGCGAGACTCCTTGGGAGCTAGATCAAAGACTGAAATGCACGATTCGCGAAGCTAATATGAATCTGACAGATGGACAATATCGCGAATGGTTTGTAGCATCGCTAACATCACATCTGAGGAGTGCGCTATCACAACAGAAGTTAACGACTCAGGTAGAGGTCCTAGCGATCATGATGAGGCTACATGAGACCCCAATGCAGGATCCTAACTTGGGAGTTCAACAAATCCATGCGCAGCTAAATAATTTATGCCTAGAAATGCAGAGTCTGAAACAAGATAGGGTAGCTCGACCAGAAGTGTGCAAAGAGGTGTGGTGCCTAAAATGCGAAGGTCAAGGCCATGATAAGGACCACTACCCAGTTTTCATGAATTACCTTGCATGAGCAGGACCGATGCCATTAAGGCCGGAAGCACAAGAAGAACCTAGTGCAGTGCCTGCTTTATGGTGCGCAATTTGTCAAATAGGAGGAAAACACACTACGGACAACTGCCATTTGTTACAGACGTATACACAAAATTCACAACAATTGTTCTGTAACTTTTGTAGGTTGGTGGGACACGATGAGCGTATTTGTAGGAGCTATGAGTTGATGATGGATAGAACTCCCACCTACAGAGTTCAGGCCAAATCACAGCCCCTAGACCAG
Organism: Pinus tabuliformis; assembly: GCA_031772625.1. Classification (NCBI taxonomy): domain Eukaryota; kingdom Viridiplantae; phylum Streptophyta; class Pinopsida; order Pinales; family Pinaceae; genus Pinus; species Pinus tabuliformis. Next base: position 1,584,669,420 of record CM062820.1, on the reverse strand, counting down.
AATGTAGGAGTGGTGTGAACAGGATTTCAGGGGCGCGGACGAGGCCGAGGCAGAAGAGGACCTGGAAGAGGTTGCATTCAGTTGATATGCTACAATTATGGAGGGCCAGGACATTATGCCCGCGATTGTATGAATCCGATGTGGCCGTCCTGTTTATATCGCACCTTGTTTGATCATGATACGGAATACTTTCCTATGCTAATAGCTAGGATACGCAACAAAGGAGCGCTAGCACCTCCCTGACTCAAAACCTACAGATGATGAGGTCTGCACCATGCGAGGAAGATCCCAATGTCAACATTGTGCTCCAAAGTGGAATCGCTATGGGAGGTGACAAAGGCAAACAACCGGAAGATAGTACTTGGGTTCGCAAAGCCCCGGCGAAAGAAGCAGAGTTTGACTTGGAGCGTGCTCGGGAAACCTTCATGGAAGCCAAGAAGAGCTTCGCTGAGGCCTCTACTTCAGGAATAAAAGATAGACTGGAGTTGGATATGGACCCATCCATGCTCACAACGTTCTTGGAAACATGTATGAAGTTACTGTTGCACAGTAAAGTTGTAAAAGGATTGCAGGAACTCATTAACAGATGTGTTGGGACCACGCCAGGAGAACCGCGCATGGTCAGAAAGATTGGAAAGCATAAGACAAGGACGAGAAGAGAAATGAGGTTAACCACGCAAATTGGAGAATATGAAATAAACCAAGTAATTCTGGATTTAGGATCGAATGCGAATGTTCTGCCAAAGCAGACATGGGAGCGAATGGGGAGACCTACGCTATAATGGTCTCCTATTCAGCTGTGAATGGCGAACTAGCAGAAGATAATACCCATGGGGCAATTGTAGGGAATCACTGTGGATATTGACGGAGAGAGCGCACTATTATAATTTGAAGTGATAGAAATTGTTGATGACAGCAATCCCTACCCCGCGCTCTTAGGAATTGATTGGGCCACTGACATGAATGGGGTGATTAATCTGAAGAAGTGCAAGATGATTTTTGAGAAGAAGTCACTATGCGTAGTTATACCTCTGGACCCTGCTGAAGGATCGCGCTATACAGAGCTGGTGCGCGACTATGAAAGTGATGATGATTTGGACTGCATCTATAAGATAACAGCGCGAAACCAGGACTGGGTGAATCCCATTGTGGATGGACGGCTTGCATGGGAGCACGAGAGCTCCTGTACTTCGGATTCGGATGAGGAGATGGAGTGGTGGTAGAATCGGTTACATGAGGTAACTACGCTTAATTGTAATATGATGACAAGGTCACTGTGCTGCATATCGACAGAAGTAAGAGACCTACCTACTTATGATGGCCTAAGTGAGGTAGATACCTTCTTGAATAAATTTGAAAGGGAGGTGTTGGAAAAGCAACGCTTCCAGGCCTTGAATTGGGTACTGCGCACTACGCCCGTGAGGTGGTGGGGTATGCACAAAGGGAGCTTTGACGACTGGTGCGAATGTAGAAGAATGATGCGAACACAATTTGGGAAGCCTAAGGCGCAATCGACAAACAAGTACAATGGATGGAATGATCTGCACGCGCATCTGGCTAGGTGCGCGCAGGCATATGAAAATCAACCTGTGTAGATGCATATGAGCTCCGCGCTGAGGGGTATGGTCAATAAGCATGTCTTGGGGGGGCAAATGAGAAAATGGATCTCTATGTTGGAAAGACAATATGTAGGACGAAAAATCGTGCAGAAGGTTCTCCGCGTAGAAGCGTCGACAAGGTATGCAATGCGCTGAACAAAGTATGTAATGCACAGTGAAGTGATTGGGACCTGTGCGTACTCGTCATATTATGGGCTTATAGGACGACATGCAAGAAACTGACAAGACAAACACCTTTTTGGCTGGTCTATGGAGTGGAAGCTATAATTCCTATGGAATACATCATGCCTAGTCTGCGCATAGCGGCGCTCACAGGTATGACAGATCGCAGCGCCTTGGAAGAGAGGCTCACGCAGATGGAGGAGCTCGAAGAGGAACGATTTTTGGCTAGATTCCACCAGTAGGTGCAAAAGCAGCACGAAAAGGCCTGGCATGATCGGCATATTAAGTTGCGCACCTTTAAGGTGAATGATTTGGTGTTGCTATATGATAGTAAGTTTGATCAATTCCTAGGGAAGCTCAGAATGCATTGGTTGGGACCGTATGTTATTAAGGAGATCATAGATGGTGGTGTGGTGCAGTTGGTAAAGTTAAATGGAGAACTCTTCCCAGGAAAAGTCAATGGCAGTCGTTTGAAGCTATACACGATGGCCCGACCATCTGACTAGCCGCAAGAAACATAAGCTTAGCACTCCAGGGAGCTGAAAGGAGGTGTGGGACTATAAACTACTCTGCCCGGGAGCTGCGCGATGACAATACTGCACGCAGTAGCGAAGTGTCACAGGTTTTGCGACAGTGCGAGGGTAGCTGCACTGCCACGCGGGTTGGTTGGAAAGTGACCGTTACAGTCACTATTCACGATGTGATGCTTGGTTTGAGACCAAATGGAGCAGGCGACAGGCATTTAAGGCGAACTTTATGGGCTAGATTTGGGAAAATATGCCACCAAGGGAGCATTAATGGACCAAAAGAGGGGGGAATGGTCGAATTCAAATTCAAAAGGCACTATAAATTACAAGTGGCTATCCAGCGAACAACGCTTGCCATTTTGAGAACTGAGATTTTGCGTTATTAACTGTGTATGGACCTTTCGAACTTTGAGGCTTTGAGAGGAAGCTCAGTGTTTTAAACATTGCCGAAGGAAATGCATGACCTTCTAACGAGAATGATGACAGTGCTTGAGGAAGCCATGGATACCAGAGCAATGACCACTGAGGAGGCCATGCAGGCCATAATGGTAGGAGATGCCCCAGAAAGTGTCAGGATAGTCGCAAAAATCCCTAAATTGCCACACACACCGAGACCCAAGAAAGACAAGTAGCCTATGGTACCGATGCGCGTGTCCCCTAGGAATCCGTTAAAGGGGAAGGGGAAGGCGGTCAACTTGGAAACCAATGAGGAGGAAGAATTCAAAGAAATCCTAGTAGAGAAGGAAGAGGATGTAGAGATGGAGGTGGAAACCCAGGGTGCGGACCCTCTGACCAAGATACCCGCTAATGTTCCTCCGGGGAAGGGGAAAGCAAGGGTGCCCAAGGACCTAGATGAGAGAAAGAGCTCTCTGCAGACTCCGTTGCTCCCCAACGGCATCATTTTTTACGGAACGCACTTGGGGCGAGTGCCTGCGCTAAAGTTTGACGACTGGGATCTCATGGACCATGAGAAATTCCCACATTTGGAAACCGTGCAGCTCATGCACTAGAAGAAAAGCACACCGTTAGAAGTTATAGAGTTGGAGCCGCGCCAATGGTTGCGAGGTGTAGAGAAAGCAGGATTGTTAAACCTACTCTGGGTGCCACATTACTATCCCGCCCTAATGACTATTTTCGTCATCAGGCAGCTGCTCTACCTGGTGCATGATGGGTATTTGTGGCTAGAGGAGGCCATCCCATCATGGATCATCTGATTCACAGAATTACCTGGCTCCCTTGCAAAGGGGAAGATCCAGCGAACATATCCAAGGGTAAAAGTGATGATTTGGCCATTGCAGAGGCCATGAAGAAGAAGTTCAAGCTAGAGAAGAAAAAGAAAGGGTACGCGATCTCCAGTATCAATAATGTTGCGGTCAAAGTCGCGACGCAGATATTGGTTGTGAAAGTTATGCAGAAGTGTTGTGCGAATGAGGTGCCCGCGTCAGTGATTGGACTTGCCACGTAGTGCGCAGAGGGGGTCCAGTTTAACTGGGCGGATTACTTGTGTAGAGAGTTCCTACAAAACTTCCATGAGGCGCAAGAGCAGGGGAAAACTTTCCACTATGCATGGCTTTTCCTATCCATAGTGATGGTGGCTTGGGAATTGCCCAGGGATAGCCAGTTCTTAACGATTGCGCAGGATATTCCAGAGGTAGCGAAGTATGCTTCACTGTGGGCAACCCGAGATGTGCAGAGAATCAGAGATAGTGAAATATTATGGGTGTTCATGGAGATGAACATCAGAATGGGGATTAACCACAAGCCACGGTTATCGCCCACAATTTATAACAGTTTGTAGAGCTTTGCGGAGTTCAAGGCAGATTTTCATCACATGTACATCAGCGCAAGGAAGGACCTCACAAAGGCATGGAAGGAGCTACCTTATCTAGCGACAGACGATGTCATATTCGCCATTCTTGAGTCATGGCCGCCGGAGTGGGGCGCTCCCATCAGCTCCGCGATGGAAGCAGAGAAGTCCGATACATAGAGGAAGAAGGAGGAGGCAAAACTGCGGATGGAGCAGTTGGCAGAAAAGCGATGGAATGAAGCAGCAGCAGCCAAGGCCTAGGAGGCGCACGATGATGTGAATATAGCAAAAGAGCAGCAGAGGGCACCTGAGAAGGAGCGTGAGGGAGAAAAGTCGCCTTCACCCAAACAAGAGACAGAAACAGAGGAAGGTGGCGCGGACCCATAGACAGCGTCCAAACAGCTAAAGTGACAATGCCTGAGAGAGCAGGTGGGGCCGCAGAAGAAGTCAAAGGCCTCAAAGACTTCTTTCGACTTGATCACCCTCACTAAGGGGGATCTCCATGACATTGGGGAGACAGTGTGCGACGTCACCATGGAGGCCCTCCAGCAGTTCGCGAAGGAAAACCAAATGGTGTTGGGGGCCCTCTGGGTGTAGATTCAGGAGTTGCAGGTGCACACTCCACAGGATGGTACTCTATCAACTAGCCTCGAATTAGGTATGACCGCGGTTGAGGAAATGTTGCACGACCCTATGACCAGCACTATAGTGCTGCCAGAAGGAGCACTGATATTAGAAAATGAGGCTGACAGGCCGATGGTCAGTATGCTAAAGGGAGTTGGAATAAATATGGTTGTGCTCCCTCGGGAGACGCTCTATGTTCTACAGGACGGAGTGACTGCAGAACTGCAAGCCATGGAGGGTTGCACACTCCAAGTCATGAATGAGTAGCGAATCAGTATAGAACAATTGAGCTTGCAGCGCGACAAGGTAGTGGCGTAAAACTGGCAGATTATGTAGGTGGTCGAGGATGCTTGCAAAATGGTCCCGGAGTTGGCCATCCCAGCAGAAGACCCAATGGAGGCGCGCATCCGGAAACTCGCAGCAAGGGTGCATGAGGCGAAGGAAGAGATGGCCAAGGTGCAGCTGGAGTTGAACCCTCAAATAGCTGAGCTCCAATTGAAGGCATAGCCTTCAACTCTGCTAGAGGTGAAGGAACAGCGCGCCAGTGCCATTACAACAGGAATAGTGGAGATCAACAGTGCAGTGAAAGACTGCACCCGACTATTTGAGGAGTCATTCGAGGTTCTCACTACTTTGTAGGAGGACCCAAACATACAACACTTATAAACAGAGGCGTATGAGCTGCAACAGAAGTATGACAAAGTCAAAGGGACCATGCAGAGGGTGGCCCTTACACAGAGGCTCACGCAGATGCAACAAGAAAAAGTGCTCAAGGAAGAGGTAGACGTTGCACGACATAAGGAAGTCATTTTGAAAGTGCGCATACAACCATGGATTGATGAGGCGTTCGTCATTACCACCTCGATAGAAGTAAAGCTCGTGCATGTTATACTCCTATACCAATAGGTGTCATATTTCATGATTGACTTGTTGAGCTCTGTATTATGTTCATCCCTTTCCTTGTTGCAAAGGTTTTCCATATCATCAAAGAAAAAATCAAAAAATCAAAAATTGTAAAGAGAGTATGTCCTAAAAGAAAAATCAAGGGGTAAAAAGAATAAGATGGTCAAAAAAAAAAGTGAAAGAAATGAACCCCAAATAAAGAAAGACCAGGAAAGTGTGCAAGTACAAAATGCCACTACTTTTTCATTTTTCTATAATAAGCATTGTGTGCAACTTGTTAAAATGTGCCACAATTGATGAATGGCCAAACAGCTTAATCTTGGCTAGTTCATATTTGAATTTCCTGTTTTAGAGATAGAGAATAAAAATCTGACCAAATTGTTTAATCTTGGCAGATAAGTAGATAGGTAGAGAAGCAAAGGAGCTCAAAAGTTAAATCTGAGCCCTTGTAGGTCATAAGTGCAGACTTAGGTAGGCTTGCCACGTGAAGAAAAGAAAAGTTCATGAGGGTTTTCCAGTCCAAGTGCACCCAAGTAAAGAAGGAAAAAATGCTAGGCCAAGTAGGCAGGGTAGGTAGATTGGTGTTGTAGAATGATACTTGTGATAGGCCATGTCTCTAAATGTGTTAATCTTTATCTCTATCACAAGTGCAATGGCGGACATTATACTTGAAGCAGCTCAAGCGAGGTAAGGTTTCATAACTAACTCCCCTTCATATTTTTCCCTAATCATTTACTAATTCCCCCCCTAAAATATTAAGAATCTGTTCTTAATATCACTAAAAGCCACTCCTTCCACTTCATCAATTGCCTAAGTAAATTCCTATTTTACTTAGGAAAATGGCCATATTTCTTGTATAAACCCCTTTTTTCTTTTAGCCTAAGTTTTAATATAAAATTCCTAACATTATACTTAGCGCTTTCATTTCAATTTCATATTAACCATTAACTTTTATTATATAAATCCCAAAAAACATTACCCTATATCGTATTATGTAAATGTATAAAAAACCCCAAAAATATTAATATTCCCGCCCCGGTCGAAATATGACCATATCACTGTTTAAACAGGGATTAACCGGTTTAGTTGAAACCCGTTAATAACCTTCCCACCACGCAATCAAGGGCTAATTAACCACCTGGGTTAATTAATAACCAAAAACTACCCTGAATAAATAAAATCAGCCTGATACATTTAAAACATGGTTTATTATGACCGAGCCCGCTACATTAACCTCCAGCCATCTTCAAAGTGCGTCCGTCGTCCGATCCCCACTCCAACATCCAACGGTCGACGATCAATATCGCGACCCCCTAACCGCCGAACGTTAACACGCGATTGGCCGGTGGTTTTGCCGCCATACCAAAGACACGCGTCACTCCGTCAGCCTGTTCGCTAGCCCTCCGCCCGAAACCACTTGGCCCCAAAAGCGATGCGGGGCATAACCACTTACCACCCTACTACTGACGTCCTCCGTCCTTTTGTTGACGTCACATGCCACATCCTCCGCCATGTCATCTGCCCCCGTACTCCCACTGACGCCATCCGTACTGCTTACGTCATCCTCCCGATCAAATCAAAAATTCCCACCAAAACTTCATTTTGTCAAATAAAAAGGATAAAATATCATTTTTGTTGTAGTTTCGCTGCAAACTGTGCTCCGGGCATAACAACGACTGAGGTCGCATTTCCAGTTTCCGACCAGAAAGGCTACATCGACGAGCTCACAGACTCAACCGACCTGCCATTTTACAGTTTCCTCCTCTTTTGACACAGGTACCTTTAAAAACTTTCTCAATAAATGGTTGTCAATGCATCAATTGCCAGGACTTCTCAGCAATCTCCGCAGGAAGTTAGCATACCAGCCACATAAAGGTCTAAAGGAAAAGAATTGGAAGGTGTAGAACAACCTCCAGTGTCACAACAAACAGGTGTTTATCCATAGCTGCGTTGTTACCCTTGGAAAAAAGGGAAATTTTGGGCTAAATATCAGACAGAGATGATCAGGGTATAACATCAGCACTAAAGTGTATCAGATCAGTGATAAAGGGGTCAGATCAAAATTAAAAAGTGGCAGATCAGAAGTAAAGAGCACAGTTAAGACAGGCAGCCGGCGTAGAGTTACTACAGAAGACAGCTGCCAGCCGAATTAAAGAGCCTGCCTCCAGCACAAACATTAGTGATCTTTTCCTATTTTCAAAGAGTAGTTGTTTCTATTTTTCTTGTAAACTATTATTTATTCTAGATATTATCTAACAGCTGTTATGAGATATTTGTTTTACAATTTCGAGCATAAATACCCCCTCCATTGGAGTATTGGTGGTGGATTCCTAGACTCTGCTGTAATATTGAAATTCTGGAATAAAGCGCTGTTGGAATCAACTATTGTATGGCCTATAGGATGAAGAATTGAAGCAAAGGACTTGTCACGGATTTCTTGAATCAACCTCTGGACCAATAAGTCCTCTACATCTTGTGTTTTACAGTTTTCTTGTTTATTATATCATCTTTGTTTCATAATCTGAATGATAAAGAAAAGGTTAATTTCAGAATATGCTTGATTGCACTCTGTTTTCAGAGTTTATTGTTCTCTGTGTTTTCTTCAAAATTATAATAAGCAGTGAAATCTTAATTGCTCATGTTTCCTAACTCTTTCATGTTGATTATTTGTTAAAGAATACTTCACTGCTTCTTATCAGTAATCATCCATTTTCCCTCTTTAAATAGGTTGAAGGATTCTTAACTGCCCTTCACCCAATTTGAGCCCATTCCATCTGTTTCAAGCCTCTATTTGTTCCTGGGTTGACTACCTTGCTCTGTGAAGCCATCGTCTGTTAAGAAACCAAATCCAGAAAGCCATGTTCTTTGACTCCATTAGCCCAATGGATTGAACTACTCAGCTTTACCTCTCTGTTCTATCGAATCTCACCACCCAAACTCAAACAAAACCCTCGAACTTCATAACTAGCCTAATACCTTTAAAAACAAAGCTAAATCATAAAGAGAGAACCCTTTCTGGATACAGATTGGCTAGATTCTGTATCTAAAAGATTGGTCTGTGGTTACCTCGGCCTCCTTTCCCCTTCTTACAACTTCTGGGAAAACCTGAGTGATAACATCATTGGCGACTCCACTGGGGATCTGCATAATTGTTTGTTACCATTTTTTATTTCATAAACTACAAACGGAGCCTGAAGTTAGCCAGTTAGCCTTGAAATGCTTTTGCTTTGCAAGTGCAGAAGTAAATGAATGCTACTTCAGTCTATCTTCGGTCTAGCTTATAGATTTAACATCTAGTTTCAAATACTTGATCAGTTCCTCTTGTCAAATAAAGTCTTTAAGAAAATTTAAAACTCATATCTAAAGCCTCTTAAAGAAATCATAGAAGTTGTTTTGAAAAGTCATAAAAAATCAAAAAAATCATAAAATACTCAAAATTTGGTTTCTTGGAGAGCTAAACCTTTTCTTCATAACCGTTTTACAGGTTTAGATCTGATCTATGATGGTGGACAGGGATCAGACACACAAAGGTTGAAATCATCCACCTGGCAACTCCACATCAATTTCACAACTAGGACTCCACTGGAGGGACGAGCCTGAAAGAACAATACAAAAAGATTAGGCTTTTAACTTATACTGTTATCCAAGACCTTATGTTCTTTCTAAATTGATAGAGTTTTCCAATGTATATTGTATTTTAGAAAAAAAAACTTAGATTAATTTTTGAGTATTTTCTTTTGAAAATTGTAAATAGATATCATCCTTTTGAATCTTATGATGATCACTTTCCAATCAATAAGCCTCAAATACTCAAGACTCCTCTACTAAAAGAATCCAGAGTTGTTGGGAACCTATGGTGACCCAATTTTAGCATTAAGTGTCTTCAAGATGAATTTAACAAATCAACGCATGTATGCTCCTTTGGATAGGTCAAAGATTCCAGGTTTTCCAAACCCTTTGCCCAAATTTGATTGGTCAAGAAATCTTCCATTGTTTAAAGATGAAATAGGAGATGATGCTGCTTTACATTTATTAAAATTTCATATGCACATTCGAAAGTTTAAAGTCAAATTCCATGAAGATTGTCTTATGAAAATATTTATGTTAACTTTAGAAGAAAAAGCTAGATCTTGGTATGAAAATTTACCAGCCTCTAGCATATGTTCTTTAAAGCAGTTTCATGCTACATTTCATGACAAATACAAGGAAAGGTATTCATCTCTATTGCTAATTCAAGACTGTTGTGACAATTTTGAAAGTTTTATTCAATATCTTGAAAATTACTATGAGGATGATGATAATCAGTTCATGGATCATGAAATATTAGAGGTCTTAGAAGAGAAGCCTTTTCAAAAAGTGGAAGCCTTGCTTGAATTATCTTCCCCTCTGAAAGAAAAAGATGATGTATGTTGTTCAGAAACCCATGAAGTTTCCCCACAGGAAAAAATTCTTGCAGCACTACAAACTGATCAGAATAAAGAAGAAATGCAGTTCCCTGAAATTGCTCAAATAGAAAATAGCAATGAAAAGCAACAACAATCCAGAGATATGGAGGTAGGGGCTATAGAGCTTAAAAATATTGAACCACAAGACAATCTTCAACGAATGGTGGTTTCTTCAGAGATTAAAGAATAGTCAAAATTATTTGATGAAAACCATGTCGCAAATTTTCTTTCCTCACATGCAAATGAACTGAGACCACATACTTTGATAGATCATAATCTTTCATCTAAAATTAATGAGAGTTTGCAACTCCCTTGCAAACTTCTATATGACAAAGACAATGATGAGGATTTTCCTGATGTATGTGATAAGGTTGTTATATTTGATGAAGATGAAGAGTATTCAGAGCACTTGGATACAGTAGAGAATAAGGAGGAGACACGATTGACCAATCACTTAAATCAAGCAGCAGTTTGGAATGAGGTTTGTTTTCCTGATACCAATCATCCAGAAGATCTTATATGGCAGGATTACCATTATCCTTTGGCCAATATATTACAACCATCGGTGCCAGAAGAGATTAAGAATCATGAACAAATTCCTGCTACTTCCAACTACCATAGATCAAAAGACAGATTTATAAAGCAATACGTGGAGGAGAAAGCTCCTAATCTAATCTGTGTGTTTGATGACATTGCTTCTTTTGATGATTTGCCCAAATATGATCAGTATGATGATAATTATGTTCTTCAAATCCAAACTAACTTTGCAAAGCAATCAGAGGCTAGTTTGGGGAATAAGGACATCCTGTTTCACCAACTTGAGAGTAGTGATCAGCTTGTCCATTTCAGCTACGAAAGTAAGGAAGAAAATGCAGAAAAATTGGAAATAAGTGAAACTTCTTTACCTCTCTGTTTTGAATCATGTGAAATTTTTAAAGAAAAGGAGGAGCAGCTTGTAGAAGTCTATGAAGTTCCATTTGAACTTATATATAATAAGTTGCAACAACCCTTCCAAGTTCTTTATGATCCAATAGCTAACAGGTTGGATGATGAAAGAAATCATAATTTATCTCCATTAACAGACTATGAGAGTCAAAATCAAGATGATAATGGTTTTACAAGACAGACATTACAATCAATAGAAATATCGTCACAAAGAGCAATTGAAAACGTGCAGGGTGATAAAGATGAAAGTGACATTTCCGTTTCATGGCATGAAAGCTATCCAGAACATTTATATAGTTGTTTGAATCAGCTCAAGAATAGTGTATATATTTTACAGGATCCTTTTGTGTAGTTTTTAGATTCAACAAAGGAGATTAGGAATTTCCTTATCTTCTCAAAAGTTATCAAAGCTATATTTGATTTCAAGATCTCAATTTTGAACACCAACAAGCACAAACAACAAAGGTCACTAATGTATATAATGCTTGAGTGGTTGCATTGGTTGTTTCATCTTACCTAACCAGCAGTCAGAAAGCTGATTAGAGTAAGTAGGTAGGATTTCAGTTTGATTTAATTCGGTTTTTAGTAAATTGTGAAATAAATCCTTAAATATTTGAATCCAATCAAAAGGCCCTAAGATCTTGATGATTTACTAATTTGGTTTGAAGGTTGCAGCACCTTTTGGTTTCAGGTCAGATCTCAAGTTGTGCAGGAGAAGGTTAAGAATATTTTGATAAAAGGACCAAGGCTAAAAGTTCCTACCCAAGAGACAAGGTGCTCAAGAAGGATTCAAGGAGGAAGGATAAATGTTTAAGTGTTGATTGGATAGTAACTTGTTGGAATTGAAGCCCGAAGAGAAGGCCCTAAGCCTCACAAGTGTGCTGTCATATATACAATAAAGCAACCAACAAAGGGAGACTTCAGAACACAGTAAAAGTTACTCATAAGGCCATCTGACCTGCTGTTCTTGACTTTCCACCAGGGAAAGCCACCCCCAAGTGGAGCCACTTTTATACTCCTATACCAATAGGTGTCATATTTCATGATTGACTTGTTGAGCTCTATAATATGTTCATCCCTTTCCTTGTTGCAAAGGTTTTCCATATCATCAAAGAAAAAATCAAAAAATGTAAAGAGGGTATGCCCTAAAAGAAAAATCAAAGGGTAAAAAGAATAAAAAAAAAAGGTGAAAGAAATGAACCCCAAATAAAGAAAGACCAGGAAAGTGTGCAAGTCCAAAATGCCACTACTTTTTCATTTTTTTGTAATAAGCATTGTGTGCAGCTTGTTAAAATGTGCCACAATTGATGAATGGCCAAACAGCTTAATCTTGGCTAGTTCATATTTGAATTTCCTGATTTAGAGATAGAGAATAAAAATCTGACCAAACTGTTTAATCTTGGCAGATAAGTAGATAGGTAGAGAAGCAAAGGAGCTCAACAGTTAAATCTGAGCCCTTGGAGGTCATAAGTGCAGACTTAGGTAGGCTTGCCACGCAAAGAAAAGAAAAGTTGATGAGGGTTTGCCAGTCCAAGTGCACCCAAGTAAAGAAGGAAAAAATGCTAGGCCAAGTAGGCAGGGTAGGTAGATTGGTGTTGCAGAATGATACTTTTGATAGGTCATGTCTCTAGATGTGTTAATCTTTATCTCTATCACAAGTGCAATGGCGGACATTATACTTGAAGCAGCTCAAGCGAGGCAAGGTTTTATATCTAACTCCCCTTCATATTTTTCCCTAATCATTTACTAATTCCCCCCCTAAAATATTAAGAATCTGTTCTTAATATCACTAAAAGCCACTCCTTCCATTTCATCAATTGCCTAAGTAAATTCCTATTTTACTTAGGAAAATGGCCATATTTCTTGTATAAACCCCTTTTTTCTTTTAGCCTAAGTTTTAATATAAAATTTCTAACATTATACTTAGCGCTTTCATTTCAATTTCATATTAACCATTAAATTTTATTATATAAATCCCAAAAAACATTACCCTATCCCGTATTATGTAAATGTATAAAAAACCCCAAAAATATTAATATTCCCACCCCGGTCGAAATACGACCATATCACTGTTTAAACAGGGATTAACCGGTTTAGTTGAAACCCGTTAATAACCTTCCCGCCGCACAATCAAGGGCTAATTAACCACCTAGGTTAATTAATAACCAAAAACTACCCCGGACCAATAAAATCAGCCTAATACATTTAAAACATGGTTTATTATGACCGGGTTCGCTACATTAACCTCCCGCCATCTCCAAAGTGTGTCCGTCGTCTGATCCCTGTTCCACCATCCAACGGTCGACGATCAATATCGCGACCCCCTAACCGCTGAATGTTAACGCGCGATCAGCTGGTGGTTTTGCCGATGTACCAAAGACACACATCACTCCATCAGCCTGCTCGCTCGCCCTCCGCCCGAAACCACTTAGCCCCAAAAGCAGTGTGGGGCAAAACCTCTTACCACCCTACTGCTGAAGTCCTCCGTCCTTTTGCTAACCTCACACGCCACGTCATCTATCCCCGTACTCCTGCTGACATCATCCGCACTGCTTACGTCATCCTCCCGATCAAATCAAAAACTCCCACCAAAACATCATTTTGTCAAATAAAAAGGATAAAATATCATTTTCATTGTAGTTTCGCTGAAATCTGTGCTTCGGGCATAACAACGACTGAGGTCGCATTTCCAGTTTCCGACCAGAAAGTCTACATCGACGAGCTCGCAGACTCAATTGACTTGTCATTTTACAATTTCCTCCTCTTTTGACACAGGTACCTTTAAAAACTTTCTCAATATATGGCTGTCAGTGCATCAATTGCCAAGACTTCTCAGCAATCTCCGCAAGAAGTTAGCATACCAGCCATAGAAAGGTCTAAAGGAAAGGAATTGGAAGGTGCAGAACAACCTCCAGTGTCCCAACAATTAGGTGTTTATCCATATCTGCATTGTTACCCTTGGAAAAAGGGAAATTTTGGGCTAAATATCAAACAGAGATGAACAGGGTATAACATTAGCATTAAAGTGTATCAGATCAGCGATAAAGGGGTCAGATCAGAATTAAAAAGTGGCAGATCAGAAGTAAAGAGCACATTTAAGAAAGGCAGTCGGCGCAGAGTTACTACGGAAGATAGCTGCCAGCCGAATTAAAGAGCCTACCTCCAGGACAAACATCAGTGATCTTTTCCTATTTTCAAGGAGTAGTTGTTTCTATTTTTCTTGTAAACTATTATTTATTCTAGATATTATGTCACAGTTGTTATGAGATATTTGTTTTTCAATTTTGAGCATAAATACCCCCTCCATTGGAGTATTGGTGGTGGATTCCTAGACTCTGTTGTAATATTTAAATTCTGGAATAAAGAGCTGTTGGAATCAACTGTTGTATGGCCTACTAGATGAAGAATTGAAGCAGAGGACTTGCCACGGATTTCTTGAATCAACCTCTGGACCAATAAGTCCTCTATATCTTGTTTTTTACAGTTTTCTTGTTTATTATATCATATGTGTCTCATAATCTGAATGATAAAGAAAAGGTTAATTTCAGAATGTGCTTGATTGCACTATGTTTTCAGTCTTTATTGTTCTCTGTGTTTTCTTCAGATTTAGAATAAGCAATGAAATTTTAATTGCTCTTGTTTCCTAATTCTTTCATGTTGATTATTTGTTAAAGAATACTTCACTGCTCCTTATCAGTAATCATCCATTTTCCCTCTTTAAATAGGTTGAAGGATTCTTAACTGCCCTTCACCCAATTTGAGCCCATTCCATTTGTTTCAAGCCTCTATTTGTTCCCAGGTTGACCATGTTGCTCTGTGAAGCCATCCTCTGTTAAGAAACCAAATCTAGAAAGCCATCTTCTTTGACTCCATTAGCCCAATGGACTGAACTACTCAGTTTTACCTCTTTGTTCTATCGAATCTCACCACCCAAACTCAAACAAAACCCTTGAACTTCATAACTAGCCTAATACCTTTAAAAACAAAGCTAAATCATAAAGAGAGAGCCCTCTCTGGATACAGATTGGCTAGATTCTGTATCTAAAAGATTGGTCTCTGGTTACCTCGGCCTCCTTTCCCCTTCTTACAACTTCTGGGAAAACCTGAGTGATAACAGCGCAGATGTAGGAAATGCAGGAACAGATTCAGGGAAGTAGTTCAGATACTGCGGTCTCTGAAAAACGCATCTAGGAAGTGCAACAGGTAGTCGCTCAGTGTGTTTCCGATCTTGCAGTAGTCCAAAAAGAGTTGGGAGGTCTGCGCGCAAAGATCTCTGCACCGACAGAGTGACTCAAGGGCGAGTCACGATGTTTGTGTTGGGGGCCTGTTGGGCGTAGGATCCCCCAAGAAAAGTTTTGGGGCTTAGAGCCCAGGTTTTGGTCATAAATTGTATCTTTGATGTAAAGACTGCACATTTTTTGGGTGCGGAGTGTGTAGCTTGTAAATGAGTCATACGGTTCTCCACCTTTAATTTTGTAATGTAATGTCGGTTGTATAAATAGAGTGAGGCTCTAAGTTGTAAAGAAGGGAATGAAAATGAAATGATCATGGAATCGAAGCATAGCGAAAGATCTAAGGGTAAAGTTGATTCTTTGGGCCATAGAGTAGGAGAAGGCTATGCAGCTGAGTGCACAGAAGCCTATATTCCGCAGCTGAGTGTGCGGACCCATGCAATTGAGTGCACAGGGCAGGTTGAGTCTATAACCATTGAAGCATTAATAAAGAGAAGTTTTATACCATTCTTGTGTATTTGTTTACTGTTTTCTGCATTGAATGTATTGTGTATAAATTACATTTATGTTGTTTATATGATGTGCGAACATATATGATTGTGTTGATTAAGTGAATGTGAGTTAAAGTATCTGATTACGCAAATTTGACTAGCGTCTATAAGAGGATAAGTAAGATATGTGATGTAACTTGGGGAAATAGTGCAAATCACTGCCATAACAGCGTGAAATCACCTCAGCACCTGGTTAGGGCTGCGCAAAGGAAAATTATAGCAGATCACGAAGGTATCGCAGGTCAGAATAGTGCGGGAAGTGACCTGCATGAAGGTAGGCACAGTTGGAGTAAATCGACCCCTCAAACATCTCGATGGTGCGGAAACTTGGTTCTAGAATCCCCCCATACTGCTTCGGGTAAGACTTTAGTCTGCGCTCCGTGGGCTGATGCTGAAAGGGCCAGTAGTGTAGGGATTTGTTTGGCTAATTAAATCCGAACCTGGGTCAGGCCCTAGCAAGCCAACACTTTTCCATGGGGCATTCCCATGACCACATCTTCCACTTCCTGAAGGGAGACTTTCCTTAGGATCATTTTGTTAAGGTCCTCCGTGAGGATTTTGGGGATATTCTTGGTGATCTTTTTTTATGTCTTGATCTTGGTCATTCCTTGGCTCTTTGGGAAGAGATCTGAAATAGTGGTTGAGCTCTGTTTCCAACTCCTCATGAGTGTGAAAGAGATGACCATCTTGATTCTTCAAAGCCAGAATTTTGTTGTTCCTCCTGTGCTATATCATTGTTTTATGGAAAAAGGTCATGTTCCTTTCCCCATGTTTCAGCCAATTTATTCTAGATTTTTGTTGCCACAACTTTTTTTCTTGAATGGATCTTTCTTCCCAGCTTTGTTGTAGTTGTTATTCCTCTTGCTTACTGTTCTCGTTAGCCCTTATTCAATTATGTTTTGTTGGTTAAGTTCCTAATCCAAATTGGATCCATGAAAATTATCAGAGTTCTATGACTGTTTCAAATTATGTCAGACTCCAAAAAATCTTATGAACAACGAGCTATTAGGAAGGACATCTGGACAGTGGCAGTTGCAGCCAACATGGAACAACGAGGACCCTTGGTCAAAGCGCGTTGACCATTGGCCCATGGAGACCGCGCAGTGGCGCAAACTAGAAAATAGGGAGTCCAGATCAGAAAATAGAGGCCATTTCTGATGTGTGATCACAAGATAAAAACCTCAGAGAAGGAAAAGCCCTGGCACCTAGTCATGTGAAAAACAGATAAAACCGTGGGAAAAGCACTAAAACTAACAGGTGGATCCCGCGCTACAAAACCAGCGGAATATTGGAGGCATTTCGGGCGGTAAGCAGGTTTGTCAGGGAACCAAGCGATGCCATACATTGGATGACACGTGTCCAGCGAATGAGAGAGAAAACTGCTCTCATCGCAGTCTAACGGTCGAGCAAGTCACCTGTGCAATAAAACTGATGACCATAGGATCTGAAGGCCCCAAATCAAATGGCAGAGATTGCACCCAATGGGAGACCGCATTTGGCGGAAGAATAAGCTGAGGCATATAAAGATTTGAAGTCTGATTTGACCGCTGAGTTGGCAGATGAATCATTTCACAAAGTAACTGAAATAACGACTGTTCGAGGAAGATCTGGCGCCCAATTCGTAAGAATACAAGTGGCTACCTCTCTATGAAACGTTACACAGTGGAGATGACACAGAAGTAGGGAATTACAGCGAACAGAGGCAGGTGATCCAAAGAGACAGAAGAGGAAGCGAACAGTCAAAGGACAAACTGGCTTTAAGCCACGAACAGACAGAGAACAGAGAAGGATAGAGGAGACAGAATAGAGAGTGAAGCAAGAAGCAGAGAACAAAGAAGTTGAGCTGACCTGTAGAGCTAAGGCAGCATCGAGCAGACAGGAACCGAGAGGGCTTGAGAGGTTCAAGCAATCCCTGTGAGGATATCTGTCGGGAACTGAGTACCAAATTGGACTCATCCCATTAAGACTAGTTGAGGTCGAGACTTGGTAAGGGGGAGTCTGTGCACTCTAGTTGCTTGGGGAATCCAAGTACCACCCTACTAAGCATCATCTGCTATAGGAGACTCAAATTTAACTCCTCATTGTAAAAACTCTACTTAAAGACACAATAAAAAAGGCCACCACTAAAAGCTGGACTAGGAGACGTAGCCTAGGAGGATTGGGTGAAATCCTTATTAAATTGTTGTGTTTTTGCATTTGCTTGTTGTGTTTCTCTTACTATTTTCCAAGTGTCTGTGTATTTTGCAATCTTATCGATCTATTGCCTAAGATAACATAGACACACACACCAACACATGAGTCTGTAATACCTACATTACTTAACTGAGATCATACATAAGTGATTTTCAGATCAATTGGTATCAGAGCTATAAGTTGTTAAGGTTAGGCAATCTTGTGATGGATTTAGCTGTTGAATGCTAACTAGATCAAAACTCAAATTAGGAGAAGGAGAGTTGGTCGAAACTAATCCTAAAATTGGAAGAGTCTATCCTCAGAAGACCATGTCAGAGGAAGGTTTTGTGGGGCCAGACCCTCAATTTATAGATAGTTTCCCAGCTATAAGGTCCATGGTAGAGGAAATGCACAAGGACTTTAGAAAATATAAAGATGAAGATGCATCAGGCTCCAAACAAGATAAAGGAGAGGAAGAGTCTCTCCTCCATGACCACTCAAAAGGAAAAGGGAAAGAAGAAAGCTTTCTCACACCTCCTAATAGCCCTGAACATAAAAAGAAAACATCTTTGATTAAACTAGATGTTAAATTTGATTTACCAATATATGATGGAGAGTTGAATGCAAAAAAGTTGGACAATTGGATTAGACAAATTGATGTTTATTGCAAAGTGTAGAGTATTTAATTCAGACAAGAGCAAGATTTAGCTGGCCAACCTATGCCTTGGAGGCACTGCCTTGGTTTGGTGGGAAGGCAGGACCCAAGCTGACATGAAGAGACATGGTAAGACTATTTCTGTCTAGAGTGAATTTGTTTCTGCAATCAAAAAGCAGTTCTATCCACTAGCCTACATGCAGCAAGCCATGATGAGCTAGCAAACTCTTCGACAATTGAAAGGGAAAAGTGTACAAGGTTACACCCAAGAATTTAGGAAGAGAGCATTGATTCTAGGAATCTCATTAGACTCACCTGAGACTCTGTTGAAGTACATCGGTGGTCTACACAGCTACATGAGGCACACTATCCTCATGTTTAATCCCACTAGTATAGATGAGGTATCTGTTCAAGCTACACATCTAGAGGCTAGAGGAAAGAATGGAAACCCAGAAGTTAGGGGATCATCCCAACCGACTGCAAGCAAGAATAAGGAGAAAAGAAAACAGAAATGGAAAGCAAGGAAGGCCAACACTGCGCAGAAAAGCAAGTCTTCATGCACTCATTGTAAGAAGGATGGGCATGATGATGAGCACTGTTGGATTCTGCATCCGGAGCTGAGACCTAAGAAGTTTGAGGCAAGAAGAAGAAGACCGTTGCAGCTATTCAGAAAGATTTGGGGTCAGACTCAGGAGATGAAACAACCATTGCAACCACAAGTATAAAAGGTAAGAATTTTGAAGCATCTACTAGTAATTCTGCACTATCTACTATTGATGAAGAAAATGAGAGAAAAAGACATGAGCTTTTCCATATTCGAGTTATTTCCAAACATCAAAAGATTGATAGTTTGTTTGATAGTGGCTCACAAGTAAATTTAATTTCTGAATCAATTGTAAAGAAGTTGGGATTACTGACTACACCTCACAAGAAACCCTACCCATTAGGATGGTTAAATGATAAAACACAACTACAAGTGACTAGACAATGCAAACTTAATTTTTCTTTTGGGTCAGCATTTGTAGATGAGGTTGAGTTAGACATAATTCCTTTGGATATATGTGGAATTGTTTTAGGAAGTCCTTACTTGTATGACAAAAAAGCTATTTTCTATAGAGCTGAGAACAAGTATCTACTCGTTAAAGATGGAATCGAATACTTTGTAAGAGCTCATAAGCTCAAGAATAATTATACTCTCATAAACACAGGGCAGATGAAATGAATGATAAATTCATGCAAACAATTTTTATTGATGGTTGTAAAGGAAAAAAAACTGATAAAACCAATGTATTTGAGGGCTGTGATGCTAAACAGCAAGATGATTTAGAAAAATTTGTTTCAGAGTATGATATCTTGTTTCAAGAACCTAAAGGTCTGCCACCCAAAAAGGAAATAGTGCATGAAATTAATTTGCAGCAAGATTCTCCATTGCCTAACATTGGAATGTACAGGTTGTCCGCTTTAGAGAATGCAGAAATCAAGAAGCAGGTGCAGGAGTTGCTCGAGAAGGGATTCATCAGGCCTAGCACATCATCATGTGGGCCACCAATTGTTCTGGTGAGAAAGAAAGATGGCTCATGGAGAATGTGCATTGATTACCGAGCACTGAATAAGATAAAAATCAAAAATCGTTATCCCCTTCCTCGCATAGATGATCTATTAGACCAATTAAAAGAAGCTGTTTATTTTTCCAAGTTAGACTTGCATAGTGGATATCATCAGGTCAAAGTTGCAAAACAAGATGCATGGAAGATTGCTTTAAAAACAAAGCAAGGATTGTATGAGTGGCTGGTTATGCCTTTTGGCTGAACTAATGCTCCTGCTACTTTCATGAGAATAATGAATGATGTACTCAGACCTTTTCTTGATGATTTTGTTATTGTATATTTGGATGACATTCTGATATTTAGCAAAACGTGGGAAGAACATTTAAATCATGTTAAGCAGACACTAGATGTTTTGAAAAGATAAAAACTTTATGTTAAACTCTCAAAATGTGAATTTGGCAAAACATCTTTGAATTATTTGGGACATATAGTAGGGGGTGGTGAATTGAAGATAAATCCCTCTAAGGTGGCAGTCATTGTAAACTGGCCTAAACCCAAATCTGCTACAGAAGTCAGGAGCTTTTTAGGAGCAGCACAACATTAGAGAAAGTTCATTTCTAACTTTTCCTTAATTGCATATCCCTTACATGCTTTAACAAGATTGAACAAGGTGTTTCAATGAGGAGGCAAACAGCAAAAAGCCTTCGACACCTTGAAAGAAAAGATTAGTACAGCACCAGTACTAGCACTACCTGATCTTCAAAGACCGTTTGACATCCAAACGAATGCCAGTGACTATGCCATGGGAGTAGTGTTGATACAGCACGGTAAACCCATATGTTATCATTCTGAGACATTTAATTCTATAGTAGTTAACTATCCTACATATGAAAAAGAATTGTATGCATTAGTACAAAGTGTGAAAAAGTGGAAACATTACTTAATGGGCAAAGATATAGTAATACATACTAATCATCAACCACTTCAATATCTACACTCTCAAACTAAGTTGCAGCAATCAAGACACTATAGATGGATGGGTTTTCTACAATAGTTTCATTTAGTCATCAGATATAAAAATGGCATACACAATAAAGTTGCAGATATGTTATCTAGACCCATTATAAATTCATCTACTATACTTAAGCATAATTTTGTGTTACATGAAAGCTACATTGAATAATATGTTCAAGATATAACAATGTAAACTTTGAAACGGGAACTGATACTGTTACCCGTTTCGTAGAGATAGCAAAAAAGTGACCTGATTTTGAAAAGGGGTGATGCAGAACGAACATGTTTTTTTTAAAGCATACTTTTTGGCACTTTAATTTTTTTATGTACATTACGTTTTAGAATCGTTTTAGAATGGTAGTGATTTTCATGCTGATTTAAAAAAGCGAGTATTCTGCATCACCCCCTTTTTTTAAAAGACCTGTGTTTTGGCTTTAAATTTTCTAATGTATAAAATGTAAATAATTATTTTGTAAATTTGATCATTTTTGAAGTAGCCGTTTTCTTCACATTTTCTTGTTTTTTATTTTAATTTTAACTTTTTTTTAGTGAGGTTTTTATTGTTTTGCATTTTTAAATTAGGAGGTCGATATTTAGAATTTTCGATATTCTACATATTTATACATCCTTAATTAATTTTTGAATCCACATGAAATAATTGTTTCTAAAAAACAATATTTTTTAACAATGGATATAAAAATAACCATTTTTAACATAAATATAACTAAAAAACTACATGTTTTGATAATTTTTTGCTAGAATTGACATGTCAAAATCACAATTTTTATACGATAATTTTAACCAAAAACGGTTAAATGATAGCTTTTTTTATGAATTTCATGTCAAAAAATAATAATAATCACTTCTTTTTTCAAAAAATAATGATTAACTTAAAAATCAATGCGAAAATCACATATTACAAATATTGAACGTATAACAACCCTAATTGAGTGTTTATTCTTCTCATAAAATGTCAAAGTCAAAACATTGCAAAGCTTGATTTACAAGCATAACTTAAAATTAATCAACAATGTCACGTAATTCAAACTCTTCGTCCTCTAGAGTTTCATCATTGTCTTCTTCCACAATATTTTATGTTTCCTTTTGCTCACTTTCCTCTTCTAATGTGTCTTTGATGTCTGCGAATCTCCCAATGTATGTCTTTCCAAACATTCCATGTAATGGTGGTTGGGGTTCCTTTGCCTTTTTTGCCACACGTGATTCACTAAAGTCCCCTTTATTCAACCCAATTTCTTGCATTGCATCTGGAAGAAATTGAAGAACATTAATTCTTTGCTGAATGAAATTGCACTGTACTGGATCTTTTTCAATTACAATGCAATTTCTTCCTTTTTGAAGGCAACATGCTAGCGTTGTACCTAATTATCAAGCACAAAAGAAATAATGAACTAAATTAGTACAATGACATATTAATTAAAAAATAACATATTGAAATTCAATTGCATATAATAAAACTTACCTGAGCCAGAAAATAAATCCAGAACTCAATATCCTTCATCTGACAAATGTCTATAAGATAGTTAATCAATAATTGTGGTTTTTGATAAATGTTAAATATCTCTCCTTTTGCTTTTGATTCCAAGAATCAACCAGCCACCAGCAGGGCGGGCGGCTGGGTGATTCCCACCAGCGAGTGCGGCTGGGTGATTCCCACCAGCCGAGTGGGCGGCTGGTGGCTGGTTGATTCCCAGAATCATCTAGCCACCAGCAGGGCGGGCGATTGGTGGCTGGGTGATTCCGGGAATCAACCAGCCACCAGCCGGCCACTGGTTGATTCCGGGAATCAACCAGCCACCAGCCAGCCGGGAATCAACCACCCACCAGCCGCCCGCCCGGCTGGTGGCTGGTTGATTCCTGGAATCACCCAGCCACCAGTCGGGCGGGCAGCTGGTGGCTGGTTGATTCCGGGAATCAATGAGCCACCAGCCGCCCGCCCGGCTGGTGGCTGGGTGATTCCGGGAATCAACCAGCCACCAGTCGGGCGGCCAGCTGGTGGTTGGTTGATTCCAGGAATCAACTAGCCACCAGCTGCCTGGCTGGTGGTTGGGTAATTCCGGGAATCAACCAGCGAACAACCTGGCGGCCGGCTAGTGGCTGGTTGATTCCGGGAATCAACGAGCCACCAGCCGCCCGCCCGGCTGGTAGCTGGGTGATTCCGGGAATCAACCAGCCGCCCGCCTGGCTGGTAGCTGGGTGATTCCGGGAATCAACCAGCCACCAGCCGGGCGGCCAGCAGGTGGCCGGTTTATTCGGGAAACAACCAGCCACCAGCCGGGCTGCCAGCTGGGGGGTGGTTGATTCCCGGAATCAACCAACCACCACCACCAGCTGGCCACTCAACTGCTGGCTGGTTGAATCCCAGAATCAACCAACCACCAGCCGGTCGCCCGGCTCGTGGCTGGATGATTCCAAGAATCAACCAGCCACCAGCCACACCAGCCTGACCAGCTAGTGGCTGGGTGATTCTGGGAAACAACCAGCCACTAGCCGGGTGGCCGGCTAGTGGCTGGTTGATTCCGGGAATCAACCAGCCACCAGTCAGCTACCCGGCTGGTGGCTGGGTGATTCCGGGAATCAACCAGCCACTAGTTGGGCGGCTAGCTGGTGGCTGCTGCGAATCACCCAGCCACCAGCCGGGCGGGGGAATCACCCAGCCACCAACCGAGCAATCGGTTGGTGGCTGGATGATTACGGGAATCAACCAGCCACCAGTCGGGCGAAGCCACCAGCCACCAGCTGGCTGCCCGACTAGTGCCGCCACCCCGCCCGGTGGCAGGTTGATTCCGGGAATCAACCAGCCACCAAAAGGGGCGAAGCCACCATCCGGGTGGGCGGCTGGTTGATTCCTGGAATCAACCAGCCACCAGCTAGCAGCCCGGCTAGTGGCAGGTCGATTCTGGGAATCAACCAGCCACCAGCCGGGAGGGCGGCTGGTGGCTGGTTGATTCCGGGAATCAACCAGCCACCAGCCGCCTGCCCGACTGGTGGCTGGTTGATTCCAAGAATCAACCAGCCACCAACTGGCCACCCGACAGGTGGCAGGGTGATTCTGGGAATCAACCAACCACTAGCCACCCGCCCGGCTGGTGGCTGATTGATTCCGGGAATCAACTAGCCACCAGCCACCCGCCCGGCCTCCGCCCCGGCTGGTGGCTCCGCCCGGCTGGTGGCTGGTTGATTCCCGGAATCAACCAGTCGAATCAACCAGCCACCAACCGGGCGACCGATTCGTGGCTGGTTGATTCTGGGAATCAACTAGCCATCAACCGGGTGGCCGGTTGGTGGCTAGTTGATTCCGGGAATCAACCAGCCATCAACCAGGTGGCCGGTTGGTGGTTGGTTGATTCAGGGAATCAACCAGCAACCAGCTGCTCGCCCGGTCGGTGGCTGGTTAATTCCTAGAATCATCCAGCCACCAGCCAGGCGGAGGAATCACCCAGCCACCAACCGGGCGGCCGGTTGGTGGCTGGTTGATTCCGGGAATCAACTAGCAGCCAGCCACCCGCCCAGCTAGTGGCTCCGCCCGGTTGATTCCCAGAATCAACCAGGCACCAGCCGGGCGGCCAGCTGGTGGCTAGTTGATTCCCGGAATCAACCAGCCACCAACCGGCCGCCCGGTTGGTGGCTGGGTGATTCCCCCGCCTGGCTGGTGGCTGGATGATTCTGGTAATCAACCAGCCACGGACCGGGCGGGCGGCTGGTCGCTGGATGATTCTGGGAATCAACCATGTCACGCGGAAAGAGTCGTTAGTGCGGACACAACCGACCTTCCTACAAAGCCTAAGACTCTCTAATGACAAACAAGACAAATAAGAGCAATCCTTCCCTAAATATGATTTTACAATATGAGAAATCAAGTGTTTAGATCCTACCTGTAATCCAACGCTGTTGTAGTAGTCCAGCTTCGTTGATCCGGATGAGCTCCTCCTTCCCTTCGAAACCCGCATTCACCAACAATCAAACGATTAAATAGCACCTGAATATCACATAAAATAAAACATATTTAACATGTAGACCAAGATGAAACAACTCATTAATAACAAATTGTTGAGAAGAATGGACTAATTTGTATTAAAAGGTAACAAAAGGAACCATTACAACCTGAGCCTTGGTGTTGTGCAAGCTCCTCGCAGGGTCCACAAGAGTTCTCCCTTACTCTGATCAGCTCACCCACCTCCCAATGGAAACAAGTAAAGATGGTAATCTCTCCTCACAAGCTTCTACAAGGAAGTCCTAATTCCAGCAGCATCTACCCTTAGGAATGTTCAGCTTTCAACCTCCCCTCCCTTTGGCCCAATGCCTATATTTATAGTGCTCTAGAGGAAGTTATTCAGGTCCACCATCAATGGGATAAGCCCCTCTTTGGATGGGATAGCTCCCCTATTGATGGGATAAGTTCCTCTTTGG
This sequence comes from Pinus tabuliformis, assembly GCA_031772625.1. Lineage (NCBI taxonomy): Eukaryota > Viridiplantae > Streptophyta > Pinopsida > Pinales > Pinaceae > Pinus > Pinus tabuliformis. The sequence continues at coordinate 1,584,643,789 of CM062820.1, read as the reverse complement.
TAGGGATACATGAACCATCTGGAGGCGCTTCATACACGTCAAACATGCTTCTAGAAGACTCTAGAAATGACCACAAGTAACTTTTTTGGAGTGAAACTTGCGCCTTTTGACCTTTACAGGAGTACGCACCCATCCCTTTACATAAAGAGCGTACAAGTACGCAGGTATTGTGAACTTGGGTTGCGTACCCGCAGGTAAGGCTAAGAGAAACTGCGTACCAGAGATAATTGACTTTAAATGACTTTTCTCTCTTTCTTGAAGTTTGACATGGAGAGCAGAGGCATGAGACTTGCCAAGGAGGATAGTATGACAGTGGATGGAGCCATACTAACTGCAAATAGTCATGGTGACATTTTTTAGTGTAACAGATTGCCCCCTAAAGTGCGAAGCCTGTAGTAGATTAGGGTTTTTATGATCTAGGAAGGGTGAAGTACTTTATCATTTCAAGGAGTATCTTGTGGAGGACCCGGTCAGAACCTGCAAATATTCAACACAAAATACATATATAAGATGATATCATCGCTGAGGTAGGCATTCCCATACTCAGATTGAAAACTTTAACTAATCATCTAACTACTGTTCTGATACAAGAATGATTTTGCAGTACATCACAATCATAGACTTTTGTAGACACAGTATGGACGCAGCCATCTGTTTATGATTAGTCTACTGTATAATGAATACAAAACTCCTCGCAACCTGGATGGTGGAAACTAGATCCAGGGTCTTCATTTCTACTTCCTGAATTGGTACGATTCTATCCATGCGAATAAATGAGTTGACGTCGAGCACGGTAGAAACCACTTGATTACAAGTCAATGACGTAAACTGTTAACAAGTGTGAGAGAGACCACCAGTGATGTCAATGGTTCTCAAAGTACCCAGTACAATCTGGTGAGCTCCAGTATTGTAGCAATAATGCTACAACTCCTGGGGCTTCCTGTCTCTTAATTTTATCAACCCGGTAGTTCGTACAAACTTGGAAGCGACGGTGCTGTATGCACAAGTACTAGCTCTTGTCGCAGCTGTCACTTGGTCAGCTGGCACAAGTCCGCTAGGGCTCAAGCCAACTTCTATAGGCTCACAGAAGAAGCTTTATCAATGATGGACGAAAGCTAGCTCAAAGAAGACTAATCTACTTGGCAAAAATGAACTGAAAGCAAATCAAAACATGGAAACCCTAGGAAACCCTAATTTAACTAGTCTAACCTCTATGATGCAAAGAATGTGAAGGAAACTTCTACCAATGATGCCATTACTTCTAATAAGTGAAAATGCATGAATCTAATCTACTTGCAGCTTAAAAGACATGTTTTTTGTATTTTTTCTTTAAGTGGATGGAGTGATTGTGATTTTGTGCTTATTAGGGTTTGGTTGTGCAGATGTGATGCGGAAGGAAGGAAAGCTTGGGAAAGGTTGGGGAGGCTAGGAGAGGTCCCCAGAGATCCTTAGCATCAGTCCACAGAGGTTCCTCACGTTCAGAGGCTCAGCAACCGAGTGAGTGGCCTCCTACAGGATGTCTGCAGGGGATTCTACAGGAAACGCAGGGGTTTCTACAGGAAGTCTACAAATTGCTACAGGATGACCTACCGTGGGTGTTTGAAGTGATGGTGGAGTGATGGAATGGTAGGGGGAGATGTGCAAGGTAGGAATAAAGCTGGTGATGGCTCAGGAGTGGAGAAGTAGGATGGAGAACGAGTGTATGAAGTGGTTTGATGGATGGAAGGTTATCACAACGAAATGTCTAAAGAATGAAGTTACGTGAGGAGTGGAGGAGTTTGAGAGATAACAGAGCGGAGCAGAGGTCAAGGATGTGGTTGTATGCGTGATCAAGACGAAGAAGGAGGTAATAGAACGATGAAAAGCAGTGTAAATAAAACAAATGGCTTAAGACTGTCACCAAGATGAAAATTCATTAACCTAAGCTACCTGAACTCAATGAACAGCAAGATAAAGCGTGTAGAGGAATGTGCATGAAGCGGTGATGAAGGTGTATGGTGCAAGAGTGAAGTGCATGGAAAGATCTATCGTAAACGAGACTATGTTGCAGCATGTATAAAGTGAAGAACTGCGTATTTTTGTGGCTCGTATAGGCTGCACTCCAATCTCCAAACAGAGATGGCAGTGGAGACTTCCTCAACCTTTTTTTCTGGAGCTCCAAGAGATTATATCTATCCTCCTATCAAACTTAAGCAACTGAAAGCAAATCACCATAAACTAGTCCTATCTATGCTCATGAAAACGACTAAATTACCAAACTGTGAATTCGAATTGCATGTGAACATAAACAAACTCAAAGTGCTGGAACGAAATGCAAACACATTACAACACTGAGGAGATCTATTGCTCTCAGGTTGGGCCCTAACCTGAGAGCTATAGCTCCTTGAGAAAACTCAGAACTAGATCAAAATCTGCCTTCTTTATTCATAATCTGATGTCATGCCAAACTTGGCTTACAAAAAGAACTACACCGAGCTGTGCTCAAAAATTACAATAGTAATGCGAAAGTTTCAACAACCTATCAAAGGCTACGGCCTCCATACTTATGCAAAAACGATCATCCAACAGGTGTCCTTGATTTTAGGAGCTCGGCTATCCAACTGAAGTTTAAACTGCTGATCTTGTAGGACAGTCATAATTGTTGTTCCTGTAGAACAGTTATAACTGTTGTTCCTGTAGAACAGCTGGCTGCTTCTAAGCTCGGTGGGGAGATGGATTGGAGCTCGGAGCTATGGTGGGAATCACGAGGAGGGTCCCAAGACTGTGGACATCCTCTCCTAAAAAACAGCAGTGCCACCTCATTGTCTCCTTGTCTCCTTTTTGGTTGTCTTTTTCTCCCTTTTAATGCAAAAACCTGAAATCATAATGCATTAGTCACGTAGATAAAATGTCTACCCTTCTTCCTACAAACAACACGAATAAACTAAGAAATGCATGCATAAGCAGTAAAAAGTGAATGGTTTGAGCAAAGCAAGTAGGCCAAATGAGCCCAAATTATACCAAAAATTGGGGCTCATCACAATCCATGAAATGTGAATGAATGAGTTGATGTCGAACACGTCACGGAATCCTTCGATCGAAAGTCAATGATGTAAACTGTCGTCAAAGGCGAGAAACCTGCCATTGATGCATGCAGACTTCAAGGTACTGTCGATTTCTAAGTCATCTTTCTAGATAATGTGCTGATGTCGATAGAAATCGACTCGTTGCAGGCAAGCCCACAACACGAAATCATTGTTCAAGTTGAATAAATGTTACTGTAAGGATTGACTCAGGGATGGTCAAATGGATGACAAGTATTTTGCATATGAATGGTTTATTTGCAGAGACCTCTTGAACACATAACGACACAATAGATGGCTTGGTGACGATTGACCCAAAGTTAATACCCGGAAACAGTTGAAGACTTTCAAAGTAGTTTGATCAACTTTTTAAGGCAAAGGATTTCCCAACCCAGGTGAATGAAAAGTGTCGTGTTCAAGAGTGGTGTTAAGGTTCTTCTGTAACAAAGAATGACAAATTGGTTCATTCTTCTCTCTTTTCCCCCACCATTTCTGGCAAGTACCTCTTTATGTTTTACAAGCTTGAGGAGGATAACATATGCTTGATTATAAGCTCATCCTTCGGATGAGTCCAACTTAGTTTAGATTCGGACCCTAAGAAGGAGTGGTCCATTCCTGTTTGTAATTGAACAGGTCCTTTGCTGTGAAATTTTAACGAGTCCAGTATAGGAGAAACTCGGCGTTTTTCATTTTTAGAGAGTCTGAAAAACTAAAGAAGACTCCATGGTGAACTTTTTCGTAAATTTGTGTCTCCCAAGCCCGAAAAAGTATAAAATAATACCTGAGAGAACCGCTTGATCTTACGACCAAGGAGTACTTTCATTATTAGTGTCTCTGACCTTAAAAGTAAAAAGCGATCAAGGACACGTCGTTTTATTTCCGTATCGAGTTTGAAACGACAAAAACCCGGCAATCTTTTCCTGTTTTTACGGTCAGAAAAGAGCTATAAGGGGACCGTCTTTTAGTTCCGTTTTAACGAGTGTAAAAGAAACGCTCGGCAATCTTTTCATGTTTTAGGAGTCAGAAAAGAGCTTAAAAGATGACTCTGATGTTTTGGTTTGTGAAAAACGATGATTTTGCTCTAAAGTCTTTTTGTCCTGCACAAAAACGACACATTACTCATACATGTTTAAGATGGGTAAAAATACATTGAAAAATGTCCTTTCATGGTGAAAAATAAACAAACTTAGCATTCATTCATCCAAAAAACCTATAAAAAGACTTTTTACCATGTCATTTTTACCATTTTACTGTTGAGGTTGAGAAAAGGGTTTTTGACAAGAAAACTTCCCGTGGACTTTGCGGAGAATCCGACCGTCAGAATTGAGTACCGTCTCTTTCAGGTATTTTACAACATCCTCCTCTTCAATTTCATCTGTTTAGAATTTCATTTCAAGTTTTAGTTTGATTTTTTGGAGGGTTTAGGGTTTTAAAATGCATTTCTCGGGGGACGCAGGTGCCCCATGGGCGACCTGCGTACCCCGACTTTTTCGTATATGGGAAAAAGGTCAGGGTACGTAGCCCGCCTTCAGACCAGCTACGTACCGCCGCTCTGTCTTCTGAACGCGGGGTTCGTACCCCATGGAACGCGGTTTTTTAAACCCCAAACCCCAATTTTAACCAATCAAAAATTGTTTAATGAATTCTAACTATTGTTTTTTGGTGTGTAAGTCACTCACCATGCTGGATTGGCGTGAAAGAGAGCACGAAGACGTTGATTTGGCCGCAATAGGTCATCAACCTTCTATTGATGCGTTAAAGGCATGCGGTCTCTATAAGTAGTGGGCCATACCTGGAATGAGGGCCCAAGTGCCATTCTTAGAGTGGCTGGTTGAAAGGTGGAACATTCAGGATCAATGTTTTTACATCGGAGAACACCAGCTCGAGATAGAGTCCTCCGACAATTACTTTCTCACTGGCTTGCCTAACAGGGGCGAGCAACTCTCTCTATTCGGGACTAGGCCGGGTGGCCAATCCCTTGCTAGTCTCCAGCTAGAGTGGTGCAACAATCAAAACCAGGAGAAGGGGATAGAAATCAAATATATATCCCAACCTGAACTTATGGTAATTTCCTTTACAGTTACCAGACTTTGTGGCACTGCCGCTTTGCACATGGCCACTGGATCCCAAATGCGGATGGCTATAGATTGCTTCCAAGGCACCATTTTCAACTGGTGCGATGCTGTGTTGGCCAATATGAAGGGCCAACTAACCAGGGCAAAGAGAGGACAACTGAAGACCTTTGGATACGGGCATTTAGTTGTGAGCTTTGCCCTAGAGAGAGTTCCAATGCTGATCCCCCAGCATCTTACAGTTCCAGTTGGGGCTCCTCGGGAGCCTAAGTTGACGAGATGGGTCGCGGTAATGGCCTGGCATCCTGACGAGGGAGCAGCAGTTGTTCGATTTCCTGATGGTTACTTTCACTGGCTGGAGGGCCAGGTATTTGCGATTCATGATTTTCCGTATGCCGGAATGGATTTTCGCAATGATCTGGACATGGTTCTTCCACAGGGAGAACAATGGGATGACAGAGGTACTTCATTCTTCACAAGTTTTTAAATTATGTATTTTTTTTTTGTTTTTTATATATCGTCTCAAAACTGACAGCACAAATTTTCAAAATCTAGATGTAGGTCCACGACGTCTGGCCAACCTCCGGACTTTTGAGAGGAGAGTACCAGCTGTACCAGCACCAGCCCCACAGGATGCGGCCGCAGAGACCTTAGCTGAGCTGGAACAGGATCTAGAGCGTTTGACGGCGGATATACCAGAGACCACTATAGATGACATTCCTATCCGACTTCAGCGCTACGTGGTCGCAGTCCCAGGACCTTTCAGGAGGTTCCTGTGTAGGGTAGCGCGGGCAGTGGTCTCGTATAGAGAGCACCACCAGTGATTGGCTAGTCACTTTTGTAGACACATATGACATTTTTGGTTTTTTGTACTTATCATTTTTGCCGATCATAAGGTGTTTTTCAACCTATGATCGAAGACGATGTATATTTTTGACACACTCCTATCTATATATATCATTATTACCGGCTTATTTTGTTAAACATGTGTGATGAAATGTTTATAAATTTACATTTATGATTGTTACAAATGTCTATTTAACATTCGAGACGCCATTGCATCTGCTAATGTATTTAAAGACCTTGGAATATGTTGATATTCAATGTAATCAAATTCACGTTCCAAGAGACGCACCCTCAAAAACAATCTTAATAACACCGGATTTCTAATGGCATAGACTCTATTAAGCTGTAATACAACGAGTTCAGAATCTAACCTCACTATCAAACTCCGAATCCCAAATGAAATAGATTCAGATAATAATTCAATCACTGCACTGTATTCTGCAATGTTGTTTGTTGTTTGACCGAGACTCACCCCATGCATAGAAACTAACTCGTCAGAGGGCGAATAGATAACCCAAGCTGCGGAAGAGATATTCTGTGTACTACGACAAGCACCATCAGCAAATCCAATGTATGTTTGGAGAGGCGTCGACATCTGCAATATCAAGAGTAAAACCAAGATAAGCCAGAATAACGACAAAAGCACATTCTTTAAACTAAGCACACAGCCTAAACTAAGCAAACATACCAGCTAGAAAGAAAATTAACCTAACTAGAACTAACTAAATCTCCATACCCACCATTTAAGCATAATACCTCTTTAGGTAAAGTCCATTTCTGGGCTTACCCAAAGAGTCCCCATCAAAATCTACCAGCTCATAGGCCCCTTTTGCCAGCTTTCGCTTGACAATGTAGGGCCCATGCCACATGGGAACGAATTTTCCAGCACCTAATTTATCGTTAGCTTGATCATATAATAGCACTAGGTCTCCTTGCGAAAAATTACGAGGGGTCACGTTACGATAATACTGAGCTTTCATCCTTTTTGCGTGAGTCTCGATTGCCAAAGCAGCATCACGTCGAGTCTCATCTAATTTAGCTAAGTATAATAGACGCTTCTCCTCTTCGGAAGTAGCTGGGAGTAATTCGATAGCCATTTGAAGTGATGGGATTTCGCATTCAATGGGCAACACTGCTTCCAAACCATAAACTAGTTGGAAAGGAGTGAACCCTGTTGATGTTTTTACTGAGGTTCGATACGCCCAAAGCGCTGAGAATAACATGTTGTGCCAATTCGACCGATGAATACCAATGATTCGTCGGATCATGATAACTAGAAATTTGTTGATGGATTCAACCAAACCGTTTGCTTGAGGATAATAAGGAGTAGAACTATCATGGCGTAAACCAAGCTGGCTTGTAAGTTCTGTCATCATAATGTTTCGAAAATGGCGCCCATGGTCAGTGATTATCGCTTGTGGGACACCAAACCTAGCAATAATATGATTGAATACGAAAATCGCTGCTGTTTTGCCGCTTGCCTCGAATGTAGGCATCGCCTCGGCCCATTTAGTAAAATAATCAACCGCAAGGATGATATACGCATGCCCCCTGGCCGAGTGAGGGTTACAAGTAATAAAATCGATACCCCATTTCGCAAAAGGACCAACTGCAATTATAGGGTGGAGAGGAGCAGGTGGTGCGCGCATCTTACGATCAAACACTTGACAGTTGTGGCATTTTCGGACCGCAATGATATAATCTTTAAACATGGACGACCAGAAATAGCCAGCACGCAACACCTTCTGAGTTGTGGCATACCCAGACATATGACCGCCACATGCTCCAGAATGACAGTCATTCAAAACCCTTTCTGCCTCTTCATGAGTTAAGCAACGACGAAAAACCAAATCCGCCACACGAGGATAAAGAGTATCTCCAATAATTCTGTATTGTTGGGACTGGAATCGAATTTTCCGGCGTTCCGAATTTGAAGCTTCGGGCCGAAAGGATTGGGTTTGGAGATAGACGATTATATCCCCATACCAAGGATCTAAAGTGCTGATAAGAAATAGAGATTCGTCCGCAATGGGTTCCTCTGCCACAGTCTCCGTGTTAGCACGCGGGAAGTCACACATCAATTCCGCAAAAACTAAGGATTTCTTAGTGTTACACAGTAATTTGTCACCGCCTTCCTGTCAGTCACCCTGCTGTGCCAATCACTAAGCTTCATGCCTTCTGAACTGGCCCAAAAACCCATTTTCCTAAAGTTTTGTTCATCAGCGCGTCTGTTTGAAAAATACCCGCGCGCTGCCAGCTCGGAAGGACATCACTTTTCCGCGCTGGTCGACAGCGCGCCTTTCCCGTGTTCTTCCGCGCTGACATGACTGTCCCAGTTATGTAGACGCGGCGACATCGCGTCAGTTTCCTCATTATCCGCGCTGATCCAGTTTGGGCGAATTTGTTCAAACAACCAGCCTTCCAGATAACTCCAGGCTTGGTTGTTAGCTTTGTGAATGTCGACTCCCTTCTATGGCATGTCTGTTCGACCCTTTGCAACCGTTTCCCTCAAGGATAAGCTCATCCTTCCACCCTTTTAGGAGACTCCTTCTCCTATATAAACTTCCACCAATACCATGAGCAGCTAGTTAGACTTAGCTTGGAATAGCTTGGATTGTACAGAGCTTGTAGTGCTCAGATTGCTGCTATAGGTTTGGTGTGCTAGGTGTGGAAGTGATTGATTGCTTAGGGAAGGTTGTTTTGTGCTATTTGTGTGAGAGAGAGAGTTGTTTGTCTTGGGAGAATCATCCTCAAAGGTGAATGCTTGAGATACATGCTGACTGGCCCCTCCTGAGAAGGTTACCGACGTCAGAACATTTGGTTGTACTCTTCTCTATTCTGATTAATAATAGATGACTGCTATTATTGTTCCATTCTCATTTGTACTTGCAATGGTTAAATGTGAATTACATCTTTTCTGGCTGATGTATGGTTGCTTTTACTAAATTTCACGCTTGCGTTTGTTTCCTCTTCGTGTGTGCAGGTATCTATTCGCGGAGATCGCGGAGGATTGTGACCAGCCAAAGCGAAGGAGCGAAGGCAACATCTCTTCGTCAAACGACAGCGTTGGAATCCAAGTAGGTGCTCTTTACCTCTTGTTTAATTGTAATTAGGAACATGCATAGTAGCATTGTTTGATTGTTGCTAGACCCTTGCTGGGCTAGTAGGGATCGCCTCTATCTGTAGAGGGGATTTACCTCTCCAACAATTTGGCGACTCCACTGGGGATCAGCCTTTTGTCTCTTGTGTCCACTCTTGTGTTTGAATTTGATTGCTCTCTTTTTGAAATTGGGGATTAATTATCAGTCTTTTGCGTTTCCTGGGTTGATCTGGGAGATGCCCCTGTTTGATTGAAAGATTGGTTGTTTTGATTTGGGAGTTTTGATTTGCCTGTCACTATTTTTGAGCTCCATCGCGGATTTAATTTTAACAGTCGCGCTGACATCGCGCTCACCATTTTGCAACATCCTGTTCATCGCGTAAATACACCTAACAGTCGCGACGATCCTGGAAAATCGGATCAGCGCGGAAAAGACGTGTATAGTCGCGACGTCAGCGCCACTTGCTAGCTTTCTACCCGCGCTGACCTTGGGTTTCTAGCTTAATTCCGCGACGACTATGCTTTTCTGAGATCAGCTCGGTTTTTGGGGCAAAAGTCGCGCTGACAGCGCGGGTGGTCTGTGTAAAAGTTGCGCTGACATGGGTTTTTAGTGTAAAACTTGCGCTGACTCCTGAAAAGTTGTTTTTATAACTTTATCTCCTGAATTCATCAATCTTTCATATCCCCTGTTGTTTCTTGTCCCTCATTAGCTTGTTTTGATTGCTTTTGGTTAAGGGACGCTCTCTTTTTGATTTCATTCGAGTGACTCTTGTGTTTTTAGACCATGTGACCTAGCCCTTTAGAAGTTTCATCGAGAAACCGTTTGCTTGGGTTACTTGTCTATTCAAGGTTCATCCACAACCCTCTTATTGATTTGCTTGAGGCTTTTTCACTGCTTATTGCTGGTTGATTTTTAGTGTCGATTATTGAACCACTTTTTATGTTGATTCGATTTCTTCACTACCAAGCATAGATTACGATTGTTTGGATCGATCAGTTCACATTCGCTTCCTCCTTGCTTGCAATCCTTGCTTATCTTGCCGAGCTTAGATCACATAGCTCGTGCGGAACTTAGTTTTCCTTTTGATTTGGAAGCCTTCGTTGGATGTTTTGGGAACTTTGTGTGCTTTCATTAAGTGATTTGCTTGGTGTTCCGGTTCCTCCAAATTCATTTAGATGCTTTGTGCCATTGGAAGAAAATCAAAGTAGTAGCTTTGCTTTGAGAATTGAAAAGGAAAAGAACATTTCGTTGATTTGCATTTTCAAAAGAAAAAGTTTCCTTTCCTTGCTTTTAGCTGCATTAGGTTGCTTGTTTGCTTGTATTTGTTTTGTTTGATCAAAATTCTTTACCCTCTCATAGCTAGAATTCATCGAACAAAATGAAATTCTTTGGCATGTAGTTGGCATCTAGGTAATTGTGAGAGAACATACGATAGAACCTGAAATCGAAACTTAATTTCAAGATCAACTATAAAATGAACCGAATGAATCTAAAAACGCATTGGAACTAAACGCAAATATCTAGAGGTCTAGGTTAGAGACGTGTTCCGGCGTCTTTAAACATAGTCACTGTTGTTTCACACTAGGTTGGGTGATTCCTCCTTCTGTGACTCGATAGTGGTCTAATACGGACTGCGCTCCCACGTACCGTCGCGTATATAGGGAGACCCCACTAGGCTTTTATCCTTTATCCATAGGAAGCCGAGTCTGCCGCCTTGTGAACCGTAACGCACCGAACACAGCATTCGGGAAGATTGACTGCAGTACGGAAAGTCCTTGGCTCTCATACGATTGCTGAGGTGTATAAGCAGTTTTACGGGTCACCTGGTAAACCCTATACCTAGAGTCTCCAGAGCAGTCACTTTTGATCCTTTTCGGACTCCCTAAATGAAAAGGTGCCAGTGAGCGTCTTGTCACTTCGTGCTCATTAAACATTCGAAGGAGACTAGAGTCATCTTTTCGTCCTTTTCTCGACTCTTGAAACATGAAAAGGTCAAGTTCAGTTCCTGTGTCTTAAAAATTTATTCGGCCACGATAACATCACCTGGTTAGATCTTGTGTGTGTTAGCTTGAGTAGGTTTCGTTTTCGTTTGCTATGGCAACTTTTCCAGGATTCACTAACCCAGGTTCCCCCTCTGATGGGAACCCAGGACAATTCCCTCCTCTTGGGAATGTTGGTGCTCTGTATATGGCGACGTTGTCCCTACCAGGGTTAACTGTCGGGTTGCCTGTGTGGTTGTTTTCAACCTCTTTGGTCCCTACCGTATCGGCTGTTAGTCCATCAGTCCCTCCACCTGAACAATGTCATGTTGATCCTAAGGTGGATCTCTCCCCTTCGACGCCTACTTCTATGTCTTCCTCTTGTACTTCGCCTGGTGAAACTCTCGATGTGGGTAACCAGGTGGCTAAGAAGAAGAAGAAGAAGACCAAGAGGAAGAAGTCTCATAAGGGAGAGTTTACACACACAGTCCCCCTCTCAAGTCCAGCTATCCACTCCAGTACACCCGAAGTCGGGTCACCTTCTACTCCTCCGCAGAAGGTTAAGTTTCCTTGTCGATTATGCAGGGAGGACCATCTGCTTCGTGATTGTCCTGGCATTCCCAGGGTATTAGAAGTTTGGTCTCACGATCCGGCCCGCCCTTCATCGTCCACTGATGATCATGGCGATGCTACCTCATTAGTTGGGAATGGTAAGGAGAAAGGGAAGCTTCGAATCCCCTGTCGACTTTGTGAAGGAAAACATCCCCTTCACCTTTGTCCACTCATGGATAAAGCCTCTGCTGTGTTGGAAAGTCTTGTTGCTCCCCCGAATCCATTTCCCGCCGGTTATCAACGTCTTTCTACAATTGTAGATCGCGCCCTTGTTGACAAAGAGATTGCTTTAGATTCCTCTCTTGCCCAGGCTCCTCTTCCCGAACCTGGCTGTCCCCAGCCTGTTCCAGACCCGCCGTTGGTCGGAAAGAGTGTTGATTCAAGTTCCCCCCCTCTCGAGCACTCTATTTCGGAAGAGAAAAATTCTCATGTTCTTCTCGTCTCGGCAAATCCTCCGGAGCCTGATAATGGTGTTCCCACCCCAACCTCTCCCGAGGATTCTGAGTCGGTTCTTTCCGAGCAGGGGGGCAACCATATGGTTCCCCCACCAAGTAATTCGGTCATTTCCTTTGATTGGAGTCGTTTGACTACCCCTCCCCTTCCATCCCACGTGCCTTTCTGGGTCACCGCCTATGCTTGCAATAAGGCGTTGCCTGGCACTGTGTTAGACGAAGGAGCATCGGTTAGTCTCATGCCCGTTAATACTTGGCGAGCTTTGGGTTCCCCATCGCTTGTACCTGTCGCACCGCATCTCACCGCGTTTGATGGAGGAACGAGTCAACCATTAGGGATCCTTCCACAGTTTCCTATTACTTTGGGAGGCAAGACTGTCTATATAGACATCTCAGTTACCCAAGGTTCTTTAGACTTCAGTCTTCTCCTTGGTCGTGATTATGTGTATGCCATGGGAGCCCTTGTTTCTTCACTTTTCCGTGTGGTTTGTTTTCCACACGATGGAAGAATCGTGACATTCGATCAATTATCGTTCGTTCGTCCACAAGCCCCTCCGGCGCACTCGTCCTTCCCTCCTGGCTTTCATCCACAAGTTGCATCTGCCTCGCCGCAAATCAACTACGTGGCCACCTACCCCGTGCCCGTACCCAATGATGACACCATCGTGCATAGTGTCCTGGGGGCATTAGGTCCTGATTTCCAAGATGTCGGCCTTCCCTCTGGAGCCACTTTCTTGGGGGCCTCCACTTCCCGTTCATTATGATGAAGTCTGGATGGAGCATAGTTCTTTTCCGGTGTCAAGCTCCTTAAAAAATGAAACTGGGTCTGGATGGAGCATAGTTCTTTTCCGGTGTCAAGCTCCTTAAAAAATGAAACTGGGTCTGGTCGGAGCATAGTTCGCTTTCCTGTGTCAAGCTCCTTAAAAAATGCAACTAGGTGTTCGAGCATAGTTCCTGATCTTGTGTCAAGCTCGTTAAAAAATGAAACACGGGTTATGAGGATAGTTCTTTTACTGTGTCAACCTCATTAAAAAAATGAAACAACTCCCTTTTCAGATCGAGTCTTTGATTAAGATCTCGTAAAATCCCAGCCGAGTCTTTCCAAGATCTCGAAAGTGAACCTTCATTCCATCCACTTTGTTGAATGCAATGAAGCTTGGGGGGCATGTACCTCGATTTGCATTATTATGCTGGGGGCATGCAAACTTATAACAAGCATAGTTTTTCGTTTCAAGCTTGTGTAAACATGAAACCGAATCCAAGCAAAGTTCTCCACGGTTCAAGCTTGTGTAAAAATGAACCCATACCTGATTTACATCTCGTGATTGCCTTTTATCTGCTAATTTCTGTTAGATGAACCTTGGTTGTTTCATTCCATTGCTACCATCTCTTTCGTCGATCATATGTTCTCACTTGGTTGTTTATCCTTTCCTAAGGAACCGCAGCGATGAGTGGTTTTATTAGCCAACCTCTTGACCATTACATGTTTTGAGCAGTTCCACCATTGCTGGAACCAGTTGCTATCCTTTATACCACTCGTTCCTCTAGGACGAGTCACCTTTAAGCTCTTTTCTGACTCGTAAAATGTGAAGAGATTGCCGAGTATTTTTCCCTTTTTGACTCGTTAAAGAGAATAAAAATGGAGGTCTGCTTTCAGCTCTTTTCTGACCGTTTAAAGACGAAAAGATTGCCGAGTCCCCCTCTCGACTCGTTAAAGAAATGAGAGGCGGTCGCTTTTAAAGCTCTTTTTCGACCATTTAAACTAAAAAGATTGCCGGGTGTTTGTCGTTTCGCACTCGTTATTGGCTCCAAAACGACGTACTTCCGACTGCTTTTTTACTTTTTCGGGTCGAAGTTACTATTTACGAAAAGTACTCCTCGATCGAAATGGTCGGGCGGTTCTTTCGGGCATTGTTTTATACTTTTTTGGGCTCGAGAGACACAACTTTACGAAAAAGGACCCCCCCTGGAGTCTCCTTTTCCGCTGTCTTTTCAGACTCTCTAAATAAGAAAAGACGCCGAGTTTTTCCTTTGTCAGGCTCGTTAAACACTTGATGACATCGGACATCGTCGAAATGACACTCTTCAAGCATATGCTATCCCCGTCAAGCTTGTCACCCAAAAATAATCGGGGTACCTGCCAGAAATGGTGGGGAAAATGGAACTGTAATAATTGTCGTGTCGGCAGTATGTCGCTCTTGAACATGGCACTAGTCTGCATTCGTGTCTGGGTGGGGATATCTCATCTCGTTTCACATTAGCCTCCGTGGGTTTGGGTTACCCTGTTTTGACCTCTCATCTGCTCATTGCCCTGTCACCATGACCTCTGCTCATTTGATGTCAAATACTGCCAAATCCACCGTCGTGCCGCCAATATGTTCAAGAGAAGTTGACCTCTGCATTAGTACAACCTTCCCTTATATCTCACACAAATCATTTTTTCTCTGTCTCGCGTCGATGATGTGGGAAACATTATGGCCCACCTTCGATCAAAGTCACTTCCTGTCGACTTCAGCTCATTATCCGGGAAGGTGACTTAGAGACTCCCTTCAGGTGCCTTAGAGCCTGCATGCCCTAATGGCAGGTTCTTCGTGTTCGACGTGAGGTTTACATCATTGGCCTCCGATCGAATGATTCCGTGGGTGTTCGACACCAGCTCATTAATTCACATGCCGCGGATTGTACCTATAGTACCTTGAGGGCCATTGTCATTATTGGTGGTGCCTCTCGCGTCTGTTAACAGTTTTCATCATTGACTGGTAATCAGATGATGTTCATGCAAGTTCGACTTCAACCCATATATTCACATGCTTGAACTTGTACTTTGTTCGGATCGAGACGGAGTGCAAGACCCTGGATCCCTGTCTGTTATGGTCCAGGTTGCGATTTTGTGGATGATCATTACATGACTCATTGATGGATGGCTGCGCCCATACCTGAGTCTTCATGGATGGCTGCGACCATACCTTATCATTATTATGGTCTCTTTAGCTGGGTGGCTGCGTCCATTCCACAGACCTTTTCGCATGTCTTTTGGATGGCTGCGCCCATGCCTCGACTGCATGTACTTGATTATCAGAGATATTTCGGTCCTTCCTGGTGATGTTCCAGTTCGGCGTGTGTTGTAAAGCATTTCACCCCTCCCACTCTCTCGGTCTTCATGCTTTAGGGGGCATCTGTTACACAGTAATTTGTCACCGCCTTCCTGTCAGTCACCCTGCTGTGCCAATCACTAAGCTTCATGCCTTCTGAACTGGCCCAAAAACCCATTTTCCTAAAGTTTTGTTCATCAGCGCGTCTGTTTGAAAAATACCCACGATGACTGGCGCTCCATAGTGTATCCCGCGCGCTGCCAGCTCGGAAGGACATCACTTTTCCGCGCTGGTCGACAGCGCGCCTTTCCCGTGTTCTTCCGCGCTGACATGACTGTCCCAGTTATGTAGACGCGGCGACATCGCGTCAGTTTCCTCATTATCCGCGCTGATCCAGTTTGGGCGAATTTGTTCAAACAACCAGCCTTCCAGATAACTCCAGGCTTGGTTGTTAGCTTTGTGAATGTCGACTCCCTTCTATGGCATGTCTGTTCGACCCTTTGCAACCGTTTCCCTCAAGGATAAGCTCATCCTTCCACCCTTTTAGGAGACTCCTTCTCCTATATAAACTTCCACCAATACCATGAGCAGCTAGTTAGACTTAGCTTGGAATAGCTTGGATTGTACAGAGCTTGTAGTGCTCAGATTGCTGCTATAGGTTTGGTGTGCTAGGTGTGGAAGTGATTGATTACTTAGGGAAGGTTGTTTTGTGCTATTTGTGTGAGAGAGAGAGTTGTTTGTCTTGGGAGAATCATCCTCAAAGGTGAATGCTTGAGATACATGCTGACTGGCCCCTCCTGAGAAGGTTACCGACGTCAGAACATTTGGTTGTACTCTTCTCTATTCTGATTAATAATAGATGACTGCTATTATTGTTCCATTCTCATTTGTACTTGCAATGGTTAAATGTGAATTACATCTTTTCTGACTGATGTATGGTTGCTTTTACTAGATTTCACGCTTGCGTTTGTTTCCTCTTCGTGTGTGCAGGTATCTATTCGCGGAGATCGCGGAGGATTGTGACCAGCCAAAGCGAAGGAGCGAAGGCAACATCTCTTCGTCAAACGACAGCGTTGGAATCCAAGTAGGTGCTCTTTACCTCTTGTTTAATTGTAATTAGGAACATGCATAGCAGCATTGTTTGATTGTTGCTAGACCCTCGCTGGGCTAGTAGGGATCGCCTCTATCCGTAGAGGGGATTTACCTCTCCAACACTTAGACTTGGACTTCTCGAATTCCAAATCGAACTCCTGCAGGATAACAATCCATTTGGAGTACTTGCCCCCTAGCAATTGTTTTGTCAAAATGTAGATCATAGGGTTGCAATCCGAAATCACTGTAGTTTTACAGAGGAGAATGTAATGACGAAAACGCTGGACAGCCTGAACAGCTGCCAGGGCCAATTTCTCCACATGCGAATATTTTAGCTCAGTGGGATTTAACGTCCTACTAAGATAATATATCACATGTTCCGTTCCGAAGTCATCTTCCTGAACTAGGACCATTCCAATGGTGGAGTGGGAGGCGGCGAGATACAAAAAGTAATCCTGGTTGTAGTTGGGAGGATGCAGCAACGGTGCATGGGTCAACGCGTGCTTAAGTGCATCAAAATATTTCTGTGCTATCTCATCCCAAGAAAATTGAGCGTTTTGCTTCAACAGCCGGGTAAAACCCTTTGTAACCGCGGCGTAGTTAGGAATGAATCGACGTAAAAAAATTTCTTTCCCTTTCAAACTTTGGAGTTGGCGCAAACTCGAAGGAGGAGGCAATTTGATGATAGCTTCGACCTTCGAGGGATCGACGCGGATACCGGCTTTTGAAACGACAAATCCTAGCAATCGTCCCACTTCTATGCAGAAGACACATTTGTGTGGGTTCAACCGAATTCGATAATGCCGACACCTCATAAAAATAGCGCGTAAGTGGACAAGGTGATCAGCTCGATGTAAAGAATGAGCAGGCAAATCATCGAGATACAGTTGCACAATGTGCTTGATGTCATGAAACGCGTAAGACATTGCCCGTTGGAAAGTGGCTCCGGTATTCTTAAGTCCGAAAGGTAATTTGCAATAAGCAAATGTCCCCCAAGGACAAATGAAAGTCGTTTTTGGTTGATCGGCAGGTAGAATATTGATTTGGTTGTAACCGGAAAAACCGTCCATAAAGGAAAATATATCATTGCCGGCACAATCATCAATTATTTGATCGATATAGGGTGTAGGATAGTTGTCTTTTGGACAAGCATGATTTATATCCCTATAGTCGATACATATTCTTATTGTTCCTTGTTTCTTGTTAACCGGAACAATATTCGATACCCAATCCGTTAATGGGATCGGATAAATGAAACCTGCTTTCAACAGCTTCTCGACTGCTGCTTTAATCGCAGCCGCTTTCCTAGGGTGTATCTGACGCAGACGTTGCCAAACGGGTTTAGCGTCCGGGTAGGTCTTGATTTCATGAACAACAATGGAGGGATCAATTCCTGGAATTTCCTCATAGGACCAGGCAAACACGTCGCGGAATTCTTGAAATAGGACCTTGTATGTTTGAATTTCGTTATATGTACACGAGGCACCTATATGAATGTTTTCAATAACTCCAGTTTTGACTGAAATGTCGATGGCAATAGTTTGGGAAATGTTTCCCAAATTCAACTCTGAATCAGGATGTTTCATGGGATTCTGAGCTTCTTGGACATATTCAGCTGTAAAAATTGATGAAAAATCATTTCCAAAGTCATCAGCCTCAGGTAAAAACGAAGATCTATGATGAAGATCTTCCCATGGTAGATCGTCTACACTTAGGATTTCGCGAAGTTGTTCGTCAGATGACACAACTTCGGGAAACGTTATCCGTTCTGAGGTTGATGTGAAAAGTGATTCCTCACGGACCACATTCATTTGGCCGAATTGGGTTGAACTGGAGTCGGAAAAAGACTGCACGGCCTCATAAGCAATTTCATATGGACTCAAAGGCATTACATTACCGAATGAGTCTATCTCAGATTCAGATGGAACAATCCAAGGATCATCGTAAATAATAGTGTCTGAAGTAATCATATGAATGGATGCGAATGAAGGGTCTGCATTGATCGAAGGAAAGGAAAAAGTTACCAGTAAACCGGAATCTTTAACCAATCCTACACCAAAATCCTTGTAAGGGATAGTCGTTTTACCGACATGCTGGATAATCTCTGAAGAGGCTGGGTCGGATGAAAAGTAAGCCAGCTGGTCTATCGTCACGATCTTACCATTATGTGGAAACTTTATAACTCTGAAGACCGATGACACGACCGTTGTCATAGCGTAAGACCAACTGCGACCCAAAAGAAGGTTGTAGTCTAGAGGGGCATCAACCACCTCCACATCCAGACTAACGATTTTTCCTTCAACCCCTATAGGCAAATCCTGTAGAATGCCAAACGGATGGAACCCACGGCCATCAAAGGCCTTAAGAATCGTCGGGGATTGGTTCAGTGAAGGAGAACCAAGCGATCTCCAACACTGAATCGACATAATACATGTAGAAGCTCCTTCATCAATTACAGTCTGATGAATAGGCCTGTTTTTTACTATCACTGGAATCTAGAAAGCCATTTGATGAGGGAGACGCGGTGTACTATTTTCTAGATCAAAGATTATCAGGTTCGGGTCCTGAATATCAACAGCTCCTATAGCCGACAAGAGTAATTTTTGTTGTGCTGGGCATGATTGCAGCACACTTCCAAAGCCGACATTGCTGAGGGTGAAACAGCTAAATCCTCAACAATGTTATAATTCTGAGCTGCTCTCACATGTGGATTGAAAGCAGACTTTCGAAGTATACCCTTGGCGGGCGGTTTAATTACCAAGTCCAGGTTAGGTTTCTCGATCTGTAGTGGATCGGAACCGGGAGCTGAGGTTGATGGATTAGAATGAGAAGATTCTGCTTCTTTACCATCAACAGGATTCTTACTACCATAATCTTGCGATCGAGTCGCAATCCGTACATGAGACATCATCAATATGGGTTCTTCACTGGCACTCGAGGAAGAACCTATCATTTTACTCTCCTGCTTCGGAAATGGATCTTTCAAAACAGCAGGAGTTGGGGAACCTTTAACGATTTTCACAACCTCTGCCCAATGAGGGCAATCTCTGTGAAATGATCTTCTTCACATATTAAACAAGGATAGCGAGGTTTGCGCTTTTCGTCGTTAGATTCCGACTTCTCTTTTTTCTCCTTTGGAGCCTTGTCTGCTTTATCCTTCTTCTTTCCTTTCTTCTTACCACCATTTTTTGATTTAGCCGTAGATGACTCTACAGCGTGAATATCGGCAGTAATTTCAGGGGAAGACTCTCCTGTCGGGGAGTCTGGTAAGGTTATTATTGGAGAAGAATTCTTTGAGGATTTCTTCTTACTTTTAGTATTTACCGTACCAATCATGCCATCAGCAGCATGAGACCCCGAAGGAGCAGCAGCAATTTGATTCGACTTAGGAAGATCTGGGATCTTCTCGTGCAACGTACCCGACTGAGTGTAAACTAAGTCAAGGTATTGGGCTTGAGCAATGACTTGCTCCTCAGTAACTACTCCGGCCTTAGCTACATCTTCAGTAATCTTCGGTAATAATGATTTTACAAACCATTCAGCTAAGATTTGGTCCGGGATAAAAACTTTCACTAAACGTCTTCGACGTTTCCATTCATGAATATGATCGGAAATATAAGTGGAGGTCGACTGTTTTAATGAAGTTAATAGCTCCGTGCCGTTATCGTATCTGACCGGCAACTGAAAATGAGTTAGGAACGAGGTAGCTAACTGGCTAAAATTGTAAAAAGAGGCCCATGGTAACTCAATGTACCACTTGGCCACGAGACCAATGAGCGTACGCTGGAAAAGACGTAAGCGGATCGAATCATCCGAGATAGAATTGGAAGCACACCAGAGGTGGTAAGTCATCACGTGATTGGACGGATCCTCTCCAGACTTACCTTCGAACTTGGGTATATCACTGGGCAACTTATTTGGCATTGGCGGCCAGAACGGAAGATATTGAATTGGATCGTTCGTTAGGCGCGTCAAGTCTGGTAAATCCAAAGTTGCGATAAACGGTAACTGCCGATTAGGATCTCTAAAACTCTGGGTCACAAGACCAGTCCCAGGAGGAGGATATCCAGGATAACTAGGAACCGGAATCGCATTAGGGATATTATATCCTCCTGGAAAACCAGGATTAACCGGACTGTACTGGGGTTGTTGAGGTTGTTGATAAGTGTACCCAGGATACGGTTGATACTGGTAAACCGGTTGTTGGACAGCAGGACCGAATTGGTACTGTCCCTGGTACTGTTGGTAGGTAAATTGAGGTTGAGTTGTTACAACAGTACTTAAACCAGGCTGCCCTACAGGCATCTGGACCGTAGTTTGAATTGTAGATCCGGACAACGGTAAAGATGTCTGAGGAGTGGTTGCAGAGACAGTAGAAACCGGAGCTGTTGACACTCCAGAAGTAAGTGCGGTAGATGTTGCGGTAGTTGCAGTAGCCGTTTGAGATGGAGTACTAGGTGCAATTGGCGGCTGAGTAACTACCAAAGTTACAGAAGTTTGAACGTTTGACTGGACAGGTTGCGGTTGCTGGGGTGAACCAGAAACTACAGGTTGTCCAGTTTGAGGTAACAACTGTATACTTGGCTGCAACACCTGTTGACCCTGTGATGGATCCCACACTATCATCCCGGGGTATTGACCCGTAACAGGTTGAGGATACTGAGATCCATAACCGGATTGAGGATAGGATTGATAACTGAAAGGCATAGTTCCCATACCTTGAACATATGACTGACCTTGAGGTGACTGATAACTTTGACTCGAGTATTGACCTTGAGGTTGATAACCTTGGGGTAAATACTAATACTGGGGTTGACCTTGACCTTGAGGTTGATACCCTTGAGGTAAATATTGATACTGAGGTTGACCCTGGGGTACATATTGAGGCTGGGGTTGACCTTGAGGCATGTATTGTACCATGGGTACATACTGACCTTGAGGCTGCCCCCCAAACACAATTTGTGTACCTTGAGGTTGCCCCCCAGGCGTTAACTGAGGCTGCCCCCCAGGCGGTAATTGGCCACCTTGAGGTTGAGAAACGGGAATTGAACCTGACATCATGTAAATGTCCCCTACACCCAACGGTTTATTACCATTGTTTCCAACTAATAACCCATGATCAATGGGTTGAGGAGATGCCCCCGCAAAGGTACCAGAAAGGGACTGATACCCGGTGGGAACAGAAGGACCGCCGTGTAAAAAATATTCAGGAGATTGAGTAAACACGGACGACTGACCAGACATATTTACAGGAGTATAAATACCTCCAGGTGGAAAAGGAGTACGAGGTGGAGAAAAACCTACCCCTGAGTTGTCTAAATAATTGGTTAACGAAAGGTACCAAGTAGTACTTCTAGGAGGGCTGTAAAAGATAGATTCACGCTCCCTTAGATCAATAGTAGGTTGATCTTCAAGGGTAGACACGCCTAATTCTTCCTCTGGAGCAAGTTCTTCAATAGCTATCAAACCAGTAGGAAGATTTTCGGTGATGACTCTTTCTACCCTAGGTGAATCTGGTACACTAAAAGTTGGAGTAACAGGTTCAGATATTTCAGGTTCTTCGCCTATATCACTAGTAGATGAAAAACTACCAGCAAGCTCAGAAACTTCAACTGCTTCAGGATTATAACCCGTTTCTAGACTTTGGTAATCTTGATGGACTACCAACGAAGACTCTCCTTCTTCTGGTGAACCTACTCTACTGCCACTAGGAGGAGTTACAAGGACCTTTAAGCCTTCGTAATGACTTGGGACCTCTTGAGGAGATTCACCCCGAAGTCTACGGGATTTCCTCAACAATTCGGCCACAGAAACAACCTCAGGAGACTTGCCCCGAAGTCTACGGGACTGTCTCGGTAATTTCGCCACAGTTAAAAACTTTTAACTACTGCACACGCAAACAAAGTGAAATCTCAAAGCAAACCACCTAAAGTCTCTAAAGAACCAAACAAATTTGAATCATACGCCTAAAGAATCTAGGGCGTCAAACCAAGCACAAACAGTAGCCTTCCAGACAGAAAACGCTAGTTGGAGATGAAACCCAACATCGCCGGATTCAGTACAGAAGTGGCGGGTGGAACAGTTACCCCGGCAACCTGCTTAATGAATAGACCGGCACAAGTTCCTCCACTTTAACCGTCTCGAGTGAAGTGAACCCCTCGGAAAATCCAAATGAGTCTAGTCGACGTCTTCTCCAGGTACAGTGGGATCTTCCCTCCACCGTCACCTCGGTAGAATCCTAAATATAATGGTCACTAAGGTTACCAACCGCAACAAATGCACCTGGGGGAACAGTCTACACTCCGACAGCACGCAAGGGCAGAGTATCAAGCTCAATCCCCTTGCTGGTTCCTTGACAATAATCCAAGGTTTACCGACAAGTGACCCCTGGCTCCTCGACAATGGTTAATCCGAGGTTTACCGTTTGTAATACGTGCGTGTCTGGCGTCGTTCCCAACGAGGGAGGATTGATCCCCTCACTGGTTCGGACACGAGCTCGTGCTTCTCCTTTAAGAGGAGCTTTCCCAGAGTACAAATGAGACAATTGGATTTATTCTATCACAAAATAAGCTACTTGTTTGGTTTTGTTGTCTTGGAGAGTTAATTACTCTCCTACTCCAAGACACTAGCCTGATCTAAATTGGTGTTTCAGAGCCCTAGTAAATAAAAGTTACTACGTTGATTTTACTTTAAGCGTTAATTTTATGGTTTTTCTTAAAGACAAAAGGTAGTGGAGATGAAACTGGTGGTGTGTAGACTCGACTCGCAACCACTACAAAGATGCACCTAAGATGATTTACACTACTTTTATTTTTCAATGAATCTCCTAACTAAGAGAGTTGGAAAATGCAAATTTTATAGAAAACAATTTTCTTAGTAAAGACAATCAAAGAAACAATTATCTTTATCTTTTCAAAAAACACAACTCATGACCACTAATTACTCTACAAAATTTCCTTTTTCTCTCAAAAGTCTACAAATGCTACCAAAGCAAACTTTTTCCAAAGAATTTTTGTGTTTTTTCTATGTTAATAAAGCGTATAAAACTATTTTATCAAATCAAATTTAACAAATCTAAGACAATCAAATCAAATTCACTCAAAAGCAAATTAAAAGGAATTTTACCTAAAAACAAAAAATAATGAGGACAAAAGCCTACAAAGATGATTCCCGGATGTTTTACTTAGTCAAAATGCAACTAAGGATCAGTTCATGCAGAATCATAAACTAACCAAAAAACAAAATCGAAATCTTTTTGTTCTTTTTCTCAAGAATGGAATCCAAGGTTTTAACAAACAAACTTTTCGAGATTCGCAAAGAGAAGACACAAAGGTAGGTCTCTCACTAGGGTGACTTCTATGACAGGCCCGACTCTTAAGAGGACTGATCAAAACCAGGGAGATCAAAAGTTTGACAACCCCTAACGCCAAAGTCACTACAGGACCAGTTAAAAATCAAACCCTAAGGCAAAATCCCTATGAATTCCAGCAAAACCCTTAACACTAACGGGACAAGTTCAGGTGAAGATCTTTGACAGTAAACTGATGGATCTGCCTTTTGTCTCTTGTGTCCACTCTTGTGTTTGAATTTGATTGCTCTCTTTTTGAAATTGGGGATTAATTATCAGTCTTTTGCGTATCCTGGGTTGATCTGGGAGATGCCCCTGTTTGATTGAAAGATTGGTTGTTTTGATTTGGGAGTTTTGATTTGCCTGTCACTATTTTTGAGCTCCATCGTGGATTTAATTTTAACAGTCGCGCTGACATCGCGCTCACCCTTTTGCAACATCCTGTTCATCGCGTAAATACGCCTAACAGTCGCGACGATCCTGGAAAATCGGATCAGCGCGGAAAAGACGTGTATAGTCGCGACGTCAGCGCCACTTGATAGCTTTCTACCCGCGCTGACCTTGGGTTTCTAGCTTAATTCCGCGACGACTATGCTTTTCTGAGATCAGCTCGGTTTTTGGGGCAAAAGTCGCGCTGACAGCGCGGGTGGTCTGTGTAAAAGTTGCGCTGACATGGGTTTTTAGTGTAAAACTTGCGCTGACTCCTGAAAAGTTGTTTTTATAACTTTATCTCCTGAATTCATCAATCTTTCATATCCCCTGTTGTTTCTTGTCCCTCATTAGCTTGTTTTGATTGCTTTTGGTTAAGGGACGCTCTCTTTTTGATTTCATTCGAGTGACTCTTGTGTTTTTAGACCATGTGACCTAGCCCTTTAGAAGTTTCATCGAGAAACCGTTTGCTTGGGTTACTTGTCTATTCAAGGTTCATCCACAACCCTCTTATTGATTTGCTTGAGGCTTTTTCACTGCTTATTGCTGGTTGATTTTTAGTGTCGATTATTGAACCACTTTTTATGTTGATTCGATTTCTTCACTACCAAGCATAGATTACGATTGTTTGGATCGATCAGTTCACATTCGCTTCCTCCTTGCTTGCAATCCTTGCTTATCTTGCCGAGCTTAGATCACATAGCTCGTGTGGAACTTAGTTTTCCTTTTGATTTGGAAGCCTTCGTTGGATGTTTTGGGAACTTTGTGTGCTTTCATTAAGTGATTTGCTTGGTGTTCCGGTTCCTCCAAATTCATTTAGATGCTTTGTGCCATTGGAAGAAAATCAAAGTAGTAGCTTTGCTTTGAGAATTGAAAAGGAAAAGAACATTTCGTTGATTTGCATTTTCAAAAGAAAAAGTTTCCTTTCCTTGCTTTTAGCTGCATTAGGTTGCTTGTTTGCTTGTATTTGTTTTGTTTGATCAAAATTCTTTACCCTCTCATAGCTAGAATTCATCGAACAAAATGAAATTCTTTGGCATGTAGTTGGCATCTAGGTAATTGTGAGAGAACATACGATAGAACCTGAAATTGAAACTTAATTTCAAGATCAACTATAAAATGAACCGAATGAATCTAAAAACGCATTGGAACTAAACGCAAATATCTAGAGGTCTAGGTTAGAGACGTGTTCCGGCGTCTTTAAACATAGTCACTGTTGTTTCACACTAGGTTGGGTGATTCCTCCTTCTGTGACTCGATAGTGGTCTAATACGAACTGCGCTCCCACGTACCGTCGCGTATATAGGGAGACCCCACTAGGCTTTTATCCTTTATCCATAGGAAGCCGAGTCTGCCGCCTTGTGAACCGTAACGCACCGAACACAGCATTCGGGAAGATTGACTGCAGTACGGAAAGTCCTTGGCTCTCATACGATTGCTGAGGTGTATAAGCAGTTTTACGGGTCACCTGGTAAACCCTATACCTAGAGTCTCCAGAGCAGTCACTTTTGATCCTTTTCGGACTCCCTAAATGAAAAGGTGCCAGTGAGCGTCTTGTCACTTCGTGCTCATTAAACATTCGAAGGAGACTAGAGTCATCTTTTCGTCCTTTTCTCGACTCTTGAAACATGAAAAGGTCAAGTTCAGTTCCTGTGTCTTAAAAATTTATTCGGCCACGATAACATCACCTGGTTAGATCTTGTGTGCGTTAGCTTGAGTAGGTTTCGTTTTCGTTTGCTATGGCAACTTTTCCAGGATTCACTAACCCAGGTTCCCCCTCTGATGGGAACCCAGGACAATTCCCTCCTCTTGGGAATGTTGGTGCTCCGTATATGGCGACGTTGTCCCTACCAGGGTTAACTGTCGGGTTGCCTGTGTGGTTGTTTTCAACCTCTTTGGTCCCTACCGTATCGGCTGTTAGTCCATCAGTCCCTCCACCTGAACAACGTCATGTTGATCCTAAGGTGGATCTCTCCCCTTCGACGCCTACTTCTATGTCTTCCTCTTGTACTTCGCCTGGTGAAACTCTCGATGTGGGTAACCAGGTGGCTAAGAAGAAGAAGAAGAAGACCAAGAGGAAGAAGTCTCATAAGGGAGAGTTTACACACACAGTCCCCCTCTCAAGTCCAGCTATCCACTCCAGTACACCCGAAGTCGGGTCACCTTCTACTCCTCCGCGGAAGGTTAAGTTTCCTTGTCGATTATGCAGGGAGGACCATCTGCTTCGTGATTGTCCTGGCATTCCCAGGGTATTAGAAGTTTGGTCTCACGATCCGGCCCGCCCTTCATCGTCCACTGATGATCATGGCGATGCTACCTCATCAGTTGGGAATGGTAAGGAGAAAGGGAAGCTTCGAATCCCCTGTCGACTTTGTGAAGGAAAACATCCCCTTCACCTTTGTCCACTCATGGATAAAGCCTCTGCTGTGTTGGAAAGTCTTGCTGCTCCCCCGAATCCATTTCCCGCCGGTTATCAACGTCTTTCTACAATTGTAGATCGCGCCCTTGTTGACAAAGAGATTGCTTCAGATTCCTCTCTTGTCCAGGCTCCTCTTCCCGAACCTGGCTGTCCCCAGCCTGTTCCAGACCCGCCGTTGGTCGGAAAGAGTGTTGATTCAAGTTCCCCCCCTCTCGAGCACTCTATTTCGGAAGAGCAAAATTCTCATGTTCTTCTCGTCTCGGCAAATCCTCCGGAGCCTGATAATGGTGTTCCCACCCCAACCTCTCCCGAGGATTCTGAGTCGGTTCTTTCCAAGCAGGGGGGCAACCATATGGTTCCCCCACCAAGTAGTTCGGTCATTTCCTTTGATTGGAGTCGTTTGACTACCCCTCCCCTTCCATCCCACGTGCCTTTCTAGGTCACCGCCTATGCTTGCAATAAGGCGTTGCCTGGCACTGTGTTAGACGAAGGAGCATCGGTTAGTCTCATGCCCGTTACTACTTGGCGAGCTTTGGGTTCCCCATCTCTTGTACCTGTCGCACCGCATCTCACCGCGTTTGATGGAGGAACGAGTCAACCATTAGGGATCCTTCCACAGTTTCCTATTACTTTGGGAGGCAAGACTGTCTATATAGACATCTCAGTTACCCAAGGTTCTTTAGACTTCAGTCTTCTCCTTGGTCGTGATTATGTGTATGCCATGGGAGCCCTTGTTTCTTCACTTTTCCGTGTGGTTTGTTTTCCACACGATGGAAGAATCGTGGCGTTCGATCAATTATCGTTCGTTCGTCCACAAGCCCCTCCGGCGCACTCGTCCTTCCCTCCTGGCTTTCATCCACAAGTTACATCTGCCTCGCCGCAAATCAACTACGTGGCCACCTACCCCGTGCCCGTACCCAATGATGACACCATCGTGCATAGTGTCCTGGGGGCATGAGGTCCTGATTTCCAAGATGTCGGCCTTCCCTCCGGAGCCACTTTCTTGGGGGCCTCCACTTCCCGTTCATTATGATGAAGTCAGGATGGAGCATAGTTCTTTTCCGGTGTCAAGCTCCTTAAAAAATGAAACTGGGTCTGGATGGAGCATAGTTCTTTTCCGGTGTCAAGCTCCTTAAAAAATGAAACTGGGTCTGGTCGGAGCATAGTTCGCTTTCCTGTGTCAAGCTCCTTAAAAAATGCAACTAGGTGTTCGAGCATAGTTCCTGATCTTGTGTCAAGCTCGTTAAAAAATGAAACACGGGTTATGAGGATAGTTCTTTTACTGTGTCAACCTCATTAAAAAAATGAAACAACTCCCTTTTCAGATCGAGTCTTTGATTAAGATCTCGTAAAATCCCAGTCGAGTCTTTCCAAGATCTCGAAAGTGAACCTTCATTCCATCCACTTTGTTGAATGCAATGAAGCTTGGGAGGCATGTACCTCGATTTGCATTATTATGCTGGGGGCATGCGAACTTATAACAAGCATAGTTTTTCGTTTCAATCTTGTGTAAACATGAAACCGAATCCAAGCAAAGTTCTCCACGGTTCAAGCTTGTGTAAAAATGAACCCATACCTGATTTACATCTCGTGATTGCCTTTTATCTGCTAATTTCTGTTAGATGAACCTTGGTTGTTTCATTCCATTGCTACCATCTCTTTCGCCGATCATATGTTCTCACTTGGTTGTTTATCCTTTCCTAAGGAACCGCAGCGATGAGTGGTTTTATTAGCCAACCTCTTGACCATTACATGTTTTGAGCAGTTCCACCATTGCCGGAACCAGTTGCTATCCTTTATACCACTCGTTCCTCTAGGACGAGTCACCTTTAAGCTCTTTTCTGACTCGTGAAATGTGAAGAGATTGCCGAGTATTTTTCCCTTTTTGACTCATTAAAGAGAATAAAAATGGAGGTCTGCTTTCAGCTCTTTTCTGACCGTTTAAAGACGAAAAGATTGCCGAGTCCCCCTCTCGACTCGTTAAAGAAATGAGAGGCGGTCGCTTTTAAATCTCTTTTTCGACCGTTTAAACTAAAAAGATTGTCGGGTGTTTGTCGTTTCGCACTCATTATTGGCTCCAAAACGACGTACTTCCGACTGCTTTTTTACTTTTTCGGGTCGAAGTTACTATTTACGAAAAGTACTCCTCGATCGAAATGGTCGGGCGGTTCTTTCGGGCATTGTTTTATGCTTTTTTGGGCTCGAGAGACACAACTTTACGAAAAAGGACCCCCCCTGGAGTCTCCTTTTCCGCTGTCTTTTCAGACTCTCTAAATAAGAAAAGACGCTGAGCTTTTCCTTTGTCAGGCTCGTTAAACACTTGATGACATCGGACATCGTCGAAATGACACTCTTCAAGCATATGCTATCCCCGTCAAGCTTGTCACCCAAAAATAATCGGGGTACCTGCCAGAAATGGTGGGGAAAATGGAACTGTAATAATTGTCGTGTCGGCAGTATGTCGCTCTTGAACATGGCACTAGTTTGCATTCGTGTCTGGGTGGGGATATCTCATCTCGTTTCACATTAGCCTCCGTGGGTTTGGGTTACCCTGTTTTGACCTCTCATCTGCTCATTGCCCTGTCACCATGACCTCTGCTCATTTGATCTCAAATACTGCCAAATCCACCGTCGTGCCGCCAATATGTTCAAGAGAAGTTGACCTCTGCATTAGTACAACCTTCCCTTATATCTCACACAAATCATTTTTTCTCTGTCTCGCGTCGATGATGTGGGAAACATTATGGCCCACCTTCGATCAAAGTCACTTCCTATCGACTTCAGCTCATTATCCGGGAAGGTGACTTAGAGACTCCCTTCAGGTGCCTTAGAGCCTGCATGCCCTAATGGCAGGTTCTTCGTGTTCGACGTGAGGTTTACATCATTGGCCTCCGATCGAATGATTCCGTGGCTGTTCGACACCATCTCATTGATTCACATGCCGCGGATTGTACCTATAGTACCTTGAGGGCCATTGTCATTATTGGTGGTGCCTCTCGCGTCTGTTAACAGTTTTCATCATTGACTGGTAATCAGATGATGTTCATGCATGTTCGACTTCAACCCATATATTCACATGCTTGAACTTGTACCTTTTTCGGATCGAGACGGAGTGCAAGACCCTGGATCCCTGTCTGTTATGGTCCAGGTTGCGATTTTGTGGATGATCATTACATGACTCATTGATGGATGGCTGCGCCCATACCTGAGTCTTCATGGATGGCTGCGACCATACCTTATCATTATTATGGTCTCTTTAGCTGGGTGGCTGCGTCCATTCCACAGACCTTTTCGCATGTCTTTTGGATGGCTGCGCCCATGCCTCGACTGCATGTACTTGATTATCAGAGATATTTCGGTCCTTCCTGGTGATGTTCCAGTTTGGCGTGTGTTGTAAAGCATTTCACCCCTCCCACTCTCTCGGTCTTCATGCTTTAGGGGGCATCTGTTACACAGTAATTTGTCACCGCCTTCCTATCAGTCACCCTGCTGTGCCAATCACTAAGCTTCATGCCTTCTGAACTGGCCCAAAAACCCATTTTCCTAAAGTTTTGTTCATCAGCGCGTCTGTTTGAAAAATACCCGCGATGACTGGCGCTCCATAGTGTATCCCGCGCGCTGCCAGCTCGGAAGGACATCACTTTTCCGCGCTGGTCGACAGCGCGCCTTTCCCGTGTTCTTCCGCGCTGACATGACTGTCCCAGTTATGTAGACGCGGCGACATCGCGTCAGTTTCCTCATTATCCGCGCTGATCCAGTTTGGGCGAATTTGTTCAAACAACCAGCCTTCCAGATAACTCCAGGCTTGGTTGTTAGCTTTGTGAATGTCGACTCCCTTCTATGGCATGTCTGTTCGACCCTTTGCAACCATTTCCCTCAAGGATAAGCTCATCCTTCCACCCTTTTAGGAGACTCCTTCTCCTATATAAACTTCCACCATTACCATGAGCAGCTAGTTAGACTTAGCTTGGAATAGCTTGGATTGTACAGAGCTTGTAGTGCTCAGATTGCTGCTATAGGTTTGGTGTGCTAGGTGTGGAAGTGATTGATTGCTTAGGGAAGGTTGTTTTGTGCTATTTGTGTGAGAGAGAGAGTTGTTTGTCTTGGGAGAATCATCCTCAAAGGTGAATGCTTGAGATACATGCTGACTGGCCCCTCCTGAGAAGGTTACCGACGTCAGAACATTTGGTTGTACTCTTCTCTATTCTGATTAATAATAGATGACTGCTATTATTGTTCCATTCTCATTTGTACTTGCAATGGTTAAATGTGAATTACATCTTTTCTGACTGATGTATGGTTGCTTTTACTAGATTTCACGCTTGCGTTTGTTTCCTCTTCGTGTGTGCAGGTATCTATTCGCGGAGATCGCGGAGGATTGTGACCAGCCAAAGAGAAGGAGCGAAGGCAACATCTCTTCGTCAAACGACAGCGTTGGAATCCAAGTAGGTGCTCTTTACCTCTTGTTTAATTGTAATTAGGAACATGCATAGCAGCATTGTTTGATTGTTGCTAGACCCTCGCTGGGCTAGTAGGGATCGCCTCTATCCGTAGAGGGGATTTACCTCTCCAACACTTAGACTTGGACTTCTCGAATTCCAAATCGAACTCCTGCAGGATAACAATCCATTTGGAGTACTTGCCCCCTAGCAATTGTTTTGTCAAAATGTAGATCATAGGGTTGCAATCCGAAATCACTGTAGTTTTACAGAGGATAATGTAATGACGAAAACGCTGGACAGCCTGAACAGCTGCCAGGGCCAATTTCTCCACATGCGAATATTTTAGCTCAGTGGGATTTAACGTCCTACTAAGATAATATATCACATGTTCCGTTCCGAAGTCATCTTCCTGAACTAGGACCATTCCAATGGTGGAGTGG
Source organism: Pinus tabuliformis (assembly GCA_031772625.1). Lineage (NCBI taxonomy): Eukaryota > Viridiplantae > Streptophyta > Pinopsida > Pinales > Pinaceae > Pinus > Pinus tabuliformis. The sequence continues at coordinate 1,584,612,403 of CM062820.1, read as the reverse complement.
GAGGCGGCGAGATACAAAAAGTAATCCTGGTTGTAGTTGGGAGGATGCAGCAACGGTGCATGGGTCAACGCGTGCTTAAGTGCATCAAAATATTTCTGTGCTATCTCATCCCAAGAAAATTGAGCGTTTTGCTTCAACAACCGGGTAAAACCCTTTGTAACCGCGGCGTAGTTAGGAATGAATCGACGTAAAAAAAATTCTTTCCCTTGCAAACTTTGGAGTTGGCACAAACTCGAAGGAGGAGGCAATTTGATGATAGCTTCGACCTTCGAGGGATCGACGCGGATACCGGCTTTTGAAACGACAAATCCTAGCAATCGTCCCACTTCTATGCAAAAGACACATTTGTGTGGGTTCAACCGAATTCGATAATGCCGACACCTCATAAAAATAGCGCGTAAGTGGACAAGGTGATCAGCTCGATGTAAAGAATGAGCAGGCAAATCATCGAGATACGGTTGCACAATGTGCTTGATGTCGTGAAACGCGTAAGACATTGCCCGTTGGAAAGTGGCTCCGGTATTCTTAAGTCCGAAAGGTAATTTGCAATAAGCAAATGTCCCCCAAGGACAAATGAAAGTCGTTTTTGGTTGATCGGCAGGTAGAATATTGATTTGGTTGTAACCAGAAAAACCGTCCATAAAGGAAAATATATCATTGTCGGCACAATCATCAATTATTTGATCGATATAGGGTGTAGGATAGTTGTCTTTTGGACAAGCATGATTTATATCCCTATAGTCGATACATATTCTTATTGTTCCTTGTTTCTTGTTAACCGGAACAATATTCGATACCCAATCCGTTAATGGGATCGGATAAATGAAACCTGCTTTCAACAGCTTCTCAACTGCTGCTTTAATCGCAGCCGCTTTCCTAGGGTGTATCTGACGCAGACGTTGCCAAACGGGTTTAGCGTCCGGGTAGGTCTTGATTTCATGAACAACAATGGAGGGATCAATTCCTGGAATTTCCTCATAGGACCAGGCAAACACGTCGCGGAATTCTTGAAATAGGACCTTGTATGTTTGAATTTCGTTATCTGTACACGAGGCACCTATATGAATGTTTTCAATAACTCCGGTTTTGACTGAAATGTCGATGGCAATAGTTTGGGAAATGTTTCCCAAATTCAACTCTGAATCAGGATGTTTCATGGGATTCTGAGCTTCTTGGACATATTCAGCTGTAAAAATTGATGAAAAATCATTTCCAAAGTCATCAGCTTCAGGTAAAAACGAAGATCTATGATGAAGATCTTCCCATGGTAGATCGTCTACACTTAGGATTTCGCGAAGTTGTTCGTCAGATGACACAACTTCGGGAAACGTTATCCGTTCTGAGGTTGATGTGAAAAGTGATTCCTCACGAACCACATTCATTTGGCCAAATTGGGTTGAACTGGAGTCGGAAAAAGACTGCACGGCCTCATAAGCAATTTCATATGGACTCAAAGGCATTACATTACCGAATGAGTCTATCTCAGATTCAGATGGAACAATCCAAGGATCATCGTAAATAATAGTGTCTGAAGTAATCATATGAATGGATGCGAATGAAGGGTCTGCATTGATCGAAGGAAAGGGAAAAGTTACCAGTAAACCGGAATCTTTAACCAATCCTACACCAAAATCCTTGTAAGGGATAGTCGTTTTACCGACATGCTGGATACTCTCTGAAAAGGCTGGGTCGGATGAAAAGTAAGCCAGCTGGTCTATCGTCACGATCTTACCATTATGTGGAAACTTTATAACTCTGAAGACCGATGACATGACCGTTGTCATAGCGTAAGACCAACTGCGACCCAAAAGAAGGTTGTAGTCTAGAGGGGCATCAACCACCTCCACATCCAGACTAACGGTTTTTCCTTCAACCCCTATAGGCAAATCCTGTAGAATGCCAAACGGATGGAACCCACAGCCATCAAAGGCCTTAAGAATCGTCGGGGATTGGTTCAGTGAAGGAGAACCAAGGGATCTCCAACACTGAATCGACATAATACATGTAGAAGCTCCTTCATCAATTACAGTCTGATGAATAGGCCTGTTTTTTACTATCACTGGAATCTAGAAAGCCATTTGATGAGGGAGACGCGGTGTACTATTTTCTAGATCAAAGATTATCAGGTTCGGGTCCTGAATATCAACAGCTCCCATAGCCGACAACAGTAATTTTTGTTGTGCTGGGCATGATTGCAGCACTTCCAAAGCCGACATTGCTGAGGGTGAAACAGCTAAATCCTCAACAATGTTATAATTCTGAGCTGCTCTCGCATGTGGATTGAAAGCAGACTTTCGAAGTATACCCTTGGCGGGCGGTTTAATTACCAAGTCCAGGTTAGGTTTCTCGATCTGTAGTGGATCGGAACCGGGAGCTGAGGTTGATGGATTAGAATGAGAAGATTCTGCTTCTTTACCATCAACAGGATTCTTACTACCATAATCTTGCGATCGAGTCGCAATCCGTACATGAGACATCATCAATATGGGTTCTTCACTGGCACTCGAGGAAGAACCTATCATTTTACTCTCCTGCTTCGGAAATGGATCTTTCAAAACAGCAGGAGTTGGGGAACCTTTAACGATTTTCACAACCTCTGCCCGATGAGGGCAATCTCTGTGAAATGATCTTCTTCACATATTAAACAAGGATAGCGAGGTTTGCGCTTTTCGTCGTTAGATTCCGACTTCTCTTTTTTCTCCTTTGGAGCCTTGTCTGCTTTATCCTTCTTCTTGCCTTTCTTCTTACCACCGTTTTTTGATTTAGCCGTAGATGACTCTACAGCGTGAATATCGGCAGTAATTTCAGGGGAAGACTCTCCTGTCGGGGAGTCTGGTAAGGTTATTATTGGAGAAGAATTCTTTGAGGATTTCTTCTTACTTTTAGTATTTACCGTACCAATCATGCCATCAGCAGCATGAGACCCCGAAGGAGCAGCAGCAATTTGATTCGACTTAGGAAGATCTGGGATCTTCTCGTGCAACGTACCCGACTGAGTGTAAACTAAGTCAAGGTATTGGGCTTGAGCAATGACTTGCTCCTCAGTAACTACTCCGGCCTTAGCTACATCTTCAGTAATCTTCGGTAATAATGATTTTACAAACCATTCAGCTAAGATTTGGTCCGGGATAAAAACTTTCACTAAACGTCTTCGACGTTTCCATTCATGAATATGATCGGAAATATAAGTGGAGGTCGACTGTTTTAATGAAGTTAATAGCTCCGTGCCATTATCGTATCTGACCGGCAACTGAAAATGAGTTAGGAACGAGGTAGCTAACTGGCTAAAATTGTAAAAAGAGGCCCATGGTAACTCAATGTACCACTTGGCCACGAGACCAATGAGCGTACGCTGGAAAAGACGTAAGCGGATCGAATCATCCGAGATAGAATTGGAAGCACACCAGAGGTGGTAAGTCATCACGTGATTGGACGGATCCTCTCCAGACTTACCTTCGAACTTGGGTATATCACTGGGCAACCTATTTGGCATTGGCGGCCAGAACGGAAGATATTGAATTGGATCGTTCGTTAGGCGCATCAAGTCTGGTAAATCCAAAGTTGCGATAAACGGTAACTGCCGATTAGGATCTCTAAAACTCTGGGTCACAAGACCAGTCCCAGGAGGAGGATATCCAGGATAACTAGGAACCGGAATCGCATTAGGGATATTATATCCTCCTGGAAAACCAGGATTAACCGGACCGTACTGGGGTTGTTGAGGTTGTTGATAAGTGTACCCAGGATACGGTTGATACTGGTAAACCGGTTGTTGGACAGCAGGACCGAATTGGTACTGTCCCTGGTACTGTTGGTAGGTAAATTGAGGTTGAGTTGTTACAACAGTACTTAAACCAGGCTGCCCTACAGGCATCTGGACCGTAGTTTGAATCGTAGATCCGGACAACGGTAAAGATGTCTGAGGAGTGGTTGCAGAGACAGTAGAAACCGGAGCTGTCGACACTCCAGAAGTAAGTGCGGTAGATGTTGCGGTAGTTGCAGCAGCCGTTTGAGATGGAGTACTAGGTGCAATTGGCGGCTGAGTAACTACCGAAGTTACAGAAGTTTGAACGTTTGACTGGACAGGTTGCGGTTGCTGGGGTGAACCAGAAACTACAGGTTGTCCAGTTTGAGGTAACAACTGTATACTTGGCTGCAACACCTGTTGACCCTGTGATGGATCCCACACTATCATCCCGGGGTATTGACCCGTAACAGGTTGAGGATACTGAGATCCATAACCGGATTGAGGATAGGATTGATAACTGAAAGGCATAGTTCCCATACCTTGAACATATGACTGACCTTGAGGTGACTGATAACTTTGACTCGAGTATTGACCTTGAGGTTGATAACCTTGGGGTAAATACTGATACTGGGGTTGACCTTGACCTTGAGGTTGATACCCTTGAGGTAAATATTGATACTGAGGTTGACCCTGGGGTACATATTGAGGCTGGGGTTGACCTTGAGGCATGTATTGTACCATGGGTACATACTGACCTTGAGGCTGCCCCCCAAACACAATTTGTGTACCTTGAGGTTTCCCCCCAGGCGTTAACTGAGGCTGCCCCCCAGGCGGTAATTGGCCACCTTGAGGTTGAGAAACGGGAATTGAACCTGACATCATGTAAATGTCCCCTACACCCAACGGTTTATTACCATTGTTTCCAACTAATAACCCATGATCAATGGGTTGAGGAGATGCCCCCGCAAAGGTACCAGAAAGGGACTGATACCCGGTGGGAACAGAAGGACCGCCGTGTAAAAAAGATTCAGGAGATTGAGTAAACACGGACGACTGACCAAACATATTTACAGGAGTATAAATACCTCCAGGTGGAAAAGGAGTACGAGGTGGAGAAAAACCTACCCCTGAGTTGTCTAAATAATTGGTTAACGAAAGGTACCAAGTAGTACTTCTAGGAGGGCTGTAAAAGATAGATTCACGCTCCCTTAGATCAATAGTAGGTTGATCTTCAAGGGTAGACACGCCTAATTCTTCCTCTGGAGCAAGTTCTTCAATAGCTATCAAACCAGTAGGAAGATTTTCGGTGATGACTCTTTCTACCCTAGGTGAATCTGGTACACTAAAAGTTGGAGTAACAGGTTCAGATATTTCAGGTTCTTCGCCTATATCACTAGTAGATGAAAAACTACCAGCAAGCTCAGAAACTTCAACTGCTTCAGGATTATAACCCGTTTCTAGACTTTTGTAATCTTGATGGACTACCAACGAAGACTCTCCTTCTTCTGGTGAACCTACTCTACTGCCACTAGGAGGAGTTACAAGGACCTTTAAACCTTCGTAATGACTTGGGACCTCTTGAGGAGATTCACCCCGAAGTCTACGGGATTTCCTCAACAATTCGGCCACAGAAACAACCTCAGGAGACTTGCCTCGAAGTCTACGGAACTGTCTCGGTAATTCCGCCACAGTTAAAAACTTTTAACTACTGCACACGCAAACAAAGTGAAATCTCAAAGAAAACCACCTAAAGTCTCTAAAGAACCAAACAAATTTGAATCATACGCCTAAAGAATCTAGGGCGTCAAACCAAGCACAAACAGTAGCCTTCCAGACCGAAAACGCTAGTTGGAGATGAAACCCAACATCGCCGGATTCAGTACAGAAGTGGCGGGTGGAACAGTTACCCCGGCAACCTGCTTAATGAATAGACCGGCACAAGTTCCTCCACTTTAACCGTCTCGAGTGAAGTGAACCCCCCGGAAAATCCAAATGAGTCTAGCCGACGTCTTCTCCAGGTACAGTGGGATCTTCCCTCCACCGTCACCTCGGTAGAATCCTAAAGATAATGGTCACTAAGGTTACCAACCACAACAAATGCACCTGGGGGAACAGTCTACACTCCGACAGCACGCAAGGGCAGAGTATCAAGCTCAATCCCCTTGCTGGTTCCTTGACAATAATCCAAGGTTTACCGACAAGTGACCCCTGGCTCCTCGACAATGGTTAATCCGAGGTTTACCGTTTGTAATACGTGCGTGTCTGGCGTCGTTCCCAACGAGGGAGGATTGATCCCCTCACTGGTTCGGACACGAGCTCGTGCTTCTCCTTTAAGAGGAGCTTTCTCAGAGTACAAATGAGACAATTGGATTTATTCTATCACAAAATAAGCTACTTGTTTGGTTTTGTTGTCTTGGAGAGTTAATTACTCTCCTACTCCAAGACACTAGCCTGATCTAAATTGGTGTTTCAGAGCCCTAGTAAATAAAAGTTACTACGTTGATTTTACTTTAAGCGTTAATTTTATGGTTTTTCTTAAAGACAAAAGGTAGTGGAGATGAAACTGGTGGTGTGTAGACTCGACTCGCAACCACTACAAAGATGCACCTAAGATGATTTACACTACTTTTATTTTTCAATGAATCTCCTAACTAAGAGAGTTGGAAAATGCAAATTTTATAGAAAACAATTTTCTTAGTAAAGACAATCAAAGAAACAATTATCTTTATCTTTTCAAAAAACACAACTCATGACCACTAATTACTCTACAAAATTTCCTTTTTCTCTCAGAAGTCTACAAATGCTACCAAAGCAAACTTTTTCCAAAGAATTTTTGTGTTTTTTCTATGTTAATAAAGCGTATAAAACTATTTTATCAAATCAAATTTAACAAATCTAAGACAATCAAATCAAATTCACTCAAAAGCAAATTAAAAGGAATTTTACCTAAAAACAAAAAATAATGAGGACAAAAGCCTACAAAGATGATTCCCGGATGTTTTACTTAGTCAAAATGCAACTAAGGATCAGTTCATGCAGAATCATAAACTAACCAAAAAACAAAATCGAAATCTTTTTGTTCTTTTTCTCAAGAATGGAATCCAAGGTTTTAACAAACAAACTTTTCGAGATTCGCAAAGAGAAGACACAAAGGTAGGTCTCTCACTAGGGTGACTTCTATGACAGGCCCGACTCTTAAGAGAACTGATCAAAACCAGGGAGATCAAAAGTTTGACAACCCCTAACGCCAAAGTCACTACAGGACCAGTTAAAAATCAAACCCTAAGGCAAAATCCCTATGAATTCCAGCAAAACCCTTGACACTAACGGGACAAGTTCAGGTGAAGATCTTTGACAGTAAACTGATGGATCTGGGCAGAAAAAACAAAGTAAAAGCAAAATCTAAAGAGCAAAAAGCAAAAATTGAAATTTTCTCCAAATTGACAGGGGTACACAGGTCATCTGTTCACACAGGCGCGGGTACGCACTGTGCGCAAAGACGCAGTGCGTACAAGTACGCACTGTGTTAAACCCAGAGAATGCGTACTGCTGGCAAGGCTAATAAAAATAAAAAACTAAATTGAATCTAAGCTAACCCACCCAAATACACAGCTAGACAACCAAAAATCAGAAAACAAGCAATTTTTCTCAGATCAAAATATCAAATTAAAAAGAACTCAAATACATTCATGGAGTCCCCAGTGTAGTCGTCATTTTGTCACGCGGAAAGAGTCGTTAGTGCGGACACAACCGACCTTACTAGAAAGCCTAAGACTCTCTAATGACAAACAAGACAAATAAGAGCAATCCTTCCCTAAATATGCTTTTACAATATGAGAAATCAAGTGTTTAGATCCTACCTGTAATCCAACGCTGTTGTAGTAGTCCAGCTTCGTTGATCTAGATGAGCTCCTCCTTCCCTTCGAAACCTGCATTCACCAACAATCAAACGATTAAATAGCACCTGAATATCACATAAAATAAAACATATTTAACATGTAGACCAAGGAGTACATGAAACAACTCATTAATAACAAGTTGTTGAGAAGAATGGACTAATTTGTATTAAAAGGTAACAAAAGGAACCATTACAACCTGAGCCTTGGTGTTGTGCAAGCTCCTCCCAGGGTCCACAAGAGTTCTCCCTTACTCTGATCAGCTCACCCACCTCCCAATGGAAACAAGTAAAGATGGTAATCTCTCCTCACAAGCTTCTACAAGGAAGTCCTAATTCCAGCAGCATCTACCCTTAGGAATGTTCAGCTTTCAACCTCCCCTCCCTTTGGCCCAATGCCTGTATTTATAGTGCTCTAGAGGAAGTTATTCAGGTCCACCATCAATGGGATAAGCCCCTCTTTGGATGGGATAGCTCCCCTATTGATGGGATAAGTTCCTCTTTGGTAGGGATACATGAACCATCTGGAGGCGCTTCATACACGTCAAACATGCTTCTAGAAGACTCTAGAAATGACCACAAGTAACTTTTTTGGAGTGAAACTTGCGTCTTTTGACCTTTACAGGAGTACGCACCCATCCCTTTACATACAGAGCGTACAAGTACGCAGGTATTGTGAACTTGGGTTGCGTACCCACAGGTAAGGCTAAGAGAAACTGCGTACCAGAGATAATTGACTTTAAATGACTTTTCTCTCTTTCTTGAAGTTTGACATGGAGAACAGAGGCATGAGACTTGCCAAGGAGGATAGTATGACAGTGGATGGAGCCATACTAACTGCAAATAGTCATGGTGACATTTTTTTAGTGTAACAAACCAGCCACCAACCGGGTGACCGGTTGGTGGTTGGTTGATTCTGGGAATCAACCAACCACCAGCTGGCCGCCCGGCGACTGGTGGCTGATCGATTTCGGGAATCAACCAGCCACCAGCTGGGCGGCCAGCTGGTGGCTGGTTGATTCCGGGAATCAACCAGCCACCAGCGACCCGCCCGACTGGTGGCTGGTTGATTCCCGGAATCGCCAGCTGGTGGCTGGTTGATTCCGGGAATCAACCAGCCACCAGCGACCCGCCCGACTGGTGGCTGGTTGATTCCCGGAATCAATCAGCCACCAACCGGCTGCCCAGCTGGTGGCTGGATGATTCCGGGAATCAACTAGCCACCAGCCGCCCGCCCGGCTGGTGGCTCTGCCCGGCTGGGCCGGTTGGTCGCTGGATGATTCCGGGAATCAACCAGCCACCAGCCGCCCGCCCGGCCGGTGGCTCTGCCCGGATGGTGGCTCTGCCCAGCTAGTGGCTGGTTGATTCCCGGAATCAACCTGCCACTAGCCGGGCGACCAGCTGGTGGCTAGGGAGGCCGCTGGTGGCTGGTTGATTCTGGGAATCAACCAGCCACCAACCAGTCACCAGGTTGGTGGCTGGTTGATTGGTTGGTGGCTGGTTGATTCCGGGAATCAACCAGCCACCAGCCGGGCGGGTGGCTGCTGGCTGGTTGATTTCGGGAATCAACGAGCCACCAGCTGGTGGCTTGTTGATTCCCGAAATCAACCAACCAGCAGCCACCTGCCCGGCTGGTGGCTGGTTCATTCCAGGAATCACCTAGCCACCAGCTGGGCGGGCGGATGGTGGCTGGTTGATTCCGAGAATCAACCAGCCACCAGCCGCCCGGCCGGCCGGCAGCTGGTATATCACCGGAATCATGCAGCCACCAGCCAGGCAGGGGAATCACCCATCCACCAACCGGGCGGCCGGTTGGTGGTTGGTTGATTCCAGGAATCAACCAGCCACCCGCCCGACTGGTGGTTCCACCCGGGTGGTGGTTGGTTGATTCCTGGAATTAACCAGGCACCAACCGGGCGGCTAGCTGGTGGCTGGTTGATTCTCGGAATCAACCAGGCACCAACCGGGCGGCTAGCTGGTGGCTGGTTGATTCTCGGAATCAACCAGCCACCAACCGGCCGCCCAGTTGGTGGCTGGATGATTCCCCCACCCGGCTGGTGTCTGTATGATTCCGGGAATCAACCAGCCACCAGCCGGGCGGGCGGCTAGCTGGTGGCTGGTTGATTCCCGGAATCAACCAGCCACTAGCCGCTGGCCCAGCTGGTGGCTCTGCCCGGCTGGTGGCTGGTTGATTCCGGGAATCAACCAACCACCAGCTGGCCGCGGCTAGTGGCAGTTTCATTCCGGGAATCAACCAACCACCAGCCGGGCGGAGCCACTAGCCGGGCGAGCGACTGGTGGCTGGTTGATTCCCAGAATCAACCAGCCACCAGCTGGGCGCCGGGAATCAACCAGACACCAGCCGCCCGCCCGACTGGTGGCTGGGTGATTCCCGGAATCACCCAGCCACCAGCCGGGCTAGCGGCTGGTGGCTGGTTGATTCCGGAATCACCCAGCCACCAGCCGGGCTGGCGGCTGGTGGCTGGTTGATTCCGGGAATCAACCAGCCACTAGTCGCCCACCCGAGTGGTGGCTGGTTGATTCCCGGAATCAACCAGCCGCCCGCTCGGCTGGTGGCTCTGCTCGGCTGGTGGCTGGTTGATTTCGGGAATCAACCAGCCACTAGTCGCCCGCCCGAGTGGTGGCTGGTTGATTCCCGGAATCAACCAGCCGCCCGCTCGGCTGGTGGTTCTGCCCGGCTGGTGGCTGGTTGATTTCGAGAATCAACCAGCCACCAACTGCACGGGCAGTTGGTGGCTGGTTGATTCCCGAAATCATCCAGCCACCAGCCGGGCGGGGGGCTGGTGGCTGGTTGATTCCCGCCCAGCCGGTGGCTGGTTGATTCTTGTAATCAACCAGCCGCTCGCCCGGATAGTGGCTGGTTAATTCCGGGAGTCAACCAGCCACCAGCTGGCCGCCCGGCTAGTGGAAAGTTAATTATGGGAATCAACCAGCCACTAGACAGGAGGGCGGCTTGTGGCTGGTTGATTCATGGAATCAACCAGCCACCAACCGGCCGCCCGGCTGGTGGCTGGGTGATTCTGGGAATCAACCAGCCACTAGCTGCCCACCCGGCTGGTGGCTGATTGATTCCGGGAATCAACTAGCCACGAGCCGCCCGCCCAGCTGGTGGCTGGTTGATTCCCGGAATCAACCTGCCACTAGCCGGGCGGCCAGCTGGTGGCTGGTTGATTCCGGGAATCAACCAGCCATCAATCGGGCGACCGGTTGGTGGCTGGTTGATTTCTGGAATCAACCAGCCATCAACTGGGTGGCCGGTTGGTGGCTGGTTGATTTCGGGAATCAACCAGCCATCAACCGGGTGGCCGGTTGATGGCTGGTTGATTTCGGGAATCAACCAGCAACCAGCCGCTCACCCGGTCGGTGGCTGGTTGATTCCCAGAATCACCCAGCCACCAGCCGGGTAGAGGAATCACCCAGGTTGATTCCGGGAATCAACCAGCAACTAGCCACCCACCCGGCTAGTGACTCCGCCCGGTTGATGGCTGGTTGATTCCTAGAATCAACCAGGCACCAGCCGGGCGGCCAGCTGGCCCGGTTGGTGGTTGGGTGATTCCCCCGCCTGGTTGGTGGCTAGATGATTTTGGGAATCAACCAGCCACCGGCCGAGCGGGCGGCTGGTGGCTGGTTGATTCCCGGAATCAACCAGCCACCAACCGGCCACCCGATTGATGGCTGGTTGATTCCGGGAATCAACCAACCACCAGCTGGCCAGCCGGTTAGTGGCAGGTTGATTCCGTGAATCAACCAGCCACTAACCGGGCAGAGCCACTAGCCGGGCGGGCGGCTGGTGGCTGATTGATTCTCAGATTCAACCAGCCACTAGCCGGGAGGCCCGGCTGGTGGCTGGTTGATTCCTGGAGTCAACCTACCACAAGTCGGGCGGCCAGCTGGTGGCTGAGGGGGCCACTGGTCGCCGGTTGATTCCCAAAATCAACCAACGACCATCCGGGAGGCCCGGATGGTCGCTGGTTGATTCCTTCCCGGAATCAACCAGCCACCAACTGGTCGCCCGGTTGGTGGCTGGTTGATTGGGTGGTGGCCGGTTGGTGGCTGGTTGATTCCGGGAATCAACCAGCCACCAGCCGGGCGGGCGGCTGGTGGCTGGTTGATTCTGGGAATCAACGAGCCACCAACTGGCCGCCCGACTGGTGGCTGGTTGATTCCGAGAATCAACTAGCCGCCCGCCCGGCTGGTGGCTGGTTCATTTCGGGAATCACCCAGCCACCAGCCCGACGGGCGGATGGTGGCTGGTTGATTCCGGGAATCAACCAGCCACCAGCCGGGCAGAGCCACCAGCTGGCCGCCCGGCTGGTGGCTGGTTGATTCCGGGAATCAACCAGCCACCAGCCGCCCGCCCGGCCGGTGGTTGGTTGATTCCTGGAATCACCCAGCCACCAGCCGGGCGGGGGAATCACCCAACCACCAACCGGGCGGCCGGTTGGTGGCTAGTTTATTCCGGGAATCAATCAGCCACTAGCCACCCGCCTGGCTGGTGGCTGGTTGATTCCCGGAATTTACCAGGCACCAGCCGGGCGGCCAGCTGGTGGCTGGTTGATTCTGAAAATCAACCAGCCACCAACCGGCCGCCCGGTTGGTGGCTGGGTGATTCCCCCGCCCGGCTGGTGGATGGATGATTCCGGGAATCAACCAGCCGCCCGCCCGGCCGGTGGCTGGTTAATTCCCGGAATCAACCAGCCGGGTGGCCAGCTGGTGGCTGGTTGATTCCGGGAATCAACAGCGACCAGCAGCCCGCCCGGCTGGTGGCTCTGCCTGGCTGGTGGCTGGTTGATTCCCGGAATCAACTAGCCACCAACCGAATGACTGGTTGATGGCTGGTTGATTCCGGGAATCAGCCAACCACCATCTGGCCGCCCGGCTAGTGGCAGGTTCATTCCGGGAATCAACCAGCCACCAGCCTGGTGGAGACACTAGCCGGGCGGGCGACTAGTGGCTGGTTGATTCCAGGAATCAACCAGCCACGAATCAACCAGCCACCAGACGCCCGTCCGACTGGTGGCTGGTTGATTTCTAGAATCAACCAGCCACCAGCCTCCTGCCCGGCTGGTGGCTCTGCTCGGCTGGTGGCCGGTTGATTCCGGGAATCAACCAGCCACCAACCAGGCGAGCGGCTAGTTGATTCCGGGAATCAACCAGCCACCAGTTGGCCGCCAGGCTAGTGGTTAGATGATTCGGAGAATCAACCAGCCACCAACGGCCCGCCCGGCTGGTGGCTGGGTGGTTCCGGGAATCAACCAACCACCAGCCGGGCGAGCGACTGGTGGATTTCGGGAATCAACCAGCCACCAGGCAGCCGCCCGGCTGGTGGCTGGTTGATTCTTGGAATCACCTAGCCACCAGGCGGCCGCCCAACTGGTGGCTGGTTGATTGTCGGAATCACCTAGCCACCAGTCAGGCGGGCGGCTGGTGGCTGGTTGATTCCGGGAATCAACCAGCCACCAGCTGAGAGATCAGCTGGTGGCTGGTTGATTCCCGGAATCAACCTGTCACTAGCTGGGCAGCCAGCTGGTGGCTGGTTGATTCCCGGAATCAACCAGCCGCCAACCGGGTAACCGGTGGTTGGTTGGTTGATTACGGGAATCAACCAGCCATCAACCGGGTGGCCGGTTGGTGGTTGGTTAATTCCAGGAATCAACCAGCCACTAGGTGGGCAGAGACACCAGCGGGGTGGGCGACTGGTGGCTGGTTGATTCCCTGAATCAACGAGCCACCAGCGGGCCGCCCGGCTGGTGGCTGGTTGATTCAGGGAATCAACCAGCCACCCGCCCGCCCGATGGCTGGTTGATTCCGAGAATCACCCAGCCACCAGTCGGGGGGGCAGCTGGTGGCTAATCAATTAGCCACCAGCCGCCCCCCCGACTGGTGGCTGGGTGATTCCCAGAATCAACCAGCCACTAGCCGGGCGGCCATCTGGTGGTTGGTTGATTCCCGGAATCAATCAGCCACCAACCGACCGCCCGGTTGGTGGCTGGGTGATTCCCCCGCCTGGCTGATGGTGGGATGATTCAGGGAATCAACCAGCCACCGGCCGGACGGGCGGCTGGTGGCTGGTTGATTCCCGGAATCGACCAGCCACCAGCCGGGCGATCAGGTGGTGGCTGGTTGATTCCCGGAATCAACAAGCCACCAGCCGCCCACCCGGCTGGTGGCTATGTCCGGCTGGTGGCTGGTTGATTCCCGGAATCAACCAGCCACCAACTGGCCACCCGGTTGATGGCTGGTTGATTCCGGGAATCAACCAACCACTAGTTGGTCGCCCGGCTAGTGGCTGGTTGATTCCGGGAATCAACCAGCCACCAGCCTCCCACCCGGCTGGTGGCTGGGTGACTCCGCGCGGCTGGTGGCTGGATGTTTCCCGGAATCAACCAGCCACTAGCCGGGCGGGCGGCTGATGGCTGTTTGATTCCGGGAATCAACCAGCCACTAGCCGCCCGGCTAGTGGCTGGTTGATTCTCGAAATCAACCAGCCACCAACTGGCCGCCCGGCTTGTGGCTGGTTGATTCCGGCCACTAGCCGGGAGGAGCCACCAACCTTGCGGGCGGTTGGTCGCTGGTTGATTCCCGGAATCACCCGGCCACCAGCTGGGTAGGCCGCTGGTGGCTGGTTGATTACGGGCGGTTGGTGGCTGGGTGATTCTGGGAATCAACCAGCCGCCAGCCGCACAGCCGCCCATCCGACTGGTGGCTGGGTGACTCCCGGAATGAACCAGCCACTAGTCGCCTGCCCGGCCAGTGGCTGAGTGATTCTGGGAATCAACCAGCCACCAGCCGCCCGCCTAACTGGTGGCTGGGTGATTCCAGGAATCACCCAGCCACGAGCCAGGCGGGCTGTCGGGGTGGGGCGGCCCGGAATCTTCCAGCCACCGATTCCCAAAATCACCCAGCCACCAGCCAGGCAGGCGGGCGGGTCGCCGAGGTGGCGCGGCCTGGGCTGGTGCCACCTCAGTGGCCCGTCCGCCCGCCCAGCTGGTGGCTGGGCGATTCCGGGAATTGCCTTGCCACCAGCCAGGCGGGCTGCTGGTGGTTGGGTGATTCTAGCCGCCTGGGTGATTCCCGGAATCACCCAGCCACGAGTCAGGCGGGCGCGGGTGGCTGGGCGATTCCCAAAATCACCTAGCCACCAACCAGCCAGGCAGACGGGGTGGCGCGAATCAGCCAGCGACTAGCCGGGCGGGCGGTCGGGCCGCTGGGGTGGCCCGGCCTGGGCTGGCGCCACCCCGGTGGCCCGCCCGCCTGCCCAGCTAGTGGCTGGGCGATTCCGGGAATCACCCAACCACCAGCTGAGCGGGCGGGCAGGCCGCCGGGGTGGCAGAGCTTGGGCTGGTGCCACGCCGACGACCCGCCTGCCCACCCGGCTGGTTGCTTGGCGATTCCGGGAATTGCCCGGCCACCAGCCGCTCGCCCGGCTGGTGGATGGGTGATTCTGGGAATCACCCAGCCACTGGGCAGGCGGGCCGCCCGGGTGGCGCGGCCTGGGCTGGCGCCACACCGGCTGCCCGCCAGCCTGCCCGGCTGTTGGCTGGGGGATTTCGGGAATCACCCAGTCACGAGCCGTGCCACCCCGGCGGCCTGCTCGCCCGCCAGCTAGTGGTTGGTCGATTCCCGGAATTGCCCAGCCATCAACCGGGTGGGCAGGCTGGCGCCACCCCAGCGGCCCACCCGCCCACCCGGCTGGTGGCTGGGCAATTCCTGGAATCATTTTTCTTTTGTATTTAGCATGTTATGGTTGAAAACATGTTGAATTTATACTTAGGAAAGAAAATGATATCCTACCAAAAACAATAATGTGTTTTTTTCCTCATAAACAACTTTGTTTGGCACATAAAAATTTGGTTTTACTAGCATTTTTAAAAAAATTTAATAATTGACCCTTAAAAAAAAAGTCATTGTTCCAGTATCATCACTTTCATTTTTAAGCTTTATTTTGCACGAAAATTTCGTAGTAAATTTTGTAGTCACTGCCATTTTTAAAACATGTTCAAAATTGACCCCTAAAAAATAAAATCATCGTTCCAGTATACACACTTTTCATTTTTAGCACTGTTTTATGCTTTTTCGGGGTTTTTTTGCCAGAGTTCCCGTTTTGAGTTTATAGTTCCTGTTTCAAAGTTTACATTGTTATATAGACTTTAAATATGTATATGCAACTTTAAGTCAAGGCAAACGAGTAGAAGAATTGGATTACCATGTAAAGGAGCGACTCTTATATCATCGTGGGAAGCTATGCATTCCACAAACTGAAAGGGTAAAGATAATTCGAGAAGCACGCACTTCTCTAATATCAGGTCACTTTGGAGTAAGTAAAACAGTTGCACAGCTGCAAAGATTTTGTTATTGGCCAAAAATGAACGAGACAGTTTCTAGATATGTAAGAGGGTGTACTATGTGTGCTAAAAGAAAGCCCAGCAATAGAAAACTAGGCTTGTACACTCCATTACCAGTTCCTTCTCATCCTTGGGAAAATGTTTCCATGGACTTTGTTGGGGGACTGCCTAAATCTAAGAAAGGTCATGATTATCTGTATGTTGTTGTGGATAGGTTCAGCAAAATGTGTATTTTGATACCTTGTAATAAACAAATTACAGCTGAACAAACTACAAAAATGTTCTTTCAACATGTATGGGTCCATTTTGGATTACCCACTTCCATTATATCTAATCGAGACACCCGATTTGTGGGAAAGTTTTGGTCAAATTTGTGGGAACTGATGGACACCAACCTGAAGAAAAGCACAATTTTCCATCCACAAACCGATGGCCAGACAGAAGTAGTTAACAGGACAGTGATCCAGTTACTCATGAGATATTGCAGTAAGCATCCTAAGCTTTGGGATGAACATTTATGTTATGTGCAACATGCTTATAACCGAGCCAAACATTCTTCTACACAAAGATCACCTTTTGAGACTTGTTTTGGTTTCACACCAAGGTCTCCCTTGGCTTTTGTCTTTGGTAAGAACACAACGATGTGGACAGGGCAACTAGGTTCATTGAACAAATCCAAGAGATTCACCAGGCAGTATAGGAACAGCTGGAAAAGAGCCAGGCCAAATATAAGGCAAGGCATGACAAGCATCGAATGGAGCATAGTTTCCAAGTTGGTGATCAAGTCTGGCTGTATATCAGCAAGGACAGGATGCAAGGTGAAGGTAAAAAGCTAAAGCCTATCAGGTATGGACCTTTCAAGATACTTGAGAAAATTGGTGAGAATGCTTTTCGCCTTGATCTACCAGCTTATATGCACATCTACTCAGTCGTAAATGCATATAGCTTGAGACTATTTGAACCTTTGTTAATTGAGGATCCCGAAGAGCAGAGTCAAATGTCTTCTATTGATGACCTACTACCTGAATATCTTAATGAATTGCAGGAAGACACAGTTCTGGACACGAAGGTGAGAATGACGAGCAGGGGAGATGTTGAGTACCTCAGAATTGGGCTCAGGGGTTCAAAGCCGAGCAGTGCAAAATGGATAGAAATTAGACAAGTGAGAAAATTGTATCCTCACTTAGTCAACGCTTAAAAACCAACTTTTGGTGGTCCAAAAGATTTTTCAGTGGGAAGGTCGTGATCTGAATTGGATCCATAAAAATTATCAGAGTTCTATGACTGTTTCAAATTATGTCAGACTCCAAAAAATATTATGAACAACGAGCTATTAGGAAGGACCTCTTGACAGTGGCAGTTGCAGCCAACATGGAACAACAAGGACCCTCGGTCAAAGTGCACTGACCGTTGGCCCATGGAGACCGCGCAGTGGCGCAAACTAGCAAATAGGGAGTCCAGATCAAAAAGCAAAGGCCATTTCTGATGTGCGATTAGCGCGAAGCGCGTTTTGCAGGATAAAAACCTCAGAGAAGGAAAATCCCTGGCACCCAGTCATGTGAAAAAAAGATAAAACCATGAGAAAAGCGCTAAAACAAACAGGCGGGTCCCGCGCTCCAAAACCAGCGGAATACCGGAGGCATTTCGGGTGGTAAGCGGGTTTGTCAGGGAACCAAGCAATGCCATGCATTGGATGAGCGTGTCCGGAGGATGAGAGAGAAAACCGCTCTCTTTGCGGCTGACAGTTGAGCAAGTCACCCATGCGATAAAAGCGATGACCGTAGGATCTGGAGGCCCCAGATCAAACAGCAGAGATTGCACTTGATGGGAGACCGGATTTGGTAGAAGAATAAGCTGAGGCATATAAAGATTTGAAGTCCGATTTGACCGCTAAGCTGGCGGATGAATCATTTCACAAAGTAACCGAAATAACAACCGTTCGAGGAAGAGCTGGCGCCCAGTTCGTAAGAAGACAAGTGGCCACCTCTCTGTGAAACGTTAAACAGTGGTGATGACGCAGAAGCAGGGAATTACAACAGACAGAGGCAGGCGATTCGAAGAGACGGAAGAGGAAGCGAACAGTCAAGGAACGGATTTGCTTTAAGCCACGAACAAACAGAGAACAGTGAAGGACAGAGGAGACAGAACAGAGAGTGAAGCAAGAAGCAGAGAACAGAGAAATCGAGCTGACCTGCAAAGCTAAGGCAGCATCGAGCAGACAGAACCGAGAGGGCTTGATAGGTTCAAGCAATCCCTGTGAGGATATCTGTCGAGAACTAACTATTGGGTGTGGAGCCTGATTATCTTCTATAGTACTGGCATATTGGACCCCAGTTCAAAATGGGGCGGCAACGCCGCCCGTAAAATAATCACTGCCGTGGGGGGTCCAGGGGGGGCGGCAGCGACTTTTGGGAGCCCCCCCTAGTGGGGGGTTTCAGGGGCAGCTCCCCCGAAGCTAAAAACAGCTGTAAAATTGCCTTGTAAAAGTATAGTAATTTCTAGTCAATCTGGGCCGTTCATTAGGCGGATGATCTGATGGTAGAACTTATGTTTAGTTTAGGGTTTTTTTCCCTAGAAGGCAACCCCTCTCTTTATATGAGGGCATTGTATTTGAGGCTGTAATATATATGTGTATTCGGTGAGCGAGAAACATAGAGGTGAGACTGTGAGAGAAAACAGAGGATATTACAACGGTTTTGCTGTAGGTTGTATCTCTTCATTTTGCTGGATAATAGAAAGGAAGGACTGGCTGTTCAGGGTGGACGTAGCCCAAACTGGGTGAACCACGTATATCTGTGTCTCTCTTGTTTTGTGCGTTTTTTGTGTTTATATTTCTGCAATATTTTATGTGTTCCATTGCTCCGTAATATATAATTTTCTAACACTAACTACCAAATTGGAATCATCCCATTAAGACCAGTTGAGGTCGAGACTTGGTAAGGGGGAGTCTGTGCACTCTAGTGGCTTGGGGAATCCAAGTACCACCCTACTAAGCATCATCTGTTATAGGAGACTCAAATTGAGCTCCTCATTGTAAAAACTCTACTTAAAGACATAATAAAAAAGGCCACCACTAAAAGCTAGACCAGGAGACGTAGCCCAGGAGGATTGGATGAACTCCTTATTAAATTGTTGTGTTTTTGCATTTGCTTGCTGTGTTTCTCTTAATGTTTTCCAAGTGTCTGTGTATTTTGCAATCTTATTGATCCATTGCCTAAGATAACATAGACACACACACCAGCACATGAGTCTGTAATACCTACATTACTTAACTGAGATCATACATAGGTGATTTTTAGATCAGTTCCAATTGGTGTTCCAAGTTTTTTTTATCTGTGATGATGTTGCCAAATGTTTCTCTGTTCCATTTTTTGATTTCCCCTTTGATATGTTTTAACTTTTGTTGGAAAGTATACATTTTGTTTCCAGTTCTGATGGGAATGTAAGTCCACCATTGTTTCACTTTTTCCATGAAGTCCTGATGATCCAACCAAAAGGCCTCGAATCTAAAAGGCTTATTTTTCGGACCATTGGAAATTTGAATTTTGAGAGAGATAGGTCAATTATCAAAGCCTGCCTGCGGTAGGATTCTCGCCTTCGTTTCCCAGGAGGTAAGATAAGTTGCCTCCAATAGAAAGAAGTGGTCTAAATGGGAGGCTATTTGATGGTCTCCTCCTCTTCAATGAGGTTGAGGTTTTCAAT
Organism: Pinus tabuliformis; assembly: GCA_031772625.1. Classification (NCBI taxonomy): domain Eukaryota; kingdom Viridiplantae; phylum Streptophyta; class Pinopsida; order Pinales; family Pinaceae; genus Pinus; species Pinus tabuliformis. Next base: position 1,584,592,692 of record CM062820.1, on the reverse strand, counting down.
GGTGATGAGGAAAGCCTCAGATTCCTTATCTAACTTCTGGATACCTCCTTTCTTCTTAGACAAGTTAGTTATTATATTAAAATCACCAGCTATGATTTTGAGAGGGTGGTGCAGAGGGTTGAGGGGATTGGGGATGATTTGGAGCATTTTGATACGGTCTATCACCTTGTGCGAGGCATAAATATTAGTTATGAAAATGGTCTCGTAGGTACCTATGATTCTTAGGATCACTGTTATGGAATGATGAGTGGCCAGAGAGGAAATGAGGTCGAATTTAGAGTTTTTCCAAAATTCCATTATGCCCCCCGTCGTACCTATAATCGTGTTAGCCAAGGAGCTATAAGGATTGAAGCACGAGTTGAGAAGGAGGGGTGGGTGAGTTAAATCAAGTTTCGTTTCTTGAATTAGCAGGATGTCAGGATGATCAGATAGGATTCTATTTTTTAATATGTGTTTCTTCCCAGGACTATTAAGTCCCCTAATATTCCAAGAGATGAAGTTCATTGACGTGGAGATGGGTATAGAGCCAGAGCCTTTACCTTTCCTTCATTGATTAACTTGGCGCCCAGTTCTTGAAGGAGCTGACTGGTGGTCTTTCAACCTCGCTTTCTACTTGAGCCTTTGAGGTTGAGTCCTTCTACTGGTATATTAGCTAATATGCCCTTTGAAATTGTGCTTTCTTATACTAGATGGTGAGCTTTGAGTTTTAATTCTTCCTAGAGGAAATAAGCTCCTTCAATTTTCTGTAACTGTTGTTATGATATGGCATTTATTCCTTTCTATTTCCATTACTCTGCAATTGTTGCAAGGTATACCCCCTGCAGAGCTTCCTCTATAGTGTTTTCCTCTAGTGTTTCCTCTATTTCTATTTGCTCCATTTTTGTATCCTCTTGCGCATGTTCCTTTCCTCTGTTGGTATTACCTGTATCCATTTCATCGTTTTCACTGTCTACTAGGTTCATTTCTTCCTCTCCTGCTTCATTTTCTCTTGGGTGTTTTTCAGTACATTGAACTGATTCTGGCCTGCTTCTTTAAATAGGTTCTTCTTGGGGATAGATTTTTTCTTGTTGTTCTTGTTCATGGAGATGACTTTAGTGAATCTTTCGTTGTCTTTTCATTCACTTGCTTGCTCTAGCATTTGAGGGGTTTTATTCACTGGACAGTCTCGAAAGACATGTCCATACTCATGACACTTTCTGCATCTGAAGGGAATATATTCATAGTCTATACTTTGCAGCCAAACTTCCTCCCTGAAGATTAATCTAATTACTTCTGCAGGGCACTAGAGGCGTCTATATATACGCAAATTTGGGTGTAGGAAACATAGTGACCCGTTCTCGTGCCAGGAGTACATTTTGATGTACTCCTCCAGTTGGTCTCCTATTCCTTTTAAGACTGAAGGAGCCCAATAATCAGTTGGTAAGGAGTAGAGGCGTACCCAGACTGGAACCCTAATAAAATCCTCTTTTTCCAATGTGAAGTTCTCCCTCCAGAATCTCATGTATAAACTAGTTGAATTGTAAAAATAGGGTCCTCCTTCAAAAATTTTGTCTCTATCTTCTAACATGTCAAAGATGACTGTGAAAAATCCTTTGGAGCCCAACTGAAGTCTGATCTCCCCTTTGGGTGTCCATTTGCTTTGAATCCACCAGTTCAGGGCTCTTTCAGTTGGCCATATGCCCATGAACTTGCATATAATTGTGTGTTCTTGCATGTATTCTCTATATTCAGCTACCCCGGGGTCCTAGATTTCCAGCTCTGGGATCTTCTTGGCTTTGGGGTTGCAATTATTCTTAGTCTGCACCCTTGCCCTTGTCAGCGCGAGTATCCTTGGTTGTCCTTTTCATTGTGTCTTCATTCCTTTTTGGCAGCTCGTTTTGTTGTGGATGAGTGGTTTCTTCTTTGTTATAGCTTCCTCCTAGTGGCGTACAGAAGGCAGAGCTTGAGGCAAACTTTGTGAAGAATGAATCCTGGTCTAGCGGTTGAACAGAGACCGCATCCTTGAAGGAGCAGGCACCAGCATGCTGTTGTGGATCTTCCATGGCTAGAAAGGCACCGAAGGCCTGAACCAAAGGCATGAGGGGAGGTCGTGGAGCACGCACAAAACCTAGTTCACACAGGTCTCCCAATCTAAGAGTATTTTAATATCACAGTCTATGTTTTAATAAATGAGGCATGAATCTAAAGTTGTCCAAGGAACACAGATGAAATATTTTGATGCACACACACCATTTTAAATTAATATTAATTATGTAATAACTGTTAATTTAATTTAAGATTAGATTTTTAATTAAAATTTTCCTACTTTTGGCCCAGGCAGCAAATTTTCCAGAATTTTGGCAATTTTGACACTTCAATTTTGGAAGCTCATAAGTTGAGTTTTACTTGGCCAAATGAGGCCTAGGACAACTCGTTGTATAGATAAAATCTTGAATAATATTTATGAAGTGGTTGCATGGCCAGATTCGGTCATTTAATGAGTCTAAAATTTAGTATAAGATCAAGCTCCGAATTTGTAAACAAAATTAATTTTTTGAGTTTATTTTTTTTGCATTTTCATTTGTTCATAGTCTCTGCTGAGTGCAAATCCATTCGACTATGTTATATTTTACCAATAAGATATTTACAAGGATCAATGAAAAACTCAGATTTCCTTTTATTTATTTATTTTTTAAGTTTTGATTGGAAGATGTTTTATTTTCCAGATTTGGTATTTTTTATTTTAATTTATATTTTAATTAAATTTTGGTTGGTTTTGGCAGGAGAACAATTGAAAGATATGAGGAATATAAGATTTCAATCAATGATATTACTACAACAAGAGGGAAAAAGAATTTGGACCAATCAAAATTGTTGGAGAAGAATTATTCTTCAATAACTCTCTTATTTGGAATTAATTTTCGTAATTATAAATAGTAGTTTGAAAAATAGAGAACATGTTTATCTTCTCTGCAATTCTGGAATTCTTAAAAACATTATTGTAATGGGGATTTAGAGTTGTACATGAGAGGAGAGTAAAATCTCAGATATGGGGGATAATTTTGGGATTTTTCTTTTGCATTATGGACTGTGTTTGGGGAGCTGAGTTTGCTCTACTGCAGCTCGATTTTTTGCAACGAAGTTCAAGCATTGTAAAGGATTGTTGAAGATAAGAGCCAGAGAAAGAGTTTTGATAAATTGGTATTTAAAATACTATTGTTTTAATATTGATTTCATTTTATAATGGCATAAATGTGTCATTTTCATTCATATTTGTGCACTATTATCTATGTGAGTAATTTTCTCAATTATCTATTGTTATTTATCTCTGCTCTTGTGTGTTGAATTTTGATTTCTAAGTGACTACTTACTCAGAAATCATCCTTTTATTTTTTATTTAATAAACAATAATATTTTTTGAACTATTTCCTTATATTATTGTTTAATCATTCGAGTTATTGATTTAATAATCATCATCATTTTGTGAACTACTTCTTAAATGTTGTTGATTAATTATTCATGTTAATAGATCTCTGAACAGAATGTGTTTTGGTATTCATAATATCAGTTAATTGAACTACTTCGTTAGCTTGATATTCATTATAAACCATACATATTTAAATCTCAATCATTTAATTACTTTTCTCTCGGTTGGGTTAGATCTACATCTTCCTAATCGAGATAGGCTTAGGATTTCTTTCCTTTTGCTTGCATTATAGGATTAATTTGCATTTAGATTTAATTTTCATTCCTAGAAGCCCTCTTATCAAAGAGGCAAACTTTGGTTGTGGCTTGATTGAGCCTCAGATCAACTTAAGGATCACTTTCTTGCCTGATCAGCAAGAAGACACGATCTGATGTCTCTTCTCTATTGGTAAGTGAAATTCATACTTTAAGCCAGTAGAGATAGAGAGAAGGTAACTGGACATAGTTTAATCAATTGGAACCATCATTCCAAATGGAAAAGGAGCTGCTTTAAGTTCCCGATCGGGTAGTCTCCCTTATAATGTTGAGGCAGAAATTTCGAGTCTACAACATTTTTGGCGCTAGGAGGGTTGAATACTTGTTGTATTTTGGAGTTTTTGTATTTTAAAGTTTTATTTTAATCATAATGGCTCCTCTTAAACTTCCAATTTGGATTTGTATCTCTGGATGTGCATCTGTCAATACTCCACCAAAAATAGTAAAACGCTTGTCAAAGGTAAGATTTAACAGTAATAAGAATGTTTCTGCGTTTGATCATGTTTTACAGTTTATTCAAAAAATTTCAAATTCTACTTTTCATGATATTGATGAAGGCAATTTATGCAAGGTTTTTACTCCTACATTCTAAGGAAAAGCCAAAATCTAGTGTCAATATTTTCCAGTTGCCTCTATTCACAATTGGGATCAACTCATCACAAAATTCCTTTTTAAATTTGACGATTATGATTATGAAGAGGTATGTGATGAATTCAAATAACTATGAAGATTTGATCTTTCATGCATTTTACCATTAGATTTCAATTAAATTGTTTAAAATTCAAATTTGAAGATAAGCCTTTAGAAGTTGAATTGATGGATTAGTTTGAATATATTAGTTCTCTTCATTGCATTCTCATTTCATATAAAACAATTACAAACTTTGATCAAACTTCTTCAAATTTTATTAACATAATTGAGAATTCCAATATGGAGGTGCATACCAATCATGATGAGGTTTCATCTACCATGTATGATCAATTCCTTCATTTAGTGCACACCTCCTACAACATTAATGATGAGAATGAAAATCTCTCTCATGTTAATGAATTTCAATCACAAAGCTTGGAAAAATTTCCTAATCAACTGCAAGAATATTTTTGTAATAATCTTGAATAACCAGTTGCCTTGAAATCAGAAAATCATCCTGAAATTAATTCAGAAAATCAATTATTAAATCAACAAACTACTGCAAAAATTTATGAATTTGATCATGTTGTTAAAATGTTAAATTCAGGGCAGCCAAACAACAGTGTTCAAGGAAGCATTATTAGACATATGATTGGTCATGAATATGAAATTTATAATGAAGAAAATTCACAAGAGTCTATCAATAGAGATATTTTTATATTCATTTCTTTAGACTCATATTTGTCTCTTTATCCTGATATTTTTGTTGATTGAGATTTATCTCCTCTTTCAATTAATAATGTTCCACAAAATAGAGAAGTTGATATAAATCAATTACCAATTAGTTTTTATCAAGATAGAGAATAATTCATTGATCACTCTTCTGACATCGTTGAACATATGCTCCACATTATTTCTTGTTTTGATACATCGGATGAGAATGAAGGGAATTCTAAAGAATGTTATGAAGTCATTAACGATAATTGCTATGACATTGAGGATGTTAATTTATCTTCTTGTACATTAAATCATCATGATCAAAGTCAAATCATACTTGAAAATGAAGAAAAACCAATACAAAAATTGTTGCAATTGACTCTCATTTTCAAACATTTAATCATACTCATTACTTCAAAATTCAAGAACCCATCCCAATCTATGAATATTATGATGATCAAGCTCTCATTCTTATTCATAGTCATGATCTTCTCTCTAATTCACAAGCTGGTATTGGTGGTCATTCTAATTGCATTATTCTAATCAATTCTTGTGAAGAGGAAATAACTTCAAGTCAATCGCAATTGTGTTGTAACACTAGTTATAACAATAGTGTAAATTGTGATTTGATTTTGTTATTTTCCATTCACTTGTTTTGTTTAATTTCATATTTATTTTCTGTTTTCAATTTTTAGTTTTTAGATATCTTATACTGGCATATTGAGAAGTTTAGTATTGAACACTCAATCGATGCATTCCCTGAGTGGGAAAATTAAGTTTCAAATTTTAATCATGAACATCATGAGTTATTATTTGTCCAATTTCAATTGATGTTCATCTCTTATCACTTGTTCATTTCCTCACTAAAGCAATGCCAACAAGAGAGTATATCTTCACAATATGACCAGCGATCTAATTCAATTAATGATCTTCTATTGAATCTATCAGATTCCAATCCATTTTTCATTAACCCATTTGAAAGACATGTGGAAAGTTTTCCTACACAGAAGATTGTTAATAATTTAACATATGCACATAAGACTTACATGCAAGCCATTGTATCTAAAAGTTTATTTCCACAATCTGGCCTGTTATCCCCTATTTTGATCATCTCCCCATCATTAATGGAAATCCATCTAGATTTCGATGAACCATTTGAAATTCAGATGGAAATGACATTTCAAGAGAAGGTGATTGTAAATAAGTTGTTTCCTATAAATATATTAGCAATTAGTGTACATTCTATATTCAAATTTATTTTTGTTCATTTAATTATATTATTATTACTAATGTTTGACATGTACATACATGTAGGAGTTATAATGAGAGAATGGTTACATTAGAAGTACGACTATACCTAGTCATGCTTCCTTTCATTCAGTTAGAATTAGGGATAGATTAATTTAGATTTAGATTCATTTTCTGTTTGCATTTATTTCATTATTTCATATTTTTAATAAGAAAGTAATGAATCTGAGTTTTCCTTGGCATCCCCTTTCATTTTCTGGAAAAGTGGCTTAGAACATATCAGAAGCTCTTATGTAGTCAGATCATACACACTTTTGAATAGCCTAAGTATCTTGTTTTTGCAAAAATTCATCACATTGTTCAAAATGTTTTTGTGATAAAATCATATATGAAGAAATTCTAAGGAATTGTTATGACTTGGAAATTTTTGATTCACAAGTATTTCTAAACAACTCGGTTTCACCACTTTTGTCCTCGAATGTAAATTTGAAGTGGATGCAATTTGAAAGTTCATTATTTATCAGTTTAGATTGAGTAAGTAGATGATGTTGAAAATATGAAACTTTTGGGAAATAAATGGGAGAACTTGAAGATTCATGAGATAAAATTACAGTCAGTATTCTTCAAGATATGCATTAACAGGTTAATTTTCATATGTTGATTTTTCTTTTTTCATAGTTTATTTCTTATTTATGTTTGTTTCTTTTGCAGGTCTTCATTGACTTTATTTTAGAGACTTGACCTAAGCAAGCAGTCAACCCTTTCTAATTTGCAACATGTCCAGGGAAGTATTTGTTGCTTCATCCAAATTTGAGTATTTTTTAGTTTTTCTTTTATTTACATTTTCCTTTCTTTGCACATTGAGCAATATGAGTCAATAATCATATTTGCCTCTCATCATGCAACTGAAATGAAATGCTTAGACTCTTTATTGCTTAGATTTGTTACAAACAGAGGAAAATTTGCACAAAACTCTTGCATCAAATAATCTTATCAATGATCTTATCTATGCCTTTTCTAAATCTTACATTTTCCGATTGAAGTTAAAACCTTTTCTATTTGTGCTTATTTATTTTACATCCGCTTCAATCACATTGTTTCTTCTGAATTGATTCAAGGCCTCTATCTAGTAATTATCATAATCCCGATTTTCTATTTTTCGATTTCCGATATCGTATCCGTGGGATTATGTTATATCGGAAGTTTGAAAAAAAAATTGAGGTGTTTCTCTGAGATCTACGAGTCCTACTTTATTTTATCTGCTCAAAATCCTTGATCTCATAATCTCTAGAAGTCATGTCGAACTATCCGAATTTTGATATTCTATTTTTAGCGAATATTAATTTCGAGCTTCCTTTTATCGGAACTCATTTTAAAATCTCTACAATAAATATTTCTTGAGATTTCCGATATCGGAAATGAAAATCAATCAAACTTCCACCCAAAACATTCAAATAATAAAAAGCCCATATGATATCGGAATGTGTAAATATCATAAGTTTTATTTCACAAGTCCTTCGATATGTCTAACCCCTCTGATGTCCGATACGTTAATCCCTCTGATCACGTAATCTTATCGAACCTCAAATTTCTTGTCACCTCAGGGCTCCTTTGAAAATGTTACGATGTCTTAATATCTCCGATATTCGATGGCATTGAAACCTTTGATATAACGTAATCAGAATACCTCTGATCTCCAGTGGCATGAAAAACCTCTAATATGACATAATTAAAATATCTTTGATGGCGTAGAAAGATCTTCGATCAAGCTTCAATGGTTTTCGTTAATAATGTAAAGAAAATGTGATATGTAAACTTTGGTCTTGAATTTTGAGATTTTATGAGAATCATGGAGTGAATATGAAATTTGAAATATTAAGATAACAATCATCGCTGCAAATGCACATCATCATTTTCATTTTTGATGGATTTGGTTTACTTTTAATTCTTTGAACATGAAACATTTATTTCTTCTAGTTTACTGCTTGCCTTAGTTCAGATTTAATAAATGATGATTTTTGGTCAATAAGATTTCAGAAAATTCAACTTCTTTATAATTTTAATTCTAATTAAAAGAAGAATTTATATTTTGCTAGAGAAAATTATATCTCTAAGGTAAGATCAAACGAAATTTTCCAATGGTAAATTTCATATGCCCACTTTCATTCATTTCTATTTCTTCACTTTTGGTTTCACTTTTGTTTTTTAGCTTTTGTTGATATAAAACTCTATTTTGCAGTTCTTCATAAACTATTTCACACCTCTACCAGATCATATTTGGAGCTCATTCTCCTTGTTTGTTTTTGAGTTTTGGAGAAACAATAAAGTTCCTCATCAAATCAGCTAATTTGAGGAGTTTCAAAGCCTTTAGTTTATTTCTTAAACATTGCTTTTATCATAAAATAGTTAAGATGCTTTTATGCAAGGTTTTCTTTGAAACAAGAAAATTTGCAGCCGACGAAGACCTCTCATTAAGCTTATTATCCCTCATCACTGCTATTCAACCTTTAATTTCAGAAGCTTAATCACTTATAACTCCTCAAAATAAAATTTACTAGATTCTCTACTTAAGACGAGAACACATGGTTTTCTTCTTTTATTCATTTGTTGAGACGTTTTATAGTTAATCTTGATGGAGTTGGTTCTTTAAATTTGGGATTTTTCTTTCAACTTTTACTTTCTTCATTTTACATTTTTTGGAGTTTGTTGATTTCTTTTTACTTCAATTTGGAATTTTTTTCTTTTGAATCGGTTTTGTATTGATTTTGGTGACTCTAACATGATTTATGTAGAAGGCCTTTCTTCACCCAACAATGGTTGACATACATAGAAAATCTTTACTCTGTCTATTTCAATGAATTCTATTTATCATTAAAGGTATATATTTATGGAACCATAAATATATCTTGCTTGAAAACTTTTTCATGGAGGAACACACATCCTTTCTAAGTAGTATGGTTCACTTTTTCATGGAGGAACACACTTCTTTTCTAAGTAGTATGGTTCACTTTTTCAAGGAAAAAACTGACCTGAGTTTAACTCAATGGATCTCTCCCACCCATCCACTTTATAAAAGCCTCTGATTGATAGTAGCGCGAAAAGAATTTGGAGTCAACATTATGAAAATATTATATCCATTAACATAAGTCTCTATTACTATCCCAACTCTTTCACTCAAGTACATCATAAACTAAAAGCTCGCAAATGGGTTTATCAAAAGGGTGAATAAAGAAGAAGCATGAGAAATACAAATAAATCCGTCAGGGCTATGGACACTCGCTGGCATCGGGGTTAGGCTTGTATGTCATAAAATACAACTTCGTTGGGGTACTGTTCAGACTCGCTGGCAGCGAAGCAATGTCAGAGACCATTCATAATAATGGATATATGTTTTATCAAAAAACTCTTATCTATACCTTCTTCTATTTCTCATACAAGATAATTTAATTTTTCCCAAATTTTGGATTCATGACTTTATTGAAGTCTTCTTTGAGTTCTTACTTTTTCAAACTCATTTTTCTTAATCTATTTATGTGGGATCATGGAAATTTTTTATTGTTTGAAGATTAAATGCACTCCATTATTTTTAACCTCTGGTAAAGTTCATTATCTTTAACCCGGGATAATTGGTTATTCCCAACATGTCGTCAGTGTTATAGTGAAATCTCAACACCTCAATTTTTGACTTATTTATTTCAAATAATGGGGACCATTTCCATAAATTTTTGACCAAATCACCTTTTTAATATTTTCTTTTGCTTAAGTGTCCTACAATTTTGCCAATTTTTTATTTTAGTCGGATTTTTATTTTGATTGCATCGTTGAGTTCAACTTTTCGCTAGCTTTCCATTGGTACTTGTTTAATCTCATTTGGTTACACGGTTTGCAAATGGTGTTAACCGAAGTTCGATAATTTTTAGCGCATGGATTTTAAAATGTACAAAATGTATATTATTTTAATTTGTGTAAATAAATTAGTAATTCATTGTAAATATTAATTTCTAGTTAATTTTTACTAATTTTTTTTATTTTTCACTAACAGTCTTACTAAATCGCTCAACCAAATTGTAGAACAATTAAAATTATGCGTTTTCAGAATCTCGGTAATCGATTCCAATTTTTAATTTTAAAAGAAATTACGAAACCGGAAATCTCTAAATTGTAGTAGATGTAGTTCATTTTGTAGGATTTTTAATTACCAAAGTGGTTATAGTTTATAATGGAAGAGTTCCACTCCAAGTGGGCGCTAGTTCACCTCACCTCCTCTCTTCCTTTACAAAAGTCCAGATATTAGATAAAAGTCTCGATATCCAATAAAACTCCCCATAAATTTATAAATCCAATATTTAAAATACCGATATCGAATATCGGACATCGGCTTTTTATTTTGGTTCACATTTCAAAACTTATGATATCATTAAACAACAATATATGATATTCATTACGTGATGTTATTTAAAATTTATCAAAGGTCTCTGTTTCATCCTTTTAAAGCCGCCTCCTTCATTTTTTGTTTGATCCATTAATAAATCTTAAAGCCACGTAAAGTTTTTAATATTGTTTTTTTTAATTATATTAAAATTATAATATTATATTATATTTTTATTTTAATTAATTTTTAGTCGATTTTAATTGTTAATTAAAAAATTTAATGGTATATAGTTAATTTGTAATTAATTTAATATTTTTAAATTAATATTAATTATGTAATAACTATTAATTAGTTTAGGATTAGATTTTTAATTAAAATTTCCGCATTTTTGTTCTAAACAGCAAATTTTCCAAAATTCTAGCAATTTTGACACTTCAACTTTGGAAGCTCATAAGTTGAGTTTTACTTCACCAAATGACGTCTAAAATGGCTCTTTGTATAGATAAAATCACGGAGAATATTTATGAAATGGTTGCATGACCAGATTCGGTCATGTAATGAGTATAATTTAGCAAAAGATCAAGTTATGAATTTGTAAACAAAATTAATTTTCTGAGTTTTTTTTTTTTGCATTTTCATTTGTTCATAGTATCTGTTGAGTGCAGATACATTCGACTATGTTATTTTTTACCAATAATATCTTTACAATGATCAATGAAAAACTCAGATTTCCTTTTATTTATTTATTTTATTAAGTTTTGATTAGAAGATGTTTTATTTTCCAGGTTTGGTATTTTTTAATTTTAATTTGTATTTTAATTAAATTTTGGTTGGTTTTGGCAGAAGAACAATTGAAAGAGACGAGGAAGAAAAGATTTCAATCAATGGTATTACTACAGCAAGAGGGAAAAAAATTGGACCAATCAAAATTGTTGGAGCATAATTATTCCTCAACAATTCTTATATTTGGAATTAATTTTTGTAATTATAAATAGTATTTTGAAGAATAGAGAACATGCTTCTCTTCTTTGCAACTCTAGAATTCTTAAAAGCACTATCGTAATGGGGGTTTGGAGTTGTAGGTGAGAGGAGAATAAAATCTCAAATATGGGGGATAATTTTGGAATTTTTCTTTTGCATTCTGGACTGTGTTTGGGGAGCTGAGTTTGCACTACTGCAGCTTGATTTTTTGCAGCAAAGTTCAAGCATTGTACATGACTGTTGAAGATCAAAGCCAGAGAAACAGTTTCAATAAATTGGTATTTAAAATACTATTGTTTTTATACAGATTTCATTTTATAATGGCAGAAATGTGTCATTTTCATTCATATTTGTGCACTATTGTCTATGTGATTAATTTCCTCAATTATCACTTGTTATTTATCTATGCTCTTGTGTGTTGAACTCTGATTTCTAAGTGAATATTTACTCAGAAATCAGTCTTTTAATTTTGATTTAACAAACAGTAATATTTTGTGAACTATTTCCTTATATTATTGTTTAATCATTCGAGTTACTGATTTAATAATAATCATCATTTTGTGAACCACTTCCTAAATTTTGTTGATTAATTATTCATGTTAATAGATCATTGAACAAAACATGTTTTGGTATTCATAATATTAGTTAATTGAACTACTTTGTTAGCTTGATATTCATTACAAACCAGACATTTAAATCCAATCATTTAATTGCTTTGCTCTCGGTTGGGTTAGATCTACATCTTCCTAATCGAGATAGACTTAGGATTTCTTTGCTTTTTCTTGCATTATAGGATTAATTAGCATTTAGATTTAATTATGCATTCCTAAAAGTCCTCTTATCAAAAGGAAAACTTTAGTTGTGACTTCGATGAACCTAAGATCAGCTTAAGGATCACTTTCTTGCCTGATCAGCAGGAAGAGTCGATCTGATGTCTCTTCTCTATTGGTAGGTGAAATTCATAATTTAAGCCAGTAGAGATAGAGAGAAGGTAACTGGGCCTAGTTTAACCAGTTGGAACCACCATTCCAAATAGAAAAGGAGTTGCTTTAAGTTCTCGACCAAGTGGTCTTCCTTATAATGTTGAGGCAGACATTTCGAGCCTACAACACAACTGAAACCAAGTTCTTCTTCAAACCAGGAACATACATGACATCTTTAAATGTGAAAGGAGAACCAAAGTCCCGCTGAAAGGTAACAATACCGATGTTGGTTGTGTTATACCTTCCATCATCTCCCATCTCGATGTGCATCTAGATGTCCTTCTCCTCCAATTCACTGAAGAACTCTTTGTTGTCAGTCATATGGAATGAAGCTCCATTATCCAGGTACCACACACTACCAATCACTGATGTCACCATGCAAACAATGAGGGGAAAATCCAGTTTGAATTGTGAAGCAAGAGCTTCAACTACCGTTCCTCTCGGTGGCTTCTTATTGGCCTTCTTGTGCAGTCACTTTGTAGCATAGTGTCCTAGCTCGTGACAGTGAAAACATTTAATCTTCTACATGTCCTTCTTGTCACCCTAACTGGAATCTGATTTGGAATGGGATGACTTCTCCTTCCCTTTCTTCGCCTTCCTTGCTAAGGCACAGTTCTCCTCATCATCATGCTTGGACGAGGATCGATCTTTGGTGTTCCGCCGAATCTCTTTTTATACCAGGTCAAACCGCAATCGCTCCCACTCTGGTAGCTTCTCCCTCCCATTAATTGAGTCCTGGTAGTTGTGCCAGCTCTTGGGAAGTCCTAGAAGTGTTAGGCTCACCAGATCGTCTTCAACAACTATAACACCGACACTTCCAAACTCATCCTAACATTGGATGAACTTTGCCAAGTACTTCGGTATTGTGTCTTCCTTGTTTTTTGAAACAGGTTCGTCAAGGCCTTCCACATTGAAAATGGAGTTTCCTGACCATGGAGGTTCGAGACAACATGATCTCGAACTCCTTCTAAAATAATCCTTCTCGCCTTTTCCACACACTTTCTCCACTTTGCTAGATCCTGAGCATCAACTATCTTAGGAATATCTTTGTCTATGAATTCTTTGAGCTCATGTCTTCCAACACTGCCTCCATCTTGTCCTTCCAAGCAATATAGTTATAACTAACCTCAAGGGAATATTCGAGTCTCAATTCGTAGAACGACATCCCGCTGGCTCTGTAGTATGATACTGCAAATTTGATTTCTCCTTCAAAAGACAAACTTGTATTCTCCTCTTCTATAGTGATTTCAGCTTTGATAGCATGTAGAAATTTTTTGTCGATTCAAACTGCAGATTGTAATATGCTAAAACAATTGACTTGAATCTACTCTACTTATCATTGGAAACAATAAACGTGTTATACTCCTATACCAATAGGTGTCATATTTCATGATTGACTTGATGAGCTTCGTAATATGTTCATCCCTTTCCTTGTTGCAAATGGTTTCCATAATATCAAAAAATCAAAAAATGTAAAGAGGGTATGTCCTAAAAGAAAAATCAAAGGGTAAAAAGAATAAAATGGTCAAAGAAAAAAGTGAAAGAAATAAACCCCAAGTAAAGAAAGACCAGAAAAGTGTGCAAGTCCAAAATGCCACTACTTTTTCATTTTCTGTAATAAGCATTGTGTGCAGCTTGTTAATTTATGCCACAATTGATGAATGGCCAAACAGCTTGATCTTGGCTAGTTCATATTTGAATTTCCTGTTTTAGAGATAAAGAATAAAATCTGACCAAACTGTTCAATCTTGGCAGATAAGTAGATAGATAGAGAAGTAAAGGAGCTCAACAGTGAAATCTGAGCCCTTGGATGTAATAAGTGCGGACTTAGGTAGACTTACCATGAAAAGAAAAAGAAGATTGAAAAGGATTTGCCAGTCTAAGTGCACCCAAAGAAAGAAGAAAAAAATGCTAGGCTAAGTAGGTAGGGTAGGTAGATTGGTGTTGCAGAATGATACTTGTGATAGGTTTTGTCTCTAAAAAAGTGTTAACTTTCACTTCTATCACAAGTGCAAGGCAGACATTACACTTGATGCAGCTCAAGTGATGCAAGGTTACATAACTAACTCCCCTTCATACTTTTCCCTAAATCATTTACTAATTTCCCCCCTTAAAATATTAAGAATCTGTTTTTAATATCCTTCATAAATCACTCATCTTGTTTCATAAACCATGCCTAAGTAAAACCCTATTTTACTTAGGAAATTAACAAATATTCCTCATAAAAACCCCTTGTGTCATCCTAAGCCTAAGTTTAACTACAAAGGCCAATTGTTTTTAACTTAGCGCTTATTTTCAATTCATTTTTTCATATTAATTTTTAACGTTTATTACATAAATCCCATACAACATTACCTTTATCCCGTATTATGTAAATATATATGAAAAGCCCCGATTTTTACATATCCCCTCCCCGGTCGAAATACGATCATAAAACACTGTTTAACAGGGATTAACGAGTTTAATTGAAACTTGTTAATAACCTTCCTGCCGCGCCATCATGGGGTTAATTAACCATATGGGTTAATTAATAACCAAACACCCCGCGGACCAATAAAATTGCGCCCAAAAACCATTAAAAACACATTTTATTGTGTCGGCCCCGCAGGTTAACCTCCCGCCAAGTTTAAAGCCCGTCCACCGTTAGATCTTCGCCTATGCATCCAACGGTCGATAATCAATATCGCGCCACCCTTCATTGCCGCTGTTTAACTTGTGGGGACCGGCAGTTTTGGCGCCCGTACTCTGCCACGCGTCACGCTCCTAGCATGATCGCTCGCCCTCCACCCGAAACCGCCAAGCCCCAAAAGCGGTGCGGGCAAAACTGCTTACCACCGCCCTCCGCTGACGTCACCCTCTGCTTGCGTCACCCGCCACGTCATCTGCCCCGTACTCCTGCTTACATCATTCGTCCTTCAAATCAAAAATTCCCGCCAAAACTTCATTTCGTCGAAATAAAGTGTAAAATCATCATTTTGGCTATATTTTTCTGCATATCGCGCTCTCGTGAAAAAACTGTCTGCTCCAGTTTCAGCCGCTACTTGACCAGAAAAGCTCCAGCAATGAGCTCACAGCCTCAACCAACCTGCCACTTTACAGTTTCTTCCTCTTTAATACGGTTCAAACCAACACCGAGGGACTTCCAATTTTCACTCCATTTGAGCCCATTCCATCTGCTTCAAGTCTTTTATTTGTTCCCTGTTTGACTACCTTGCTCTGTGAAGCCATCCTCTGTTAAGAAACCAAATCCAGAAAGCCTTTTTCTTTGACTCCATCATGCCCAATGGACTGAACTATTCTGTCTTACCTCTCTGTTCTATTGGAACTCACCACCCAAACTCAAATAAAACCCTTGAACTTCATAACTAGCCTAATACCTTTAAAAACAAAGCTAAATCATAAAGAGAGAGCCATCTCTGGATACAGATTGGCTAGATTTTGTATCTAAAATATTGATCTGTGGTTACTTCGACATCCTTTCCTTTCTTACAACTTTGGGGAAAACCTAAGTGATAACAAAACAATCAATGAAATCACAAAGCATAAAAGAGAGAATTCAATCACACATATAATTTTATGGGGAAAGCCATAGCTAAAAAAACCTACTATCTGTCTATTGCATTAATCAGAAAATATGAGAAGATTACAATGTTTTGCTCAATCCTGAGAAACCTCTGCACTATCTCAATCTATCTCACTGCTTCACAAACAATCTACAACCAATGCTTAGCCAAATTTGTTGCTTGTCAAACTCTTATTTCCTTGCACAGTTTTGTTAGTTTTTGTAACATCCGATGTTTTCTAGCCTTGAAATTTTGTGGAGAGGCTAGAATACATGAGATCTCCAAAACCCAGAAATCGTTTCTATAAATTTCGCCTAAAAATGACTTAATTAGATTATTAGACAGTTTTTAAATATTTCCTAAGTCTAAACTTAGGGAATATGACTAATTAATCAGAATTTATTAAGTTATGATGTGAATGTTATAGAAAGTCACACGGATCAACTTCAAGTTAATCTTAGCCATCGATTAAGATCTAATTTTGGTCGTTGAAGTCTCAACAGAGGATTATAAGAAGTCAATGGGGCTTGGAGAAATCACTTAAGCAGTTTGATTTCTTGGCAGATCGATTTTATGACTAGCAACAATCAATTTCTGGAGAGAGACTTAGTGATATCAAAGCAGTGAGAGAGGGGAAAAGACAGTGAGGTTGGAGGAGACATTCCAAATCCAACAAGCGCAGTTGCAGAGAAAGACAAATATTTCTCCAGGTAGCAGCGCAGAGGTAGCACAGAAGCTTCAATGAGCAAGTTCAATTTTGCTGGGGTGAAACTGGATTTCAGTTCCAGAGGCCGGAAAGAATTTCCAAAGTATCGGAGGAACAGTTTCCCAGTCAACAGAAGGTTGGAAGGGCTTGATCTTCAGTTGTTCCAAGCAAATTGCGTAGTAGGTTGTGCTGGTGTGACACATTAGCTGCGTAGATCTAGGAGGATGACTTGATTTTCAAAGTTGTTGTGTGTCAGGATTGCTCGGAGTAAGAGTGATTTCCCTCAAGATATTTTCGCTAGTATTTTCTTTGCAATATTGCCAGTATTTTGCTTCCAGATTATAGTACTCAAATTTCATCGTTGCTTAATAATAAAACCCTCAGTTGTTGCACCAATTTTCCCAAGTTGGGTTTTTCCAGGGACATTGGTCCAAAAATAACTGTCATTTTATGTGTGTGTGTTGGTATTTCTTCCAGTGTTTATTTCTTCCGCAGTTTTATTTGTGTAGGTTGTAGTGTGATTGATTCAGTATTTGTTGTAACACATAGTAAATAAGTTGTTAAAATTAATTTAACAATTAGGAGATTATTTATAGTTGTTGCAATAGGAATCGAGTTTCCTATTTTTCACAGGGTATCAGAGCACAAATGAGCAGCCAGAGTGCTCAGCAGCAAAAAAGGGGTTTCATTGTTCATTTAGGGGTAGTTGTTCGAAACCCTAGAGGCAGCGCAGTCACCTTGGCCAAGAGGATAAATTCGTGAGGAGAAACCGTTTTTCTGAGAGAGGGACAAAAAAATTCGATCTCTCCAGATCGAGGGTTCACAAAGGCAAAGGGAGCAGCGAATATTTTTCACATAACAGATCTCTAGCTGGACGCAACAATTTTGCAACAGTTGCTAGAGCAGAACTAGCATCGGGAGGAAGAAGAGCACACACTGAGAGGGGAAATTTTCCTCATGGAACTTCTAGTCTCAAGAAGCTCGAATTCCCTTGCAAATTAGCAGTCGTCGAGCAGTAGCAATGGCCAAGTAGCAGCATCGACCGAGTAATAGTAGTGGCCGAGTAGTAGCAGCGGTCGAGTAACAACAGCTGAGTGACAACCGAGTAGCAACAGCTGAGCAAAAAAGGAAGAGGATATGTTCGACATCATCAGATATGGCCATACGAGATTGCCAGGGGTGGTCATGCGAGTTAGCCAGAATGCAAATCTGGGCAAGAGATCGACTTCCAGTTACCAAAGACATGTACCAGAGGAAGTGCAAGTTGTCTAGTGTGGGTTGCAAAGTGACGAAAGGCCCCAATAAGGGAAAAGGCTCAAAAGGAGATAATGGGGCACCAGATCCAGGAGGAGGAGTATGAGACCTAGGGTGCTACAAATGGGCAAGATTCTTGAGGAGGTCCACCTCTTGAATCAAATACTTACTACGAGAGCCCTCAATATTCAGTATCAGGACGGATCAGTGACAGTAGATGCAGTTAGATGCCATAATGACATATGCAGAGTCTAGTTGCAGTCAGACACTGGGCAGCACAGTGCAAAGTTTGCAGCAGTGCAGAGTGGCATAGTGCAAGGTCAACAACAGTGTAGATGCCTCAATGATAGCGTAGATACTAGCAGCACCCAAAGATTCATGTGACAAATGTATCATATTGATCACAATTGATTCAATATCCAAGATGCTTTTCAGTTGCAGATGTTGCAGTTGTAGCAGTAGTAAATGGAGAGGGAGTTGCAGTGCAGATGCAGTGTTGGAAATAGTTTTGTAGGGTCAGCAACAGCACAGATGCAACACATATCAGACTTGCGTAGTAGTTGGTGGCCAGTAGTAGTCAGACATCAGCAACATGACATGAAATGGTGCAAAGACAAGGTGTTGCTACAGGGGGCAGAAACAGTAGAACACATTCTTCGCTAATAGGGAGTGTTAGTTTTTGTAGCAAAGAATGTTTTCTAGCCTTGAAATTTTATGGAGAGGCTAGAATACATGAGATCTCCAAAACCCAAAAATCATTTCTGGAAATTCTGCCTAGAAATGACTAAATTAGATTATTAGTCAAATTTTAAATATTTCATAAGTCTACACTTAGGAAATATGACTAATTAATCAGAATTAATAAAGTTATGGTGTGAATGTTCTAGAAACTCACACAGATAGGCTTCAAGTTAATCCTAGCCATCGATTAAAATATAATCTTGGTCGTTGAAGTTTCAACAAAGGATTATAAGAAGAAGTCGATGGAGCTTGGAGAAATCACTTGAGCAGTTCGATTTCTTAGTAGGTCGATTTCCTGAGTAGTAGCAGTCAGTTGTCAGAGAGAGAGAGTCAATGAGATCGAAGCAGTGAGAGAGGGGCAGTGGCAGTGAAGCTAGAGGAAACATTCCAGATCCAGCGAGTGCAGTTGCAAAGAAAGGCAGATATTTCTCTAGGAAGCAACGTAATGGCAGCACAAAAGCTTCAATGAGCAAGTTCGATTTTGCTAGGGTGAAGCTGGATTTCAATTCCATAGGCCAGAAAGAATTTCCAGAGTGTCGGAGGACCAGTTTCCTAGTTAGGAGAAGGTTGGACAGCTTGATCTTCAGTTGTTTCGAGCAGAGTGTGTAGCAGACTGCACTGGTGTGGCGTAGTTGTTGCGCAGAGCTAAGAGGACGACTTGATTTTCAAAGAGTTGTTGTGTGTCAAGATTGCTCAGAGTGAGGGTAACTTCCCTCGAGAAAATTTTGCCAGTATTTTCTCTACAAGATTTCCAGTATTCGGCATCCATATTTTTGTACTCATATTTCACTAATGCTTAGTAATAAAACCCTCATTTGTTACACCAGTTTTTCCAAGTTGGGTTTTTCCAGGGACATCGGTCCAAAAATAATTATCATTTTATGTATGTGTGCTGCTATTTCTTCCAGTGTTTATTCTTCCGCAGTTTTATTTGTGTAGGTTGCAATGTGATTGATTTAGTATTTGTTGTAGCACACAGTAAATAAGTAGTTAAAATTAATTTAACAATTAGGAGAATTATTTCCAGTTGCTACAATAGGAATAAGGTTTCTGATTTTTCACAAGTTTCCTAGGGAATTACCCATATTTAATTGGAAAATTCCACAAATATGAATTGTGCAATCCTCATAGGTCTTCCTCTGATGGCATGCACCACCTCTACAATTCAAATGATTATACAATTGATATTACATTGTCCCTTAACTCCAATCTCAATTGGTGAGTGCACACATGAGAGATATTATCTGAAAGTAAAAGCTTTTGCTGTATCGAGCATGTTTGCAATACTTTCGGAACCAATCGAGATGGCACTCGTTAGGGTTTGTTTGAGCCGAGCAATGATCGCCGCTGTAACGTTTCCTAAGGCCGCCTCAAGGGCCCAGGGCGATCCATGCTATGGGATGACAGAAATCGTCGTCGTAAGGTTTTCTTTATCGCAAGAATATGCAGAGGAATGGTTTTTCTCCAGCAGCCAAACGCGTCAAATATATCCAGATCTGTGCGCCGACGCATCTGCGGTGTCCCCCGTCCAAAGATCTAAAGCGATCTTGGTGTGGGAACGATTTACAAGCCCCCAACGAGACCACGAGGAGAGGGTAGCAATGGAAGCTCCCATTCTGGCGTGGGCACACGAGGAGGGCTCTTTCCTGTGGCGGATCGAGGTCACAAAATACGTTTCAGAACAAAGTGGTCTTTATGCCGTAAGGCGTTTAGAGGACAGATCCAGAAAAACGCAGAGCATTTGGAGAAATGGCAGGGGGGGACTGCATGATGCAGATCCGCTCCCCCATCCAACGCAGGGGCCTAAACTTTGTAGATCGGGCTTGGATTTACAAGATCTAGCCTATTTCTGTGCACAGCCAGCGTCCAGGAAGAAGATCGAAGGCATAAGTGATAGATCGTGCAAAGATTTCGCAGATCCAGACATGCAAAAGGACAAACGCTTAATAATGGGGCCAGAGATGGAAGTCTGCTTACAGCCAGAGCAGGTAACATCTTCTCTTTTTCAGATTCTGATTAAACCCCCACAGGGGAAAACTCGTTTATTATGGGTTCATGCAGGAAGCACCCCCCTAGAGCTGAAACAGCAAATATGGGTAGAAATGGGTTACCCAGTTCAGATCCAACACCTGGTCAGTGGAAGACGGTCCCTCTAGCACTGTAGATCGATGGAAAACTATGAGATTGGTCCAGGATCAATCATCACCTTAAACCTTAGACTAAAAGGAGGGGCTCTGCCTCAGGGACAGCCAAGCTCCTCAGGGGGAGACAAGGGGAAAAAAACAGCACCCCAGCAACAACCCAAGGGAGGCTTATCCTACAAAAACATCTTACAGGGAAGCAGAGGTTCAGGGTCCTCTCCAGACCAAGGCGGACACATACCCAGGCCATACATAGTAGATCAATCAGAGCAAACCCCAGTCCTCAATGTAGAAAATTCAGGGCTTGATGATTTCGTCCAGTCCTATGAATCGCAAGCCCTAATATGCCGTTTCAACAGTTTTTGGCCTAAACCTCTGGATCTTTTCCATTGGATCTTCACCAGATGGACCATGGAATGCGATATCCACCTGTGTTCAAAGGGGTTTTTTATAGTAAAATTTACATCCAGGGAAGTCAGAGATACAGTCATCAGTACTGGTCCGTGGTTTTGGGGAACAGCGGGGCTGTTTATGACCCCATGGTTTCCAGATTTTGATCCAAACAAAATGACTGTATCCAAAATGCCGGTCTGGGTGAGATTATACAATCTCCCTCTTCATTTTTGGAATGAAAGAGTTTTGGAAAGCATTGGGAACAGCATAGGGAAATATATCAAAACAGATCTGGAAAGGGTCGATGAAAGAATCTACACTTTTGCACGTATATGTGTGGAAGTAGACTTAAGTAAAGGGTTGCCGGACAGTATAAGGCTGATCTACAAACAACAAAATTGGTTGCGAGTCCTAGATTATGAAAACACCGCTTTCAGATGTAGGCTCTGTA
Source organism: Pinus tabuliformis (assembly GCA_031772625.1). Taxonomy (NCBI): domain Eukaryota; kingdom Viridiplantae; phylum Streptophyta; class Pinopsida; order Pinales; family Pinaceae; genus Pinus; species Pinus tabuliformis. The sequence goes on along the minus strand of CM062820.1, from coordinate 1,584,570,792 downwards.
GGAAAACATGACACTTGCAAAGCACATGCCCAGAAGCCAAGAAAGTTAACAGTAAAAAGAAACAGAAGCAAAGGAAAGGATGGCGGTTTTCACCCCCAGATTCAGAGGAGGAAGCATCAGAAGCATAGGAGGAAGAGATCCCCGCAGAGAAGACCGAGGCCTCTCAAGAAATGGAGAACCAGGAAGGAATCACATCAGACAACAAGGATACACAGATCTACACAGAGAAGTCAAACGAAGGTATGATTATGGGAGGGATCAAAAGGCATCACCATTCAGATACTTCAGATTCAGATAAGGAAAATGCTTCTCAGAAAACAAAAACACAGCTGGTTGTAGCATCGATTGAGCCCACTCAAGGAGAGTGGCGCAAGGTCGAAAAGAAAAAGGGGAGAAAAACCTGATGGGTGAGGCCTTACTCACCATCGGGATGCAGTTTTCTCCTTTCCTTATTTTCCCTCCTCTCTATCTTTTTCTCTTTCTCTAATACAGTTGATGTGTTAGGTTGCATGTGGTGCGAAAGCACGGAAGCCCAATGGGCATCTTTTCAAAAATGCTTCAATGCATGTGCTAGTGTAACTCTTTATTATTTGTTAATAAAAAGTTACTGTTTTTTCCTTTGGAAAAAAAACTCCAATCTCAATTGGGTCTTTCTTTGATTTGACATGCATGAGTTAATTATGAGTGAATATTCAATTTACTAATTGAGTAGAGCTGGTTACACCCCACTACTAGATCTCCACTAATTTCTCCATCAGTTGGAACTAGTTTAACTGACTTTAACTCAGTTACACTGAATTAAATAATTACAACTCAAAACAAACTCAACCAAGGCTCCTAAAAAGTAGGAGACACTCTACATGACTCTAGTTAGACTCTCAACTCGAATTAATTGAGCCAACTAAGTCAAATTAACTTAGTTAACTATTACAAGTTGTCATGAAATGTGGAATTACAATTTAATTCAAAGAAAAAATTAAATTAGGATTGTCTTGTTGCATTTTTCAACAATGCATTCAAAAATGTATTTTAAACAACAACAAAAATCTCTCTTGTTTGGAACTGTATCTCCAGATTCAGGTGAAAATGGCTATTTCGTCTATAAGTTAGAGTACACCTAAAAATAGTATTTAAAGCTTACACTTAAAAATTTGTTAGTTGAAAATAATTTTAGTTAAAAAATTGTTACTCACTCATATTAGAAAAAATTAAAAAGGCAATGTTTTCATTTTCATTAAAATAACATTTAAAATTTATGTTTAAATAATTTGATTGGAAAAAATGGGAGAGTATATTTAACTTATAAAAGCAACCAAGTTTCAACTATGTTTTTAAGTCTAAAAGCAACCAAATTTCAACTATGTTTTAAAGTCTAAATATGTTTTTTAAATATGGGTTCTAATTTATTTATTTTAGATTTCACTTTTGTGTCAAAGATTGTTCAATCTATATTGTGTGATATATCTATCTCTGAAAGACGATATATCTATCTCTACTCTTTCAGAAGGGTGTTATGTGATAATTAAAATTGATTATATTTAAAGGTTAGAAATGTGTACATACTCTACCTTTCTAAAGAAAAAGCATATTCTTAATTATCATAATTAAGATCTACTCATATTATATTATAATCAATTTCAAGAAAATTTATAACATTTTTATTATAATAAGTATTTTTAATGCATTTTATAAATTAAGTTGTATATTGAATAATGACAATACGAGAACTTAATTTTCTTATAAATATTTTTTAAGTTGAAATCTTTTTTTTGATCCTAGAATAAAATCTAACATCATTTTTAATTACCTAAATGCTTGTCTTCATTGAACATAAAAATCATGTTAATAGTCCAAGACCTAAAAACATCTACCTCTTATAAATCATCAATAATTTATTTTATATTAATTAAACTTCCTTATTAAATAATAGCAATGAATCAGTCCATATTCATTAATAACAATGAATAATAATGATGCTAACATCTACCTCTTATAAATCATCAATAAATTATTTTAGATTAAATAAATTTCCTTAAATAATGGCAATGAATCCGTCTATGATTAAATAAATTTCCTTAAATAATGGCAATGAATCCGTCTATGTTCATTATGAACATAACAATAACAATGAGCGATTATTGTCCTCTATATATATAATTTAGTTTAATAACTTTATACATTAATAATTTTATTTCATGGAGTAAAATGATTGCTATGTATATCCAGCAATGTGCTGCATATTCCTCCAGCATGAGAGCAACGAAGAGACCCTAATTTTAGTTTAATATTTTTTTGATTGGTTTTATATTTGGTAGGGTGGCATAGGGGTGAGGGTACTTATAGTCTTAGTGGCACAAAAATGAGGTTAAAGTGAAGTTCTTCTTATGATTCCCTTCTTGTCCTCTGAGTTTGACTAAAATTAGAAATCGGTGAACTGCAACGATGGAAAATTCATAACTAGTTGGTGCAGACCTGGTGCAGACCTCCCAAGCCATGGCGAGAACAAGGGTGCCTATGAATTTTTCAACACTTGTGGCCAAATCCAGGAGGTGCTGTTAGAAAACTATTTCATTAATCCTTCACTTTCTCAGTTACGCTAAATATAAGCTTTGGATTTTTATTTGGGGAAGTCAATGGAAATGACATAAGTTATAGTTTAAATTATAGAAAAGTTGCAGAAATTAGAACCTTCATTTTCTCTTTCAGAATTGCAAAGGCCGACAAAATTACTAGATGGGAAGAAAATTATATCTTTCAGTATCTGACGTTGTGGTGTTGCAGCCGGAGAGTCTGAAAGAAAATATGGTAGAAGTCGACTACTGCAAAGAGGATAACCATAGTGATGAGTACATCTACAAAGGTAACAAGCACCATCGAAATGTGTAGCAGATGTTGCAAGCAGGGAGAACAACACTGACATCAAGGTTTTAAGTAATTTTACATTGATATTTAAGGCTAAGCTAAGCTAAACTCGCATAAACAGTGTCCATATACAAGAGCACTGACAATATATACAGATATCTATACATAAGCATGTCAATAACCTATTTACTCTTCTGCATGTGCACTCGTTGCATGAAAAATTGATATACTCAAGGGAAATGAACAGAATATCTTAGCAGCTTTTAACAATGTTGCTTGATACGCATACAAATAGGCTTGAAAAGTTTTGAATGCCATGATTACCTTTCAAATGTTTGGCACATTGCTTTTAAGATGCTCAACTAAAAAAAAAAAAGAGTATAAAAATGTGTTTTAAAGTCTTCATTAGTGGCAAAATGTATCCGAGGCTCTTAATTACTAGGGAATGTGAGCAGGCAAAATTTCATGGGGATATTCTTGCAAGATATGGGAAATTCAAGAAAACACGTCCTTATATCCCATGGATATTGTTGGAGAGGTAAATCCCCTCTACGGGTAGAGGCGATCCCTACTAGCCCAGCAGGGGTCTAGCAACAATCACACAATGCTGCTACGCATGTTCCTAATTACAATTAAACAAGAGGTAAAGAGCACCTACTTGGATTCTTGCGCTTGTCGTTTGACGAAGAGATGTTGCCTTCGCTCCTCCGCTTCGGCTGGTCACGATCCTCCGCGATCTCCGCGAATAGATACCTGCACACACGAAGGGAAAACAAACACAAGCGTGAAATCTAGTAAAAGCAACCATACATCAGTCAGAAAAGATGTAATTCACATTTAACCATTGCGTAGACAAATGAGAATGGAACAATAATAGCAGTCATCTATTATTAATCAGAATAGAGAAGAGTACAACCAAATGTTCTGACGTCGGTAACCTTCTCAAGAGGGGCCAGTCAGCATGTATCTCAAGCATTCACCTTTGAGGATGATTCTCCCAAGACAAACAACTCTCTCTCTCACAAATAGCACAAAACAACCTTCCCTAAGCAATCAATCACTTCCACACCTAGCACACCACACCTATAGCAGCAATCTGAGCACTACAAGCTCTGTACAATCCAAGCTATTCCAAGCTAAGTCTAACTATCCAAAACTAGCTGCTCATGGTAATGGTGGAAGTATATATAGGAGAAGGAGCCTCCTAAAAGGGTGGAAGGATGAGCTTATCCTTGAGGGAAATGGTTGCAAAGGGTCGAACAGACATGCCATAGAAGGGAGTCGACATTCACAAAGCTAACAACCGAGCCTGGAGTTATCTGGAAGGCTGGTTGTTTGAACAAATTCGCCCAAACTGGATCAGCGCGGATTATGAGGCAACTGACGCGATGTCGCCGCGTCTACATAACTGGGACAGTCATGTCAGCGCGGAAGAACCCGGGAAAGGCGCGCTGGCGACCAGCGCGGAAAAGTGATGTCCTTCCAAGCTGGCAGCGCACGGAATACATTACAGGGTGCCAGTCATCGCGGGTATTTTGGGAACAGACGCGCTGATGAACAAAACTTTGGATAAATGGGTTTTTGGGCCAGTTCAGGAAGCAGGAACTTGGTGATTGTGAATTCTGGGCACAGCAGGGTGACTGACAGGGAGGCAGTGACAAATTACTGTGTAACAGATGCCCCCTAAAGCATGAAGACCGAGAGAGTGGGAGGGGTGAAATGCTTTACAACACACGCCGAACTGGAACACCACCAGGAAGGACCGAAATATCTCTGATAATCAAATACATGCAGTCTAGGCATGGGCGCAGCCATCCAAAAAGACATGCGAAAAGGTCTGTGGAATGGACGCAGCCACCCAGCTAAAGAGACCATAATAATGATAAGGTATGGTCGCAGCCATCCATGAAGACTCAGGTATGGGCGCAGCCATCCATCAATGAGTCATGTAATGATCATCCACAAAATCGCAACCTGGACCATAACAGACAGGGATCCAGGGTCTTGCGCTCCATCTCGACCCGAACAAAGTACAAGTTCAAACATGTGAATACAGGAGTTGAAGTCGAACATGCATGAACATCGTCTGATTACCAGTCAATGATGGAAACTGTTAACAGACGCGAGAGGTACCACCAATAATGACAATGGTCCTCAAGGTACTATAGGTACAATCCGTGGCGTGTGAATCAATGAGCTGGCGTCGAACACCCACAGAATCATTCGATCGAAGGCCAGTGATATAAACCTCACGTCGAACACGAAGAACCTGCCATTAGGGCATGCAGGCTCTAAGGCACCTGAAGGGAGTCTCTAAGTCAGCTTCCTGGATAATGAGCTGAAGTCGACAGGAAGTGACCTTGATCGAAGGTGGGCCATAATGATTCCCACATCATCGACACGAGACAGAGGAAAAAGGATTTGTGTGAGATAGCAGATGAGGTTGTATTATTGCAGAGGTCAACTTCTCTTGAACATATCGGCGGCACTGTAGCGGGTTTGGCAGTATTTGACATCAAATGAGCAGAGGGTATAGTAATAATGGCAATGGGCAGATGAGAGGTCGAATAAGATAACCCAAACCCACGGAGGCCAGTGAAAAACAAGATGAGATGGTCCCACCCAGACACGAAGCAGAAGAGTGCCATGTTCAAGAGCGACATACTGCCGACACGACTATGATTACAGTTCCATTTTCCCCACCATTTCTGGCAGGTACCCCGGTTATTTTTGGATGACAAGCTTGACGGGGATAGCATATGCTCGAAGAGTGTCATTTCGACAATACCCGATGTCATCAAGTGTTTAACGAGCCTGACAAAGGAAAAACTCGGCGTCTTTTCTTGTTTAGAGAGTCTGAAAAGACAGCGGAAAAGGAGACTCCAGGGGGGTCCTTTTTCGTAAAGTTGTGTCTCTCGAGCCCGAAAAAGTATAAAACAATGCCCGAAAGAACCGCCCGACCATTTCGATCGAGGAGTACTTTTCGTAAATAGTGCTTTTGACCCGAAAAAGTAAAAAAACGGTCGAAAACACGTCGTTTTAGGGCCAATAAAGAGTGCGAAACGACAAACACCCGGCAATCTTTTTTAAGTTACACGGTCGGAAAAAGAGCTTAAAATGACCGCCTCTCGTTCCCTTTAACGAGCTGAAAGGAGGCTCGGCCATCTTTTCTTGTTTTATGTCGGAAAAGAGCTGAAAGCAGACCTCCATTTTTATTCACTTTAACGAGTCAAAAAGGGAAAAATACTCGACAATCTTTTCATATTTTATGAGTCAGAAAAGAGCTTGAAGGTGACTCATCCTAGAGGAACGAGTGGTATAAAGGGTAGCAACCGGTTCCGGCAATGGTGGAACTGCTCAAAACATGTAATGGTCAAGAGGCTGGCTATCAAAACCACTCATAACTGCGGTCCCTCAGGAAAGGTAAAACAACCAAGTGAAAGCATATGATCGGCCAAAGAGATGGTGGCGATGGAATGACAACAACCAAGGCTCATCTAGCAGAATTCAGCGGATAAACATGGCAATCACGGGATGTAAATCAGGTATGGGTTCATTTTTACACAAGCTTGAACCATGGAGAACTTTGCTTGGATTCGGTTTCATTTTTACACAAGCTTGAAACGAAAAACTATGCTTGTTATAAGTTCGCATGCCCCCAGCATAATAATGCAAATCGAGGTACATGCCCCCCAAGCTTCATTGCATTCGACAAAGTGGGTGGAATGAAGGTTCACTTTCGAGATCTTGGAAAGACTCGACTGGGTTTTTACGAGATCTTAATCAAAGACTCGATCTGAAAAGGGAGTTGTTTCATTTTTTTAATGAGGTTGACACAGTAAAAGAACTATCCTCATAACCCTTGTTTCATTTTTTAACGAGCTTGACACAAGATCAGGAACTATGCTCCGATCTAGACTTCATCATAATGAATGGGAAGTGGAGGCCCCCAAGAAAGTGGCTCCGGAGGGAAGGCCGACATCTTGGAAATCAGGACCTAATGCCCCCAGGACACTATGCACGATAGTGTCATCACTGGGTAAGGGCACGGGGTAGGTGGCCACGTAGTTGATTTGCGGTGAGGCAGATGCAACTTGTGGATGAAAACCAGGAGGGAAGGATGAGTGCGCCGGAGGGGCTTGTGGACGAACGAACGATAATTGATCGAATGTCACTATTCTGCCATCGTGTGGAAAACAAACCACACGGAAAAGTGAAGAAACAAGGGCTCCCATGGCATACACATAATCACGCCCAAGGAGAAGACTGAAGTCTAAAGATCCTTGGGTAACCGAGACGTCTATATAGACAGTCTTGCCTCCCAAAGTGATAGGAAACTGCGGGAGGATCCCTAATGGCTGACTTGTTCCTCCATCAAATGCGGTGAGATGCGGTGCGACAGGTACAAGCGATGGGGAACCCAAAGCTCGCCAAGTAGTAACGGGCATGAGACTAACCGATGCTCCTTCGTCTAACACAGTGCCGGGCAGCGCCTTATTGCAAGCATAGGCGGTGACCCAGAAAGGCACGTGGGATGGAAGGGGAGGGGTAGTCAAACGACTCCAATCAAAGGAAATGACCGAACTACTTGGTGGGGGAACCATATGGTTGCCCCCCTGCTCGGAAAGAACCGAATCTAAATTCTCCGGAGAGGTTTCAGGAGAACCTTTATCAAGCTCAGGAGAATCTGAGGAGACGAGAAGAACATGAGAATTTTGCTCTTCCGAAACAGAGTGCTTGAGAGGAGGTGAACTCGAATCAACACCCTTTCCGACCAACGGCGGGTCTGGAACAGGCTGGGGACAGCCAGGTTTGGAAAGAGGAGCCTGGACAAGAGAGGAATCTAAAGCAATCTCTTTGTCAACAAGGGCGCGTTCTACAGTTGTAGAAAGACGTTGATAACCGGCAGGAAATGGATTCGGAGGAGCAGCAAGACTTTCCAACACAGCAGAGGCTTTATCCATGAGGGGACAAAGGTGAAGGGGATGTTTGCCTTCACAAAGTCGACAGGGGATTCGAAACTTCCCTTTCTCCTTACCATTCCCAACTGATGAGGTAGCATCGCCATGATCATTAGTGGACGATGAAGGGCGGGCCGGATCGTGGGACCAAACTTCTAATACCCTGGGAATGCCAGGACAATCACGAAGCAGATGGTCCTCCCTGCATAATCGACAAGGAAACTTAACCTTCCGCGGAGGAGCAGAAGGTGACCCGACTTCAGGTGTACTGGAGTGGATAGCTGGACTTGAGAGGGGGACTGTGTGTGTAGGCTCTCCCTGAGGGGACTTCTTCTTCTTGGTCTTCCTCTTCTTCTTCTTAGCCACCTGGTTACTCACATCGAGAATTTCACCAGGAGAAGTAGAAGAGGACGACGTAGAAGTAGGCGTCGAAGGGGAGAGATCCACCTTAGGATCAACATGATGTTGTTCAGGTGGAGGGACTGATAGACTAACAGCCGATACGGTAGGGACCAAAGAGGTTGAAAACAACCACACAGGCAACCCGACAGTTAACCCTGGTAGGGACAACGTCGCCATATACGGAGCACCAACATTCCCAAGAGGAGGGAATTGTCCTGGATTCCCATCAGAGGGGGAACCTGGGTTAGTGAATCCCGGAAAAGTTGCCATAGCAAACGAAAACGAAACCTACTCAAGCTAACGCACACGAGATCTAATCAGGTGATGTTATTGTGGCCGAATAAATTTTTAAGACACAGGAACCAAACTTGACCTTTTCATGTTTCAAGAGTCGAGAAAAGGACGAAAAGATGACTCCAGTCTCCTTCGAATGTTTAATGAGCACGAAGTGACAAGACGCTCACAGGCACCTTTTCGTTTAGGGAGTCCGAAAAGGATCAAAAGTGACTGCTCTGGAATTCTAGGTAGAGGGTGTGCCAAACTTTTCGTAAAACCACAGAATACTTTTTAGGGTACGGGTGGTCAATCTTCGTGAATGCTGTGTTCACTGCATTGCGAATCGTAGGGCGGCCGACTCGGCTTCCTATGGATAAAGGATAAAAGCCTAGTGGGGTCTCCCTATATACGCGACGGTACGTGGGAGCGCAGTCCGTGTTAGACCACTATCAAGTCACAGAAGGAGGAATCACCCAATCTAATGTGAAACAACAGTGACTATGTTTAAAGACGCCGGAACACGTCTCTAACCTAGACCTCTAGATATTTGTGTTTAGTTCCAATGCGTTTTTAGATTCATTTGGTTCATTTTATAGTTGATCTTGAGATTAAGTTTCGGTTTCAAGCTCTATCGTATGTTCGCTCACAATTACCTAGATGCAATCTATATGCCAAAGAATTTCGTTTTGTTCGATGAATTCTAGCTACGAGAGGGCAAGGAATTTTTAACCAAACAAAACAAATACAAGCAAACAAGCCACTTAATGCAACTAAAGCGAGGAAAGGAAACTTTTCTTTTGAAGATGCAAATCAACGAAATGTTCTTTTCCTTTTCAATTTTCAAAAGCAAAGCCACTAGTTCGATTTTCTTTCAGTGACACAAAGCATCTAAAATAATTTGGAGGAACCGGAACACCAAGTAAACTACTTAATGAAAGCACGCAAAGTTCCTGAAACACTCAACCAAAGCTTCCAAATCAAAGGAAAACAAAGGTCTGCACGAGCTATGTGATCTAAGCTCTGCAAGACAAGCAAGGATCGCAAGCGAGGAGGAAGCGAAAAGAAACCACTTGGAAACACAACCCAAAACACTCCAACAATCACTGAACAAGTGCATGAACAGATCTGAACTCGGCTGGTCGAACAAGCAAACAAGCTCCCTACGGCAGGCTTGACACACACACGGCCTCTAGATGTCCTAGAGCTAGAGTGCGAAATCAATAGAAAAAAGCAAACACCCGAAGGACGAGAGTCACAACCAGTCAACTAGAGACACAACACAATCCAGCAATTGCAAAAGTGATGATGGGAACACGAACCAAGCAGCGAAAGCAAAAAGGGAAGGTATCTGCAAACTTAAAACCGAGCAAAAACGAAACCTTATGGAAACAAGCTCCGCAATCAAGCAGTTCAGAGTTCAAACAATGAAAAACAAGTCATCAGGCAGGAGGAGAGAAGAGGGGAAAGTCACAGCAAGAGGTTCAGGAGGCCAATTTGGTCAAAAATGAGTTTTACAGGATCAGCGCGGGTAGCCTTCAGCAACTCGGCGCTGACAGGGGGAGGCCTGTAGCAACTTTGCGACGTCAGCGCGGAAAGACAGGAATAAAGCGCGCTGTCTCGAAAAACGAGGTCAGCGCGGAAATCAAACACACAGACGCGATGACAAGAAACACAAAGAAGCGGCGGCGCGATGCCAGCGCGGAAGGACACGAATAAAGCGCGCTGTCTCTGAAAACGAGGTCAGCGCGACTGTTAGACGTACAGGCGCGATGGAAAGAAAACCAAAGAACAGGAACGCGACGTCAGCGCGACTGTTTGGAATTAAAACGCGCTGAGCGCAAAAACAAGCAAGGCCAAACTAAAAACTTCCCAAACCAAAGGCAAGAGCTTTTTAACAATAAAGATGCCTCCCAGAAACTCCCAGAAAGTTCACAAGCAAAAGAGACAATCCCAAAAACTCGAAAAGAGATCAATCAAAGCCAAACACAAAAGTGGACTCAAGAGACAAAAAGGCTGATCCCCAGCGGAGTCGCCAAATTGTTGGAGAGGTAAATCCCCTCTACGGGTAGAGGCGATCCCTACTAGCCCAGCAGGGGTCTAGCAACAATCACACAATGCTGCTACGCATGTTCCTAATTACAATTAAACAAGAGGTAAAGAGCACCTACTTGGATTCTTGCGCTTGTCGTTTGACGAAGAGATGTTGCCTTCGCTCCTCCGCTTCGGCTGGTCACGATCCTCCGCGATCTCCGCGAATAGATACCTGCACACACGAAGGGAAAACAAACACAAGCGTGAAATCTAGTAAAAGCAACCATACATCAGTCAGAAAAGATGTAATTCACATTTAACCATTGCGTAGACAAATGAGAATGGAACAATAATAGCAGTCATCTATTATTAATCAGAATAGAGAAGAGTACAACCAAATGTTCTGACGTCGGTAACCTTCTCAAGAGGGGCCAGTCAGCATGTATCTCAAGCATTCACCTTTGAGGATGATTCTCCCAAGACAAACAACTCTCTCTCTCACAAATAGCACAAAACAACCTTCCCTAAGCAATCAATCACTTCCACACCTAGCACACCACACCTATAGCAGCAATCTGAGCACTACAAGCTCTGTACAATCCAAGCTATTCCAAGCTAAGTCTAACTATCCAAAACTAGCTGCTCATGGTAATGGTGGAAGTATATATAGGAGAAGGAGCCTCCTAAAAGGGTGGAAGGATGAGCTTATCCTTGAGGGAAATGGTTGCAAAGGGTCGAACAGACATGCCATAGAAGGGAGTCGACATTCACAAAGCTAATAACCGAGCCTGGAGTTATCTGGAAGGCTGGTTGTTTGAACAAATTCGCCCAAACTGGATCAGCGCGGATTATGAGGCAACTGACGCGATGTCGCCGCGTCTACATAACTGGGACAGTCATGTCAGCGCGGAAGAACCCGGGAAAAGCGCGCTGGCGACCAGCGCGGAAAAGTGATGTCCTTCCGAGCTGGCAGCGCACGGAATACATTACAGGGTGCCAGTCATCGCGGGTATTTTGGGAACAGACGCGCTGATGAACAAAACTTTGGATAAATGGGTTTTTGGGCCAGTTCAGGAAGCAGGAACTTGGTGATTGTGAATTCTGGGCACAGCAGGGTGACTGACAGGGAGGCAGTGACAAATTACTGTGTAACAGATGCCCCCTAAAGCATGAAGACCGAGAGAGTGGGAGGGGTGAAATGCTTTACAACACACGCCGAACTGGAACACCACTAGGAAGGACCGAAATATCTCTGATAATCAAATACATGCAGTCTAGGCATGGGCGCAGCCATCCAAAAAGACATGCGAAAAGGTCTGTGGAATGGACGCAGCCACCCAGCTAAAGAGACCATAATAATGATAAGGTATGGTCGCAGCCATCCATGAAGACTCAGGTATGGGCGCAGCCATCCATCAATGAGTCATGTAATGATCATCCACAAAATCGCAACCTGGACCATAACAGACAGGGATCCAGGGTCTTGCGCTCCATCTCGACCCGAACAAAGTACAAGTTCAAACATGTGAATACAGGAGTTGAAGTCGAACATGCATGAACATCGTCTGATTACCAGTCAATGATGGAAACTGTTAACAGACGCGAGAGGTACCACCAATAATGACAATGGTCCTCAAGGTACTATAGGTACAATCCGTGGCGTGTGAATCAATGAGCTGGCGTCGAACACCCACAGAATCATTCGATCGAAGGCCAGTGATATAAACCTCACGTCGAACACGAAGAACCTGCCATTAGGGCATGCAGGCTCTAAGGCACCTGAAGGGAGTCTCTAAGTCAGCTTCCTGGATAATGAGCTGAAGTCGACAGGAAGTGACCTTGATCGAAGGTGGGCCATAATGATTCCCACATCATCGACACGAGACAGAGGAAAAAGGATTTGTGTGAGATAGCAGATGAGGTTGTATTATTGCAGAGGTCAACTTCTCTTGAACATATCGGCGGCACTGTAGCGGGTTTGGCAGTATTTGACATCAAATGAGCAGAGGGTATAGTAATAATGGCAATGGGCAGATGAGAGGTCGAATAAGATAACCCAAACCCACGGAGGCCAGTGAAAAACAAGATGAGATGGTCCCACCCAGACACGAAGCAGAAGAGTGCCATGTTCAAGAGCGACATACTGCCGACACGACTATGATTACAGTTCCATTTTCCCCACCATTTCTGGCAGGTACCCCGGTTATTTTTGGATGACAAGCTTGATGGGGATAGCATATGCTCGAAGAGTGTCATTTCGACAATACCCGATGTCATCAAGTGTTTAACGAGCCTGACAAAGGAAAAACTCGGCGTCTTTTCTTGTTTAGAGAGTCTGAAAAGACAGCGGAAAAGGAGACTCCAGGGGGGGTCCTTTTTCGTAAAGTTGTGTCTCTCGAGCCCGAAAAAGTATAAAACAATGCCCGAAAGAACCGCCCGACCATTTCGATCGAGGAGTACTTTTCGTAAATAGTGTTTTTGACCCGAAAAAGTAAAAAAGCGGTCGAAAACACGTCGTTTTAGGGCCAATAACGAGTGCGAAACGACAAACACCCGGCAATCTTTTTTAAGTTACACGGTCGGAAAAAGAGCTTAAAATGACCGCCTCTCGTTCCCTTTAACGAGCTGAAAGGAGGCTCGGCCATCTTTTCTTGTTTTATGTCGGAAAAGAGCTGAAAGCAGACCTCCATTTTTATTCACTTTAACGAGTCAAAAAGGGAAAAATACTCGACAATCTTTTCATATTTTATGAGTCAGAAAAGAGCTTAAAGGTGACTCATCCTAGAGGAACGAGTGGTATAAAGGGTAGCAACTGGTTCCGGCAATGGTGGAACTGCTCAAAACATGTAATGGTCAAGAGGCTGGCTATCAAAACCACTCATAACTGCGGTCCCTCAGGAAAGGTAAAACAACCAAGTGAAAGCATATGATCGGCCAAAGAGATGGTGGCGATGGAATGACAACAACCAAGGCTCATCTAGCAGAATTCAGCGGATAAACATGGCAATCACGAGATGTAAATCAGGTATGGGTTCATTTTTACACAAGCTTGAACCATGGAGAACTTTGCTTGGATTCGGTTTCATTTTTACACAAGCTTGAAACGAAAAACTATGCTTGTTATAAGTTCGCATGCCCCCAGCATAATAATGCAAATCGAGGTACATGCCCCCCAAGCTTCATTGCATTCGACAAAGTGGATGGAATGAAGGTTCACTTTCGAGATCTTGGAAAGACTCGACTGGGTTTTTACGAGATCTTAATCAAAGACTCGATCTGAAAAGGGAGTTGTTTCATTTTTTTAATGAGGTTGACACAGTAAAAGAACTATCCTCATAACCCTTGTTTCATTTTTTAACGAGCTTGACACAAGATCAGGAACTATGCTCCGATCTAGACTTCATCATAATGAATGGGAAGTGGAGGCCCCCAAGAAAGTGGCTCCGGAGGGAAGGCCGACATCTTGGAAATCAGGACCTATTGCCCCCAGGACACTATGCACGATAGTGTCATCACTGGGTAAGGGCACGGGGTAGGTGGCCACGTAGTTGATTTGCGGTGAGGCAGATGCAACTTGTGGATGAAAACCAGGAGGGAAGGATGAGTGCGCCGGAGGGGCTTGTGGACGAACGAACGATAATTGATCGAATGTCACTATTCTGCCATCGTGTGGAAAACAAACCACACGGAAAAGTGAAGAAACAAGGGCTCCCATGGCATACACATAATCACGCCCAAGGAGAAGACTGAAGTCTAAAGATCCTTGGGTAACCGAGACGTCTATATAGACAGTCTTGCCTCCCAAAGTGATAGGAAACTGCGGGAGGATCCCTAATGGCTGACTTGTTCCTCCATCAAATGCGGTGAGATGCGGTGCGACAGGTACAAGCGATGGGGAACCCAAAGCTCGCCAAGTAGTAACGGGCATGAGACTAACCGATGCTCCTTCGTCTAACACAGTGCCGGGCAGCGCCTTATTGCAAGCATAGGCGGTGACCCAGAAAGGCACGTGGGATGGAAGGGGAGGGGTAGTCAAACGACTCCAATCAAAGGAAATGACCGAACTACTTGGTGGGGGAACCATATGGTTGCCCCCCTGCTCGAAAAGAACCGAATCTAAATTCTCCGGAGAGGTTTCAGGAGAACCTTTATCAAGCTCAGGAGAATCTGAGGAGACGAGAAGAACATGAGAATTTTGCTCTTCCGAAACAGAGTGCTTGAGAGGAGGTGAACTCGAATCAACACCCTTTCCGACCAACGGCGGGTCTGGAACAGGCTGGGGACAGCCAGGTTCGGGAAGAGGAGCCTGGACAAGAGAGGAATCTAAAGCAATCTCTTTGTCAACAAGGGCGCGATCTACAGTTGTAGAAAGACGTTGATAACCGGCGGGAAATGGATTCGGAGGAGCAGCAAGACTTTCCAACACAGCAGAGGCTTTATCCATGAGGGGACAAAGGTGAAGGGGATGTTTGCCTTCACAAAGTCGACAGGGGATTCGAAACTTCCCTTTCTCCTTACCATTCCCAACTGATGAGGTAGCATCGCCATGATCATTAGTGGACGATGAAGGGCGGGCCGGATCGTGGGACCAAACTTCTAATACCCTGGGAATGCCAGGACAATCACGAAGCAGATGGTCCTCCCTGCATAATCGACAAGGAAACTTAACCTTCCGCGGAGGAGCAGAAGGTGACCCGACTTCAGGTGTACTGGAGTGGATAGCTGGACTTGAGAGGGGGACTGTGTGTGTAGGCTCTCCCTGAGGGGACTTCTTCTTCTTGGTCTTCCTCTTCTTCTTCTTAGCCACCTGGTTACTCACATCGAGAATTTCACCAGGCGAAGTAGAAGAGGACGACGTAGAAGTAGGCGTCGAAGGGGAGAGATCCACCTTAGGATCAACATGATGTTGTTCAGGTGGAGGGACTGATGGACTAACAGCCGATACGGTAGGGACCAAAGAGGTTGAAAACAACCACACAGGCAACCCGACAGTTAACCCTGGTAGGGACAACGTCGCCATATACGGAGCACCAACATTCCCAAGAGGAGGGAATTGTCCTGGATTCCCATCAGAGGGGGAACCTGGGTTAGTGAATCCCGGAAAAGTTGCCATAGCAAACGAAAACGAAACCTACTCAAGCTAACGCACACGAGATCTAATCAGGTGATGTTATCGTGGCCGAATAAATTTTTAAGACACAGGAACCAAACTTGACCTTTTCATGTTTCAAGAGTCGAGAAAAGGACGAAAAGATGACTCCAGTCTCCTTCGAATGTTTAATGAGCACGAAGTGACAAGACGCTCACAGGCACCTTTTCGTTTAGGGAGTCCGAAAAGGATCAAAAGTGACTGCTCTGGAATTCTAGGTAGAGGGTGTGCCAAACTTTTCGTAAAACCACAGAATACTTTTTAGGGTACGGGTGGTCAATCTTCGTGAATGCTGTGTTCACTGCATTGCGAATCGTAGGGCGGCCGACTCGGCTTCCTATGGATAAAGGATAAAAGCCTAGTGGGGTCTATCCTGGGCACAGCAGGGTGACTGACAGGGAGGCAGTGACAAATTACTGTGTAACAGATATATCCATCGGACTCAATACTCTCTGTCGAATCATGTATAATGTTTTTGATCTATGTCATAAGGCACTCAAGTATCTACAAAAATGAGCAGATTTCTATTGTCTAAAGTAGACAAATCAAACAATTTCCATCGATATAAAGTAACAAGATTTATCACCAGGAAAAGATTATAATACATCAACAGATCACTAAACATAAATATATAGACAAACTACAAAGAACAGTTAAAACTGCTTGAACATATTTCTCAATGACAATCAATATTCTAAAATTAGACCATTGTTCATAGACTCTAGGCATCCCAGTCATTTGTTTTATTGTGTTAGAATATTAGATATGGTTTCCACATATATTTATCCATTTTAGACTACCACATAGTTGCAAAATGCTTTATTATCATCTCGTCCCAAGTAAAATGCTCAAAACTTCATTATATGTCAATATCTCTAATTGGACCTTGAGAGCTTCCAAGCCATTGTGAGAACATGGATGACATGACAAATATGCATTAAGTTACGTTCTATCCCAGCTCACAATTGAAATTAATACTCACATTGTAGCCATCTTCATAGTGGCAAGATGATAAGTCACCTAAGGTTTGGGAAACACTAATGAAAATAAAATATCTCAATTGTGGATCTTCATTTTCTTATATAGTTGGTCTTATTACCTCCTAGAGGTACCCTATGTTCTTCATGGACAATAGCATTGTAAGTCCAATGAAATGAAAACCGCAAAGCCTTGCAAGCCTTGTGATGATTATGTATGTGGTGTCTTAGACCTTTGATGCTTAACCATGCCCAGCGCTTTTAGTCCCCACTCTCAGTTCCTTTCATCCTAGATAGGATTGGAGGCCTTGAGATGGATCTAGTGGGATATATATTTTATGGGAGCCATTGCTTTTGTAGTGGTGATCGCACTATGTAAGGGTTTGTCCAGCACATGTCTCAAGCACACCTCTATCTGTCCCACGTGGACGTGTCATAGAGTTTGTATGCATTTGCTTGTTCGTGGTACAATATAATTTGGTTCTCCACATGGCATTCTCACAATTCACAACAAAAGTCACATTTCCCGAGGCACTTCACAGATCCCAATGCATAAGGTTCTCAGGTCGAAAATTCAACAAGGGTTCAAAATTATCAAAATGATGCATATTTGACATGCAAGGTTGAGTTTTTGACAAAATGAAGATATTTCAAACAAAATTCAGCCTTCATAGGGGATGACGACATAGTACTTCATGAGAAAGAAGGTGGCAAAGCATATTTTACATTGCATGGAGCCTTTTAACCAACATGCACACCTTCTAGAGTCCAAAAGAAGCCTAGCATTGGAGTTTTCAAGTCCATGCAAGCCAAACTGAGCTCTCTCAACCTACACGTAGGAATAGTAAAGATGGTCAAATTGCAACATCCTAGGTCAAGGTGATCTCCATGGTGAATATTGGTTATCTGAACATGAATTCTAACCTCCTTAACCTGAACACTCCACATCTCATGCAAAACATTGGCCAACACATGCAAGTCGTTGCTAGTCAAGGTCCACACATGATGGGTCAAAACTAGTTGTTGGGATTTCAAGAACCACATGTGGGAGCATAAAAACCAAGTCACTGGGCTACTATTCTTCACATCAAGCACATTATAGGTCAAATCAAGCTGCATGTTCGAGTTCCAAGTCAAATATTCCTCTTTCATGCAAATCAACCCCCAATGGGTGAATTATTTTTATTAAAAAAAACATTTTCTAGAGAAAAATGTTCTGATCTTGTGGATGAAAAGTCAAAGAAATGATATTTTAGAGAGAGGAAACTACTAGTCATTCACTGACCGTTACAAAGATAATTATATAAGGCTAAACCCCTACTCAAATAGGTTGTTGAACTCTGATTCAGCAAAACTGCATCTTTACACAATTCGTGCGTGGACCTGTGGGTTATAGGCCCACGTATACATCAGAAGCATTTCAATCAGCAGACTTCACAACAAACCTGACCAATCACCGTCAACCGTGTGTCGCATAGCTGACATATTTATTTCAACGTTTGACATTTGTGCGCCCAAATCTCCACCATCGATCTGTTCTGTCTGATCCAATGGCTATCGTGTAATCTCGTGTGAATTCTTGCATGACCGACATCAGATCGAGAGCGCGCGAGAAAATTAGTTTTCTTGTGCTACGTGTCGACCGCTAAGGTTAATTGCGTGAATTTTAGAAATATCATTTACAGCCTTTAGGGCGTGCGAGATACCACTTCCCACTTATCGAATACTACCACACAACCAAACCTCACAAATAAACACAAAACACAGAGTCATTTAGCGCAGAGCCTTCACTACTCCAGTAGCGCGATCTTCATTAATCAGAGAAACAAAAAACCATGAGTTTAACACATAGATAACTATATTACAGAAAAAATTATTACATATGCCCCATGGAGTGGCGGCCCTCTACTAGGTCTCACATTGATACTGGGCCTCTCATACAAATACACGAAGACTTTATTTTATAACAGTGGAGAAATAGAGGATCGGATCATTCCAGATCTGATCTTTCCTCATAAAATCGCTAAGATCACTCAACCTAATTACAACAAACTTTATCAATTTAATGAAAAAAAATTCTTTTAGGCCACGTCGACTTCTCGAAGGTTTGAAAATTTGAATTTGACGTGGGGAGGGTTGATGCTCCTGCATCAAACTCTATGATCACTATTTTCCATTTTAATAAAATTTATTTTCTAGTGTAATTTGTGGATTGGTTCTTCCATGTTTTTTCTCGTTAGTTTGTTGTAATAGTGCTTCATAGAATAGACACATGTTTACTACAAGATTGTTGGTTTGATCCATCGAGGGACAACGAGTCATGTGAAAAGGAGAGATCAAGGCGCCAAACCTTATCTCATCCTTTTTTGTTACTAGGTGGTATTCAAAGCCAATTTTTGGGCAAACCATTTTCAAGGGTTCCTTTAGTAAGGGTAATGGTTGACCTAGTGGTTGGAAGCTTCTCTCATAGCGAGGTACTTCTTTATAGAATTCAAGGACTTGTACCTCTATTTTAAATTAAAGCAAGTGTGATAGTCCCTCAAATTCTAATACCCATTCCTAGTCCAAATTGCATAGCTAGCAAATCTCCATTCCTAGTCCAAATTGCATAGCTAACAAATCCTTATGTAAGTAAATACTTAAACAAAACCATAAATCCTCTTGAAAACAAATACTAAAGCAAAGCCAGTAATATTCTAATGAAGGATTTGAACCAATCACCTTCCCACAACTCAAACAAGAGACATGAAAAAGTTATCAGTGATTTCATCCCCTCTTGGATTACTCTTCACAAGATTTGCAATAATAAGCCACTGCCTATTGATTTATATAGCTTAGGAGGTAGTCTGATCCAGATTTATGCAAGAACAAAAGGAAATACAGACTTCAACAGAAACACAAAGCTACAACGGAAACTAAATTTCAATTCATTATAACAAAAAACGCACACTGTTTACATGCAAAATGGTCGCTTGCGCGATGGTAGCTTATCTCTGGGAAGAGATGTGACGACTACATGCTTTCTAAACTATGTTAGAATGTGATGCTTTCAGAGACATCAGAGACAATTACGGCAGTATGTTAACATTGGTTCCTTGGCATTGTCTTTTCAATGAGGGCACTGTTAGAAGGTTGGGTCAGCTCATCATTAATTTGAAAAATAAGAGGATTGAATTGCAAAAGGCAAAAAACAGGGAAGCTAGTGGTCCCATTGACTATATCTAGTCTCGTGAACGTTAAAATTTCATTTCAATGAGGCTCGGAGACCTTTTTATTATTGAAAGACAATGGGAAAACCCTAAACATCCAAAAACCTAACCCTAGGAGATGAAGTGCCAAAAAATTGTAGGCCCCATTGGTATTAGTTGGAACGCTAACTTCCCAGTTATGTAGCAGAATTAGATCTTCCAAGTCATTAATTTATTGATAAGAAAAATGTTCAAAAAGGGATCTTGATTTTTTAGAAGGATTTATATTCTTCTATGTAAATAAATTGTATTTTCCAAGTTGGTATATTTTATGAGTTTTAAAACTAGATGATCCATAGCTTTAGAACTAGATAATCCATAGTTTTAGAAAAGCTATGGACAAGTGAGATTTTGTCCATAAGACAAAAGAAAATCTACCTTGAAAAGCATGAGAGATTCTAGGGATAGATTGAGTGACTTTAGAATTTAGAAAAATATGATTTATGGAGTGATTTTAGGATTTAGGAAAATTTGATTTATGGGTGATTTATGTAGTGCTTTTAGGATTTAGAAAATCTATTGCATTTCTTAACTCTACTTATTATAAGCCTACGAGAAATGAGAGAATAGCGAAATGAATGTAGAATCAGACCATAGAGAGGAAGAGAGATTCTTAGTAGAATTGCATGTACATGATTGAATGAATGAAATAGAATTTCATGTTATTTGATATTTTCTCTAGGTATATTTAATTGATAAATTCTAGTTTGTGTGTGGAAGTCATGGCAAATTAATGAAATCTGGAGATTTCATTAATGAAAGCATTGGACTAATGAAATCGACATTTATATGCAAGTGAACCTCTATTGTGAAAATTGATACCTGAAGATTTTGTTGAATGTGGAATCGCTAATCTGGAATTAGTTACTTAATGAAGGACATTAACGCCAATATGAATTCTCTATGTTGTACATGTTAAATTCCAGTTAATTGATGGGCAATCGAATTATTAACGAATCGTTGAGGTTTCAATGTTTGAATGAAGGAATAGCAGAGTTGTCAAGGTAAAATTGGTATAATGTTTTGGCCCTAGCTGAACTACAAATTTGTGGGAATGAATTCGCAAGAAAAGTTATTTTTCCGGCATCACCCGGGGTCATAATTCGGCCATATGATCTTTGTTTGGCATGCAAGAAACCTCGTTAGAAAGACTATCTGAGGACAACAAATGTTCTAGGGAAACCCTTGCCAATGGGCTATAGGCTTGGTGCGTTTTTCAAAAAAAACGTCGTTTAGGGCCTATTGTCACACATGTCTAGGCACCATGACAACAGCTCAGATCGAGGGTTGTCACATTGATCCCCAATCACTCCATGATCCGAATTGCATCCATGAAAAATTATCAAAGTACCATGACTGTATCAAATCAAGACAGACTTCGAATTTATGAACAAAGAGCTATCAAGAAGACCTCTGGACACTGGCAGTTTACAGCCAGCAAGGAACGACGAGGACCTTGGTTAAAGCGCGCTGACTGAGGCCCATGGAGACCGCACAAGAGGCAAATTGGCAGTTGGGAAGCCCGGATCGGGAAACGGAGGCCATTTCTGATGCGCAATTATCGATCACTGAGCAAAACCCCTCGAGAAGGAAAGGCCCCGAGCGCTCAGTCGCATGGGTAGCTGGGAAAACCATAGGGAAAGCACTAAGGCGAAAAGCGGGTCCCGCGCTCCAAAACCGGCGGTATATCGGAGGCACATTGGGGCGGTAAGTGGATTTGGCAGAAAATGAGCGATTCCATTCATCGCACGACGCGTGTCCGACAGATGAGAGAGAAAACCACCTCTCATCGCGCGCTAACAGTCGAGCAAGTCAACCGTGCGAAATGAGTGAACACCGTAGAATCTGGGGGCTCCAGATCTGACGGCGGAGATTGTGCCCGATGCAGGAACCAGATTTGACAGGGGAATTAAGCCGCGGCATATAAAAGTCTGAAGTCCGATTTGACTACTGAGTTGGAGGATGAATCATTCTACAGTGTAACTGAAATACCGAACCGTTGAGGAAGAGCTGGCACAGTTCGTGAGAGGACAAGTGTCCACCTCCATGTGGGACGTTGGCGATGACGCAGAGGCAGGGAACTCCAAGCGAACAGCTACAAGCGATTCGAAGGGGCGGAAGAGGAAGCGAACAGTCAAGGACAAATTGGCTTTAAGCCATGAACAGACAGAGAAAAGAGAAAGGAAGAGCCAGAGAAGAAAAACAGTGACAGAAAAGGCAAAAGAGATAGTGAAGCAAGAAACAGAGAACAGAGAGCCAAGCTAACCTAAGGCAGCATCGAGCAGACAACAAGTCTAGAGAGGTTCAAGCCATCCATGTGAGGATACCTGTCGGGAATTGAGCACCATCGGACTCATCCCATTAAAGACCAGAGAGGTCAAGACTTGGTAAAGAAAGAGGATGTGCACTCTAGTTGCTTGGGGAATCCAAGAACCACCCTGTTAAGCATCATTTGTTTCAGGAAACTCAAGTTGAGCTCCTCATTGTAAATCTCTGCTTTAAAGACACAATAAAAGAAGGCCACCACTGAAAGCTGGACCGGAGACGTAGCCCTAGAGAATAGAGTGAACTCCTTAGTAATGTGTTGTGTTCTGTATTTTCTTACTGTGTTTCCCTTACTGTTTTCCATCTTCTAGTGTTTGTGTATTTTGCAATCTGATCGATCCATTGCCTAAAATAACATAGACACACACCAGCACGAGTCTGTAATACCTTCATTCATTAAATGTTTAACTGAGATCACTCACGAGTGATTTTCAGATCACTCCATTCGAGTTGTCTCCCAATAGCAGACTAAGGAGGCTAGACCCTATGGAAATGGAACAATGAAAGATTAGTTGGGAACCAACCAACCTGGGAGACACAGCTAAGCAACCAATACCTGTTTTAGATTATGCAAGATTTTAAGGATTCAAAATGATTTGAGGAAAGTGATACCAGTGCCTTGTGGAGTCAACTATCTTGCGGAAGAAATAAGGTCAAAGTAAAGGAGGGGAAACTGTTGTTAAATGACTTGACCGCCTTATATGCAAATGTAAGACTTAAAGCTATGTGAAATGCAGGGACTTGGTTAATTTTAGTTAAATGAGGGCTTAAAATTATTTCTAGAACACGTCTTAAATGCTAACTTACTTAAGGCTCAAAAAAATGGTGATCTTAATGTGAAAATGGGTACTTATATCAGCGATGTAAAATGTAAAATCTGGACAAGTAATTATTGAAATGTACAATAGGACTGAAATGTAAAATGTTGGAAATAAAACACTTTAAATTTAAAAATCCATTTGCATGAAGTACTCAATCAAAAATCATTGGATGCATAAGTAAAAGTAGATTAATTCTACTTGCATGAGCATATAAAAACAAATGTACTTCAGAATTTAGACCAAGTGATAAAACTCAGATTACATCAATGAAATATTAATCTAGTTTTTTGCTCTTAAATCAAGTGTTAATCCCAGCAATATATTCTAAAACAACAATTTTGTAACGATGTGATACTCATATTTTTCTATGTATAACAACCAAAACTTTTAATCACAAATTGATAACTACAATTTAGAAAATTTCTGAGTTTAATTATTTTTATTTTACTGATGTATTTGATCTAAAAACTCAAAAATAAATCACTGATCAGCAGTGAAACAATGTTCAAAAATTTGTTAATGCAAACAATTACTGAAGATAACTTCTATTTCTGCAATTGTACAACAGTAAAAAATATGTAAATTAAGTTTGTTGTTAAACTCCAGCTGATTGCAAACTTAGGTCAATATTAACATTGCTTTCAAAATGAAATAAAGAAAGGTTAGAGGGTGTGCACTAATCATCCCTTGGGGCCTTGAAGATATGATGCCTGAATCACTAAAAATCCTCAACTCAGAAACTTTTTGTGAATTTTTTTTGTTAAAAAATTGTTAAATTTTTTAGGGAAATTTATGGAGAAAATTTAGTGATGAAGGAGGGTGAAGAAAGGGAGGTTGAAAGGGGAATGATGGAGGCCGAGAATGGAGAGGGGAGGCCGAAAATGAAGGGAGGCCGAGAAAGATGAAGGATATGACCAGCGCAGGGCCTTCAGGCCCTAAAAAAAAATTCCCACAATCCTCTTGAAATTTCTCTTTAACCTGCAAACAAAATGGGGATGTCCTTCAGGGCCTAGATATGTATCTAGAATCCACAAAAATCGCTTGCAATCTTCAGATCTGTCCCTACACAAACAAAAGATAGCAAACCCCAAAACATGTATATACAAAAATATGAAATACCCAAAACCCCAGTGAATTAGAAAATTTGATATTTACAAATCTACAATAATATTCTACAGATATAGCAGATCTGCAGATCAAAGCCTTCTGTTAACCGGATATAAACAATTTTGCACAAATTTATAAATAAACTTGAAATTTTTAAAGAGGCATAAGCCCAAGAAAAACCCTGCAAGTAAAAATATTTTATAAAATGACTTCAGAAGTTAAAAACAGTGGGCTCTTTAGATTCTGTAAACTGAGAGTCAGTTAGTCCAGCTGAGGAATTCCCCAAAACGCCCAAGTCCTAAATGATAATTGTTGCACACTTAGATCGTATTGTTAGATTAATAGAGATTCAAAAAATGATCATAAAATCATCAAGAAATAGAGATACCTGCTACTTCTATCAAATAAAAATGATATTTTAAAAACCTAAAAAATTGTGCAAGATACATGTAGACAGATCAATCCTCAAAGGCTATTATCCAACAAATATAAATAAAAACGGCATAGTATTAAAAACAATATTACCACATAAATATGAAAGAGGAACACCATGGTCTGAAACCCCAAAGTCTTTGTGTTTTATTAACGAAAAAAAAAAGTTACAAAAGCTTTCTTAAAGCAAGTACACGATTCAAAATCAAATCCAAAGGGAGAGAGGCCTCTAATTTATAGAAAAATTCTCCAATGGCTAGTTGGTTTGATTCCCGTCAAAGCAATCTCAAACGTTGATGAAGATCAGATGATCTTTTAATCATCACCATTGAAATAAAGTTACTTTTTAAAGAAATTTGAATTTCACGTTTAATTTCCTTTTAATTAACTCAAAAATGATTATTTTTAGTTAATTGCCGCAAAAAGTTGACTTTGACTTAACTACTATAGCCCAAGGGTTCAAACTATCTTGAAATTTTCGATATTCTCTTAGACAAGGACCTCAAAAAATTAAAAACTTTAAAACCCATGAATTTTAAATGTTGAAGAATTTAATTTTTCTTATGACCTAAATTAATTAAATTTTTGGCTTTAGCATTTTAATTTATTTTAGCCAGAAATTTTAATTAATTGACTCATGAGGAAATTATTAATTTTTCCAACCCTCTAATATGTAGCCATAGTGTCTAACTATGAGGGACTATGCACTAAATATTTTTTACATGAAATATTACATTTCTAACCCTTGAAGAGAGAACACCCGTTCATTATAAACCCGCAACATTTACTCATTTATGCGACACAAAATATGTAGTAGTAGACTCAGGGATTTGTAATAAAATAATCTAACCAAATATTTAGAATTATTCCCAAATCACTTTTACAAAGACTCGATAAAAAACAATAGGACTCATTTAAAATCCTGACCACAAAATCCACCCTAGCTTTGAGGTGAAGCTAGAGGGAAAAACTCTGTCGATCATCCGTATTTAAAAACACACATGAATCGGTGAAACTAAAAACCTCTTATGATAAAAATCATCAGAAAAATAAATTTACCTAGGTTGTTACATACATTTGTCTTACTAGGATCATTTACATTACAAAATGTAAAATGGGTTTACAAAACTCCAGTGTACATATAGATGATAATGATGAATCTATGCATCATCTGAGTGTTCGGACATGATGGAAATCCATGTGCAAAAAAATGTACAACAATGGGGTAGTTGACATGGAGTGGTCAACAAGGTCTCAAAACGTCTCTAGAAGTGTAGGACCCAAAAAACTGCGAAAAGTAGTAAAATGTGTTACAATTAAGAAAATTGAAAAAAAAAATTGTTGGGGGTCTAGGTGGAATTGGCGAGTACAATTAAGGAAATTGAAAGAAAGAGTGTTGGGGGTTTAGGTGGACTAGGCGGGTGGCCACTAATATTCACCTGAATCAGTTTTCCCCCCTTAAAAACCAATGGTCCCCATTGTGTTGAGTGCCTCCATGAGATGGAAAAACTTCTGCTAAACTTGGTCCCTACTCGACTACTTTCCTTGGTGCAGGAGTTGGCTAGATTTGACAACCCGATACAATTGGATCCTCTGTTGGCGATTGTTCTTAATTTGTGTGTCCATAATCTGATCAATCGTGACTCGTTCCATGCAATCTAGGTTGAGCTTTTCTGGCGTCAGTTGCTCAGCAATATCTGATGTGTCCAGCAATGGTGGAAAGTATGGCCGAAAGCAGTCCACATTGAATATTGGGTGCATGCCAAGAATGGGGGAATGTTAAGCTCGAAATTGTTGTCTCCCATAGCTTGGTGATGGTGTAAGGCCGGTATCGGAGTGGTCAAAGCTTCTAATGGGCTTCGGCAAAGCATTCTTTCTGCAAATGTAACCATACTTTCTCACCCACCTGAAACTTTGTTGGCACCCAATTTTGATCATGTCAATGTTTGTACTTGGCATTGGCTTTATCAAGATGTCGTGAACCTGTTGGCGGATGTGTTGGATGCATTCAATAAACCTGGTTTGTTTATTAGCATTAAACTGTACATGTGTAGATTCTACCTGTGTAGTCGCATGAGGCATGGCAACATCAATCAGACACAATGGTTGAAATCCCAAACCCACTTGAAAGGGATTGCGGCCAATCGAGCTATGGAGAGCTATGTTATAGTTGTGTTGCACATAGAAAAGGCTCTCATCCCAGGTTCATAGATGCTTCGAGTTGTACATGTGTAGTATGTGCACTATCATCCTGTTAACAACCTTTGTCTGGCCATCAGTCTGGGGATGGAATGCAGTCGACTTGGTGAGCTTGGTGTCCAATAATGACCAAAATCTCGACCAAAATGTGCTCAGAATCCTGTTGATCTAATATAATGGTCCGCGGGATCCCAAAATGCACCCACACTTGTTCGAAGCAATGTTTTAAAACTCCGACTCGAGTTCGGAACTGGCCAAGGGTTGGCTCCGACTCTAACTCTGACTCGGTATCGACTCGGACGATTTGATTTCAATGACTCGGTTGTTGTAAAAAATACATTAAATATTTATTTTTTATGAAAAAACATAATTTTAAAGATTTTCATTCATGTTTCCAAACTCAAAGCATTAGAATATAGAGATAAGACAACATATGATCAAAGTAGTCTCATGAATATATCCATTATATAAAAATGGCACCCATTGCACTATTCAATACATACATGATATAGAGATCAAAACAAAAACACATAACCAAGGAGGCTCTAAATGGCCTCTATAACAAAAGTAAACTGTAAAACATTACTAGTCACCAATACTACTAGCTACTGCTAGAGAAGCCAACATCATCTGCCTCAAACTTTGAATCAGAGTCATACAGAGAAACCCGTGGCTCCTCCTCCTCATCGCCATCTCCAACTGCAATTATAGAAGTAGTAGCACTAGCGAGCACATCAGCTGCACGTTGAGATAGACGAGATATGCGCTTTTGTCGTGGTTGAGTAGAGGAAGTGCTTGCAATTAGAGGACTTGGGGCTAGGCCTGGTACAAGTGGATTTGCATTCAACTGAACATTATGTTCAGCATCAACTTCAGCGAATGCCTTTGTTTGTAAATCCAAATCAATACCAATATCCTGGTCATAATTAAACTCTGATGGATGACTCTCCACTACCCAATCTGATCTGGATCAATATCTTCCAACACAATGGGATCTGTATCAAGTCTTTTGTTTAGAAATTGGTTGCGTCTGAGCCGAAGGTTGTATTGGACATAGACTAGATTATTTAACTGTTTTTGTTCCAAACGATTTTTCTTCTTCGTGTGAATCCTCTGAAAGACAGACCAATTGCGCTCACACCCAGTAGCACTACAAGTTTGACTCAAAATATGGATTGCAACCTTCTGTAATTGAGGACAATGGCTGCCAAATACGTCCCACCATTGTGCTGCAAAAAACATAGTTGTGTAATGAGTTAGCTCAACAAATTATATCGAACTTTTAAATTATGAACAATTTAACAAAATAAGAATTTTAATATTAAAATTGTTTATTTACCTGGCTCATCTTCTTCCCTTGCAATCCTTGCTAGGTTCTTGCCAAAGGTACTTGTGGCTCTACTGAAACAAGTGATCTGTCGATGTTTCTCTAGCTGATCACTCTCCTTAGGGATCATGCTATCAATGCAGTCAGTCAATCCATCTCTAACCTCCCCAGTCAAAGATTCTGCCTCCAGAGCTTTATAATGATACCTTGGGTTCAGAAAAAACCCAGTTGCATGTATAGGGCAATGGAGTTGATTGTTCCATCTCTGATCAATGATTTCCCAAATGGGCCCATACTTGGCCACTCTACCCTTATATATTGCCTTTATTTGCTCCTTTGCTTGATCCATAGCCTCATAAATGAAGCCCATAGCCAATATTTCCCTATCCACCAATCGCAACACCTTAACCAGTGGCTCAACAACCTTCACAACCTCTGCTGCCTTTTTCCAAAATATTTCTTCATTAAATTTCTTTTTCACATATTTGCCATCATGTTTGCGAGACCATTGGCATTCATTCCATTCATCACTGGAAAACACCCTTTGCACTTTTCTATGTTGGGAAAGCATAGATTGCAATGTCAAAAAATGGGTTGCAAATCTAATGATGGCAGGGTAATGATATCCCTACCCCCTATGTGTTTTCTCATCAAGGTCAAAATCCATGAGTGATTGTACATATATTGTGTTATGCTTTTGGCATGCTCTACAATGCTCTTGACCCAATCTATTTTTCCAATATCCTCAAGCATGAGGTCTATGTAATGTCCAGCACATGGGGTCCAAAAGATGGATTTGTGTTTTTCCTCAACATTTTACCAGCAAGAACATAGTTAGAGGCATTATCTGTGATAATTTGAACAACATTGGCCACCCCCGCCTATTCAACAACCTCATCCAAAAGTTGAAACAACAAGTGTGCATCTTTCACCCTCTCAAATGCATCAACTGATTTTAGAAACATGGTTCCCTGTGGGCAAAAGATAAGAAAGTTTATGATGGTATGGTTCCTTTGATCAATCCATCCATCTGACATGATGGTACATCCTGTTTTTTCCCATGAGATTTTGAAATCTTTCAAATATTCATCAATGGAGGAAACTTCGTTTTGCAAAAGAGATCCGCTTAACTCATGCATAGTAGGGCCTTTGAAGCCCTTTTCAGTAGCAAATAAGGCATCAAACATAGGTTCATAATATGGTGAACGAGAAGCATTGAAGGGGATATCAGAATCATACCACCATCTAGCTATGTAATCATAGGCAGTCTCTCTCAATTCTTTCTTCCAATGGTCATCTAAAGTGGGTTGCATATAACTTCTATTAGCTTGAGGACCATATGCATCTGATGGAGAGGAGGGTGTGAAATAATTTTTTATATCACCCCTTTTTTTCATTTTACCGTTTCCCTTTTCTTGAATAGACTGCAAAGAGGGAGGAACATAGTGAAAGAGGTTGGATGCATCAGTACAAGGGATAGATGAAGAGCCCTCATAATCAAAAATCGGGTTGGCAGCCATCATTTGTTGTATGCTCCTCTTCCCCCAATTTCAGCCTCTATTTTTTTTTTCTTAACTTTTTTTTGTTCAAACTTCTCAAATTTATCTAGCAACTCCTTCCTAATCTCTCCAATTTTTGCTGATGGTGCTTCACATAGAGTAATTTGGCCTCTCAGACCAGCCAAGTGTTGTTTCAGCCTATGAATGCCCCCTCCACCCCCCTTAATTTTTTTATGACAAAATTTGCAATGCA
This sequence comes from Pinus tabuliformis, assembly GCA_031772625.1. Classification (NCBI taxonomy): domain Eukaryota; kingdom Viridiplantae; phylum Streptophyta; class Pinopsida; order Pinales; family Pinaceae; genus Pinus; species Pinus tabuliformis. Next base: position 1,584,540,923 of record CM062820.1, on the reverse strand, counting down.
TTTGATTATCAATCATTTCGGCGTATGCCCAAGCAACATATTTCACTCTAGGAGCCATTTTCTGATATTTGGACTTGGAAATGAAAGGAAAAAAATTGAAAATGAAAACAAAAAAAAACATTGCTTCAATGTTCATTTCTTTTACAAAAAAGACTTTTTTTCAATTTCCAAATTTGCACAAAAAAAAAACAAGCAAAAACAGATTTTGGAAGTGAGAAAAAAAAATATCTATAGGCACAAATTGCGTCCTCAATGTTGCTCCAACAAACCAACTCCTCAACGCTGCTCTAATCGCTGCCCAAGAAGCACCTCATTGCCGCTCCAATGATTGCCCAAGACTCCTCTTTGTTTGTCCAAAAACAAACTCCACAACTCTTCACAAACTCCTCACAAATTCTCACACAAATGCAATGAGATAGTTGTGATGAAATGTGAGGGGGTTGGGTAGCTTTTATAGGCTTGGGAGAGGTAAGTGGCCTTCAAGATAACCTAAAAGCCAACTAGAATGAACTTTGGGATCCATTTTCCCCTCCAAAAAGTTGAGATGGGCGTGTTTGGGCGTAGCTGGCTAAACCGACCAGTTTAACTTAGGCTCCGCCAAGCCGACAAGTTTGTTACTGAACTGACCGAGTTAATGACTGGCTCGGTTAGTTCGGTAACAAACTTGCCACCGGACCGGTTTTTCTGCCGAGCCAAACCAGCGGGGGGTATGGCTCAGTGGGCTCGATCGATCTTTAAAACACTGGTTCGAAGAAGAGTTTGGCAGTGTCCTCTGTTGTGATGCTCTTCTTGCAAGCCACCAATATAGCCATCTTAGAAAATCTATCCACAACAACAAATACATAGTCATTACCGTGCTTCGTGGAAGTAAGGCCAAACAGATAGTCCATGTAGATGGATTCCCAGGGCTAGCTAGGGGTAGGTAGAGGAGTGTAAAGGCCTTGCTTCATGATGGTTGTCTTGGCAATGGCACAAGCAGTGCAAGATCTGATATATTTTCCAACATCCTATTCGAGTTTTGGCCAATAAAAATACTTTTGCAGTACTGCCACAGTTTTCTCCACACCAAAGTGTCTTGCGACCCAACTATAGTGCGCCTCCCAAATCAGCTTGGCACACTCACTGGAAGGAACACAAAGGTATCCCAGGTAGCATAATAATACGTTTTGGAGGTGGAAGTTTGGTACTTGCTTGCCATTCACTAGCATTTGGTATGTGGTGGCAAACTTTGGATCATTTTTGCATAGTTATGGCCGCCCAGAGGTCTCGTGGCCACAATAGTTGAGAACAGTGGTCAGTGTTGTAACTGGGGGTCGACTAAGGCAATCTACAACATGATTAGTGTTTCCCTTCTTGTATTTAATGTTCAAATGGAATTGTTGCAGATATGTGGACCATTTCTGATGGTGATCGTTTTGCAACTTCCCTTCTGTCTGTATGAATTGAAGAGGTCGGTAATATGTGTGGATGATTGTCTCCTTCCTCAAAATGTATGTTTCCATTGTTGGCAAACCTGCATGATGATATGCATCTCTTTATCGTAGGTGGAGTATTTCTGAATTGTATCAAAAAGTGTCTCACTGTGATACGCCATTGGATGCCCTTGTTGGATGAGAACTGCACCAATAGCATAGTCGGAGGTGTTTGTCTCAATTTCAAATGGTTGTTGTAGGTCTTGCAATGTGAGTATTGTTGCAAAGAAAAGGTAGTGCTTCAGCTCAACAAATGTTTTCTATTGGGACTCGGACTAGGAAAACTTTGCTTTCACTCCACCCTTGGTAACTTGACTCAAAGGCCAAGTGGTATGAGAAAATCCCAAAACGAACCTCTGATAAAAATTGGCAAGACCCAAAAAGTTGTGAAGCTCTGTTAGAGTGGTTGGGGCTAGCCAATCTCGAATGATTTGGATCTTAGCCGTATCTACATGCACGTCTTGCTCATCAATGATGTAACCCAGATATTGGACCTGGCTCATGCCAAAGGTGCATTTCTCCAAGTTGGCACATAGTTTGTGTTGTCGTTGGGTTTGAGGACCTGTCAAATGTGTTGTAATTGATCTTCCCAACTCTTGTTGAAGATGAGGATGTCGTTCAGATATACAATCTCGAATGAGTTGGTGAAGGGCCACAAGATGTCGCCCATCAACCTCATAAAAGTTGCAGGGGCATTTGTCAACCCAAAAGGCATGACCAACCATTCAAAAAGACCCTCCTTGGATTTGAAGGCAGTCTTCCATACATCTGTGGGTCTATTGGAACCTGGTGATAGCTAGACTTCAAATTGATCTTGCTGAAGTATTTGGCCCCCTTGAGTTGGTCAAGAAGGTCATCTATCTGTGGGATTGGATACGTGTTCCTGACAATGATTTTGTTTAGTACTCGATAATCAATGTAGAGTCTCCAAGTCTCATCCTTCTTTTGTACAAGTACAATCAGGCTCCCACAAGGTGAGGAACTTGGTCGAATGTGCCCTTTTTGCAGCAACCCCTAGATCTCCCATTTGATTTCTTCATTTTCTATAATAGAGTGACGGTATATCGACCCATTAGGTAAAGGTGCTCTGGGAGTCAGATCAATCGAATGCTTGACCTGACAGTGCAAAGGTACCCCTATGGGTGAGGAGAAGATGTCTCTGTATTCTTCCACGACCTTATCCACCTACTTTTGTTGCATGGAGGAACCCTTCCCGCGGGCCATGGTTGTGGACATGATCTTCCCTCTACTTTGAGAGCGAATCAGAAATAAAACAAATTTCCCGATCTGGGAGATGATCTTACTGCACTGCTTAGCAAAGATCAAAGAGATGGCAATAGGCGGGGCTACCTCTGATATCTTGTATAGCTCACTACCCAAAGTAATAATAGCAGTGCAAGGCTTGGACTCATACATAGCATGATGTTTCCACAAGTATGGTTGGCCTAATAACACATCACGGACTTCAAGAGGAGCAACATCAAACAGTACCTCATCCTTGAAGGGCTTGATGTTGTAGGGAAGGCGGCATTGTTGTTGATGCAAAGATCTCATCCTTGGTGGAGCCATCGAATGGTGTATGGCTGCCAGTGTGGTGTGGTCGGTAGGCCCAACTGCTTAACGACCTCTACTGAGATGAGGTTCTTTTGGCTCCCATTGTCGACAATGAACTGCAGTGGAGATTCCTTCACTCACTTTTGTGAGTGAAAGAGACGCTCCCCTTCCTCTGAATCTTTGGGCTCAATCCTCTGGACCTTGGTGGTGGCAATGGTGGCGCTGGGCTCTACATCGATAATTTGCTTCCCTTTGTCATTCCCCTTGTCGGGTTTTGACTTAGAGTCGGAAAATCGATCTGACTCTGAAGCGTTTAGCTTGGCCACCATTGGTTGGTTGGCACGACACTCTCTTGTGTTGTGAGTGGGACTCTTGTGGAACTCACACCACTTTCCTATGTCCTTCGTCTTTGTGGTGTTATTCTTTGCTTACGTCTTCAATGGGTTGTCTTGGGTCACTCCGCCTTGGCTTTGTCCTTTGTTGTACAATATGGGAGTGTCTTTTCCCTGCTTCGCATTCGCAGATCCAATGTCTTGCTTCCTCTGTTTAAATTTCTGCTCGATCTTGACAGCATATCGATATGCGAAGCCAAGCAAGGAGATGTCCAGCTCACATAGTTTATTGACCTCAAGGGTGGAGAATTGATTATAAGAGGGCTAGTTATTGTGCCCTAGTTCAATGAGTTGCAGGAGGTCAACTGCAGTGTTAAGAGGGCAGCCTCCAAGCCCTAAGTCCTGTCATCTTTGGAGCAGCAGAGAGGCAAGCAGTGGGCAATGGTGAAGACCCTATGTGTTAGTGTCTTTGAGGAAGCAAAGGAGGAGATAGTGGGTAGATTTGTGTTGGCCAAAGTTCAGTCACTCTTGGAGCAACAAAAGGGTTGATAGTCGTAGATTGTTGAGCTGGAGATACACGCTTTCTGAGGGAGCAAAAGTTGCATGATCATCAGAAGGGAAGGCAATGTACTCACCAGATGTGTTCAAGGTACGTGGACTAAAAGGGTTGTGGAAGCGCTACATCAGCAAGTCAAGTGTACTTTGTTCAGGAGCAGATTGGTCATCATAGTTGTTGATACCAAGCCCTAGTTGTTGTCTTGTATCGGGGCTGATTGTAAGGGCCGTGATCCCTGGTATGGGTGGCCTAAGATTGTTGTATTAAAGATTTGTAGTATAACAAGTGTTGGGTTGGAAAATTTGTCTTCTATACTAGTAGATTCACTGCTGTGTATTTTCCGCTATGCAAAGCAGAAGTGTTGTGGCATTTGAGTGTGTTTGTGATCGTGATATTAGAATCAAACCAGATTCTTGAGTGCCATGGAAAAATCAACACTGCCGATGACCACATTCATAGCAGAATCAACTCCTTAGTGGGGTGGCTTCTCCTGTTAGAAGAAGGATATTGTTATTATGACATCTGTGAATTGACAGAACGCAAAGGTTGGAGGCTAGACCAATGGAACTTCCAAACTAACGATTAACAAGATTAGAGGGACTCTAGTGCCGGAACAGGAGAGGAAATACAGGATCAAACCATCAAATTTGTTTTTAAAACTCAGAAGACGAAAGCTTATTTTCCATTTTCTTTCTTCTTATAATTTTTTTCCTGTATTCTTCCCAAAGACCTATCCATAAATAGAGGTGTAGATTTGAGGTCGTGGCATCTTAAATGTCCATGCCTGTCATGACATATTTTCAAGTGGGATTATATTGGAGAAGAGCATAAAGAAAGGAATGCAAAAATGGCAAATAGTAAATTCCTGTGTTAAATGATGTACTCCTAGTATAAAGTAATGGAGACTGTACCTGAATATCAGTGCAAAATAGCTTATTTTTAATGCTCACCTTAAGTAAACTTACGTCATTATTATAAAATTAAACCATGCCATGCCAATATGACTACAAATTTACAAGCCATCGAGTGGCACCGTGATAGAGAGCGGAATCATAGAATGGAAATCTTACTAGTTCAAAGTACCAGTAGGCTTAAAAGACTAGAAGACACAGATTGTTGTCCATTAAATTATTCAATCTACTACTCAAAAGAAGAATACTACACAAACTTAAAGTTTTGGGCTCTTCATTTCTATAAACTGATCCCACCACCAAAGGGTCCAATTTTCAACCAGATACCCAGACCTAATTCAATTCAGTGGCTATTAGGTAAATGATATCGTTTAAAACAGAACATGCCGATTATTATTCACCAACCAGTCACTTCAGAGGCTGTCTATTTATATTGCTTTATATGCGTTTTCAATACTGGATATAGCCAATCCTGCACATAATGTTTGATGCTATTAATCTTAACATCATTAGCAATGGTTACTGTAACTTTCCTTCAAACTAGAATATCAAAATAAAATAGAAATAAGATCAAAGAAAGCAACCACCAATTTAAGAGATATTTTTAGAAGTAAAAATATTGGGTACATAGACAATTTGAACAAACCATTATGGACATATTTGAGTGGTTCTTGGCAAAATCCCAAGCCGTGGCGAGAACATGAGCACCTAATACTCATGGAGTTATGTTTGATCCCCGAGGTTTCCCAGTATAGAAAATAATAATGATGATGATGCTATTTAGCAGGAGCCATTATGCAGTTGAAGTCCTTGCCAGAATTATCTATTTTTTGCTATTAATTCACTTCGTAAGTTCGTGGCATTGAAGAAGAAAATTGAGTTTATTATCAACACTTGAAGGCAGTGGAGAGCTGACCAATAAGAGTTTTTTGCATTATGGCCGAGCAACTATGTAGCCCCCTGTCTTATGCAGATTTCTCGTATGTCCCTGAATTCAGATGTTGTAGCCTGCCATCTGCAAAGTAACTAACAGAAAGCACTCTCACTTGGTTTTCATTCACAACCCAGCTCACATAGTATTCATGAGCCTTACCAACTGCAGCCTCTCGGGGAGCAAAAGCCGTTAATCCGTAAGGAAGGTGGATCAAAATATAACCTTTAGCATCCTCCTCACTCAAACCACCTTTGAATCCTTTCCAAACTGCCTTTCTGATTGACATTTGGAGATTTGTATTGAGGCTCATTTCCATCCCAGTAAAGGTCCCCACAGGCTCATTCCTGCTTTCTTCAAGAGTAGCTCTGTGGTGTTTCCAAATAGTACCTTGCCATGAAGGCTCCGGCCTCTTGTCATTGTCCCTCGTCTCTTCAAGCATTAAAGCAACCCCCATTTTGCCCTCAAAGTCATAGCCAATTATAACAGGAACCCTTACATCAGGAGCTGTAAACAAGATTTAACAAATAATTAAACTTCAAAAATATTAGGAAACCCAGTATGTATAGACTACTGAATATGTTGAGCTTTGATGTAACATTTCAAAAATCATGTGGAAGGTTGTTGGAGGCCAAATGAACAACCAGAGAAACCATCCTCTTCTTTTAAGATATATTATTTCGGTATGTAATTATACCAATCCATAAAAGGTAGTTCCATTTAAGGATCAAATGTGCATCTTGTAGTGCCCGTGAAAATCTTTTGAACCTTGCAAATGAAGTATAGTTAAAAATTTCTCAGTCAGATGAAATGCAAGTAGCCACATTTACTTTTCAATGCTGCAGGATGAAGAAACTCATATTTTTCATATGAAAAAGAATAAGATATATTATTGCCAAATAATTAAACTTCAGAAAGATTAGGAAACCCAGTATGTATAGACTACTGAATATGTTGAGCTCTGATGTAACACAATTCAAAAAACATGGGGAAGGTTGTTGAAGGCCAAATGAACAACCAGCGATACCATCCTCTTCTTTTAAGATATATTATTTTGGTATGTAATTATACCAATCCATAAACGGTAGTTCTATTTAAGCATCAAATGTGCATCTTGTAGTGCCCGTGAAAGTCTTTTGAACCTTGCAAATGAAGTATAGTTAAAAATTTATAAGTCAGGTGAAAAGCAAGTTACCACATTTACTTTTCAATGCTGCAGTACAAAGAAACTCGTATAGTTTATCTAAAAAAGAATAAGATACATTATTTTGGGATGTAATTATACAAATCCATAAAAGGTAGTTCCATTTAAGGATCAAATGTGCATCTTGTAGTGACCGTGAAAGTCATTTGAACCTAGCAAATGTAGTTAAAAATTTCCAGTCAGATGAAAAGCAAGTCACCACCTTTACTTTTCAATGCTGCAGTATGACGAAACTCATATTTTTCATCTCAAAAAGAACAGTTTGAAGAAACTTATATATAGTTTTCTTCTGAAAAATAACGGTTTGGAGAAACTCATATATTTCATATGATAAAGAAAGCACGTCATTGTCGGTCGGAGGCAATGTTCCACCAAGACTCCAGTGCGGGGAGACGCACCGGAGATGTGTGGGACTACTCTTAAATTTTGGGAGTGCGGGGCGTCGAGGTATATAATTTTTAATTTTATATATATATAATTCAAGTTTATATTCAATAATGAAAGCATAAATAGACTAATAGTAATACATTGATCCACACAAAATTTAAATTTATAAGTGAATTAAATAATGACATACATTGATCCATCCTCATCATTCATTTTGATAAATACATCATTCATTCATATCATGAGATTCAATAATAAAATTCAATAATGAAATATTCAAATACATTGATCCATATCATTCATTATTCTATAATCTACATTGATTTAAAAATTAAATTCATTATTCATCATTCTAGAAAAGCTCCAAGGTGGGTAAGAGATCACATCTCGATGACAACAGGAGACCACAGCTCGACAACGGCAAGAGAGCACTCAAAAGAGCTCAACGACGAGCAAGAGAATTTGGGAAATGAATAGGTAAGTTAACCTACGTAAGTTTTAACATTTTAATTTTTAGTTTTGTTTTATTTTTTAAGTTGTGTTTTATTTTTTTTAAGTTTTTTTAAATACGTGAATTTTCATATTTTTCATATTAAGTGTTATTTGACAAATTTGAGGCGGCATGCACCAAGGGGGCGGCCAAAAGCACCCCGTTTGACGAGTCGCGTCTTCCACACTCGACTCTCCAAAAGGGGTGTCGATGTCGCGTCCTCCACACTAGACTCCCCAAAAGGGGTGTCATCCACACTAGACTCCCCAAAAGGGGTGTGGGGAAACGCACCCCAAACACCCCCGTCCATCCCAAGTGCATGAGGTGCGAGGGGTGCGTGCACCCGACCTTGGGAGACACGTCCCCGTGGAATACTAGTAGGAAGCACCACTCCCTTGTGGTTCTTCCCATTAGCATTAAGATCATTGCATATTGAATTGTACCACTTATCTCAACCAAGGTGGGATAATAATTTTTTTATAAAGACATTTATGTCATGGAAAAAATTTCTAAAGTGCATAATTGTTAGACGTATCCCACTTGGCCATTTTTAGGAAAGCATGTGAAAGGGGCACTATGGACTACTGCCAAATGAGAGATTTTTATTTTTTGCATAGATAAAGGGGGGACATTGAGCAGCAAGCATACTCAAACAGCAATAAAAACAACCATATTGTCTTTATGGGGAGGAGGAAAGGTGGCTTTAGATTGAAGTAAATGGGTTCTTTAGGTCTCAACATTGTTCTCTTTAGGGTGGAGACAGTTGTCAGAATTTTTTGACTCTTTGACTATAAATAAATGGATTGTACAAAGATTTAATTGGGCTGCTAAGGCAGCCTCCATGAGCACTAGTGAAAAAATGCAGGTTGGGTTAAGCCAAAACATCCGTAACCACATTAACATTGGCCAGAAAGTCCATAGATATAACATCAAGAAACAAAATCCTACAACCTGAGCATAAAAACACTACAAATTACTCATGGCAGAATCAAGAGGGGGCCGGTCATGGTCATCCAAGAACCTGAGCATAAAAACACTACAAATTACTCATGGCAGAATCAAGAGGGGGCCGGTCATGGTCATCCAAGGAGGAGCCCCAACTAGTAATGAGGGATCAACATCAATCTGTTGCATAGTTCCCTAACCATCAACAAGAGGCTTTTGGAGCTCAGGATTTTCAGAATTGGCCAACTCCTCTCGCAATCATGCCTCTTATGCCCCTCTCTGTTGACTTGATGACACGGCCTTATGTCACCTATGTGAGAACCTACTGAAGTGGGTCATAAGAGGCCAAGTGGTTCCTCGTTCACAGTACAAAGGGAGCAAGCCAAAAGTCTACAAGTCATTGAGAATAGTCCATCTCCATCCTTAATTTTCACCCCTACACAGTGATCAGCAAACACATGTCGGCACAAGCTAGTGCATCATCATATTAGGTAAAGCTTTTCGGTGGGACTGTTGAATAACATCATTGTGTTTCTTCCAAATCCAATATAAAATTTTGACTCTAACAACGTCCAAGCAAACTGGAAATCAATGGTCCATGGTAGTGGGTCACCTAAGTAAGCAGTTTTCCATGTGAGGCAAGGAGTTATCACTAACATAAAGACTTGACATAGGCCCACGTAGACTAGGCTAGGAGATAAAGCCAAACAAAGTACTTAAGAGTTTAAACCAATGTTGTAAACATTGACATTGGGATAATATCAGCAAGGGTCTGGAAAAAAAATTTGGAAAAATCGGAAAAAAAATAAGTAAAAATCAGTGAAACTAAAAAAAAAAAATACAAAAATATTCAATTTTTTTAGTATCTAACAATGTTGTGAAAATGCAATTTTTTCCCTAAAATGATTAAATCGGCGATTTTTTCATTTTGAAAATATCACGATTTTCTCCCAAAAAATCTTGATTTATTTATTTTTATTTTTATTTTTTTTTAATTGTGCCAATTTTTTTGCTGATTTTTACAATTTTTTTTTTAGACCCTCGTTGATTTAATCCTAATCGCGATTATCACAACATTGGTATCTAAAGCATCCACAACATAAAATAAATGCATTGACACATAAATATGAAAAGAAACTAATATATATGATGCATAAAATGTCTAGTGCTACATCACACATAACATTGAATCATGTTCTGAATCTTGAGTCCTGACTCAGCCTCAAAATATCAACAAAAATTATAATAGATGTATCTCATATCATGAGTCATATACAACAAAATAAACCACTAAGTTCTAACTAATGATTTCCATTGCCCTTTTTGCAAGAAAATGTAATGGCTTTTCCTGTAGATGAAGAAGGTCCTTGGGCTGACATTGGACCCTGATTTCCTCTAAAATAAGTAGGAGGAGGTAGACTACATCCTCTATTGGTGACCATGGTAGGTGGTGTCACCTCCTCCTCCTATTGCTCCTCCTCCTCCTCCGCTACCTCTCTCTCCCCTACAGTTGCTACCTACTCCACTGCCTCCTCTAACCAATCAAGGGTCGATTCCATGACATGCCTCTCAGCCTCGACCCTCCATGCAACAGTGGTGTCAATCTCTTCCAGTGAGATGGCCTCCATGTCATGTGTCTTTTGAAGTTGTCTCAACCATAATCGGAGATTGTAGTAGACGTAGACCACGTTGTATAGGCATTGGGACTCCAACCTATATGAGGGTCATAAATTATAAGAATAATAAGATATAATTTTTAATGAATTCAAAAAATTAATTTGAACACTTTTAACCTATTGCACTTCTTGGTGTGTATTTTTTCAAATACACTCCAATTGTGCTTGCATCCGGAGGAGCTACATGTTTGGCGGAACACTTGAATGGCAAGTTTTTGGAGATTAGGTACTCTGCCACCATAGCTTGTCCACCACGCATCTATAACAAATAAGAAAAACATAAGAAAAAAATTGACATTTGAAAGTTGAAGCAAGTATGAAGAGATTCGAAACAATGAAATTTGAAACAAACTAAAGCTTCCCTGGCATTTTGGTCTTCCCATTGTGGATAGCCATGTCAAAGCTAAATGTGTCACCTGCCATCCTGTATATATCCATTTCTTTAAAAATTTTGCACATTTTGTTGGAGATAACACCATCTTTTGAACACAAGTAACGAATCCATCCATGACCTCAACATAAAATCTAAAACAAGAGGAGTAAGAAAATGTGGGGTTCAGCTAGATCCCTGCAACATGAATGGGACGATGGAGTGTATTATTCCATCGCCCATCAATCACTCTCCATATCAATTGTTTTTTCTCAAACCCCTCATCCCCCTTATCCTCATAATAGCTACAAATGGATTCTTTGACCTTGTCCATGGCCTCATACAAGTAGCCCATTGTGAGCTTGTCTCCATCAACTAATTAAATAACCTTTACCAAAGGTTCAGTAATGGTACACACCTCCTACACTCCTACCCAAAATCTCTCCTGGTATGAAACTAGCCCACATATGGCCTCTCCCTCTGGTTTGCCGCTAATTGATAAGGCATGCCACTCCTTTGAAAAGAACATTCTCTTCACATCTCACATAGAATTCAAAAGAGATTGAAGAGATATGAAGCTAATGGCAAACTGTGTAATAGTAGGGCGCACCAACTCCTTGTTATTGGTGAATCTTCTTATCAAATGAAGCATAAATGCATGATTATATGTAAATTTTGTTATGTTGTTTGATGATTCGACAATACTCTGACATAAGGAATTTTTCCTATGTCCTCTAACATTAGGTCAATACAGTGTGCACCACAAGGTGCCCAAAACAAGTTAGGATATCTCTCCATAAGAAACCTGCCAGCAGCAACATAATTTGTAGCGTTGTCTGTTATGACTTGGACAACATGTTGTGGACCTACCTCCTAAATGAACATGTCCAACAAATCACATAATAATCATGCATCTTTGATATGTGCAGATGCATCAACAAATTTCATAAACATTGTCCCCTTGGTACAATTAACCAAGAAGTTAATAAGGGTTCAATCCATTTGATCAGTCCAACTATCTAACATCACAGTGCATCCCATGTGTTCCCATGATGCCTTGAATTCCTCCAATCTAGTAGTGTAATTGGCCTTTTCATTTTGAAGAATAGGCCCTCTCAAGTCATCATAGGAAGGGGCTTTGTACCCCGGGCCAACAATAGCAATAGCATCAACCATAGGCTGGTAAAATGGATTGTTCTTGGCAATGTTGAAGGGAATGTCACTCCATAAAAAACACCTACCCACCAGCTTGTCAACTTCTTCCTTATCCTTTCTTTTAAGCATTGACCTTATAGATGATTGTGCCCCAGGTGTGGTTGTAGGAATGAAAAATGATGAGGCAGATGTGGGGCTGGCCATTGTAGAAGTTCATGTTGAAGAAGTAGAACCACTCTCACGGTCATCTACCACCACTCCACCCCTTGCAATTTGAATCTTCATAGCTTCCTTGTTAATTTTGTTTGGATCTTTATCATCTAATGATTTGATGGCAATACAGATGATTTCTAGAGATGCATCTGGGAAAAGTCCTACATCATGTACTGAAATTTGTCCAAGGTGGTATTTAAATCGAAATATCCTCCCTATCATATGCTTCCCACATAACTTGCAACTCAAATTTTGTCTATCGAACCCCCCATCAAGTTCACCATATTCCCACATAGGGTCCAAATATCTTGGCATGTTTATTGAATTCTTTAATGTAAGATTGAACCTGGGGCACAAGAACAATTTTTAAAAATCAGCATTTTTACAATAAAAAACCCTCTCCACTCAATGAAACAATAATGGCAAAAAAACACAATACTTTCCCTCGCAGAATCATGGAAAATAAATGGGTCACTGAAACCCAAGGAAAAACTGGGAGAAAACAAAAAAAGCAGGGTTGAATTTGATGCCAACACTTGCAAGTTTGCAGCGTTTTGAGGAAAGTCGGTCTACAATCTAATTTTCTGAGTGGGATCCTAAATATCGTCGGTTTCCTCCTCTTTGGACTTAATAGATTTGTTCTCCTGCTCCTCTGCTCTCTAACCTAATCTTTGTTTGTAAAATGAGTTAAAAAAACCTACGAAATAACTTTATAAACAAGTCTTAGCATGGACTGATGTTGTTTTCAATTGTGTCACAATAATATCGTAACTTTTATGATATCGCGATTTTTCGTTGAGGAAAAATCGCTGAAAAATCAAGCCTGTGAAAAAATCATGATGTTCACAAAACTGGTTTAAACTCACCCACATTGTGGACAACATGAATTTTGCACAACTTCGTAAGACAATCTTCTACCCAATGGAAGACCTCCAATAGTTTAACACCAAATGGAAATAAAGAATAACCCTTAGATTCAAAATTTGGTTTTCAAATGTTGTGAAGCCAAAATTACCACATCTTTTGCTTAAAATTCAAGTGCCAATAAATTTTCAGTCAACCTTCTAGGAATAGTATCATGCAATGCCACCTATATCCCAACATAGTTTTGTATTTCGAAAAGGCCGTAGTTTTTCCCCCTTTCCAATCTTGCCAACAAACGCGAGGTGCTAGAAGGTCGAGACTAAGCATCAGATCATCAAGAATGTGTTAGTTTTTTATTGATTTGGTAGCATCAGACAGGTGTTCTAGTCTTGACTTGTGCCTAAGAGGGTAAGGAACACGAGATCTCCAAAACCTAGAAAAGGTTTCGCGAGATATGCTTGTGAAACACCTAAATTAAACTAATTAGCCATCATTTAAATATTTCCCAAGTCTAACTTAGGAAAAGTGGTTAATTAAAGTCAATCAATTAAGGAGATCAACTTATGCTCTAGAGACTAATCGTGGTTGTTGAAGCTCCAACGAGCAAGTCGATGGGATGGAGAATGACACAAGAGGGAGAGTGAGTTACCTTGACAGATCAAGCTACCCAATAGCAGTGATTCAGCAAGGGAGAAAGTTTGAGCCAAAGAGACAGCATCAGAGATAGGAAGCAAGAGATAATTTAGGAGGATTCCAGAGAGTTTCTGAGTGGATTTCTAGTGCTTGAGTGGCACAAAAAGGGAGGCCGAAATTATTCTGCAGAGAGGTCTTGAAGCTAGTGCGAGCAGCCAAAAACCCTAGTACCAGTGCTAGGAGAGAAGTCGTTTCAGTTGCCAGAGGCTGGAAAGAACATCTAGGACACAGAGCAAATTTTTCCAGAGGCAGTGAGAGGCAGGAAGACTCATTTAGAGCCAACGAGAAGGCAGTGCGAATTGTTCCAGGCCAGGCAATACGCATTTCCTGAGGGCAGTGCGTGCAGGCCAGTGGAGGCCTAGTTGATTTGCAGAGGAAGAAAAATATCTGGGAAAATATCTCCCAGATATTTTGCCAGAATATTTGCTAGAGGATTTCCAATTTGGCATCCAGATTATTGTACTACCAAAACTTACAGCATAATAATAAAATAAACCCTCATCTGCTCCACCGGTTTTCCCTTCGAGGTTTTCCCGAGGACGTTAGTCCAAAAATTATTGTGTCTTTTTTATATGTGCATCTATTTCTCAGCTCCTGATTTTATTTTCTGCAGCATAATTTTATGGTGAAGATTGCAGTTGTGAATTATTCGTTAATTATCGTAAACAATTAAATTGCTAACAATTATGAGGATAATATCCAGTAATTGCAATCAAGGAATTTTCACGTAATGAGTCCTTGAACTCCTTCTAAAATAAACTTATCCATGTTGGCGAAGTTGAATTTCATTTTTAGGTCATCCCAAGAAAGCTAGTGTCCTAATATGCTATCAAAGAAAGCAAACTAATGCACTTCCTAAAGAGCCTCCATATTTTACATGCAAGGATCACCAAAGACTGTTTATTGAATGAGAGGCCAATTTGAAGGAATAAGTCATTACAAAAGAGGAAGGGCTTAATGGTCCCCAAACCTTCCTAGCACTCTACAAAATATAAGTACCAGCCATAGGGAAAATTTTAAGGATGATAGTTTACCTTAAAGTTTAGAAACTTTGGCTAATCTTACTAGTCCCTACTATGCAAATTGTAAAATGTTTGACAATATTTGTATAAAAATATTTATATTTCTAATTATTTTATATTAGTCTATATAAAATGTTGGCGATCTTTAAGGTAAGATAACTTTAGACAATAAAATTTGGGCAAACCATTTTTAGGAAAAATGGAAATGGCAAATCTTCTTTTTGGAAAAACCATGGAAAATTATCCCACCTATGAATATGAGCCCTTGAAATTTTCCTTATAGCCACTTTAACATGAGAAGGGGTGATAAAAAGGGTTTGGACTTTGAGAGAAACTCTCTACCAAGTTCATTTTTCGATCAATAAGCCTTGGTTGGTTTGATGCACGAGAAGAACCTTCCATGCTTTATTTCCATCAATATATTGAATCACCTATTCAACACACAGGACTTGAGCGGCGATTTTTTATGATACCTAACCCACTCAACTACAAGGTGCAACAAAGCTTCCATTGATTCTATGGAAGCCCTTGCTTTTGTCCTATTATCATCGCCTAACCCACACCTTGGGTCACATGGAAGAAATCTTCAATCCCCTGGGTGTGGCCTTAGGGGTGAGTCTCGAGTCGAGTTTACTATTACTCTATCTAAACTCCTCTGTCTAGGCTAACTCCTACCGAAGCAAAGGAGGTAGTCCCTAAAAAATAATTAAGGTTGATTAAGCTATAGCTAAAAAAGAAAATATTCTAGGAGGAAAGTCGATTACACAAAAGCACCTTAACCAGTAGCATATAATTTATATGATTGACAAGCAAATAATCAAATGACAAATTTAAATAACAAGATAGACCAGTGCCAAAAGTAATTTCTTGTGTTGTTGAAAAAGAAACCCGAGAAAATATAATTGCGGGCCCAATGAAGTATGTTGTCGAATGTTTTGGAGAAATGTTCTTGGTAATTTTTATTATGGTTGAGTTCACTTGGAATTATTAAAGGGAGTGCAGAATGGAGAAGCAGATATGTTGATCTGCATGTAATTGCAAGAAAAGTAAGTTAATATAAGGTTTGTTTCCTTCGAATGAAAACAAATGAGTCGCTTAGAGATCCAACAGAAAGAAACTATGACTAAATTCTACTGCAGTAATTGATTTATTTCTCCTACTTATCTTCCACAATAAGTTATTTACAAAACCCTCTAGTAAACATTAAAATAAATTCTACTGCAGTTATCACATAATAGCATAGAGAAAATAACAGTGATATACAAGCATAAGAATCAATCACATCAACACAGTTATTTTTGGACAATTGTCCCCGGAAAAACCCAATGCGGGAAAATCGGTGCAGCAAATGAGGGTTTATTTATTAATCTTCAGCAACAATCTCTTTACAAGGAATGATTCTACAAAATATTGAGACACTTCTGAGAGAAACACCTGAGACAATTTTCCTTCTCTTCTCGGAGAAGTTCTGACACCCCGAAGACCCTCTGTCCTTCTCTGCGTCACTTCTACGTGAGGACTGCGTCTCCAACTGCGTTGTCTCTCTGATCTTCCCTCTGCGCTATCTCTAGGATGCTCTGTGTTACCTCTTCCTCAGTCTCTGACTGATGTTGATTCCCTCCTCTTCCTTCACCCTTCAACTCTCCCTCTGAAATCGAACTTCTTCTCCTTGAGACTCGATTTCCCTCAAGTTACTGAGTACTTGTCTGGTGTGTCTCCAAATGATTCTAACGTCTTCTCTTATACTTTTCTTGTTGATGAATCAACGGCCAAGATTAAGTCCCTAATCAACGGCTAAGATTAAAACAGACTTGATCCTAGTCTCTTAGAAGCTTCTCACCCATATCTTTATTAATACCCATTAATATTTTTATTTTCCTAAGTTTAGACTTAGCAACCCCAATAGAAATATTAATTATTTTAATAACTCATCATTCGGGTGGAATTTCTCCAAACAATTTCTAGGTCATGGAGATCTCATGTATTCTAGCCCCTCCATAAAATTTCAGAGCTACATCACATCCGATGCTACCCAAAATGAACAGTAACTTGGTTTCATGGCATTCCTCTGATTTCATAAGTCAACAACAAGTGTTTCCAAACTCACAATAAAACTTGAAAGGTTTTTCTAATTAAACTATCCAGCACAATACAAGTTCCTCTCTAAATCATGCCAAAGGTCAAGTTTTTGCTCACAATGGCCAAGAAAATAACAGGAACTTGGAGGGGAAAGTTTGTTACTTTATTTGCAGAAAATAAATCTATCTAAAAATTTTAAATCTAATCTATAAATTGAAGGTTTTTTTTTTATGAAGTTAATTTTAACCGAATTAGAGCAAAATTAAACAAGCAATCCATGAAATGAGACAAAACACAAATCCCAATCCCCCCAGGGTAGGGGGATGGGATGCCTAGGGGACTCCCAATACCTCCCTCGAGGTTAAATTGTTTGCTTAGGAAGGTTTCTAGCCCTTTGAAATAAAGGGAAAGGTTTGCTACCCCTTCTTCAACCAAGGGAAGAATATGGGTGCTTTTCGGGGTCCTGGATAGTTTGATCACCAAAATTTGGGCAGAACTTCCATTGTTTGCTCAATAAACCTGCAAAATCAGAATGCTATTAATGGTAAAAGATGCCCCAAATGACTTTGGGAACATCCAAAAGGTTAGTCTAAAATGCAAAAGAAAGTTCAAGTGAAAAATTATTGAAAAGCTAATATAAACAAGAAAGAAAGAGCTAACTAAAGCTAGATATTCTTGACTATCTTTTATTTCTTGTTTATGCAGCAAATAAATGGCACCCAGATTTGACAAATAAATCAATTGATAGTTTAAAATAAAGTAATCGGAAAGATTTAAAAAAAATTGTTTGAGTAAGAGAAGAAGAGAGCTTGTAAATGGAATCCTTGGGAAATGGAGTATTTGTTGGAGCCCGGTCGGATTTTGCTTCTTATAGTTTGAACTTTGAAGCTCATGAAGCATCCAGCGAAAGTAATCCATCTCTTCAAATTGAGGTGCCTATAAATCTTTAAAAGTATTGCCAAGAAACTCTGTTAAATATAGGTGCTTCCTACATAAGAAACCTAGAAAATATGCCAATCAACAAGAAGTACATATAATCTTCGATTTCTAAATGCAGAAAAAACAAATAGATTTCACCACAATTAAATTGAGAAATATACTCTTACTGGGCAACAATATCCCTTCAAAGGCTTGTAAACAAAGCTTGAAAATAAATTAAAACAAAGCAAGATTACCTCATGCATTGAAATCAAGCATTCACACAAAGCTTGTACACCATTATTTGCCTCCAAAACACTTTTTTCATTTCAATGATGAGCACAATACAAATGCAAGCAAGGCTCTCTTCCAATCCACCACTACCTTCTTTTGAAATGGAGGAGATTGCTTTGTTTTATAGACCAAGAGGGAGGAATTTCCAAAGAAACTCTTCGACTAGAAAAAGAGGAAACTCTTCTACTTAAAAATTAAACTCTATAACTAGAAAAGGAGGAAACTCTTTAACTTAGAAAAAGAAGAAACTCTTTAACTAAAAAACAAGGAAATTTTTTACTAAATAAAAAGTTAATTTATTCACCTTTTTGAGTGAATAATTAATTTTCATAAGGAAAAACCAATATTTTCTCTCAAAAAGGGGGTACTAAGGTAAAGCGGGCACTCTAAGTTAAAAAACGAGTGCCCCAATGCCTATGAGACCTCCTAGTACCATTTTTTTAATTATTACATAAATTTTACAAGGAAAATTCCTGCAGAATTTTTTAATTATATAAAAAAAATCTTAGAAAAATTTAATGCGACTTCGTTAGACTTTCGATAATGAGTAGCATGGTAATATACATTCACTCTAGACTTATACAATACCACTAAGGCCTATCCATTAGGATGTACTCCAACTTTGGAGGTATGAGTGAAAAAACTTAGGAAATTATTAATCACTAAAAAGCAAAAAAATAATTAATCAGTAAAAAAAACACTCTAGAGTAACTTCCCTAATAACTAAGTCCTCGGGAGTTAAGTGTTTTACATAAGTTCGACATGCTAACATCATTTATTACAATTCCCCCATGGGGGTATGGAAGTTGCATAGAGAAGAAAACTAGAAGAAAGGGAAAAATTGTCATGCAAGGCTTCTGAACTTGAAATTTGAACAAGTGTCTTGTTCAACCTTGGTGGCTCACTGTAAGTCTTGTCGAGCACATCTCGGGTGGTCACATGTCCCATAGGAAATTCCTAAAGAGTATTGCCAAACTTATGTACGTTGACTTATAAGGAACCTGGCAAGAAGAAGTATGGATACATCACACCCAAATACTTTGTGCAAATTTGAAATTTCACAGCTAGGTTAGAAGTTTTGTAATCCATTTTTCTATGTTCTTTTGCACACGCTACACCACAATCTCCTATAAATTTCAAGATGCTTGTAACATGAACAAATCCTAAGAAGTTTGAAATTTTGGTTAGGCAAAGTCTAACACTAGTTTAGTGAGGCCAACCAGTCAAGGATAGGTCATTGACTCTGTAACATTATGTTTTGGCCAACTAAATTTTAGACCCTGAGGCAACACAAAAGGTGTCCAAGCAATCCATGGTGTTAACAAGTTTGGTCTTCCAAATTGTTATAAATAAGTCATTAGCAAAATGGTAGTTCACTTCTCAATTAATAAGCCCTAGTTAATGCAATGCCAAAAAAGAACCTTCCATGATTCATTCCCATTGTTAGTGTTAGTATTTGCATACTGCCATCAATGATCAAAACTCATATTTTCATATTCATATTAGGGTCTCGCTCAGAAATTTTTGTCATTCCATTTAGGTCCTCATTCAAAAATTTACTCACTGATGGTAGCCCTAGTAAAAAAAAAAAAAACCTCACTCACCTACACTCCATCTACCTCCCTTGACCTTTTCTCGTGCCCATTCCTCTCATTTCCCTCTCCTAGGGTTTTGAGGACATTTTTCTTGGTTTCATGACCTCCATGGTTAAATCATCAACAAAACTTGTATCTTGATGCTCTTACGCCTTCCCCTATCCTTAATATACCTTCCTAAACACTTCCCATCACTCCTATCCCTCAAAATCATCATTTTTCTACAAACCCTAGCCTATTGCTACGCTTTTGACACTTTTCTAGACTAGGCCTATGTTTCGCCCTTTTGGACCCCTTCCCCTCACTCAATCCTTAAAATTCCAGTTTCCATTACTTCCTAACATCCCTCCCTACCTCCCAAAGTTTTCCTAATAATTTAGAAGCCCCCTATCCCCTTCATTTCCCTTCATTCCTATAAATTTCCCAAATCCCCTGTTTTGCCTACACTAAACCCTAATTTCCTTTCCCACTGAGCTAGGCTTG
Source organism: Pinus tabuliformis (assembly GCA_031772625.1). Lineage (NCBI taxonomy): Eukaryota > Viridiplantae > Streptophyta > Pinopsida > Pinales > Pinaceae > Pinus > Pinus tabuliformis. The sequence continues at coordinate 1,584,520,779 of CM062820.1, read as the reverse complement.
GCTATGGAATCAGAGACATCTGAGTAGAGAAGGCCTAAGGGAGGTCATTTCAGCAAGTATGAGGCCATTCCAACTCATAAACATCATGTCTCCATCATTTTCAAGAAGTCATTCCAAGGGACAAATCATTTGCCACACATAGGGTCAGTTTTGCTTCAAAGTATGTTTCCAACCAAACAGAGATGAATTTTACAAAAGTGAGAGAGGTTTTTGTCCATCATAGGCCAAGGAACAAAAACCTCCTTCATGTTTTACACAGGTGTTATGGTTTTGGAGAAATGTAAAACATACAGGTGCTACAAGAGGTTTTCTGCACTTCTAGAGCGACCTTGGGAAAATCAATTTTTCTCCTAGCTGGAGTGTCCAAATGACTTTCTTGATGAGTCAAATGATAACTAGACAGAAATATCTTTCCAATGAGCTATCATGAGCTCAATTTGGAGTTGAGGAAGACCTCCAAATGTTTCCTGCAAGATCACACTTCATTTTTGCACCCTCATTTTGCACTTTTTGACCAGTCTTGGGAGAATGAAGTTTTGGAGGGTCAAATCAAGCCCATTTTGAAAACTAAAGGCAGATTTGGAAACTAGACATGATAAGATTTCCAATGAGCTATCCTGGGATCAATTTGGACACCAGGAAGGCAGGCAAAAGTGGGTCTGAAGATGGCGTTGCGCATTTGACACAGGTGTTGCACGTTTGACCAGTTGCCTAGTTTTTCATTGTTCTACTCCAGATTTGTTTTTTACCTATGGGAAATCAAAATTTTACTGATGTAATTGATATGATAAATGTAATAATGATGTTTTTACTGTTACCTAGGGTAAATACATTAGGTGAAAACTATTTTTGTGATGTAATGAATCAGTTTCCAAAAAGTGAGGGATGAGTCAATTTGACCACCCTACACTCTAGCTATCAGTTTAGTTTTTGGTGGAAGTGCTCCTCCTCTCATGGATTCGACCCCTGAGGCTGGGAAGAGTTTGTTTGAGGCCTATATCATGTACTTTTTCAGTCATTCTATAGGTGGGACTCTATTGGATGTTATACTAGTGTTTGAGACTTTGGCATGAAATATATTGGATGAGTTGCAGCTATTTTTGTGGGATTCCTGTGGCATGGTATTTTGACATTGTTTCTTCTTCAGCTACATATGTATGAATGTTTTGTACCCTTCACGATTCGTTTCACTCTAAATATGTTTGATTTTCAAGGTGTGATAAGCAGAATTCATCTTGTATGCTCTATTTTGGGAAAATCATCATATATTGTTTCATTTCTTCAGTTTAAAAGAATTCGTGATCTTCATGCTCTTTTTAGCACCTCACTAGTCTAAGCCATCTCATCACTATACTACCAAGTGTTAAAGTAACTTGCCTACCTTTCCCCATCAGATGTCTACAATTCTGATTCTCTTTTGCCCTCACTTAGTTCACTCTCTGACCTAATTCACTCATCCAGTGACTACCCCAACCAAATCAAATCAAACAAACCCTGAGCTATTATATCTAGCATAAAACCCTAATCTATCCAGCCCTCTTGGCTGTGATCCTTTAGAGAGAGCCCTCTCCGGCTTGGTAGGGCTAGCTACCAAGTCAAAAGGTTGGTTTGTGGTTACCTTAGCTGGACTCTTCATCAGCCTTGGAGATCCGGAGTGATAACACCCATCAACATCTTGAATCACCTATTTGGCATGCCGTAAGGCTTGAGCTTGGAGGTGGGTTTTGATAATACCCAATCCACTCAAATACAAGGTGCAACAAAGCTCCCAATTGATTCTATGGAATCCCTTGCTTTCATCCCACGGAAAGTTCCTAAGGGATTTTTCCAATTTTATGTATGTTACTTTATAGGGGACCCGACAAGAAGAATAGTATAGATGCATCACACCCAAATTCTTTGTGCAAATTTGAAATTTCTCAAATAGGGCTAGATATTTTGTAATCCTTTTTTCTATTTTCTTTTGCACTCTCTACACCATAATATCCTATAAATCTCAAGATGCTTGGAACACAAACAAAATTCCTAAATATTTCAAATTTTGGTTAGGTTGAGTCTAATACCAATTTAGTGAGGCCAACCAATCAAGGATAGGTCATTGACTCTATCTATAACATTGTGTTTTGACCAACTAAATTTTTGACCCTAAGGCAACACAAAAAGTGTCCAAGCAATCCATGGTGTTAGCACAAGAATTTTAGTCCTTCAAATTGTCATAAATAAATCAACAAAATGGAAATGACTAGCCACTAGGCTCAAGGAGGTGAATTCCTCTAATTAGACCCATGTTAATCTTCATACAATTAAGATAACCTAGGGCTTTGGCAACCAAGACATATAAGGCTAGGGCTTGTTACCCACCAAAAGTGGGTAACCCATAGAAGAAAAATGTTCTCCTCATTTGACAACTGGCTAGCCAACAACCCTATGATGGTCATCACATAACATGATGCCAGAGTTCTCCACCCATTGGTCCAATAAGATCTCTCTCCCATCTAACATTGCTTCTTGAAGAAAGGTGGGCCATCTATTGATATGTATTCTAACCATTCTCACAATCAAGTGCTTTCATTTAATGTTATGGGCATATTAATATGGATCATGGGGCAAATTCGATGATTGAGTAATCTCAATTGTATCCTTGTTTCCAACTTCACTTGGGAGGTTAACCTTTGACTCTAGTCCAGTGAGACCTCCTCAGAGGCCTCAAAGTTTAGGAGGGGCACTACTGATGAGGCATTGATTGATATAGCATGTCTAAGGCAATCCATACTTTCCACTTTCTTTTCTCTTGATTATCCATCTCCATTCTTTGGGTTGGTAGTCAATGGTCATTGGGATTAGCACTCTATATCCACATCCTAGAGTCAAGGTCCAAAAACTTGGCCTCAGAGGTTGATGTAGATAAAAGAAAGTCAAAAGCATATAAAAGCACAATGAAAGAAAATGTAAAATGCAATAGATGGTTGAAAGTCAGGACAATATTTAGTGTGGGGGCAAAATCCTAGCATGAGCTTTACCGCCCTCATTAGCAATCACCCAGTTCCTCAAGAATTCAATGCTTCATTTCAAATAAAGGAACTCTTCAATGTCCCAACCCCAATGAGCGAGAAACTACTACATCTTAAAGGGGTATTGCAAAAGCATAAAGCAAGCTTGCACTCCTAAGCTATGCACCAAATAGAGGCAAATCATTAAAGTAAAAGACGCACTAGACGGGTGGAAATGGTTAGCTGAGGAATGGGTTAACTCATGTCACCATGATTGCTCCCTCCTTACATCATTACATTCAAAATATTGGACCCCCAGTAGCTACTCTCATGGTTGTGGTACTTGCATTGAAGTCTCTCCCACTCCATGACCATCATTATCACACACACCTATGGATTGATGGGCTGACCTGGGACATGTCACTCCCCTTGGGGGTTGGAAACACCTAATAGGGTTGTTGACCTAATCATCCCTAACATAAGTGAGGTAACTTGTTTACAAATCCTGATCTAGTTAGACATTTGAAGGTGAGTTTTGTGTGAAGTATTCTTGTGCCCTTAACATTAGATATGGTTCACCATGATGCTTTAATGGTTTTATGTCCCTAATGAAGTTGATCCCACTAGATCTTGATAGGTTTTGTTAAGGAGGTATCACATCTATAACAAAGATTCCTTGAGGGATAGTCCTATTCTTCTTCATCACCTTCCACTGGGTACTTTGCCCCCTTTAGAGATCATACATGACTTTGTGGCTCCAACATTGGCCATCCATAGATGAGTGTTGGTCCTTGAGTTGATTCCACATGATGCTACACCCCTTGATGAGCCTCCAAATGCTAAAACGCTAAAGCTAAAGGCTTGAGCAATGGACTATTTAATGATGTGCCCAAATGGACCCAAGATGCCCCCAAGTTGGCCTTCACCCTATTTGATGGATGGTACTTTGTTTCAAAGCCCAGATGAGGATGGTAATCATTGAGATAACTTGGGAGGGATAGCACATCCCTCTTCGATGTTAACGCTTGCCCTTAAAGGTGCGACGTCACTCCCATATGCTTGAAAAGGGTGACATAGGTGGTGGGCTCCAGTATTGCAGCAATAATGCTGCAACTCCTGGGACTCCCTTCTTTACTTTTATCAACCCGGTAGTTCGTAACAAACTTGGAAGCGACGGTGCTGTATGCACAAGTACTAGCTCTTGCCGCAGCTGTCACTTGGTCAGCTGGCACAAGTCCGCTAGGAGCTAAAGCCAACTTCTATGAGCTCTGAGAAAACATTTTTTAACTGGTGGACGAAAGCTAACTCAAAGAAGGTTGATCTAGTCGCAGAAAGAAACTAGGAAGCTGAAAGGAAACGTAAACCCTAGCAAACCCTAATTTTACCAGCTAGCCCTACTGATGCAAGAAAGAGGATGCAAGCTACTGAAAGAGATGCCATTGACTTCTAGGAAGGTAGAATGCATGTGTCTAAGCTACTTCTACAGTAACATCTGAAAAAAAAAAAACATCTTTTTGTATTTTGAATAAGTTGCCAGAATTATCATGCATGCGATTTAACTGTTTTTGACTGTGCAGAGGTGGATTGGCGAGAGGAAATGCTTGGAGGAGGTCGGGAAGGTTCAGAGAGGGCCTCAGGGGTCCCCAACACCCTTCCAGAGAGTTTCACAGAGTTTGGCTATCAAGAAACCTCATTCGTGAACTTCTACAGGATGTTCTGGAATTTCTACAGGATGTCTGTAATTTTCTACAGGATGCTCAGAAATGGGATTTTGGAGGATGGATGGAGAGAGAAAGGTGAAGGAGTGAGTATGGGGGTAGGACAGGGGTGTGAGGAGGTCCAGGACTTGGTGGATGGAGCTGAGGAGAGATGAAGATGGCTGGATTTGTTCAAAGAGGAGTGAAGCAATGTTGCACAAAAATTAGGGTTATGTGAGCAAATGTGGCAAACGTGAGGCAAGAATCCGCGTTAGGGGATGGAGCAGATGGGATTGATGGAGTATGGGCAGATAGAGAAGTGGTACGGGTGCTCTGCAAGTTGTTTTTCCAACTGAACCAATGAAGACTTGTAAAATCAGAGACCTAGTTACGTTGACCTAATCTGATCTAGCTAACAGTAAAGAGAATGAACAGAAGTTTATTTGCACTGAAACCATGTATACCAACTATGCAGCGAAGCAATCAAGACTCTGAACATGTAACCAACTTCTGCAAATAAAAATCGAACACTAATGATTGCATGGCGAAGCAAAGACTGTGTTTTTGTTGGCAGCAAGGTCACCTTGATCCCAGCTCCTGATCCCACTAAGGGAGAGGTGAAATCAGAGGTGCTTGATGGCCTTTTTCTGAAGCTTGTCCCTGTTAATAACCTATCAACTCAATCTGAACATCAAAAGTATTTCTAATCATCAACAGTGACCTAGATAATCAGCAAGATTTTAATCTACTTAATAGAAATTATTTTGCAAAGACATAAAAAGCAAATAACAGTACATAAGGAAGCCCTGGCACTTGGGTTGGGCCCAACCCCAAGAGCTACAGGCTCCTATAAAGAACTCAGAGCTGATGCCAAATAGAGCTGCCTTTCATTACCCAAAAATAATCATGTCACAAGAAAGTTATACAACAGTAGCTACAAAAACGAGCTGAGATAATGATAGCACTATAGTGCAAAACCCAACAGTTCCAAAAGTAAACTATGAAGGCTGAGGCCTTCCTATTTATACACTACGAGGGGCCTAGCAGCCCTCCTTAATTCAAGGGACTCGGCTATTCAAACTGCCAGTAAACAGTCACTCTTCCCAAAGCTGCTCGGCTGCCTTTAGGATTCGTTTTGGTGGCCTGTTGAGCTCCGAGTTGAGGGTGGAGATTTCGAGGAAGGGCCATTTAATGCAAGAGACAACCTCCCTACGAATCCTCACCCTTGCTTCCTCAAGCTTGGCTGTCACCTGGCTCATAATTGCTTGGCTTTGCTCCAAAATTTGTCCAAAAAACCTGAAATAACCACGTATTAGCCTCCTTGGTAAAGTGACCACCCTTATTCGTTCAAATAACATAAACATACTCAAAAAACATGCATAATCTATGAAAAATGGTGGATTGATCAAGGACAATTAGGCAAAATGAGCCCAATAAGTTACCCAATTCGGGGCTCATCATCACCCCCCTGCTAAATGGGTTGCTCATCCTCTGAGCAACTAGTCCAGCTCATCATCCTTTATAGCTTTGACCGCCTCCCTCACGTCCCAGGCCTCCGCGGTGATATCTTCTTCCCGGTCGTGGAATCCTGCTTTCCTTTCCACTTCCTCCCACTGTCTGTCTTCCTCCTCTTCCTTAACTCCTTCTAGCAATCCCAAAAGCAAAGGAGGACTGAATTTCAGGCCAATCCAATTGGCCTGCAGATTTTGCATCAACTGTTTGTAGAGAGGTACCCTTGCCAAGGCCTCCCTCATCCTGGTGGGAGAGTGGTATTCTCTTATCTTCAAGTTGTGAGGCAGGGTGTTCCACCGCCTTGTGCAGGCATGCAGGCAGTTTTCCCCCAACAGTCTCTCCATGTCCTCAAAGTGGGCAATAGCTTGAGCCTGTTGCTCAATGTATTCTGGTAAATCCTGAGGGTTGTTGGCCAAGTGCTGGTGGGCGCTTATCACTGTTGAGGGGTCATCTGGCTCCGCTCTGATCATTAGTGGCTCACTGAGTTCTCTGCTCATAAAATTGCGGACCTTTGCTGCCCTCTTTTCCTCATGATTCATCCAAGAGGCCATGGCCATAAGTTGGACATCTCCTATCACAGTGTTGGGATCCCATGCATTCATGTTTGGAAGGGCTAAGTTGTGCAAGTAAAACTCTGATAATTTGGCCCTGTCCTCTGATGAACTACTGCCACATAGAGCTGCAAATTGATGATAATTTTGAAATGGAGTGATGCCCCTTTGGGCCAAGGTGTTGATCTGAAACTGCAACCACTGATCCTTAAGGTATAGGTCGTACGATTTGGCAAGCTTCCTACACTACAGAGCTTCCATCGCCCAACTGGCCATGCAGGCCAGTTGGGCCTCCTTTTCTTGTACCTGCTTTTTCAGACACTGTATCTCTTGGCCTGCTTGCAATTCCTTCTCCTGTAGTTGTCTATTCAGTGTCTCAATTTCAGCCTGCAACCCATCTCTCTTTTGCTGTTCATCAGGGGTTTCTTTGTCTGTTGTGGGCTCCTCCTGTTGCTGTTGTTCCCCCAAGATGTGAGGCCTGTCTTCCTTCTTCTGTCCCTGTAGCTGTAGCTGCTGTTTAAGCAGCTCATTTTCTTCCTGTAGCTTGACCCGCTGGCTGCTCTCCACATGCCGTACCATAGCCAATTCCCTTCTCGCCTCTTTGAGTTGTTCCTCCAGGGGACCTATATCTGCCACACCCTTGGACTTAGCGATCTTCATCCAAGTGTGGGTCCTCACTCTCTCTTCTTCTAGTGCAAGGAAAAGTGGCACTGTGAATTTTTGGGGAATGATCTTTCCGGCCTCTAAGAAGTGATAGTAGGAGCCCAAGCTGGGCTGGGGGCTAGGTTCCACAATTTTCTCCACCTTTTCTTCCTCCTGTGGTGATTTAGCTGCCTCTCCTTCCATTTCTTCGGTCTCTTTTAGCCTAGCCAATGTTTCCTGTAGAACAGTCTCAGCATCCTGTAGAGAGGCCTTTGTGTCCAACATTTTCATTCTTTCTCTCCAGGTGGATGTCTTCGGGCTTCCCCGTTCATAGGTGATGGATGCCTTTGAGGGAGACCTCTCCTTTTGTGTAGTTGGGGTGTCTAAAATCGTGATTGGCTCTTTTGACGGTGGCTGGGGTCTGCCAGTCTTTATCCTCATGCTCCTTCTTGCCTTAAAATACATGGAAGGCTCCCTCTTTCGCTTCCCTTTTTGCTTTGGAGATGTGCTTAGGGTAGCCAACACAGCTACTGCCTCCCTGGCTAAAATCTCAGGCAATTTTTCCTTTTGTTGCCCTGTCTCCATGCTTCCTATAGAAAGTCCTGTGGTGACTGTTTTCTGGCTTCCTGTAGAAACTGTTTTCTGGCTTCCTGTAGACACTGTTTTCTGGCTTCCTGTAGAAGTTGTTTTCACTGTTTTGGTTTGCTTAGCTGGGGGTGCCTTCCCTTTTAATTTTTTTGTGGTTGTCTTGGTTGTGTCCTCACTTGCTTGGACTTTTTCAGTCCTCTCTGCCCTGCTCTGCAATCGTTTCTCCCTTGGTGTTTGTGCCTGTGTTCCACCCACAGTTTTGGGCTCAGCAGCTTGGCCTTTCCCTCGTTTCTCTTCTTGTTCTTTCTGTGGTGGTCTGTCCCGGGTTTCCTTACCCTTGGCTTTCTCTTCTGCCTCAATGTGCTCCCTTTCCTCACTGCTGGATGAAGTGAGTTCCTCGGCCAGAATTCGAATATCATCATCCTTGGACATGTTGCGGAAAATCTCCCAGGAGAGAGGGACAGTGTAGGTATGGAGGGCATCTTCCACTAGAAGCTTGATAAGCCCATGATGGGCTAGCTGATCCGGTGTCCCTTCCTTCAATTTTGTGCCACACTCAATTAATGATTGTAGGAGGAAATAGGGGATGCTTAACTTTTGTTCTGGGGGTAAATCCATCCTATGTCTGAGTTCACTTAGCAACCGGAAGTGATAACCGTAGACAATACTGAACCGCCCCTCACAGGTAATGTATTTCATGATCTGAAGGCTGACCTCGCTCCAAAAAGGATGTAGGCTGGCTCTCCGGACCCCATTCTTATCTTCTGAAAATTGTTCCTCTGGTAGGAAGAATTCTTTCTTGGCTTTTTGGCCCAATGCCCTCTCCTCTTTGCTCCAGGGTATCCCTAATGGCAGATCAGTAACCCGACTAATGAGTTGTGGGGTAAGCTTTAGGGTCAACCCTCTGAAATTCACAGTGGCCAGTGTCTTTGATTTAGGCTGCAGGGACATTAAGAATTCTTCTGTTACCTCATCGTCATGACCTTGAATTCTATCACAAAAGGTCATCCAATTGGCACGGGTGAATAGGTTCACCACCTCGGGAGTTTCACGCAATTTTCTGGAATCCGAGGGTTCCTTCCTGATAAACCCTCCTGGCATGGTGAGAGTGCCCTGTTTCAATGCTCTGAGCAGAAAGGGACTGCTATTTTATGGTTTCTTCTTTTGATCCTCAGGATTTCTCAGGTGTTTGTATTTCAACTTTGCACCAATTCCCTGGTTCTAATGCTTTTGCTGCCCAAAACTCGACTGTCACAAGGGAATTAGGCTCCCACAGACAGAGTGCAGAGCTTAATTTTCATCCCCAGCATGCATACAACCACATAAAATTCACATTCTTCATGCACAGGTTAACCCTCACAGTGGTTTATCGTTTCTAGCGGAGGAATTTCTTAACAGGAACTGTGGAGGAGAATTTGACGCAGAACCAACTGAAACATTCCGTGTAACACACAGGCAAACTACTATTCTTGACCCACAGGCAGACTTGCCTCTAATTCTCCTACTCCAGATAGTTCAATTCACCACCTTTCAATATATACCATGCAGGGAAGAGTGGTTTTCGAGCCTACCTCTTTCGGGACTCCGAATTTGTCGAAGAAAAATCCATTTGCTCTGCTCCGGAAGGCTATGTTGTATTTCCTGTAGAGCCTCTTCCTGTAGAATGCTTTGCTGGCTTTTGGAGGATGTCACGGCGCTTCTAAACGAGCCTGGGACGTGGGAGGATTTTGAAACAGGCCGAGAAGCTCGGGCTAACAGACTGCGGAGGAGGAGGACGCGTACTTCGCTGAGAACGGTTGCAAGTGTAAATGACAGCGGTTAACGTGAGTTCTTCGGCCGAGCATTTTTGAATTACGGCGCAATTCATGGCGAGGGGGTGAGGTGGCCAGGCTGATCCGTTAGCCAACGTCACAACCATCATTCCTCTGCGTGTCTCTGACCGCCGTTACCTTTCCTCTGCCATTAACCGCCGCCACCACTGCCAATCCCGCCGATTCTCCCCGACTGGACACTTCCCACGTGTCGGTTGCACGTCTCTTTGGCGAATTCGAACGTAATTGAGCTCGTTCGGATCCCACGAGGCCATTCGACTGACTGTGAGTGGTCAGTTGACTGGCCACCGAATTTGTTCAATCCGAACCATTCACAGACATGCAGTTTTTGGAATATAGTCTATGCAATTTGACGAATAAGGTTAGACACTTACCTGTGTGGCCGTGGACGTGTTCTGCAGGCTTCGGGACTTGGAACAACGGCTTTGCTCGCTGCTGCTTCGTGCACAGGTGCTGGAACTCCTTCTTTCATTGGTTGATGTTGTATGCACAGCTTTGGAACCCGATCCTCTGGTTGTAAATGCTGCATGCACAGGCTCTGTTTGATTTCAGCTGTCGAGGAGGTGTTCACGTCCAAGCGGAGTTTTTTTTTTATGTCCCCTGTGTCGATTTTAGCTGCTACTGACTCCAGAGTATGTGCTCCAGACGGATCAGCTGCTACAGGATTCCTGTAGGATATCCTGTAGCTGCTTCTCCTCCTGGGATGCATGCTTAAACGAGCAGGGTTTTATTCACTGATGAAGAGTCCTGATGGAGCTTTGACAGGTAGAGTGTGTGAGCCTTTGTGTGCTTGATTTGTCACTTGGGAAAAAAAATTCCAATCTGAGAAAAACAGTATTTCTTGCATGACTGCAGGAACACATAACCAGATTGTTGCAATGGCGGTGGGAAGAGATGAAACAGGTGATGGATGGAAGAGAGGGGTGGCTGCAGGCCTAATCAACAGACTTCAAGCTTCAAATCCCTTTCCAAAATCGAATTTGGCCTGCCCGAAGGCTCTACAGGATGTTTCCTGTAGAAATGCAGAACTTCCTGTAGAAAGCCCCAAAACTTCCTGTAGAAAGCTCAGAACTTCCTGTAGGAGGTTGAATCTTGACCCGAATGTGTTCAAATCCTGGGAAAAGTGAGTGGCTATGGAGGGAGTGTTTGTAAGGATGTCCTATAGCCTGGTACGGACCCCTGTCCTCGTTTTGCGTGACCTTCTTTATCTGCAATGTATTCCCTGCACCCTGCAATAATTTTCCAGAGATTAGACCTGTTTCTTTTTATTTTTCTCTTTTTTCTTTTTTCTCTTTTTTCTTCTTTTTTCTTTTTTCTTTTTTTTTTTTGAGAGACAGCAGGGGTGCCTCCATAAGGTTTTCACCCCCACTATTTGCCCTGGGCGCCTCAGAGAGGTTTTCACCCAAGGATCTTTTTTTTTCTATTTCATTTCTTTATTTTCTGAGAGACAGCTAGGGCGCCTCCATGAGGTTTTCACCCTCACTGTCTGCCCTGGGCGCCTCAGAGAGGTTTTCACCCAGGGATCTTTTTTATTTCTTTTTCTTTTTTCTTTTTTTTTCTTTTTTTTTGATGATCAAGGTGTGGGCGGAATAGAGGCAGAACCCTGCTCCACTACCAGCACTGATTTTTCCAAAGTTTCAATGAACTCCTACCTCGAAAGGGGTTTCCTGTAGATTTTCAATCGATGCCCATTGACAAGCATGGGGATGGCTTCTTCATCAATGGTCCTGATAAGGACTGAACCATTGTCATTGCATTTCTCCACTGTATATGGTCCTAACCATCTTGTCCTCAGCTTTCCTTTGAAATCCTTGTATCTTGAGTCATACAACAGCGCCCAATCTCCCAGCTGGAATTGCTTTTCATTAAGGTGTCGGTCATGCCATATCTTCCTCTAGAGTTGAACTACTTCTGAGTGGAGGAGGGCCTGCATTCGTTGTTCATCTAATCCATTCAGCTGCAGTAATCTTTCACGTTGAGCATGGCTGAGATCTAAGTCCAGCTGAGCTGCCATCCTCAATGTATTGTACTCGAACTCTATGGACAGCAAAGCTTTCTTCCCGTAGACCAGCTCATAAGGTGTGAAACCTATTGTAGTCTTCCAAGTGGTGTTGTAGGCCCAGGTGGCCTCAACCAGGCGATCTGCCCAATCCTTTCTGTTGCTGCTCACCACCTTAGTCAAAATCCCTTCCAATGCTCTATTAGTGACTTCCACCTGCCCATTTGCTTGTGGATGATATGGGGTGGAAGTCCTGTGCTTGATCTTGTGATGAGCGAGCAAGTCTTCAATCAGGTTGGAGGTGAACTGGCTTCCTTGATCGGTGACTAACTCTCTTGGGTAGCCAAACTTGTAGAAGATGTTTTCCCTTAAAAACTCAGCCACCTTTTCTTCTATTGCTGCTTTGATTGCCTTTGTTTCTGCCCACTTTGTCAGATGGTGCACACAATGATGTAAGACCTTTACTTTGAAGGAGGGTTGATAGGACCCACAAAATCCATGCCCCACTTCTCAAATGGCTCGAATGTCACTTGAAGTTGGAGAGGCATTTCATCCCTTGGAGTCGGTTTCCCCATCCTCTGACATCGGTCACACTGGCTGATGTATCTTTTGACATCTTGGTGAAGAGTAGGCCAATAGTAGCCTGCCTGTAGAATTTTGAAGGCAGTCATTTTTGCTGCAAAGTGGCTTCCACAAGGTCCATCATGACAGGTTAGGAGGATGTCAAATACTTCCTCCTCCCTAACACAACGCCTCAAGATCTGATCTGGGCCAAGTTTAAACAGGTTGCCCCCGATCCAAGTGAACGGGGCACTCTTCCTCACAATTCTGCGCTTCTCCTTTAAGGATAGATGCGGAGGGAACTGTGCTGAGACCAAGTAGTTTGCTATATCAGCAAACCATGGAGAGAGTACTGAGATAGCAAACAGGTGTTCATATGGCATCTGGTCATCCACTGTCCCTTCTTCACCTGCAGGCAAATCCAGTCTAGACAAGAAGTCAGCAGCAACATTTTCCTTACCTGGCTTGTCGATAATAGTCAAATCAAATTGCTGCAACAAAAGTAACCATCTAACGATACGAGCATTTACATCAGGCTTATTCATTAAATATCTAATCGCAGCATGATCAGTGTGTACGAATGTTTGATAACCAATGATGTAGTGTCTGAACTTGTTTAGGGAATGGACTACAGCTAGGAACTCTTTCTCGGTTACAGTATAGTTCATTTCTGCCTTGGACAGGTTTTTGCTGACGAAGTATATGGCATATGGTAGTTTCTCCTCAACTTGTCCTAAGGCTGCCCCTATGGCTTTGTTCGATGCATCAGTGTGGATGTGGAAAGGTAGGGCCCAGTTTGGACTTCTTAAGATCGGGGCAGACACCAGTTTATCTTTCAACTCATCCAGAGCCCCTTGACAGTCGTCAGTCCATTTAAACTCAACATCTTTCCCTAAGAGGCCAAACAATGGCGAGGCTAGCTTACTGAAATCTTTAATGAATCTTCTATAATATCCTGCTAAGCCTAGGAAACTCCGAACATCTCTCACCTTTTGAGGAGGTGGGACCTTCTGGATGATAGCAATCTTGTTAGGATCCACCTGTAATCCTTGCCGAGAAATGGTATGACCTAGCACGGTCCCTTCAGTCATCAGGAATTCACATTTTTCAGGACTGAGGGACAGGTTCATCTCAATGCACTTGGTTAGAACTTTTCCTAGATTAGTCAATGCTTCTTGGAAGTTGGACCCATAAGGAGTAAAGTCATCCATATAGATTTCTACCGAATCATGGACCAACTCAGAAAATATGCTCAATACCGCTCTCTGGAAAGTGGCAGGAGCATTTCATAGCCCAAAGGGAAGGACTCGGTAGGCAAAGGTACCCCATGGACAAGTGAAGGTGGTTTTATCTTGGTCCTCCGGGCTTATTTGGATCTGGTTATACCCGCTGAACCCATCTAGGAAAGAGAAGAACTTCTTCCCTGCCAGTCCATCCAACACTTGATCTATGAAAGGCAAAGGGAAATGGTCTTTCTTGGTGGCTTTGTTAAGTTCTCGGTAATCTACACAGATTCTCCACTTCCCGTTCTTCTTGGGCACAAGCACTAGAGGTGAGACCCACTCACTATCGGAGATGGGGTAGATGAATCCTGCATCCAACAATTTTTGCAATTCTTCTTTGACAATGTCTTTAAGGGCTGGATTCATTCTCCTCTGAGGCTGCCTGACTGGTTTACAATCTTCTTTAATGTAAATGTGATGGGTACAGGCCGAAGGGTGGACTCCTTTCATCTCCTTATAGCTCCAAGCGAAAGCATGCAAATGATTGTTCAATAAGCTACACAGCTCCTCCTGGGAGGGAGATAGGGAGGAGCTGATCTTTAAAGTTCTTTCGGGGCCAAACTCCACATTCTTAACTCTGGGAGAGGTCGGATCAGTCACACAGAGGTCCACTAAAGTGCTGGCTTGGGTACCCTCCACCAACTCTTCTAAGGACTGTGCACTGGGAGGTGGATTTCGAATCAAATTCTCAATCAACTCATCCTCGGTTTGAGGACCTCCCCTGGTGGTTTCTACTGTGCACAATGGTGCAGAGTAGACCTCATCCTCATCTCCCTCTTCCAACCAGAGTGGTAAGTCATGTTCTAGCAGAGGTTGGGCAGGAGGGTATAGGACTAGCTGCTTGGACATAGGCCCATTCTTGATGGTCATGCTTCCAGCTCGACAACTAATGTAAGCATCCGCAGTGGCTAACCAAGGCCTTCCCAAAATGAGAGGGTATCCAGTGAGCTTTGCCTTTGGCTGAAGGACCAAGAAGTCCGCAGGGTACTCCCAAGAGTCAACAGAGACCAAGACATCTTCCACAATCCCTTCGGAAGTCACGGTGGAGCGATCTGCTAACTGTAGGATTGTCGAGGTCTTCCTTAAGGAACTCTGAAGGTTGAGTTTAAGCATGGTGTCCCTGGTCATCACATTAATGGCAGCCCCTAGATCAATCAAGGTATGGGGGATTATGGTGCCATTGATGTGGACATCAACTACAGGACTCCCAGGGTCCAAATACTTTGGACAGATGACTTGCCCCAACATTAGATCGGACAGTTGTCCTATGACATTGATAGTCAGGGCATCTCTCTTTCGCCTGCCTGGGTGCCTGAAACACTTCTCCTTAATCAATTTGTTGTATATTGGTACATCTTTTATGGCCTGGAGAAGTGGTATTTTCACACACAACTGTTTAAGTTCTCCCAGAAGTTCAGTCTCTTCTGGGTTCGGTTGTGTGGTTACTGTTAGTCTCTCAGGAAAGGGTGGAATGGCTTTGGGTTCACTTTCCTGTTTCTCTTCCTCATCCTCTGGGGGAGGAGGTTGGCGATCTGGAAGGGTCTTCCCAAATCGCAGGTTGATCTCCTGGATCTCCACAGCATAGGTAGGGCATGTTGTCTCCCCAGTGTATACCTGCTGGGCCTGTCGGTTGTTGGGGTTCGGGTTCGGTTGAGCAGGCATCTGGGGTTGTCTTGGAGGAACAGGAGGTAATGGTTGCGGCTGAGCCGGTGGTGGAGGCAGAATGGCGGGAGGAGAGTTGTATTGGGGCCTCCACCCCGATTGAGGTGCATTCCACTGAGGTTGTGGCTGGACATGTGAGTGAAACGAATGAGCAGTGGGTTGAGTATGGTATTGAGATGGATAAGACCACGGAGGAGGTGCGGACCAGGAAGGATGAGCAGGGGGCCACCAAGAAGGTATGTAAGCAGATTGGTTGGGGCTATAATAAGCTTGGGATGTCCCTTGCATCCCCTGCTGGTAAGGTCTGGGCCCATGCAGCCTCCTTTGGTTGAAGAAGTAGAGAGATTCAGTGGTTGCCTCAGTCCCTTGGTACATGGCTTTAAATCCGGGCAAGGTTGGGCATTGGTTTGTGGGGTGGTTTTCCTCACAAATGAAACATACCTCTACTGAGTGCAATGGACACTCGTTCTTAGGGTGCTTCCTCGTACATCTAGGACAAAAAATGGCCAAAGCCCTCTCAACTTCCTCTTTCTTTTGTTGGATTCAGAAAGTATCAAGTTGCATGGCAATGGTCTGTCTCATCTCACTTTTGAGGTCTTCCATCTGATTAGCAAACTCATGCTTGGAGAAGGTGGTACTAGCTGAAAGTGGATTCCCCCTACCTCTTTTCCGGGCTGCCCTAGAGTGGTTTCTAAACACAGTCTTTATGTCCTCATAAGGTAGTTGGTAGATGTCTCCTCCAGCTAGCATGTGAAGGGTATCTAGAAGGTCTTCAGGGACTCCTCGGAGCAGAACCAGCTTTAGAGATTCAGGGTCAAGTGTGCACCTGGCCCGTTTATAGCTGAGTTGGAACCTTTCCTCGTAGTCTTCTAAAGACTCATCATTTCCCATGGTCATCCGAAAGATTTCTCCCTTCGTTTCCTTTGACCTACAGTAGTCCCGGTATTTGTTGTTAAAAGTTTGCTACATCTGAGCCCAAGTGGTGATACTGTTTCCAGGTAACCCCATGAACCAGCGTAATGCTGCATCCTTGAGGGTAGAGGGAAAGAGTTTCAACTTTTGCTCGTCTTCTGCATAGTCATAAGTTCGACAAAGGACAGCAAACTCAAACAGGAAGGTATCAGGGTCTTCAGTGGTCAATCCATGGAAATGAGGTAAGGCTGAGGGACTTATGTTCTTCATCTTCATGTCCCTGTTGGTCTCTCGGATAGGGAAGGTACCTTCAATTCTCTCATCATCTTCTCTACCGTTTCTGTTTTCAGCCATGGTCTCAAAAGGAATGTTTTCTTGCTCTTCTTCTGTTATAGGATCTTCGTATATCTCAGGAGGTTCGCCTATAGGTTCTTCTAGGTCACTGCCACCAAAGAAGAGAGAAGGGTGAGTCAGTGAAGTGGTGGGGGTGTTAGGTAGGAATTTTCCGGTATTATCTCTGTTCCTACGAGGCATGAAAAGATTTTTGGTTGCTTTTGCTTTTTTTCTGCTTGTACCTGCAAAACTGAAAAAGATGGAATTGCAACTAACTAAAATCTATTTTGCGGAATTGAAATGAAAGCAGGAAAGGACTAAGCTATTTTGCTGAAATCAAATTGCAGGAATGAAATGCTAGACTACGCTTGCAGAATTGAAATTGCGGAATTGAAAGGCTAATCTATGAAAGCAGGAAATGTCTAATTTACTTTTGCAGAAATGAAATTGCAGAATGGAACTGAAATAAACTACTTAGCAGAAGGTTGGAGTAGAAAAAATAGAAGAAAAGCAACAATCACAAATACTCTGACGCTTCCCCGGCAACGGCGCCAAAAAGAATGGTGGGCTCCAGTATTGCAGCAATAATGTTGCAACTCCTGGGACTCCCTTCTTTACTTTTATCAACCCGGTAGTTCGTAACAAACTTGGAAGGAATGGTGCTGTATGCACAAGTACTAGCTCTTGCCGCAGCTGTCACTTGGTCAGCTGGCACAAGTCCACTAGGAGCTTAAGTCAACTTCTATGAGCTCTGAGAAGAAGTTTTTTAACTGATGGACGAAAGCTAACTCAAAGAAGGTTGATCTACTCGCAGAAAGAAACTGGGAAGCTGAAAGGAAATGTAAACCCTAACAAACCCTAATTTTACCAGCTAGCCCTACTGATGCAAGAAAGAGGATGCAAGCTACTGAAAGAGATGCCATTGACTTCTAGGAAGGTAGAATGCATGTGTCTAAGCTACTTCTACAGTAACATCTGAAAAAAACATCTTTTTGTATTTTTGAATAAGTTGCCAGAATTATCATGCATGCGATTTAACTGTTTTTGACTGTGCAGAGGTGGATTGGCGAGAGGAAATGCTTGGAGGAGGTCGGGAAGGTTCAGAGAGGGCCTAAGGGGTCCCTAACACCCTTCCAGAGAGTTTCACAGAGTTTGGTTATCAAGAAACCTCATTCGTGAGCTTCTACAGGAAGTCTACAGCGGTTCTACAAGATGTTCTGGAATTTCTACAGGATGTCTGTAATTTTCTACAGGATGCTCAAAAATGGGATTTTGGAGGATGGATGGAGAGAGAAAGGTGAAAGAGTGAGTATGGGGGTAGGACAGGGGTGTGAGGAGGTCCAGGACTTGGTGGATGGAGTTGAGGAGAGATGAAGATGGCTGGATTTGTTCAAAGAGGAGTGAAGCAACGTTGCACAAAAATTAGGGTTATGTGAGCAAATGTGGCAAACGTGAGACAAGAATCTGCGTTAGGGGATGGAGCAGATGGGATTGATGGAGTATGGGCAGATAGAGAAGTGGTACGCGTGCTTTGCAAGTTGTTTTTCCAACTGAACCAACGAAGACTTGTAAAATCAGAGACCTAGTTACGTTGACCTAATCTGATCTAGCTAACAGTAAAGAGAATGAACAGAAGTTTATTTGCACTAAAACCATGTATACCAACTATACAGCGAAGCAATCAAGACTCTGAACATGTAACCAACTTCTGCAAATAAAGATCGAACACTAATGATTGCATGGCAAACCAAACACTGTGTTTTTGTTGGCAGCAAGGTCACCTTGATCCCAGCTCCTGATCCCACTGAGGGAGAGGTGAAATCAGAGGTGCTTGATGGCCTTTTTCTGAAGCTTGTCCCTGTTAATAACCTATCAACTCAATCTGAACATCAAAAGTATTTCTAATCATCAACAGTGACCTAGATAATCAGCAAGATTTTAATCTACTTAACAGAAATTATTTTGCAAAGACATAAAAAGCAAATAACAGTACATAAGGAAGCCTTGGCACTTGGGTTGGGCCCAACCCCAAGAGCTACAGGCTCCTATAAAGAACTCAGAGCTGATGCCAAATAGAGCTGCCTTTCATTACCCAAAAATAATCATGTCACAAGAAAGTTATACAACAGTAGCTACAAAAACGAGCTGAGATAATGATAGCACTATAGTGCAAAACCCAACAGTTCCAAAAGTAAACTACGAAGGCTGAGGCCTTCCTATTTATACACTACGAGGGGCCTAGCAGCCCTCCTTAATTCAAGGGACTCGGCTGTTCAAACTGCCAGTAAACAGTCACTCTTCCCAAAGCTGCTCGGCTGCCTTTAGGATTCGTTTTGGTGGCCTGTTGAGCTCCGAGTTGAGGGTGGAGATTTCAAGGAAGGGCCATTTAATGCAAGAGACAACCTCCCTATGAATCCTCACCCTTGCTTCCTCAAGCTTGGCTGTCACCTGGCTCATAATTTCTTGGCTTTGCTCCAAAATTTGTCCAAAAAACCTGAAATAACCACGTATTAGCCTCCTTGGTAAAGTGACCACCCTTATTCGTTCAAATAACATAAACATACTCAAAAAACATGCATAATCTATGAAAAACGGTGGATTGATCAAGGACAATTAGGCAAAATGAGCCAATAAGTTACCCAATTCGGGGCTCATCAATAAGGCCTCTCTAGAATGATATCCTTGTGGAGGAGGCACCATTTGGAGATGTACACATGCACTTTGGGACTTTATTGAAGTGAGGAGCACTCTTAGACCCTTGTCTTATGTTCCTTGATGCCTTATTGTCTATTTTGGAGGCTAACATCATTGTGGGTCACTCACATATGCTTGAAAAGGGTGACATAGAGCCTCTCTAGAATAACATCCTGGTGGAGGAGGCACCATTTGGAGATGTATACATGCACTTTGGGACTTTATTGAAGTGAGGAGCACTCTTAGACCCTTGTCTTATGTTCCTTGATGCCTTATTGTCTATTTTGGACGCTGACATCATGGTGGAGACTCTTTTTTTCTACACATGGGTTATTTTTGGCATTTTGCAATGTTTTAGAGTTATTTAAAGGTTAGCTTGTGACCTTTGATGTAGTTGAACACTCAAGTAAAAAAATTTAGTGGTTTTTCTTGTAAAATTAATGAAATAAAGCTTAGTTACCCTCATGTAAATAGAGGGAAGGCTTATTCAATTTTCATCGTCATTCATTCATCACACTTCTCTCTCTTTGGAAGTGTGTACTAGTTCCTTGTCCCTTTCTAATTAGTTATAATGCAGTTCTATGGTTTGAATTGCTCTTGGAGGTGAATTTTTGCTTGAAGTTGGTTATGGGATTGATTGAAGAGATTCATGTGGAAATTTTGTAATTTTATGGATTATATTCTATTTTGTGTTATATTATATATATTAGGGTTTCTATATATGCCATAGTTAAAATTTCTATATTTATCTAGAAATCTTGATCCTTTTTTCCATGTGAAATTGTTTTCCTTGAATCCTTTAAGAAAACTCCAAGTTGTGCATCTCTTAAATTTAAAATCTCCTTATCAAGGAAGCCGCTAGGGTTTGTAAGAAGAGGCTTTAGTCCTCTAACCCTCTTCACTCGGTTGTCCTCATTGAATTTGCCCTATGTAACTCCATTGCCCATTTAGATCAAGTCACTAGTCTAGGTGGTGGTGACCAAGCCTTCTACTTTTACTAATTTTTCTCTCCTCTCTTAAATTCTAGATATCTAAAGTTAGGATTAGGGTTCTTTGGAATACTGCGAAAAAAATAATTTCCTTTTATGTGTTACTGCCCTCTAAGTAGGAATTACATTAAGTAATTGTTAAAAAACAAATTTAGCATTTACTACATGTTAAAACCATATTTTGAGGGCTGACATCATAATTATATTGTTGTTTTATGCATATTTCAGCCATAAAACTCAATTCAAAACCCTCAACCTTGCATATCTAATTAATAGTCTTGATTCATTGTTGATTAATCATTGTAAGACTTTCTTCTAGCTGTTATATGACATTGCATGTGTTAGACACACACATGGCGGCGACATAATCTGAAAGATAAAACATGAGAATACCTTTTTTATTAACAAGTGATATACATTTATAGTACATGGTTTGACCGTTGGGTTCCACATCCCAAGGTCTCTTGGACTCCTTTTGTCTATTTGGCTTCCACACTAACCCATTAAGGATTAGGTGTCCAACATTCCCCCCCTTAATCCGAAGGGTTATGTATGAGTCCAAGAAGGGAGCTGTAATACAAAATGTGCAAAAATGCATGGCAACACTAGGCTGAATGTGCTTTCTGAAATGTTGGTATAAAGGGCGGTGGTTTGAGGATGACCACCAACACTGGAATGCTTAGTGCAGTTCCCAGAACTCTTCCAAAACTGGCAAGAAGCTGAAGTCTTCTACTAGAGGAAGTGCTCCTATTGTTTTGAAGAGGGAAACCTTCAACCATGAAAGGAAGGTCTCACCCCGCATAAAAGGGAGAACTTCAACCTGAAAAGGGAAGTCTCAACCTGTGATGGTTTAAGGATGACCAACAACTCTGGAATGCTTAATGCAATTCCTGGAACTCTTCCAAAACTGGCAAGAAGATGAATTCTTTTGCTAGAGGAAGTGTTCTCAATTTTTTTCCTGGAATTATTCTGAAACTGGCAAGAAGCTGAAGTCTTCTGCTAGAGGAAGTGTCCCACATTACCAACTAAAAGCATGTTCAGGGGCATCTTTGTTTCTGGCTACAACTCTGAAACTGGTGTGGCAGGTTGTGGCTCAGGCTCGCTTGATGTGACTTTGAAGCTTGTAGATGACCATCATTTCCCCCCCTGTCAGATACAAGGTGAGATGATGGAGAAAACTCCACTGCAAGACTGTTCAATACTCTGGAACAAGTTCTGACATGTGAATGGAATATCTTCTTGGTTGTTGATGCCCATTGCCAAGAAGCGATCCATCCAAGATGAATCTTTGTTCTTGCAGGATGTTTGTTTTTGAAGCATCTGTGTGAGGAATGGGTGGTTTTATGAAGTACTTGCATGGATGAAGATCAAAATAATGATCTTTCAAATGGCCAACTCGGTCGCAGTGTTGGCATTTCACAATCTGTTGCTGTTGTTGTTGTTGTGGAAGAGGAGCAGAATCTGGAACAGCTGGAGGTGAACTGTCATGAAGGAATCCAGCACTCTGAAACTGAATGGGCTTTGAGTAGTCTGGAATATGAAAGGACACATTCTTGTCATATCCAAGACTAGTTCTGTGCTTGTTGTGGACAAGTTGTTCCCGAGGACTGATGATGGGCTTGGGAAGTGCAAACTGAACTTCTGCATCTGCATGTACAACTGTTGCTTTATGGGAGTCTGTTTCAATTTTCTGAACAGAAACAGGTTCAAAATGACTCCTCTGTTTTAATTCTTCTTGTTGTAGTTAAGATTCGAGCTGCAAAAAATCAATTTTATCTTGTGCATTTTGTAGACAAACCTGAATGTCTGTGAGAAAAACTTTGTTGACACTTAATGTATCATGAGTAGTAGACAGTATGAGAGTTTTGAGGAACTCTAATATTTCATTGGTTCTGGCCATTTTTTTCTTCAATGTCAGAATTACACCTTAAAAACTAATCACAACTACTACTCAATGCAGAAAAATAATACCCACTCACAGTACACAGCAATATCCTTTATAAATGTGCGGCAAATGATCAGTGTGCAACTAGCAAGCACCAGTTACAATCCATTACATATAAGAGTTTACTCATGACCAGTACTATGTTCTGACAATACAACCGACTAAACTTTTCTCCACAAAAGATTACTTTTATTTGTCAAAACAATCATTGCCTTTATAAAGCCCACCAAACTCTTATGCAGCAGTTGAATCAATCAATGCATATATATGTATACAAAAACTATAATGAGTTTTAAATACAATGCCACATTGGGGCAGCAGCAACTGCAAACTTGCTTGGATCCTTCAAATACTCCTTCACTTTCAAAGCAGAAATGATGGCTATCAAAACTTCAACAACTATAGCACCATGTCATGGACAGGACTTGAATGCTCATATATAAATGCTTTGACTAGGGTACGAACAAATATTCTCTGATCTTGCCACTTTCTTCAAAGAAAACAATCTGCCCTCATATATCACACAGAATTTATGGAGAGCTAACAACGCATATGCCAGAATGCAATATATAAAGAGTCAACGATACCTCCAGTATTCCAATAAGAATGATGAACACAACAGTGACCCACTTGTAGGAGCTACGCACCAATGAAAGGATTATTCCACATGTTCATGCATGTATGAACGCACAGAGATGAACCGACCAGCTCGTTGCTTTAACACACAGCTTCTCTTGTGCGAGTCTCTCTGCTCTCCACGCCACTGCGAAGCTGTTCTGCGGTGCTTCTGATTCTCCAGACTTTCACATCTATAGCTATTTGATCATATCGATCATGTTGAGGCGTTTGCAAGATAAGACAGAAAATATATTCAATTTGTTAAACACAAATATTTCACACACGGCCTCTATCATATGGTTGATCTTCAAAATATATATCGACCAGAATATAACTCCAATTCCTAGTCAACACATGTTCTTAATAAAAATGATTTAATGTAGGGTCGTTCAGTATTCCACCAGTGATCAACACTCCAAGATCATCCACAGTCTTCCACCAAAAGCATAGCAACGTTTATGTGCATTCAATTGTAGCCAGCACCTCATTCACCATACCATTATATATATACCACACAACAGAGATGCTTCATGGTATTCATAGTATGGAATTTACCGCAAAGAACTTAGTAATCGCACACAAATTTCAAAATAGGCACATTGTCTTTGCAAAGCATGCAGCACATCATCCATCAATGCACACACGGTCTTCAACGCATCGTCTGACACTTGCAGAAGTAACACACAACAAAGAGCATCACCATGCACCACAGTAGCAAAATTTTGAAGATGTCAGGTGTACACTAAAATAGAAATAAACCAGCTCACTAATATTTAACGCATAGAGACATTCAACCTCCCAATGCATAAGGCGGTTCAACGCATATATAACGGACACATATGTCACCAGCATACATAAAATACTCTACGCATCATATAAGGCATTGTTTTTCAACAAATTTTAACCTATCTCCAGAAGTTCAATACTTCACTCATGGTGTAACATTTAACATGAGCCATCGCACATATATGAACGTATTAGCCACAAACTTGCCAATACACTCAGGGTTTATGGAGAGCACAATAGTTAAGTCGCAGTCTTCAAACAAAAACCTCATACATCACCATGCAGGAGTTTCAACACGTTCTCAACAATGACCAACGCGAAGATAACGACCAGGACGTTCCAAACGCTTTGTTGTACAATGAGGAACTTCTTGATTCTTTCCGAGGAAATCAATAACAAATGAATAATTGTCGTTTAAACGTATAACAAAATTACAAGCAACATTTGAACAGGCATGATACGATAAACTAAATTAGCCATGAAATTTCCGCCAGAAAATGGCTGAATATTCGGATTTGGAGGCAATAAATAGTTTGTGAATAGTTACAGTATCCTTCAATCTTCTGAAAAAGGCATCTATATGCACGTTCTCTGTATTAGCACTTCAAAAACACAAAGTTTTTGAAATCAAGACTTTGAGAATAGATATAAAAATACCAAGAGTCCTATACATTGAAATCCCAAATATGATAAACACAACAGTTGTTACCACCGAATCAGCGTTTCTTTTTTTGGTCCAAAAAGAGAGAGAGAACTTTAGAATGGGAGAAGGACCATGTCAACATGCTCATTAGAACAATAGTTGAAGTCTAAAGTTCTGTCTTTGATATTAGATAGCATTCTCTGTGTCTCCAGCCAAGCTTTCAGGGGAAGACGTCAGTGTTAATTCCATAGAACCATGTACATACCCATCATCCTCATCTTCAGAGGAATCGACACCATAAACAACCCCATTAGCACCAGTTGCTTCGATATCATTAGTTTGCCTCACAAATTGACCTCTAATCCGAGCAGGGACCGTTTCCTTTTTCTTTGTTTGAATTTATTTACAAATTGCATGGGACAGAGACCAGTGCTTATTCATGGAGAAAGAGAATCAACAACGCTGAGGAAATGTCAGGATTGACAAAGTTGGCAGGGAAATGTAGGGTAGAAAACCTAACGCATAACTGGCAAATATTAACAATAGATATCAAAAGATAAGCATTCGATTCCTTTCTACCTAACACAATTGGCGCAGTAGAATGTCATGTCAGGGCATAATATCTCAAGAAAAAATCGCTGCATACGAGGCTAAGGAATGGTAGTTTTGACAGGCAGGAAGCCGCATGAAGGCAAAGTGCTCAAGAGCATCAGGGATGCATAGAACATTACAGGTAATGAAGACCAGGCCAGCGCTATTCAAGGCAGCTCAAACTAGCTGCGCAGGAAATAATAACATGGCATTTTTTATTCTATTTTTTTCTACTTAAGGCATAAACTGTGAGGAAGAAAACTACACAGGCCACACATCATTGCTCTAATACCATGTTAGACACACACATGGCAGCAACATAATCTGAAAGATAAAACATAAAAATACCTTTTTTATTAACAAGTGATATACATTTATAATACATGGTTTGACCGTTGGGTTCCACATCCCAAGGTCTCTTGGACTCCTTTTGTCTATTCGGCTTCCACACTAACCCATTGAGGATTAGGTGTCCAACAGCATGCCCTATCATTGAAAATCTATCAAAACCTAAGTTATAACAGCCCTCTAATTTGCTTAAGTGGTCTAGGGACAAAGTGCTTGTACTTTGATAAAGATTATCTTAGCTATCTAGGCTCCATCGGCACCCTATCCCAATCATTAGACCTCATCCACCACTTGGACCTTATTATTGACTATCCTTTAGATGATATCTATATAGAGAGAGAGAGAGAATCCCCCCTTGTGGTTTACTTACCACTAAATTGTTGGAGAAAAGTTGTTGAGGTGACAATGATGGTGGATCTCTTGTTGCCTTGAGATCTAGATCTGCCTAGTGAGGGTTTGCACTAGGCTTGCTAGATTTTGCGGTAACATTTTACCGTCATTGCTAGGGAGGAGTTGAGTCCACCTCCTCATGACCCAAATTCTATGCTTCAAGATCCTTTGATGAGAACATCCCAAAGCCTATGTTAGAATTTCTCATCTGGAAAGTCCATTGGAAGAACCGAGCCCTAGTTCTTCATTGATCTTCAAAGATTCCATGCTTGTAGGGTGAAGCAAGCATATTTTAAGGCATTTAAGTTCACCTTGGTGACTCCATAGTTGATTGTTATGCACCATTCAAAACAATGGCTCCTTGGGATTAGCATGAAATGCACCCAACTATGGATGTTAAGGATATTCCTAGATATCCTAATCGTTATGGTACAAATTGTATGACAGATGTTCCAAAGTTTGATGGTGAGCCTTCTTCAGCAATTGATCATGTGGTAAAATTCCTCAAATACACTTTAAAGATCAATAGAATATGATATATGAGGATGCCCTCATGAGGTTGTTCATTCGTTCTCTTGGAAAAGATCAAAGTGAATGGGTTAAATATTCTTGTGAACAGAAAAGCATACCCTCTTAAGGTGTTCATTGAAAATTTTATTGAGCATTGGTGGCCAATGTTTCAAAGTAATGAAGACACCCTTCAAGGCTTGGTCAAGGCCCTTCTAAAGGAAACCTGTTGGACCCATTTGAAGATGTAGAAGAGGGAACTGATGAAGAGAATTATAGTGAACACAAGGAAGATATCCTTCTTGATCATCAAGAGGAACATGTTGACGGCGATTGTGAGGAAAGTCATGGCCTTAATGAGGGTGTTACCTATGAAGAAGATCATGATTGAAGTAAAGATCTTGGTAGTTATGAAGAGGATCTACTTGAAGATGATACCTTGTTACATAAAGATGAGGTAAGCTCTATTCTTTCCATTGCTATTGAGTCTAATCGTACATCATATGAAACCCTTAAAAATGATGATCCTGTTGCCGCAAAATCTAACAGGCCTTGGAGAGGGAAACCCTACGAGGTATAAACTAGACAATGGGACAACAATGGGGTAGAGGCCCAATGTCACCTTAGCCAAAACCCCCTTCTCTTTACGGATTTTCACCAATGGAAGGAGTCTCGATAAAGGAAAATCACTTAAAATAGATATGCCAATGATAAGGTACAAAGGGACCTTGCTAAAGCTCATTTAAATAGAGACACATTATAGGTACAAGGCTTCAAAGAAGCAAATAGCCCTCAAGAAAATCCCTAGAAAAGAAGGCTCAAGACCTAGGGTTTTGAGGTTTTCAATGGTAAAGGGTATTCACAAGGTCTAGGTTTGAGGGAAAGGGTTTCTTACAATGATATTCAGTTAAACCAAGACTCATGAAACCCTCAAGAAAGTCCTCAAGTTGAAGGGAAAATAACCTAGGGTTACCCTCTTAGAGCAACACCTAGGGCAAGAGATTCTATGGATGAAAATTGAGTGGATGCCCACCAATTTGATAGGTTAGGTAGCCTAGACCTATCTCTTCATGTTTAGGCTTTCAAATCACCAAAAAGGCTCTTCCCTTAAATTTTGCTCCAAGCTCTAGATTTTAGCCCTAGCCTTTAAAGGACCGAATTAAAAGGAGGAGAAAATGGATAAAATTTTAGAATGATAACCAAAGATTTAGACTAGTGCCTTGTCCCTTGGGTATATGGAGTCATGGATGTCAAAGGATAGCCAATCTTGCTCTTAAGGAGGCTGAAAATTGATGCCCTAGCTCAATTTCCAAGCATTTACCCACTTAAGGAATAATGGAGTTTATGGGAAAAGCTTCAAAGACTTTCACCACTAGGATGCTTCTTACAATGTCATGAATGAATAATGCATGCAAGTTTCTTCTAACTATAATTTAATAGATAATTATCATCAATTAGAGCACAATTTAGCATAGATTAACTACTCATTCCATACATTAGACATGAAAAAGAAATATCTTCAACAACAAAGCACTTACAAGACAATTTAGCAAGAAAATTTGTCCATTATGCCAAGAATTGCTCCAAAAGATGTCCGAAATTCAGCTCCAAATATCAAAATGCATTCAATCATCCAATAGTCCCAAAAAAGAACAAGTGCAAGTCTCTCTATGGAGGCCGAAATCCCAAGTGTGGTGATGATGAGAGATGAATGACATCTCTCTAATATATATGAGGTTTAACATAGCCTATTTTGCGTGCAAGCCCCTAAAATCATAAAATAATGGGCAAGAAAAGCCTCTAGGGCACAGGCAGACCTAGTAACCAATGTGAAAAACAAAATACATCTCCAAAAGAAGGTCGAAATGTTGACATCATGCATGTGTATGCCTCTAGAGGGCATGCATTGAGGCCTTCTTGTGTTGAGTGAAGTGTAGAGGGCCTCTAAAATCATGGTGGAGGGGTTGGCCCCTCTACCTCGATGGAAATCCTCCTGTGGACCCCCAAATTTGTTTTGGGGCACAAACTGGGTCTCATGGGTCTCCATGTGGTTGAATATTTGTCTCTACTCCAACATTGAGGGCACTGAAAATGGTCCAAGCCCTCCCATGTCTTAATGAAGAAGACAAACCTCATATGGGCCTCAGATCAGCTACCACTCCATGTACATGTGCTAAATCGGTTGGGGGCAAATTGATCCAAGTGCATCATTCCATGAATAATATAGAGCAAAGTGCAAAAGTTGTGGGTGTTGAAGATGCCCATGAATATAAGTGATGCTCTATGAATATCATGGGACTCATGGCTCTCAACACCTCACCTGTGGGTGTCAATATGATCCTCTGGTGGACTTGGGACCCAGTTAAGTTTCCCAGCCCATAATGAAACCACCTGTTATTCACACACAATATCCAATGCTACAAATTATGACATTACGTACATTTAATCATTTTTGCATCTAAGTGAACCAAACTTTCAATTAATGGGCAATGTGACACTTCATACAAGGTTTCTCTTCCAAAATTGGGGCCTCAGTCACGTAAAATGTTACCTCGCTAGGTAGGAGTGGCTAAAAGACGACCCTATTAAGTGTTTCTAACCCTCAAAGGAAAGTGACATGTACTAATTCCGCCCTTCAACCAATAGGTGTCATGTGAATAATGATGGAACCGAAGGAGAAAAGGAGTCTCAAGGCCAAATGCCATGGTCAAATGGGTAGCAATAATGAGGAATTCCACATATTGGGCATATAGATGTGAGGAGGGAGTAATCATGGATACATGAGTTTCCCCGACCTTTGATTTTCCACCCTTCTTATTGCCTTTTTGTTTTTCTTGATTTTTTCTTATATTACTGCTCGAAGCTCTAGGAAATGAGAGCATGATGTGCATGATGTGTAGCAGTGATTACCCCCTTAGTGGTGGCGCAGTTCATCTCCCACCAGGGGTTGGGACATGTAAAGGTTCTTATTTATGATGTGAGAGGGAAATATTTGCCTCAAGTATTGGATGATGGCCATAATGGTAAGGGGTAGAGCTCATGCTTGGTTTTTGTCCACATGTGCTTATATTAATGTCCTGGTCATCTTTTGCATTTTTTATAATTTTCTTTCTTTTGTTTCTTTCTTGTGGCCATTACATGTTTTTTCCTTTTCTTTTATCTACATCAACCTCTTAGGGAAACATTTCTAGATCTGGTCCAAATATATGAAAAGGGGAATGGGGTGCGCTAGATCCTAATGAACCAATGGACAAGTGGACTCGGAGAATGAAAGTGGACTAAGGGTTGGCAATCTATGGAAGGGAGTGATAAGTATCGAAAAGGGATAGATGGAACAAGCTATCTCAATCATGGATTCCCAGGTAGTGCCCCTTCCTAAAGCAGAAAGCCATTAGACGCAGTCCTATTGGACTAAGATAGAAAATGAACCCCCCATTTAAGGTGAGGAAACACAACTACAACCAAGACCCTTCTTTCTTCCAAGTCACCCCATAATTCATGCCAAATGCCCAAGATACAAACAAGCATAAGCACCTAGATGCAATATGAATAAAGTACCTTTTGACCATAATCCTACCTGCCAAAATGTGATCCTAACAAATGGATGAGGGGACATATCACTGATGCAGGTGGTAGAGATATGAACAGAACATCACATCAGCTACTAGGTGGCTCTCAAGGGTTGTTGATTGTCGGTTGGAAGAGATGACTAGGAGAAAAAATTCTCCTGTGGGGTCACCCACTTTTGGTGGGTAACAGATCCCATTAATCCTCTAGAGAATAACATTGATGATTCTCTACACATGGAAGAAGGGAAGTGGGACGCAAACCATTATTGATGAGGATCCAATTTATGATACCAAAATTGATGCTAATGATGATCTTATCCAACCTTCCATGTCATATGATGATAGGAAGGTATGATTATCGATTTATTTAAGCCATCATTGCTTCCTTCTAATATCATTCCTCAGTCATATTTAGATTCTATGAACTATCAAGGTGATGGGTCAACTTTGGTTACCCATTTAGAATCTGACTTTTGTGAAGGGCAGACTATTTGTAGAGATCTTGTCCTTCAGACATTGTTTTCTTCATGCCACTCTCAACATGTCCCTAGTGGCATCAATGAGAGTTGTATGTATGAAATAGCTAATGGGCAATAATGTTTAAAATTGATCATTGATTACTCTATCTTCAAGTTGCAAGAGATGATGCAATGGTGTGGAAAAAAAAAAACCTTTTCATCCTCAATCCGTTCAAGCAAAGATAAGCCATGTTTAACTTGTTGCAATTTTCCCACCATCCACCCTTAATGCTTTCATCCTATCTTGAGCATTATGAGATAATGGCTGCTAATTATGATATTTCTTTATTTTATCTCATGATTAAGCATAGGGATAAGAAGGGTGATATTGATCTAATGGCGTGTTGGCTTCATTGCTCGTATGACCATACTTAGTAGATGCACTACATGTGAACATAGGTTAGAATAAGATTGTGTCTCTTGCATCCTTCTTTTGATATTGTTCATGTTGATTTGCTTGCAGTGTTGGGGAGGCATTGGTTGATATAGAAAACATGTCCAAGGTAACCTATCCATCTCCATTCTTTGGGTTGGTAGCCATTGGTCTTTGGGATTGGCACCATATATCCACATTCTAGTGTCATGACCCAGAAACTTGGCACTGGAGGTTGATGTAACTAAAAGAAAGTTAAAAGCATAGAAAGTCACAATGAAAGAAAATCTAAAATGCAAAATACAGATGGAACAATATTTAGCACATGGGAAAAAGTCTAACATGAGCTCTACTAGTCAACGCTCTAGCCTAAATTTTATTGTCAATCATTAAGAGCTTTCATTTTGTAATTAATTAGTATATTACTCTAACACCCTATCACTTCCATTACTCATTAACATCCATTAGTTTATTTACCCTTACATATTTTCTTTGTCGTCCATGTCAACATCCACCCACTAAGTTAAAAAAATTAGTGAATCTTCAACCCCTCAATACCTATGTTGCATGGAGACTCAATCCCTCCACAAAAAAACAAACAAAAAATCCATACACATCATTCTAGCATTTTGAGGACTTGAGTAACCCTAGGAAACATACATTGTTGGGGAGTTTACTCCCCAAGACATTTTGATTAGATTTCAGGAATATTTTAGGTATGTATTTTCAATTTTAACAAGGACAATAATGATTGAATAATATGATCATTTTTCCCATCCTTTTTTTTGTATTATACTAAATCTAAATTTGTTATACATGTTGCAGCTCAAAACATGGGTTTTGATTTGGGTTTCTAGTTATTTAATTATTGTCTTTTCAACAATAACTTATCACAAGCAAAGCGTCCCTATCAAAAAAGTATATATAAATTTTATATAATTATAATTTTATAATATATATAAATTAAAATTATATATGATATATATATATATATATATATATATATATATAATTTATAATTATATATATATTAAATAAAAAAATTATTATTATATAAAAAATTTATTAAAAGAGTGAACAAAAGAAGAAGATGAAGAAGTGGATATTTGAAATATATATATTAATATAGATTTTTATAAGAGAGAAGTGGAAATATATTTTATAGATTAAAAGAAAAGAGATAGAAATTATATAAAAAGAGAGTTAAAAAAAAGGGAGAGAGAATATATCATATAAAAAAAATAAAAATTAATAAATAAACAAATTGTTGAAAAAAAAAGGAAAGATAAAAGAAAAAAATATGGAATCCATGAGTAAGGAACAAAGACAATCATTCACAAGAGATATAGAACAATTAATTACAATATTTGAGCGACAAATTGAGAAGAGAGAGAATGGATTCCTTCTTCGATTCTTTACATCCATCATCACTTCCACATAATGATGTTATCCAGTGTACCGAGAAAGTGCAGCTAAAAGATCAAGAGACAAGCTTTGAGGACAAAGCTTTTTGAGGAAGAAGGCAATGTAACGAATAAAATATATAAATAATATAAATATAATTTAAACACAATAATCATAAATAATAGTTAATTAAGCTAGTAATTAGGTTGAAGAGGCATGTCTAATAGGACATAACTCTTCATGAAGAGACACTTGCTTGGTATATAAGCAAGCCTCTCGTTCTCATTTGTAAATCATATTCATTCTTATTTAATATAATATTTATATCCTTAATGGATAATTTGATATTCCAAGTCTTTTGGAGTAATTAATTTGTAGAAGGAACTTTGTTCGCTTCAAAAAGTGTTATGAAACCAGCTCAAGAAAAGATAGATCAACGCCTTAGAATTCAGCCTCTTCGAGGGGGCAACCTCCTTTACATTACATAAATGAACAATTCTTGGATTATTCAAATGACAAAACCTCCTTTCTATATATAGGAGTCTAAGGAGTCACAATATAACCCAGCCGACCTAACAATAATAATATAAAGCCACAAAAATAACAATAGAGGGATTCTATGGGGCACAGTAATAACAATATGGGGGCAATAGGGGCACAACAATATTAATAAGGGGTATAACTACAATAGTAATGGGGTAATCACTAGTATTATAGGGACCCAACATGCCCCTCTCCTTCAAAAAAGTGTTGTCCTCAACACTTGAGTAGTTCTGGATACTTCTGTATAAAATTCTCATCCTCCCATGTGGAATCTTCAGCGGATAAGTTCTTCCACTTGATAAGATACTCCAAAATTGATCGATTTCGTAGCTGTCGAGTTCTTGTTTCTGTGACTGCTTCTGGTTCCAATATAATTTTTCCTTCCTCGTCAAGTTCTGGCAATATTGTTTGAACTGGGAGCTTGTCGCCTATAACCTTCTTTAAACATGAAATATGGAAAACTGGGTGCAATCGAGAAGCTGCAGGAAGCTCCAATTTGTATGCCATAGTACCAATCTTTTGCAACACCTTGTACGGACCATAATACATTGGTGATAATTTATTATCCTTCTTAGCTTGCTTGAGGGACATTTGCTTATATGGTTGTAGTTGTAGGAAAACCCAATCACCTACATCAAAACTTCTTTCACTGCGATGTTGATCTGCCTGTTGTTTCATTCTATTCTGTGCCAACACGAGGTTATCCTTTAAGAGTTGGAGGACTTGTTGTTGATGTTCGATGTGATGTTCCACTACCTGAACCTTAGAATTTTCTCTTAAATATGATGTGATGGATGGTGGTTGATACCCATAAAGTGCCATAAATGGGGTCATTTTTGTTGCTGTATGGAAGGAAGTGTTATACCACCATTCAGCCAGAGGCAACCATTTGACCCATTGTGTCTGTTTATCAATACAAAGCAACGAAGATATCCTTCCAAACATTTGTTTACTATCTCAGTTTGCCCATCAGATTGAGGATGATAAGATGAGCTATGAGCTAACTGAGTACCAAGACAAGAAAATAATTCTGTCCAAAAATTTCCAGTGAAAATGGGATCTCTATCACTTACAATAATCTTTGGGTTTCCATGTAGCTTTTGAATTGTTTCCATAAATGCAGTAGAAACTGTACTGGCTTTAAATGGATGTGATAATGCACAAAAGTGTGCATACTTGGTAAGTCTGTCAACTACCACCATGATGACACTCTTTCCCTCAGACTTGGGTAAACCTGTGATAAAATCCATTGAAACCTCCTCCCAACGTTGGCTTGGAATGGATAAAGGTTGTAATAGACCCGGTGTCTTAATTGTTTCAACTTTATTTTGTTGGAAAACCAAACATTCCGCCACAAACTTTTGAATATCTGATTTAAGGCCATCCCAAAAAAATTCCTTCTTAACCCTGTGGTAAGTTTTTAAAAATCCTGAGTGCCCTCCTAAGGGAGAAGTGTGCAATTCCATAAGAATCTTTTGTTTTAGCTGAAATTCTTACAAAGGTATAAGCGATCTTTGTACCATAACAAATCATTTTGCCAGCTAAATGTATCAGACGTACTGGAATCTTGTTGTAACTTTTGAATAAGTGCCCACACTTCTTCGTCATTCTTCCATTCCTCCCTTGCTTCGTTTATCCAATCTGGTTGGATAATAGAAATGGCGCACAACAATGCTTCCACATCCTCATCCTTTCTTGAGAGTGCATCTGCCACCACATTTTGCTTCCCTTTTTTGTAGATGATTTCAAAGTCATAACCCAACATCTTTGTGACCCACTTTTGTTGCTCTTCAGAGGATAATCTTTGTTCTAAAAAGTATTTAAGGCTATCATGATCCGTTTTTACCTTGAAGTGTCTTCCCATTAGGTAGGGTCGCCATTTCTTAAGTGCATGGAGTATTGCCAACATTTCCTTCTCATAAATAGCTTTTCTTAAAAACTTTCCCTTGATTGGACGACTTTCAAAAGCAATGGGTCTTTCATCTTGCATTAGAACAGCACCAATTCCATTTCCTGAAGCATCACATTCCACAATAAAGGTTTTTGTGAAGTCCGGTGTAGCTAAGACCGGTGCTTGGCACATTGCCTCTTTAAGATGTTCAAAGGCCTTTGTTGCTTCCGAAGTCCATGAAAATGCATCTTTCTTCAATAATGTTGTTAGAGGTGCTGCTATTCTCCCATAATTCTTAACAAACTTGCGATAATACCCTGTCAACCCGAGAAATCCTCGCAGATGCTTTATGGATGTGGGGATTTTCCATTCCTTAATGGCTTTAATTTTGCTAGGGTCTACCTTAACTCCTTCATGAGATACAATATGACCCAAATATTCCACCTCCTGGACTCCAAAGAAACATTTGGATCTTTTTGCATATAATTGTTTCTCCTCCAATAGTTGTAGCACCCTGTCAACATGTTCAACATGATCCTTCCAAGACTTGCTGTAGATTAGTATATCATCAAAAAATACTAACACAAATTTTCTAAGGAATGGTTTGAAAATTGAATTCATCAAACCTTGAAATGTTGAAGGTGCATTGGTAAGGCCAAAAGGCATGACCAAAAATTCATAATGACCCTCATGAGTTCTAAATGTTGTTTTTGGAATGTCTTCAGTCTTCATTCTGATTTGATGATATCCTGAACGAAGATCCAACTTGGTGAAGTAAATTGATCCATGCAATTCATCTAGTAATTCATCAATGACAGGAATGGGGAATTTATCTTTAATAGTGAGCTTGTTGAGCTCCCTATAATCCAGACACATGCGCCATGATCCATCCTTCTTGTGCACCAATACTACTGGAGCAGAGAAAGAACTTTGACTCGGTTGAATTATACCAGCCTCTAGCATTTCTGCAACCATACGTTCAATTTCACTCTTTTGGACATAGGGATATCTGTACGGCCTGATGTTTGGAGGAACACTTCCTGGAATCAGATGAATAGCATGATCATGATCACGCATAGGTGGGAGACCTTTGGGAGTCTCAAATACCTTGGAATGATTGTCCAGGACTTTTTGGAGATCTGGAGAAATAGATGATTCCGATGTGGAAACATCTAGCGAACATAATTGTGCAATTACACCTCTTTGTTCCTTTTTTAGAAGCTTTGTCATACCATTAGAGCTTATTATCTTTCCTGGTTTCCCTGCAATACCCCTTAATTCAACTTCCTTTCCTTCCGTAGAAAATTTGATGAAAAGTTCTTGAAAATTAAAAGCTATTGTACCCAAGGATTGTAGCCATTGGACTCCTAGTACAACATCAGCACCTCCCATTGGAATGGAAAGCATTGGGCTAGTCAATACATATTCTCCCATGGATAGCTTGATATAATTTCCAGAGCAATTTATTGTTCCTCCATTTGCAATCATCACTTGACACTCTGGTGCTGGATATAGGAAGCAATTCAATTCTTTTGCTACCTTACAATGAATAAAATTGTGGGTGCTTCCTGAATCAATCAACACTATTACCTTTTTCTTCTTGATTTGTCCTTCTATCTTGATGGTTTGAGGAGTGGTAATTCCCACCAATGCATTACAAGATATGGTCGGATTTACTTGTTCTTCATCTAGGCTTTGTTCCTGGAGTATATCCTCTTCTTTTGACCTTTCTTGCTCCTTTTCTTCTTCCTCTTCACAATCTATGTAGAATAATTTCTTCTCAGCACACTTATGACCTTTAGTGTATTTGCTATCACAACTGTAACAAAGCCCTTTTGCTCTTTTTTCTTCCAATTGTTGTGGTGTCAACCTTATAGGTTGTGGAAGACTAGGGGCAACAACACTTCCGTCTTTATAGTTGTGAGTGGTATGCTTCCTGGTTGCCATAATTTTGCTTTCCATTTTTCTTGCTAACCTGAATGCCTTCTCTAATGAATCAGGTTCCCAAAGGCGAACATCATGTTGGATATTATCCTTTAAAGACCCTATGAACACATCAATCCTATGCTCCTCTGGAATATCTTTTACCCTTATGTTCAATTTTTGGAACTCCTCAATGTGTTCCATTATTGAACCCTTTTGTTTGAGACTTATCAATTGGCTAGAAAAAGTGTTGCTTTGTGTATCCTCATAATGTGTTATCAATTCTTCCGTAAAAATTGCCCAAGTGATAAATTGTTTACAAGAGCAAAGCCATTGATACCATACAAACTGATTTGGTTCCAAATATAAAGTTATCATACGTACCTTTTGTGTGTTTTGCACATTATTGAGATCAAAGAATTGCTCCATCTGTAATATCCATGTGGCGAGATCCTTGCCATCAAACTTCCTCATATCGATTTTTGGAATATGTTGAGTCTTCGATCCAACATTAGAGTCTATGGAATCATGATTAACATTTCTTTTGTTCTCATCATGAGTTTCCTTTAGTACCCTTTCACCATTAGTGACCATTTCTTGTAGCAACTTATTCATATTTATCTTCAATTCTTCCATTTTATCATCCATGCCATCAATTTTAGCGTCCATGCCATTCACCTTAGCTTCCATGTCATCAATTTTAGCGTCCATGCCATTCACCTTAGCTTCCATGCCATCTATCTTAGCTTCTACGCCTTTCTTTAAACAATCCATCTTAGCTTCTACACCTTTCTTTAAACCATCCATCTTAGCTTCTACATCTTTCCTTAAACCATCCATCTTAGATTCTGTTGCTTTTTGTGCAAGTGACACTTGTTGCACTTGTTCTTGTAATTTTGATATATCATATAGCATTTCTTCTTCTTCATGAGTCATGCTAGAGCTTTCAGGTTCCTTACTAGGTGTTTGCATTTTCTTTCCTCGGGGCATCAGTTACCGATAATAATGCTCTACTAGCCCTTTGAATTCCTTCAAAATAAATTTTCAAACCACTCTTAAGCAAAAATTTAAAAGAATCTATACACTTTTTTTTCACTTTGTAGGAGCTCGATATTGCCTCTGATGTATCTCTGTACTTTCAGACCATCCAATTCTGAAATTTCAACCTGTGGTAGCCCTCTGTGTCCTCTTTCCAATGCCACAAGTCTGACCCAAATTGGATTCTCCAAGGAAGAGTTATGCGAAATCTCCCACAGTGACTTGATTATAGACTAGTTCAGTAGAGCGAACTTGTACGACGTGCCACGAGTCACTCTTTCAACCTTTGGATCTGAAAAATGCATAAAAGAAACTACAATCCGTCCTCTTTCTGTACCTTCTTACGAAATTTCAATCCGATCTCCAGAGAGAAAGTTATGACGATTTTCCCCAAGTCACCTGTTTGGAATGTAATTCAGGAGTCTGCAAAAAGACCAACTTCCTCAGATCATATCTTCACAAATATAGCGCGAAAAGCTCTGAAATTCGGACCTGAGGTTCAGCGCGATTTCTTCTCAAATGGGTTTTTTTTTGCAACTTCTGAAACGTCGCAAAAAAAAAGTTACAGCGAAAATGCCACGATGACCTGTTTGGAGCAGCGAAACCCTAGAATCCAAAGCTCTGATACTAAATGTTATGAAACCAGCTCAAGAAAAGATAGAAAAGATATATCAACGCCTTAGAATTCAGCCTCTTCGAGGGGGCAACCTCCTTTACTTTACATAAATGAACAATTCTTGGATTATTCAAATAACAAAACCTCCTTTCTATATATAGGAGTCTAAGGAGTCACAATATAACCCAGCCGACCTAACAATAATAATATAAAGCCACAAAAATAACAAAGAGGGATTCTATGGGGCACAGTAATAACAATATGGGGGCAATAGGGGCACAACAATATTAATAAGGGGTATAACTACAATAGTAATGGGGTAATCACTAGTATTATAGGGACCCAACAAAAAGTGACATTTCAAAGTGTTGATCCTTGTGGTTACTACTCTTGTTCTTCTTATCTTTGCGGTCATCTCAACTTTTACATACTGTAGATGGATTTTTAGGAGTCATACATGTCATGTTCTTCCAACATTGCAACCTCTAAAATTATGAAAACAATCAAATAGTAGTGTCTCGGATAGGGTACTAAATGCTTGAATAAATCCCTATTCAATCACCTTCTTTATCTGAAATATGCATCTAGTCTCTTTACACAACCAAACTGTTATGTAATGGTTTTGAATAACACTGTAAAAATATGCAAAAACTGTTAACTAGGGAATGTCTTTTAAGTTTTAACATAATCATCATTAACAAGATATATGAGGAGTCTCGGGTTCTAGCTTGAGTGGTTGGGAGCACAGTTCGTTCTCCCCTTTACCTAGGTTCAATTCCCGCAAAAGGACATGTTGGCCCATTGCGATAAGGCTAGAAGAGTAGACAATCCCTGGATAGAGGTGCACACCCCCGATGTGTCTCGGGATGCCTCGGCCATTGCTAAGTCATAAGTTTTTTGCTACGTGTTGGTTTGCAAGCCATTGGCACTAGCCTAAAAATTATAGTGACAGCCAATCGACCTTAAACTTAGGTCTCGCTCAGATAATCCCAATGAGCTACCAATTCCTATAAATCTAAAAAAACAAAAAATATGAAGAGGAAAACTTTTATAATTCAGAAAACTTATTACAAAATTAAATAATTATACTTAAAATTTCCTATAACTAAAATGCATTTTAAACCTATTTAAAAACCAATAATAAAATTTCACTCAACTTTTTTTAAAATTGTGTAAAAAAATTTAATAATAATAAATATAAATATTATACATTGTTGACACCTAATCTTCATGATTGGGGAATTTGTAAAATAAATAAATCAGGAATGTGAACAGTCATCGGAAGATGAACTGAACAATCACTCCTAATGTATAAAACAATAACATACCTATGGAATAAACACCAATCAGTTTTTCTGCCCTTGGAGAGTTACTGCCTGGCCTGACATGGTATCAGAGCCAGCTCCTTTCTTTAGCTCTTGTGCCTTGTAACTCCCTTGTCTGACTGAATACCTGCGCTCTGCTCCATATTCCATTACCTGCGCCCTGCTCCATACAGTACGTTGCCCATATATTCGTTGGTGTCAGTTGCCTGACATTTTCTCTCAATAAACCGCCCTCCAACCGTTATGCTTGGTAAATATCGCTAGTTGGCCTCCCTTCATACACTGTTGCTCTTTCCACGCTGATCACCAAACCAAAAAAAAAAACCTATGCTGCTGCTCTTCCCATAACTGTCACCACACTGTTGTATCAGCGCTCCATTGCCAGACATGTTGCACGCCAGCCGGCCTCCCTTTCGGATGTTGTCGGCTTTAGCTAGCATGCCCACAGAGATTTGCACCCATTCAGACACATTATGATGAGAAGACACAGGGAAACCTGCTACGAGCCTAAGCAGCATTGAAAATGCCAATTCCGAATTTATGATGGTGGTTTTGCCTTCAATGGCTGAACTGAATTGACAGAGATTATTCAATAGGTTTGATTCATCCAAATCAGTGAGTATTGAGATATAGGCGAAGGGAAGGTTGTCGCTGTTGGTGTCCACGCTCAATCTTTGTATGAAATCCTTGAAGACTTGTGCTTTTCACAGAGCAGGTTCATGGAACCAGTGCGTATCATGATCGCATCAATATAAAGGCCGAGACTGATTTGTACCTCCGCATATTGTGGGAATGCCATTGTTGTGTGGCTAAACGAGATAAGGCGCATCCAAAGAGGCCGAGCTCCCGAAGGAAGAAGCACTGCCATTGCACAATATTAAGAGATCACGCACCGCTGCTCCTCAGAGAAATCATCACGCCTGCGTGCTTCATTGTTTGGTAATGTAATATGTAATATTTTGTAATGGGCGTATATTACATGTGAAATGTAATGGGCATATATTACATTTAAAGGGTTGAAGTAATATGTAAAGCGTTGAAGCAATATGTAATATTTTGTAATGGACATATATTACATTTAAAAGGTTGAAGTGATATGTAATACGTAATATTTGAAATGCTGGATGCTTTTTATATCAAACATTGGAGGGATTTGAAGAAAATAAATTTGGAGAAAATATGTTGCATAAAGTTGTAGCTTGAAGTATTGACGTACATATTGGTATATGAGGAAGAGATTTGAAATCTTTTGAGAATGCCCTTTTGAGTACAATTTCACTGTATATCAGCAGAAGTATTTTTTCTATCAGCAGAAGTATTTTTTTTTTACAGAATGCATTCAATCATCTCTATGGTAGGAATAGTTCTCACTGGCAAGGAGAACTATCCTGAATGGTCTCGGATGATAAAACACACCCTCATCTTCAATGAGTTGTGGAAGGGAGTGTGTGTCGAAGAAGGAGACAATGACCCAGTACAGCCTACATCAAACAAAGAGCTCGTCATTTGGGATAACAAGAACAGCAAAGCATATGCATTAATCGTAGCATCTGTAAATGAAGAAGTAAGTCACCATATTTCATCATATTCAACTGCCTTTGAAGCTTTACAAAAGCTCAAAGAACTCTATGACTCACATTATGCACTTGAAGTTGTTCAGCTCATGATTAAACTCTTCACTCTTGAACTGAAAAATAATGATCCTCTTGCTCTTGCATCTGAAGTAAAATCCATAATGCATGATATCAAATCCACTAAGGTTGAGCTGGATATCCCTCTTATTGCTTTTCTCAAGGCACTCTATCCTACCTACTCCAATTATCTTGAGTCTTTACAAGCAAATGGAAATCTTAAAGATATAACCTTTGACTCTCTTGTGAAAAAGTTTGTTGAAAGAGAGAAAGCCTTTGGAAAGAAGACAGTCCCTGAATCTTCTGAAGAGACTGTGTGTCTTGCTCATAAAGAAAAGCATCCTGCTCAAGATTCTACAAGAGGAAGAGGTGGTCGAAGAGGAAGAGGAAGATACTTCAGAGGCAGGGGGGGCAGACATTCTCAAGGAGAAAAAGCAGATCTGCATTGCATTCGCTGCAAACGAAATGGATCACATGATGCTTCTACATGCAAGCTACCATGGGACAAAATTGAGCAGAAAAGAAACCAGCAGAAAGGTAAAACTGATGATACAGACAAAGGTAAAACACCTGAATCCGCTCACTATATTGAGGCACAATGTAACATTGGAGTAAATGAAGATTTGTTTAATGCTTCACTTGCTTCTTCGAAAAATGATTGGTTGCTTGATTCAAGAGCAACCTGTCATATGACTCATAGGAAAGATTTTTTTGAAAATTTCACTGACAATGTTGATGGAGCAGTATACTTTGCAGATCAGTCAAAAATCAAGCCATCAGGGCTTGGCACAATCAGGCTTAAACTGCCTGGTCTTCCAGACTTTCTTCTAGATCATGTTCTATATCTCCCACAACTCAAGAGAAACTTGTTGTCCTTGGTCCACATCCGCCAGCAAGGTCACTCCATTCATATGTTTGATGGCAAGCTTGAGGTAAGAAAAGCATCTGACCACTCACTTGTCATGAGGGGAATAGAAGAAGAAAGACTTCTCAAACTGCAAGGAACCTCTGCTCATGCACAACATTTCTCATATATTTCTCATCATGAAGAAGGTACACTTCCATCAAGTTTATTATGGCATGCTAGATTTGGACATTTAAACTATGACAGTCTCCGCTTATTGAAGAAAAATGGTGTTGCTGGTTTGCCTACAATTCCTAGGAAACATAAGCAATGTGATGTTTGCATTCTAGGAAAGCATAGCAAACAGTCTTTTCATGATTCACATTCAAGAGCACATAGGAAGCTTGAACTCATTCATTCAGATTTATGTGGTCCAATGCCTGTTCCTTCTGCAAATGGAAATAAATATATCATGACATTTATTGATGATTACACCAGAATGTGTTGAATTTATTTATTGAAGAACAAATCTGATGCTTTTCAAACATTCAAGAATTTTCATAAATGGATTGAAAATGATGCACAATCTCATATTGGGTCTATTCGCACTGATAATGGAAAAGAATATACATCAAATGAATTTGAAAACTATCTTCGCCAACATGGGATCAAAAATCAAACAACTGTGTCTTATAATCCCCAACAAAATGGTGTAGCTGAAAGAATGAATAGAACAATCTTGAATATGGTACGATCCATGCTTTTCTTCAAAAATGTAAAGATAATGTTTTGGGTTGATGTTGTTCTATGTGCTGCATATATAAAGAATAGATGTCCATCTAATGCTATAAGAAACAAGACTCCTTATGAATTGTGGTATGGACATGTTCCTTCGGTAAAACATCTCAGGATCTTTGGTTCCACCTGTTATGCTTTGATACCAAAGGTACATAGAAACAAACTTGGTGCTAGAAGTCGTAAATGTATCTTCTTGGGGTATTCAAACACCTCCAAAGCATACCGTCTCTATGATGAAGTAAATAAAAAGTTTGTTGTATCTAGAGATGTAATTTTTTTTGAATCATCCAAATCTGACAATGTTGTTGAGCGGCAACTTGATCGCTTGGATAGATTCGCAAAAACGAAATCATTTCAAGAATTTGATAATCAGATTCCACATCTTGAAGGGGGGATTCATATACTAGATCAACATGTGGAATCTTCTTCTGAAGAACAATCTCCCCTGCATGAAACTCCAACAACGGATGATGCTTTAAGTGATGTAATTGATAGAATTGGGAGACTCAATCTTGATTCAGTCCCAACTCAATCAACAGAGCAGCTTGGACCATCTCAGAAAGGTCCCCCAAAGTGGCTGACAAAGACACTTGAAAGTGTTCATCCTGATGAAATTGGAAAAACAGGAACCAGAAATTCAAACCGACAAAATGGAGGTGATGTAGATGACTCTAATTCACCTGTTGATATGGATGTTACTTATGATT
Source organism: Pinus tabuliformis (assembly GCA_031772625.1). Taxonomy (NCBI): domain Eukaryota; kingdom Viridiplantae; phylum Streptophyta; class Pinopsida; order Pinales; family Pinaceae; genus Pinus; species Pinus tabuliformis. The sequence goes on along the minus strand of CM062820.1, from coordinate 1,584,477,526 downwards.
GTGAATTGAACTTGTCTACAGATTTTGAACCAACTTCCTTCAAAAAAGCTGCTTCTCATGATGAATGGAAAGAAGCGATGAAAAAGGAGTATGATGCCCTCATAAAGAATGGCACTTGGAAGCTGGTTGATCCTCCATTTGGAACCAAACCAATTGGTTGCAAGTGGGTCTACAAGAACAAATGCAAAGCTGATGGCTCACTTGACAAGCACAAAGCTAGGCTTGTGGCAAAAGGCTTTGCACAGAAGGAAGGGGTCGATTATGAGGAAACTTTTGCCCCCACAGCAAAATGGGCCACCATCCAGACACTCTTTGCACTAGCTGCTCAAAACGGTTGGAAAGTCCATCAAATGGATGTAAAAACTGCATTCTTGAATGGAGATCTAAAAGAGAATGTTTTTATGTCCCAGCCTGAAGGATTTGTTGTGAAAGGACATGAACATAAAGTATGCAAACTTGTGAAGTCCTTGTATGGCCTCAAACAAGCACCGCGAGCCTGGTATGAAAAACTAACTGAGCATCTTCTGAAACTCAACTTCAATCATTTTGATCTTGATGATGCAACTTTATTTGTCAAGAAAGTTGGCAAAACAGTTGCGTATCTTGTGGTATATGTAGATGATCTTTTAATGACAGGGAACAATGAAAGCTACATTGCATCCATAAAGAAGGAATTAGGGAAAAGTTTTGAAATCACTGATTTGGGCTATGTTCATTACTATCGTGGCATTGAAGTAACCCAACATCCAAAATCCATATTTCTTTCTCAAAAGAAATACATTGGAGATTTGTTAAACAGATTTGGCATGACAGAGTGCAATCCTCTTTCTACTCCAATGGAACAAAACTTAAAGCTCACATCTATTGAAGGAAAGGAATTTGAGGATGCAACAAAGTATAGACAGCTTGTAGGAAGTCTCATCTACCTCACTACTACCAGACCAGACATTTCATTTACTGTTGAAATCCTCTCTAGGTTCATGCAAAAGCCTTGTGAGGGACATTGGTCTGCTGCAAAAAGAGTTCTAAGGTACTTGAAGGGAACTCAAGACCTTGAAATCAAGTATACACAGGTGGACGACTTCAGCTTGATTGGATACTCTGATTCAGACTTCGATGGAGACAAAGAAACTGTGGTATCTACTTCAGGATATGCTATGAGTCTTAGATCAGGAGCTGTCTCCTGGAGATCACGCAAACAATCAGTTCCAGCAGATTCCACAACTGAAGCAGAATACGTGGCAGCAGCTGAAGCAACGAAAGAAATTGTGTGGCTCAGGAAAATTCTTGAAGATTTGCAGGTAAAACAAGTACAATCAACTCCACTCATGATTGATAACACCTCTGCAATAAAGTTGGCCAAGAATCCAAAGTTCCATGATCGAACAAAGCATATCAATACTAAATATCATCTGATTCGACATCATGTTGAGGCCAAAACAATCCATCTCCGTCATTGTTCCACAAATGAGCAAATTGCAGACATCTTCACCAAAGCACTTGGAAAGGAAAAGCTTGAACGATTCAGAATGATGCTTGGACTCACCAACATCCCTTCAGATTAAGGGGGGGATGTTGACACCTAATCTTCATGATTGGGGAATTTGTAAAATAAATAAATCAGGAATGTGAACAGTCATCGGAAGATGAACTGAACAGTCACTCCTAATGTATAAAACAATAACATACCTATGGAATAAACACCAATCAGTTTTTCTGCCCTTGGAGAGTTACTGCCTGGCCTGACATACATAATACTATATAACATAACTCATTATACTTACCCATAACTATAAAATTTAAATATCTAGAATAAATTATTAATAATAATAATCCCCTCCCCTCCCCTGAATAATTTTGAGTACAATCTAACCATTGCGCATACAAATACACATCTCCATCCCACCGTTCCCTGTCCAACGGGCAATTAAGGCAATTATGAATGTGTTGGAGGACCATCTAATACAAGCTCTTCAACCACTCGCCCAAATGGGGTACTGACCTTCAAATTAACTATTTATCTCACCACTTTGCCATATTGTTGTTTGCTATATACTCTGAATCCATGATCAATCAAGTGTTTTTAATTTCTATTCTATTGCTTTTCCCATTAATGTTGTACGTGCGCGAGAATACAATCAAAAGGCCCCAAAGGGCTGTAGAGGAGATTAGCCATTTACTTTTCATCCGCATCATTTAGGAGTGAATTTGGTTGCCTAATCAGATTGTTATTTCTCTGAAAATCATGGAAATTCAGGTAAGATTTGATCAAATCTGACAGGGATTTTTGTAAATCCAGGTTACAGCTATAAAACTTCAAGATTTACCTAGAGGTTTCTAATGGTGCTGAATCTATTTCCACCATCAAAAACATGATTCAAACACTACTATTGCAAGATTTTTTGAAATATTTTTGTTCGGATTCCAGCCACATTTGACCAGGCAATTCCTCTGCCTCGGTAGATGACGCTTAATCAAACACCTTCAAATGAAGAAAAATACAATAAATATCATGCGCTGGAGATTTGAAGTATGAGGGGTTAATGGCCAGCATACAACTAGTAGCCCGTCTTAGCAGAGTTAAGTCTCAATATTTATTTATTTTTACATTAAAAGTATGTTTGGCTAGTTGTCACTACCTGGGACGGTAAGATAGTTGTTTCACTGGGATGTTATCTCCTCTACTCGGTTTGAAATCCTAGGGGGGCACACCATGACCGGTCAATAAGGCTGGAAGGATAGGCATTGGAGTTTGGGATCCCACCTCTGGTCTTAGGCTAAATTATGAGTTTTTGATATATGTGGCTTGCCAGTTGTTGCATATATGTAGGGAGTTTGCTAGTTGCCATCAATTTTAACCTATATATATATATATATATATATATATATATATATATATATATATATATAGCTAGTTGTACTCTAATTGTTCTATGTTTTGGAGGTTTTTTGACGGTATGTTTTAGTCAAATTTGAAATTAGTCCAAATTTGTAGGAATTACACGCACAATTAGAGTGCTTTGGGTTTTTCAAGGTGCTTAATCCATTTATGTACTTAAAAATAAATTTTAGATAACAGAAAACACGATTTGATGAAAAAATGTTTCAATATATTCTAGCCAAAAACTTCAAAATATAAAATAGTTAGAAAACACTATATAAAATATATATTTAAATTTATATCTATTTTCAAGTATTTTAAAAAATTATATGACTTATATAATTATTTGAGTAGTTTGGTGAACCATTCGTTTGCTGTAAACTAAATTACCATCTTCAAAATCATATTATAACTAACTCATTTATAAATTAGTTTTATCTAATATAATAGTGATAACTAATCCAATTTACATATATGTATGGGTTTTTCTCATAAATATTAACTCAATTTAAGGTATCAAACCTTGATGCAGTTATAACATTAATAGGTTTTCATCAATTCATTATTTTCTTAAGTTCTTTTACATCAAATTCCATTATTATTTTATCTTACATTTATCTATTACTTAATTTAATAATAATTAAATTAAAGATTTATTTAAGTTATTAAATTTTAATTTTTTTCCTTTAGTCTAACTTATAGCTAAATAGTCTTTTTCACAAGAATCCAGTGATATGATTTCAAACAAGAATGTGATTTTTAGTATTTGAGTAGTTTGGTGAACCATTAGTTTGTTGTAAACTAAATTACCATCTTCAAAATCATATTATAACTAACTCATTTATAAAATAATTTTATCTAATATAATAGTGATAACTAATCCAATTTATATATATATATGGGTTTTTCTCATAAATATTAACTCAATTTAAGGAATCAAACCTTGATGCAGTTATAACATTAATAGGTTTTCATCAATTCATTATTTTGTTACATTCTTTTACATCAAATTCCATTATTACTTTATCTTACATTTATCTATTACTTAATTTAATAATAATTAAATTAAAGATTTATTTAAGTTATTAAATTTTAATTTTTTTCGTTTAGTCTAACTTATAGCTAGATAGTCTTTTTCACAAGAATCCAGTGATATGATTTCAAACAAGAATGTGATTTTTGGTTGTTTAAAATACATTTTTGAATATATTTTAAAAACTTTAGTTTTTAAAAATCACTAGAAAAAAATGTCGTGAAAAAAGTCATTTCCTCTATAATAAATTAGACTACACTTTTTCTTTTAGTTATCAATAACTAACTAGAAATAAGAGTCGGGTATTGTGATAAGGCTCTTCAAATTCAACTTTATAAAAAAAAAGTAAGTTTGCATTTCGAATGTTGATTTATGTTTAAAAGATCATTATAAAGTCATAGAATGGTGGTGATTTAATTAAATTTAATATTTTATTTTATTTTATTTGACAATAAATTATAATATATTTTTGTTAAGATATTTTAAATTTTATTTTATTTAAAAAAAATGTTTATTAGTTTATGTGAGTTTTGAGATGGTAGCCATGACTCAAGGGCATTTAAGTCGTCAAAACTCCCTGAGCATCACACCCAGCCACACCATGGCATCATCTTAGTGCTAAGAAACTGGATTCGTTGAAAAGGGACCACGTGTCTGAATCCCGCGAATCGGACACGATTCGTTGGGGATTCGAATCCCAGAAGGGGACACGTCGTGTCCTAAAGAGACACGTACAAATCCCGTACATGTCCCGTTAGGACACAACGTGTCCCAATTTTGGGATTCGAATCCCCAAAAATGAAACCTGCGGGCATAAAAAAGGCGTTGTTCTTTATGTTTTTTACCATTTCTCTCTTTCAGTTTTGCATACATTGAGCTGTGGGCAAGGAGCTAAGGGTTTGGAGCAAGGAGCTAAGGGTGTGGAGCGTTCGGCAAGGAGATTCAAGCACCAGGTAAGTGCATTTCATCTCTATTTTTTTGCATTTCTATTACAGCAGTTTGTATATGATTTTTTTTTACAAATTTGTGCATGTTTTGTTTTTTTTTTTACAGTATTCATGGCTCAATCAAGGGCAACAGTTAGGGGGCAAAGGAAGAGGAAGAATATCTCCATTGGAGATTCCCCTCTTCCCCCAATATCATCAGAGTCTGCTGCAAGTAATGTTGAGGGAAGAGGAGGACCTAAAGACAGCATTGAAAAATATCCCTTGTGGAAATATGTCACAAGAGAGGATGGGACAAGCACCAAGGGGAAGGGAGGAGGCAATGTGCAATGGAAATGCAACTTTTGCCACATTTCTTTCAAAAGCACATATTACCGTGTGAGAGGCCATTTGTTGGATTTACCAGGTTGTGGAATTGGAGCTTGTAAAGTTGTTCCTTTACAAAAGAGGAAAGAAATGGAAAAGGAGTTCATTGTTGGTATGGAAAATATGGCTGCAAAGTCAAGAAAAACCAAGAATGAAGACCCCCTTCCATTTTTGAGGAAAGGCACCACCAAATTTCCATTTGAGAGTTCTATTGGGGGACAAGCAGCAAAAAGAAGAGCAATTACACTTGGTCCAATGGACAAGATTTTTCAAAAAGAGAAACGGGAAGAGCTTGATCTCACCATTGCTTTCTTTTTCTATCAAAACTTCATATCATTTAATGTTGCACACTCACCTCTATTTATTGAGATGTGTCGAGCTCTAACTCACGAGTCTCCGTCATGGTATGTGCCTCCTAGTTCAGAGAAGCTTAGAACCACATTGTTGACGAAGGCAAAAAAAGAGGTGCAAAAAATGCTTGAGCCTATTGTAGCATCATGGCCAACATCTAGGGTTAGAATTGTTTCTGATGGATGGACAGATCCAGCACGACAGCCAATCATCAACTTCATGGTGTCTTCCTTGAATGGTCAAGTTTTCTTGAAAGCAGTGGATACACTTGGAGAATACAAAGATGCACAATTTATGGGTGAGTTATTTATTAAAGTTATTGAAGATGTAGGTGTTGATTCTTGTGTGCAAATCATTACAGATAATGCACCTGTTTGCAAGGCTGCTGGCATGATTGTGGAAGCTAAATATCCACAAGTGTTTTCGACACCTTGCATTGTCCATTCATTGAACTTAGCATTGAAATCCATCACTTCTGTGCTTTGGATTGGTAACATTGTTGAGGATGCACGACATATCCGTAACTTTGTGCAAAATCATACAAATGCCCTCACTATCTACAAGGAGTACAATAATCTATCATTGTTGAAGATCATTGATACACGGTTTGCCTCTTCATACATGATGTTGAAGAGGTTGAGGGAGGTCAAGACCGCTCTTGGGGCCATGGTTATTTCTGAGTTTTGGTCTTTTTGGAGAAAGACAGATCAAGTAGCCTCTAAAAGAGTGAAGGACACAGTGCTAGATGATGCTTGGTGGGAGAGGGTAGATCTAACTATTCAGATCATGGACCCTATCATTTCTTTGCTTCGATTTGCAGATACAAACAAACCCTTCCTAGCAGAGGTTTATGAGAGATGGGATTCCATGATTGAGTCTGTGAGGAGCATTATTCTACAAAGCGAGTGCCCCGAGTATGAGGCATCACTAGAGGCCTTCTGTGGTACTATACAGGATATTCTTGTCAACGGATGGGACAAGAATTGCACACCTTTACATTGTTTGGCTCACTCATTAAACCCAAAATACTACAACCATGAGTGGCTGAATGGTGGACCTTCCTACAGATTCCCTCCTCACATGGATGGTGAAATCTCACAGGGGAGGAAAGATGCATTCAGGCGAGTTTTCTAAGACAGAGCATCCCTTGATGAGGTGGAGGATGCCTTTGCAGAGTTTTCCACTGGCACTGGTCGATTTGCAGGATATGATGTGATTAGAGACAAGGGGGCTAAGAAGCCCTATTCTTGGTGGGCAAATCATGGGGCAACAAGCCCTCCTCTTCAGCAGTTAGTCATGAGGCTCCTCTCTCAGGTGACTTCATCCTCTTGTTGTGAGAGGAATTGGAGCACATATGGGAATTTGTATAGTGTGAAGAAGAGCAAGCTTGAGCAGTCCAGGACAGAGACAATGGTGTATGTGCACACCAACCTTCGTCTTATTTACAGGTAGAGGGAAGAGTGGTTGAGGGGAAAGACACATGTGGGATGTCTTTCCTGATGATATGGGTCTCGACAACAGTGTTGAGTTGGCATTGGCCAACATGGATCTCAATGATCCAGTGCTAGAGCCTGTTAGATTTGATGACAGTGATATTTTCGAGGGGTCATCCTCCACACGAGCAGACACAGAGGCGACTATGGATACAGGGGAAGAAGACGACGCAGAGGAGAGCAGCGGTGACCATGATGATGAGGACATTGACGCTGATTATGATGATGACTATGAGGATTGTTGACTCATGAGTCATGGGCTCCAGCTACCTATTGCCTTGAGGCTTGTATGCCTGTAGTTGTTTTATATTTTCTATTTCTATTTGCCATTGCACTACCTAGGTAACACATTTTGATTTGATGACTTATTGAGAAAACTACAATTGCCAGTGTCTTTATCTTGTAACTGTAAGTTGTCTTTCATTTATGAATCATGATTTATCATTTTATGTGACATGTTGATGTATTTGAATTTGGTATGTACTATGCATGCTAATTGCTATAATGTTACTATTACTAACTTACTTTGTAAACAATAAAACTAACATCTAGATGATCTATGTTTGAAATCAATGAATTTGTATCATTAATGAGAATTTATATAAGAAATATCTAGTTTTTAATATATATATATATATATATATAACGAATCCTAGGTGTCCTGTTCCGGGGTCAACGTGTCTGAATCCGACTCTCGAATCCCCGTATCCTATGAATCTCGAATCCCCGTGTCAAGTGACTTAGTCTTAGTGTTGTTGGATTTTTGCCCACGGAATTTGGAACCAGCTACCTTTACACTATGGAGTGTATTAAAAAAACACTATACCACTGTCTACTCTACACCAAATAGACTATATTTTTTAAATTTTCATTAAAAAATGTTTTATTTTTATTTTTCCAAAATAAAATATTTGAAAAAACAAAAATTTTATTTTAAATATGACATTTCTGTTATTGTTTTACACGAAAGGTAATGTTTTTAACAAGAAAAAATAAAAAATCAAGAAAAATGTCAAAAAAAACCAAAATTTATATTATAATGACTTTCCGTCCACATAGATATATATCAATGGAGAAGTTTTTAGTGCGACTGAGGTGAAATCTTGATTTGTGCTACTTAAACTGGTTTTTTCACTGTATATATGGATTCAGCACCCTAAAAAACACATAGGGCACTTTGATTGTGCAGGGGTTACCTATCAAACTTGTGATTTCAATAAATTCTTGTGTAATTTTAAAGAAATTAAACTTAAAAACCCACAAAAAAAAACTTCCAAAACATCACAGTAAAAACAACTTGTATATCAATTTTAATAACAAAATAATCTGCAACATTATTAGGAGAGAATAATCCAATCAGAGAAACGTAAGTTTTTGAAGGCTTCATTCAACTCACATGGCATGAAATGGAGCTCGTTAAAGACCACAGACTTGGGGTCGTTGGGCTTCAATGCCAGCTGCACCCAGCCGAGATCACCAGTGGGGAACTGAATAATTCTGTGGTCAAGAGAATTGGGATGCCATATACCGTCTTGCAGACTGTGCTTGAATTCATACATGGCCCATGGCCCGCTCTCCCAGTTGATATCGGGCCCTTCCCCAGTGGTTTCATACCACTGATTCCTGTGATACAGATGCACGCGCTCTTCGTCCACAGGCCACAGGGATCTCACGGACTTGTAGGTTTTCACAATATCAGGGCCCTCAGTAGGCTTCCACATGGTCCACAGACCGTGCCAGTGCTTCCAGTGGTGTCGCGAGTTCCATTCCCACTGATCATGTGGAGTGAGCTGCTGCACAGTCTCTTCCCCAACTGTCTCCCCCAATGCCCCCGGAATCGACATGGCATTTATTATTTTGCTGGGACGGGGATTCAATCTCCGGTTATCTGGGCTGTCTGATTTCAATGCCTTTGACAGAAAATGCAATAACATTTATTATGGCACGAACGAATTGCAGGTTTTGTAAACTTTTCAGTCAAGGAAATGGATGAAATAATTTAATTACCTTGGAGACGAGAATGCCAGTTAGCGCAGAAACTAATGAAGACCCAGTTCTAGTTTTGCCGCATTCAATAAAACTTTCCTTGTGGGTTGGTCCACAGAGGAGCTGCAAAGGGAATATGGGACTGGGAATTGTTGTGATTGATATTTGCATCACCAGTGTACTGGCTTCTGGTGACACAAATGGCTTCTGGTGACACAAATGTCACAGGTGAATTGATCGAATAATAGAAAGTAGTGTTTATGGTTGATATGATCCAGTGCTTTTATGTTCAGTATTGTTGCAGGCACCTTATCCAAAACCTGAGGACCCGTGCCGTGCAATTAAAGATGATCTTCAGTATTGTTGCAGGGACATTATCCAAAACATGAGGACCCGTGCCGTACAATTAAAGATGATCATCTTGGCTCCTCCATTTTCCAAGATTCTGATTATATAAGGTTGATATCCTTATTTCGGATTAATCATATTGTCAAGATTTGGTCGACGTTTGGAACCAATAAATGTGGTTTACACTGAGAACAAAATGAGAAATCAATCAATTTAAGGAAATAAATAGCAAAGATGCATCACTGCCCAAAGTTATATTTATTTTAATATTATAAATGGAATAATAATATTAAATATTGTAATGAAGAAATCATAAATTAAATCATCTATAACTAATTGATTAAATAATGTAATTTTATTAATAATTTAATATTATTAATTTTTATAATAATATTATTGTAATATTATTCTTATTATTATTATAATTATAGAGATTAATAATATTAAAATTATTAATTTAGAATTATTATTATATTACTTTAAATTCATTTATAATGCAATATATTTATTTCTATAATAATAAAATATAATAATTTTAATCTATTATTTTAATATTTATAAAGATAAAAAGACTATAATTGGAATATGGTAATAGTTAAATAATATGTTGATGGTATTCATAGTAAAATTATTAATTTAGAAATATTATTATAATATTTTGAATTCACTTATAATTCAATATATTAATTTCTATAATAATAAAATATAGTAATTTTAATTCATTATTATTCCGTGTGGCGCATGGTAATAACGTATTCAAAATGTATTGATTTTATTTTTCTGATGTGAACATTATAAAAAAATTTATTTATTTTTTAAGTTTTTTTAATTTATTTTTTCTCAATTTTGATTGGATAATTTACTTGGGAGTCGTCTAATAAGGCGGAGGAATTGCCCGGATAGCCAAAAGTGGTCGGAATCGGGGAAAAAAATTCAAAAAATCATGTAGAGATAGTGTTTGAATCGTGTTTTTGATGGTGGAAATAAATTCAGTACTATCAAAAACGTTTAAGACACCTAAAATTTTGAAGTTTAACAACTATAACTTGGATTTACAAAAATCCTTCCTAGAATTTCTGTAAATATGTCTGGAATTTCTATCTTTGTGGGAAACTCCTCCGCCTCTCCTCCGCCTCATTAGACTAGACGATTGACTTGAACTCTTATTTTCACAATCATTATATTTGCGAAAATAAGAGTTCAAGTCAATCGCGTAGTCTAAGGACGCCATAGATGGAAAGGATCTGCCATATATGTGAGAATAAAAACATCGAGGATGAAAATCACTTCCTCTTAGAGTGCCCCGCGTACAACCACATTAGATCTCAGTTTCACAATCTTTGTTACAACACTGACCTTCCTAGCCTTTTACAATGTCAAAATTATAGTGAGCTTGGGAGGCTTTTCTCCAAGCTTTTTGAGCATAGGGATAAAATCTTAAATCAAAATAAATAATTTGTTTCTTTAGGTCTAATAGACCAATGTTTAGTCTTAACCAAAGTTAACCACAAAATTTATGCTTCCTTCTATTTTGATATGGTACAGAAAAGTGTGGCCTAACTTGGAGCATATGACACCTGCCATTGAAGAACTAAAAAACAATTTATTTGTTTCTTCCCTGTTTGTTTCGTGATAGTTTGTGGGTCACACTGACAAACAGATACATTCGCTGTCGCTGTAGCTGTGAGTAGGTGGATTGGTATGCCTCATTAAATAATATAGAATTAATACAAAAGTCAATTATTTGGCAAAGGTACAATTATGGACATTAAATTTGACCTACCAACAACGTCCTTTAATGCAATATTTTAATTTTATATCACGTCATATCTTCTATTGTGATATTTTAATTTTATATTACTTAAGTAAATTGAATACGTTCCTTATGTTATAGAATAATTTTTATTTAATTTTATATTATTTAATTAAAATTGAATATATTTTTTTGTTTGGAAATAGTTTTTATGACATATATATTTTTATTTGTGCCAATGTGAAATTTTAAAAGTAAAAATAATACATATATTAAATTAATTTATTATTAATTTGAAATATTTTTTTAAATGTGTATTTTAATTATTTATATTTTATTTTAATTATTTTTGAATAAATTTTGTTTTTGTTAAAAAAAATATTAAAATTATAAATTTAAATGGTTTACAAAATATTTAAATAAAAGAAAATTATAATTTTTAAAAAGTTTTAATAAAAAATTAACACATAAAATAATAAAATTAGATGTCTTGATCTAAGGGTATCTAAGTCATCAAAATCATCCAAAGATTGCATTTGACATGGGTCACATAACTCTTTGCATGACTAGACTTTCACTCACACAATTTCAAACCAAAGACTTTTACACATAAAGTGCTTTAAGAGAATATCCATTATTTTTAAATAAAATTTATTTCTATTTATCTCAAATATGATTGATTGAAATGTCTCCCTTCTTATTGTGTAATGACGGCAAGAATTGACTTTAGTGTACTCTATTATTAATTACTATGTATTATATCACTAATTACTATCTACAATAAATATAAATAATTTGAAAAATAACATTATATATTAATTACTATGTGCCATAAACACAAATGGTTTGTAATTAAATTCAAAAATTCCATTTTTCCATTGGTGTAAAATATTGAATAGACCATTTTTTTGGACTTTATTTTTTAATTTACAAAAAAATAATTTTAAAAATATAAATTTGAAAAAAATATGTAAAAATAACATGTGTTCAATTTGTACAACTCTGATTATATCAATCTATACTCTAATGACATGACATGTGTACTATAATCTGAGCATTATATAATGTCATCATTCAATATTAAAGAAATAGTTATTAACTTGTTATCATTCTATTCAATATATATATAACATTTACCAACAAAAAAATGTTTAATTATATTAAAAAAATTAATAAAAAAGAATTAAACAAATATTCATATAACTCATTTTACAATTTTATTATTGTTTGGAGTACATACAACATATCATGACATTAAAATATTTTATTGAACTAAGTGGCAAAGAACGCTATGCGGCCTTGTTTTAATACCTATAAAGATAAAAATATTATAATTGGAATATGGTAATTTGTTAAATAATGTATTGATGGTATTCTTATTATCTTTATAGAGATTAATAGTATTATTAATTTTAATATTTTAAATTCAATATATTAATTTCTATTATTTTAATATTTATAAAAATCAAAATAAAAATTATAACTAGAAGGAGGAAAACTAAACGCATTAAAAAGGAGGATGGTTGATGATAATTTTAGATCAGAAATAAACTCCACCAGCAAACAAAGAAAATTAATACTGGATCAAGGGGGATAAAGCCTGAAGACGAGAAGGGAGATCCAGCAAGAACGGAAAGGGGAGAGGAGAGGTAAGGGAAGAAGGGTCAAGAGGAGAGCGTTGGAATCCAACTTTTACTTAATTTCCAGCCATCATCCCTATTGATGTTTTTGGCATGCCTCTCTATTTCAATCGCTTCTCTGAGCAATTTGTGGACCATCTTTCTAGCAGTGGAAGTTACATCAAGCTCAAGAAGAATCCCATTAAGTCTATTTCGAAAGAGGTAGCATCCGCTATTAAAGCAAATTCCTCTCTTCTTCCTCTTTCCCGGAAGCTCATCGAAAGCAATCCCCTTACCCCTAGAATCTATGACCTTCCAAAGATTCATAAACCTGGGGCCCCTTAAGGCCTATTGTTAACACAATAGGTGAACCTACCTATCTTCTTGCGAAATTCCTTGCCCAAAAACTCAAGCCTCTTGTTGGTCGCACTGAGTCTTTCATTAAAGACTCTGCCTCCTTTGTTCAAGAGTGGAGAGATATCAAATTAGAGCCTAGAGATTTGTTGGTGAGTTTTGACGTTGTATCCCTATACACCAAAATCCCCATCCAAGAGGCCATTGATATCATTAATCACATCACCGATGAAAACACTACCAAGCTTGTCGGCCTCTGCCTCACCTCAACTTTCTTCAGTTTCCAGGGTGAGTTCTATGAGAAAACTTGCGGTGTTGCGATGGGCTCCCCTCTTTCCCCTATCGTAGCAAACTTGTTTATGGAAGATTTTGAGACCAAGGCCTTAGCCTCCGCTCAATTTCGCCCTAAAAAATGGAAGAGATTTGTTGATGACACCTGTGTCATCTGGCCTCATGGTCGTGAGAAACTTGATCTATTTCTTAACCACCTTAATTCTCAATCAGAATCCATCAAGTTCACAATGGAAATTGAGGAGAATGGTCGCCTTCCCTTTCTCGACATTCTCCTTTCTAGGAGGGATGATGGTTCCGTCTATCACCAAGTTTTTCGGAAGAAGACCCACATGGAACAGTATCTCCATGCCAGTTCTCATCACTTCCTTGCTCAGAAATTCGAGGTTCTCAGCACTCTTGCTACTCGCACTCTAAGAATCTCTGATGATATCCACCTTGATCAAGAGAAATCTCATCTTTTTGAAGTTTTTAAAAATAATGGGTATAGCAGGCCCGAGAGCCTCAAGGCCTTTCACAAAGCCAGCAAAGTGCCTAGAGTAAAACCCGCCCGTGTTGATCCTATCGCCAAGGTCCATCTCCCGTATATCCAAGGGACCACAGATAGGATTGCCCATATCCTTAAAAAGATGAATGTCTCTTCTTCTTTCAAACCTCTCAAAACCATTAAAAATTCCCTTAGATCCATTAAAGACCCTATTGACCCTAAAGACACAAAAGGGGTCTACCTTATTCCCTGCTCCTATGGTATACCTTACATTGGAGAGATAGGTAGGTCTATTAAACAAAGATTCGATGAGCATGCAGGTGACATTAGACACAATTTATCTCGCACATCAGCCCTTGCCGAACATTTTTTGAAATCGAAACACCATGTCTGCATTGAAGAATCCAAAATCATTGCCAGGGTTGACCATTTCCACCATAGGGAACTCATGGAAGCGATTAAAATAGAGAGGCATGCCAAAAACCTCAATAGGGATGATGGCTGGAAATTAAGTAAAAGTTGGATTGAAGCTCTATCCTCTTGACCCTTCTTCCCTTCCCTCTCCTCTCCCCTTTCCGTTCTTGTTGGATCTCCCTTCTCGCCTTGAGGCTTTATCCCCCTTAATCGAGTATTAATTTTTTTTGTTTGTTGGTGGAGTTTATTTCTAATCTAAAATTATCATGAGCCATCCTTTTTTTTAATCCGTTTAGTTTTCCTCCTTCCAGTTATAGTTTTCATTTTTATTTTTATAAATATTGAAATAATAGAAATTAATATATTATTAAAATTATTATATTTTATTATTATAGAAATTAATATATTGAATTACAAGTGAATTCAAAATATTATAATAATATTTCTAAATTAATAATTTTTAATATGAATACCAACCATACAATATTTAACTAATTATCATATTCCAATTATAGTCTTTTTATCTTTATAGATATTAAAATAATAGATTAAAATAATTATATTTTATTATTATAAAAATTAATATATTGAATTATAAGTGAATTTAAAACATTATATTAATAATTTTAATATTATTAATATCTATAATTATTTTTTCTAACTAAATTAAACAATTTAACAAATTATGGGCAGTGATGCATCCTTGCTATTTATTCCCTTAGATTTATTGATTTCTCACTTTGTCTTTAGGATAAACTGCATTAGCTAGTTCGAAACGTTGACCAAATCCTAATGATGTGATTAATCTAAAAGACTGTTATTTAAAATATGTTTTTGAATATAAAACTTGATTTAGCATTTTTAAAATATTTTGAGATACCTAATAAATTTTAAGTAAAATTGAAAGGAAAATATATTTTCAAAAACATTAATATATAGAAAAATATATTCTTAATTCAAAATCTATCAAGGGTCTAAAAGGATCAAATTTGTTAGGTGAAAACCTCTTTTCTGAGTGCAAAACCTAAAGAAAAGATTGCACCTCTAGAAATTTGATCCTTATCGAAGCTTTCATAGATCCAGAGATCGAGAGATGGATCTAGGCTAGTTTAATTATTAATTATTAATTTTTTTAATTAAATTTTTATTTTTATATAATTTCAGTGAGTCAACATGTTTTAATTAATAATTTTATTTTTTTATTTTTTTATGTAATTTGACCAGTCAAAATGTTTAGATAACATAATATAAATGGACATTACAACAACTCTTCCATACTGGGATGGAGAGTGTCCTTGGCCCAAAAAAAAATTATAAAATATTTTGATTGTGAAATGAAAATGGATTTTGGGCATGTGGTATTGATAAGCCATGGTATGGTATGGTTAATAATATCCATGGTAAAGTGGGGTGAGTATCCATGGTTAAAGTCTTGTTAATTGTAAGTATTATTTTGATTGTGAAATGAAAGATGGTTTGTGGACATGTGGCATTGATGAGCCATCATATTGACCCATGGAATGGTATGGTTAGTAATATTCATAGTAAAGTGGCCATGAATATCCATGGTTAAAAATCTTGTTATATTGCAAGTATTAAGTTGTTTTTGTGCTTAATAATGAAATTTAAATATGGTTACAAAATTATTATCTTAATTTATATGATGAAATGAATCTTAATTTATAGCTACTATTTATATCTTATATATTTTCATGTGATATAGGTGCAGATATATCTCAAAAGTAATTATAATATTTTTTCTTTTAAATTTAATAAAAAATGTTATAAAGTTAAATTCAAATAAAATACTTATAATATATTTCGAGTGTGAAATGAGAGATGGTTTTTGAGCATGTCGTATTGATGAGCCATGGTATACACTCATGGTATTGTAACAAAGTCTATTTACAAGTTAATAATATCTATGACAAAGTAAACATATTGTTATATTGTAAGTTTATGTGCTTCTTAATTAAATTTAAATATGGTTACATAATCGAAACGGGTCCGCCAAAAATTTCTCTTATGTAATTTCTACTGAAAGAATTTGCTTAATTCATTATGGATCACAAAAAATCATTATTCTATTTTATAAGGTAAAATGGATCTTAACTTATTGTTGTTACTTATATATTTTAATGTAATATGTATATTATGATTTTTTTAATCTAAAAAGTTATTTGTAATTTTATTAATAAAAACAAAATTACAATGTAACAAATTTGAATTTTATTATTTTGATTACTTTTAACTTTCTAAGAACACTATAACTTCTCCCTTGGGCTCTATATTAATTTTAACTCACATGTAAATGTTTACCAATTTATGTATTATAAATTGGACATATTAATATAAATTCAACATATTAAGCCAATATGTAAAAATGTTTACAAACTTTCTTACATTACATCTACATGGAATTAGAGCACCTCTAAATCATATAACAATAAGTTACATCCTAATAAAAGTTTGGAAAAGAATAATTACTCTATTTAAAAAAAAACAAAAACAAAAACTAATCAACAAAATAATTCCATAAAAATATGTGCTTTAATCTTAGATAAATATGAATAGAGTTACATAATTTTGTTTAGTTGAAAGAACTTCTATACTTAAATAAATATTTATTTTTTTTAATTATTTTAATAAACATGTATTTATAAGCCCTTAGGGGAGCTTAATTCAGGATGGTCGTGAAAATGAAACATTATGTTTGAGGTTGGGGCTCAAATCCCTCACTTGTGGTAGCAATTGGAATCGAGACCAACCCACTTACCTATTTCTCTAAATACAAAAACTAAAAAATAAAAAACATATCTTTATATAAAATAATTATGTGTTATTACAAATATTATGTGTAAAATCATATAATAACGAAAACCTTTAAAAAAAAAAAATTATGCCCATGGGAGCATATAGCAACACGATGTTCTGTTGGGCACTTTGTGGTGTAAAGGTCACCAGTTCAAAACTCTGTGAGCAAAAATCCAATCATGCTAAGGGCTAGTATGGCACAGGTTGAGTGCGATCCCCATGTGATTTTGACGGCTTAGATGCCCCTAGGTCATGGCTACTCAAGCCACATGCTAGGCATGTCAGTCATCTTAGGACTCACATAACCTAGCAATCAAAAAAAATGTTTTTTTTACAAATCTCAAATTTGAAACGAAATCAATTATCAGGAAAATGAAATAACTAAAAAAAGTACAATGTCATTCAACTAAAAAAGAAAAAGAAACAAGATATAAGCCTCATGAAGTAGAAATATTAGCTATTATAACTACTTCAATTTCCTTAGGGGTGGTTGGAGGGGGGTGGATTATATATAACCCCATTGGAAAATTGGTAATTAGATACTCTTGGGGATTGGGGCTAATGTCCAACAATCAGGGGGAGTTATATGGCTTGTTGTTAGGCTTGATATTGGCTAAGGACATGTCGTTGTCAAATATCACTATCTAAGTGATTCTCTTATCATAATCCAACATTTGTAGAAAGATTCTTGGCTAAAGGTAAACCATCTTAGGGTTTTGTTACGAAAAGTGTCAAGGATTTTAGATGTCTCCCCGCAAAAATTACTCTACCATATTCTTAAACATTAGAACTCTAAGGCAGACATTCAAGCTAATTATGTTTGTCTTTTCACAACAATGTAAACTGAAATTAATGGAACGCAGTGGTGCCAAGTCATTCCTTGACTCCCCCTCCCCTTCTACTATGCATAACTTCATGAATTGGGATCTATTATATAACCACTTATTCTTATGTTGCAATTCGCTCACTAGGTTCCTAGAAATATAAGGTGGGCGCTCTGGGTTGGGTATCATGGCATTCTCTACCACAAAGTTACATGCAGCAGGTGATAAATCAACAATCTCACACACATTGCATAAAAGAAGTTGGTGGCGGCTTAATCATGGCACAAGACTCCCACCTCAATTGGTGATCGCTCTTATGGCATCAACAATTATGAACTATAATGGTGATAATCAAAGTGAAGCATGTGGGATGCTCACCCTGAGATTTAAATTAATGGTTGTCCATCATGCTAGAGATCGTAAAACTCCCTTTACAGGCCAATTTAGGACTTGTTTTTACGAGTGGCGAAGGAATTTTGTGTTGTCTGTGAAGGTCACTTCAAGATGCCTGTTAAACTGGCTTCGTTATAGTAATTTTGGTCACAGAGAGCATCCCAGCAGTGGTCCTTGCTTTTGGTACAATAGAAGGATCCTACTGGGAAAAATTAGTTACGTCCAAGCTTCCAGAATCCCCAGCATCATTTCAGTCTCTGCGCTCAAACCCCCTTCTCTGTAGGTTAGTTTTTTCTTCCTACCTAGCAGAGCTACTCTTTTAGTCATTTGATGGTTAATTTCTCTTTTGGGCACCTCAGAATTCTCCACTACTTATTGAAGTTTCAAACATTGGTCTATTGCCTTTTCACCACCTTTCAGAATTTTTTTAGTTGCTTCTTGCGAGTGCATTCCTCTATTCTGGCATTTGGTAGTTGCACTAGTTGTCTGGGTCGGTTGCCTCTATGGTCTTACAAGCTTTTGTGGGTGGTAGTTGGTGGATGATTTTGATTCCTTCTGGTTTTATTTGAGACCTCTTCTTATGTGTTATTATTGCCCCTCTTCCATTCCCATTTTTCCATGCTCTCATGTTGCTTCGGTTTTTATTGAGTTCACTAAGGATTTATCGACTTCCCCCTCTCCATCGGGTGACAATGTGGGGGCCACAACAAGAATCTTGGAGTTGGTGGAAAAAATTATTGCAACAACTGCATCAAACAAATTTGACTCCCTACAATTGGACATCCTAAAAACTAAGTGGAATATGCATGATCAATTGAGGACTACTACCAATCCCTTGGAGGAAATTCAGGACATAAAAAGAAAAAAGGTCCACCAAGCTTGTTATACAGGATTTACGGTTGCGGACAAAAGCATATCCCCTAGGTTTAGTGGCTAACCTAGAACAACAGAGAGATAAGGAACACAATGCTTTCCTTAAAGTAAATAGATGATAGTATGAAGCCTACTTGGAATATGTCATGGGCTTCACTCCTTCTTTAGCTTGAATGCTCCAACTCTAGCTCTGATTGCCAAAATTAGAACCTACACAATCAAATAACAGAAGCCAAGAAACTACGAGATCTATGTAGTATCATCCATATACTCTATTCAATATATCAACATGGTATTCAAATATATGAAATAACATCACATAGAGGAAAACAAAGAATTATTTGCATTAATATCAATGGAAGGAGTTTAGAACCATAAATAGGTGTTGATCTTATAAAAGAGCTCCTCCAAGGCTGACTTGTCCTTTCCTTGTCACAATGTGCACCTCCAATCACCCTAAATGCATGAAATGAAATCTCTCACCACAATAGTGTAAGGGTAAAATTACTCTCCAAAAGTCAACCTCTTGCATATGGGAGGCTATAAATATATAGAGGAGTGGGGCAAGTTGGGATTTCTTATCCAATTACCAATCTAAGGTTTTAGATCCACCTTTGATGGGAGGATGGGATCAAAGGATAAGGGGTGGAAAATCCAAAGTAGGGTAGGATAGGATCCGGATATTTTTATCTGAGGTAAAAGGTTGTAACAAATTTTGGAAGCTTCCGAAATTTCTCTCTTTTCCCCGAATTTCTAGAACCAACGCAGGTGAAAAGGGGAGAAACCTGTAGGTGATTAATGCATGCCACAATGGACCAACCCATAGGTGAACATTGTCTAACAAGAGGCCAGGGTGTGTTGGTCCTAAAACTGGCTTAGATGATGCAGTTTCAAGCAGAAACTCCAGGCAATGAAAGATACATGCTTAGGGCTTTATGCAAGATGATGACAAGGGGGAATAAGATGTTGATTGATCCTATTAGGAGGCCTATTTATCAGATGTGACAAAATGGCCTATAACAAATTCCCCCCTAAAGTGAAATGTCAGAAATGGTGATTGATGACTATGTTGGGTGTGTGTTATATTCTTTCCATGACCGGTCGCATGTGCGAGGGGGTCACAGGGGGGGACGAGAGCCCCCCCTGTTCGTTGCATCGAGCGCAGTAGGGGAGTCACAGGGGGGGCGTGAGGGGGTTATGTTCTAATCCAGGATTAATGGATTAGGGTTTATGAATGCTTCAGCATGTGTATATATGTATTGTAACCTTGAAAGGAACATAATGAAAAATCAATCTAGTAGTCCCGATTTTGGGATCCAAGGGAAAATCTTGGTATATATCTATTTTATGTTTTATGTTCTCGCTATTGTTTATTTTTTTTTTAGAAATCATATGCAAGTAATTTATGTACAGGGTTAAAACCTACATTTTCTATCAGAGTTGTTTCGGCTTCAAGGGGACACCTTTGCTGCTGAGGGGTTTTGCTCGGGCCTATGGTAAACCGTGTTTAGTGGGAGATCTACGAGATCAATTATTACGGTGAAAGAAGATGGTGAGCAGTGGAAAGATAGAGATCGATAAATTTAATGGTCAGTGTTTTGAGTTGTGGAAACTCAAGATGGAGTATCTGTTGGTGAATAAAGATCAATGGATTGTGGTAGATCCGAGTACTAAACCAACGGCAATGTCAGCTGAAGACTGGAAAATGTTAAATCGGAAAGCAAAGAGCAAAGACGGATGTGTATCTCAGATTCAGTATTTTTGAATGTATTAGGGGAAGCTACGGTGAAGGCTTTGTGGGACAAGTTAGGGACTTTGTACCAATCGAAGTCCCTGGTGAACAAACTGTTTCTACGGAAAACGTTGTAAAACCTAAGGATGAAGGATGGAGACTCGGTGACAGAGCATCTGAATGCCTTTAATACTATGGTAAGCCAGTTTTTATCATTTGATATTAAAATTTCATATGAAGATAAGTGCATCAGTTTGTTGTGTTCTCTACCATATTCGTGGGATACTCTCGTTGTTGCAATAGGTAGAAATACAACTACCTTGAAGTTTGATGAAATAGTATTATCCTTGTTATTAGAGGAGATGAGACAGAAAAATTTGGAGGGCCAGAATGGAGATGCCTTGTCTGTACGAGGACAATCCCAGAACAAAAACAAAAATAAGTCTTCCAGTGGGAGATCTAAATCTAGAGGGAGATCTAAATCTCCAGGAAAACCTGTAAAGGTGTGTTGGAAATGCTGAAAGGAAGGGCACTTCAAGCAGGACTGTAGATCTAAATCTCCTAAGAAAGGAAAGTGATCTGATGATGCTCCTTCTACAAAGGTGAAAACCACCTCAGATGAAGGTGGGGATGTGTACTTGGCTTCTTCTTCAAGTACACATGTAGATCATCAGGGATGGTTGATTGACTTAGGTGTATCCTTTCAATTCACTCCCCACCGGGAGTGGTTCAAACGAGTATGAGAAATATGATGGTGGTGATGTCTTCTTAGGGCATGACAGGAAGGCTAGAATCGTCAGACGCGAAAAAGTCAAGTTGAAGTTGCAAGTTGGAAGGATTAGAACACTTCCAGGTGTTCTACATATTCCTACATTAGCTAGAAATCCGATTTCTATAAGAAAGATGGATGATGCAGGTGTAAAAGCAATGTTCGAGAAAGATACTTGCAAGATGGTTTGGGGAACACTGATATTGATGCAGGGAGTTCAAATTAGAACTCTTTATAAGCTTCTAGGTAGTATTGTTAATGATGGGTGCAACAATTTTGTGGTTCTTGAAAGTGGAGCAGAAAATCAAGTGGTATCTGGAGAAAATACTGTGCTATGGCATCAAAAGCTTGGACATATTGGAGAGAAGGGCCTTCAAATACTTCATGGTAATGGCATGGTAGAAGGTATGTCTAATTTCTCTCTAGATTTCAATTTCTATGAACATTGTGTATATGGGAAGCAGAACCAGTGAGTTTCCCCTCTAGTGCTAAGAGGGCAAAATGGATATTAGAGCTTGTGCATAGTGAGGTGTTTGGACCTGTGTCGATTCCATCCCTGGGTAAGTTTGTGTACTATGTATCATTTATAGATAGCTTCTCAAGGAATACATGGATATATTTCCTCAGGAAGAAATTTGAAGCCTTTGACAGGTTTAAATAATTTAAGACTCTGGTGGAAAACCAGACAGAGAAGAATATAAAGGTGTTGAGGATAGATAATGGTGGAGAGTTCTGCAAGTAGGAATTTGAAGAGTTCTATAAGAAGTGTGTTATAACATGGAAAAAGACTACTCTATACGCACCTCAGCAAAACGGAGTAGCAGAAAGAATGAACAAGACGTTGATGGAAAAGGCAAGAAGCATGCTCAGTGGTGTCGGGTTAGGACAGGAATTCTAGGCAGAGAGAGTGGAGACTACATGTTACCTGGTTAATAGATCACCTTCATTAGCGTTGGAAGAAAGTCTCCACATGAGGTGTGGACTTGTAAGAAACCTTCTCTTTCACATCCGAGGGTATTTGGTTGTGATTCATATGTACATGTTCCAAAAGAGAAAAGAACTAAATTGGATGGTAAATCTGAAAGGTGCATCTTTATTGGGTATAAGGATGGTTTAAAAGGTTATAAGATTTGGGACCTAGAAACAATGAAGGTTGTGTACAACCGAGATGTGGTGTTTAGAGAGGTGAAAGATGTTATTAAACATGAAATCCTACCAAAGGAACCTGAGAAGATAGAGTTTTAGCTACAGGAGGAAGAATCAGACTCTACAATAGAACAAGAATTAGAAGATGAAGAGCCACAAACTCCAACCATGAGAAGATTAGTTCAAGAAAGAAGGCAACCAAAAAGGTATAGTCCATCTACTTTTTGTTCAAATTTTTCTTTATCTATTATTAATGATGATCCCAGAACTATCAGGGAGGAATTAGATTCTAAGGATGGTAAACTCTAGAAAGAGGCGATGGTTGATGAAATGACATCGTTGGATAAAAATTAGGCTTAGGATCTGGTGGATTTGTCGGTTGGAAGGAAACCCATTGGAAGCAAATGGGTGTTTAAGAAGAAGATGAATGCAGAAGGCAAGGTGGAAAAATACAAAGCTCAGTTGGTAGCAAAAGGTTATTCCCAGGTGCTAGGAATTGGTTTTGGTGATATTTTTTCTCCTATTGCCAAGGTAGCTTCTATTATATTACTTTTATCTATTGTTGTTGCATTTGATTTTGGGGTAGAACAGATAGATGTGAAGACAACATTTCTTCACGGAGATCAGGAATAAGAGATCTACATGAAGCAACCTGAAGGCTTTGCGGTGAAGGGAAAGAAAGAACTGGTATGCAAGTTAAAAAAGTCTTTGTATGGGTTAAAACAATCACCAAGGATGTGGTATCAAAAATTTGATACATTTATATGAGGACTTGGCTTCACTAGAAGCAAAGCGGATCACTGTGTGTATTTTAAATTAACTGGTGATCGTGTTATTTATCTAGTCTTGTATGTGGATGATATGTTGTTGATTGGAAATGACAAAGGAATTATCTAGGATTTGAAGACCTAATTGTCCTCCAAATTCAACATGAAGGATCTTGGTGTTGCAAACTATATTTTGGGCATGGAAATTAAACAAGATCGGGCAAAGAGAAAGATCTGGTTAACCCAGAGGAAGTATGTCAAGACAATACTGCAAAGGTTTAATATGCAGGATAGTAAATCGATGAAGGTTCCTATTCCTATAGGTGTAAAGTTATCTACTAAACAGTGTCCCAAGACACAAGAAGAGGAAGAGGACATATCCCGTGTTCCATACACAAGTGCAGTCGGTAGCCTGATGTATGCAATGGTCTGTGCTAGACCAAACATTGCACATGTAGTGAGAGTATTGAGCAGGTTTATGTTAAAACCAGGGAAGGAGCAATGAGCATTGGACAACAGTGAAGAGGATTTTCAAGTATTTGCGTGGCACTAGTGATTATGGTTTGTGCTACTAAGGAAGACCAGGATTGAATAGAGTTTTGGACATTCGTGGCTTTGTTGATGTAGACTGAGTTGGAGATATGGATCAGAGAAGATCTACAAGTGGGTATGTGTTTAACCTATTTGGAGGTGCAGTCAGTTGGATGAGAAAGATATAGTTTGTAGTGGCACTTTTAACTACAGAAGCAGAATACATAGCAGCCACTCATGAAAGCAAGGAAACAGTTTGGTTGTAGAGATTGTGTTCAATGGGGTTAGTACAACAAGTTATAATGATAGATAGTGACAACCAAATTGCAATTTCCTTGGCAAAGAACCTTTCTTATCATTCAAAGGCAAATCACATTGATGTTCAGTATCACTTTGTGAGGGATATGGTTGTTGTCTTAAGGGGGCCTGACCCAGGTTCAACATTAGTTAGCCAAACAAATCCCTACACTACTGGCCCTTTCGGCATTAGCCCGCGGAGCACGAACTGAAGTCTCACCTGAAGCAGTATGGGGGGATGTTGGAACCAAGTTTCCGCACCCTTGAGATGGTTGTGATGTTGGTTTATTCTAGCTAAACCTGCCCTCGTGTAGGTTGCTTAACCCTCTATTCCACCTTTTAGTACCTTCGCGAAAGGGTACAATCGGCTTCCGCGCAGCCCTAACCTGGGGCTGATATACTTTCGCATTACTAGGGCAATGAGCTGCGATATTTCCCAAACCAGGCTAAGTGTCTTACTTATCTTATTAACTGATAATGTCTTACTTATCTTATTAACATATCTTAGTTAGATTTGCGTAAACAGATCTTCTTACTTGCGTTCACTTAACCAATACAATTACATATATTCACACATCATATAAGCATTATAAGTGAAATTCATACCCAACATGTCAAGATGCATAAATAGGAAATAAAGACGTAGAAATTGTAGAATACTTCTCTTTATTGATAATTCCGAACAATTAAAGACTCGACCCGCCCTGTGCACTCAGCTGTAGAGCCTCTACCTATGTTATGACCCAAACTTAGACTTCTACTTAGAATTATCACTTACTTACATGTTTGATCCCTTCTTTTTAAACTACTTAAAGCTTAGCTCTATTTATACAATCCCATGGTCCACGCACCATGGGCAGATCTTCTACAGCCGACATTACATTTCCAAAATAAGAACGGAGAACCCTATGACTCTTTAACATCTACGCGCTCCGCAACCACAAAATGCGGAGCCTTTACACTTGGATTACAACATTTGACCAAAATATGGGCTTTTAGCCCCAAAACTACCCTTTGGGCATCCTGTGCCCAACAGGCCCCCAACAAAAACATCATGACTCGCTCTTGAGTCACTCTGCAGGTGCGGCGAACTTAGCGAGAAGACCTCCCAACTTTGTTTAGGTAACCGCAACCTCGACAACGCACTGAGCGGCCACCTGCTGGACTTCTTCCACTCACTGCTCTGTGACTACCGCCGAACTACTACTCTGAATCTTCTGCTGAGCTGCCTATAGTTGTGCGAGATTTCCTTCAATGAAGGTTGTAATCGTATATGCCTCATCTATCCATGGTTGTAGGCATTCTTTTAAGACCGCTTCTTTGTGCTGAGCGACATCCACCTATTCCTTAAGTGCCTTTGCCTCCTTCGTCCGTGGAAGCCTCTACGTAAGGGAAACCATCTGCGCGGTCACTTTTACCTCTTCATATTTTTGTTGTAGCTTGCACGCCTCTGTCTCCTAGCACTCTACATTCAGGTCCTCCTGTAGGGTGGTTAGGACCTCGAATGACTATTCAAAAAGCTGCATGCAATCTGCCACTGCACTGTCGACCGCTGTTATTGCTATTGTAACAGCGGTGGTACGTTGTTCCCTGACTTCCGGCGAAGTTGAAGGCTGAGCCCGCAACTACAATTCTGCGATCTGCAGGTTTAGCTCTAACTGAACTCGATCCATCTCTGCTCGAGTGTCGCACACCCCTGTGGCCAACTTGCGAACACACGCCTCTACCAGTTCTTTTGCCTGAATGTCCAACTCCAGGACCATTCGGCAGGCTTCCTCCACTACCTGCATTATTTTCTTATTCTGCTCCACTACCTGGTTGCACTATAGGCCCAACTGCTCGATGTTGATGCGTTGCTCACTCATCAACTGTAGAGCGCGACTCTCCCGGGCCTGGAATTCCGATGTGACTCCATCCTGCAAGAGGTAGAGCATCTCCCAAGGGAGCACGGCCATATTCAATCCTACCCCTTTCAAACTGCTAACCGTGGGTCTGTCGGCCTCATTTTCTGTAGTGACTTCCCCATCAGGTAGCAGTACCGAGTTGGTCACCCTCGTGCGCAACATCTCCTTGACAGCTGAAGTGTCGATCGCAAGGCTTGTGGGCACTGTGCCAACGTCTAGAGTGCGAACCTGCAACTCCTGTAGCTCTATCCGGAGAGCCCCTAATACCAATTGTTGTTGCTCTTCGAACTATTGGAGGGCCTCCGCAGTGACATCCCTCATCGTTTCTCTAATATCATGCAAATCCCCCTCAGTGAGGGTATTGAGTCAAAGGATGCCTTTGATGCCTTGGTTTTCTTTCGTGGCACTGCCTGCTCTTGCAGTCGCGGATGCTTGAGTTGGGTGGACGTTTTCTGCGGGCCCGCGCCACCTTGTTATGTCTCTATTTCTGTCTCAGTCCCGGGCGAATGTGACTTCTGTCCTTCGCGCTCTTCTCCTCCTATTTTCTGTTGTTCCACCAATTTCGTGGCGTCACACGCTGCCTGGTACTTAGCTTCTGCTTCCTCTTTTTTGCGCTTCTCCACCAGCTGCGCCATTTAGAGCTTTGTTTCTTCCTTCTTATGCTGTGTGGTGGACTTGTTCGTTTCCACCGTAGAGACTACTGGAGCGTGCCACTCTGGCGGCCAAGACTCGAGGACTGCAAAAATAACATCATCAGTCGCCAAATATGGTAAGTTATGCCATGTCTTTGTAGGGTCCTTTCGCACCCTGATAAAGACATGGTGGAAATTCACTTTGAACTCTGCAAAGCTTTGCAAATTGGCATACACTGTGGGCGACAACCGCGGCTTGTGATTGATCCCCATCTGGATATTCATCTCCATCAAGATCCAAAAGATCTTGCTTTCTTTTATACGTTGCACATCCTTGGTCGCCCACAATGAAGCGTACTTCACTGCCTCTGGAAGGTTTGGCGCGACCGAAGGGAATTGGTTGTCTTCTGGTAGCTCCCATGCCACCAGTACGATCGAGAGCAAGAGCCACGTGTAGTGGAACGTCTTTCCCTGCTCCTGTGCCTCGCAACAGTTTGCAAGGAACTTGTCGCATAGATAGTTCGCCCAGTTGAATTGGACTCCTTCAACGCATTGGGCCACTAGTGAAATCACAGGCACAAGCACCTCATCCGTGCGGCACTTCCGCATCACCTTCCCTGCTAATATTTGTGTTGCGACCTTGACTATAGGGTTGTTAACGCTAGGGATGGCATATCCTCGCTTCTTCTTCTCCATCTTGAACTTCTTCTTCATTGCTTTCACGAGGGCCAACTCACCACCTTTTCCTTCTGATATATTGGCTGGATCCTCCCCTGAGTAAGGCAATTGTGTGATCCGATGAATCAAGTGGTCTGTGATGGGAATGGGCTCCTCCAGACACAAACACCCATCACGCACCAAGCAAAGCAGTTGCCTGATGACGAAAACGGTCACTGGGGCGCGGTGGTAATGCGACACCTAGAGTAGATTTATCAACCCAGCTTTCTCTACACCCTTGATCCATGTGTGCTGCTCCAATTCAATCATTCCAATCATCGTGTCAATCCATCGGCGCATTAGTTGCTCAGTCGCTAAATGCGGGAATTTCTCATGATTCGCGAGGTCCCAATCTTCAAACTTCAGTACAGGAATCCGCCCTAAGTGCGGCCCCTCAAAAAAAATGTCATCTGGGAGCAACGGAGTTTGCACAGAGATCTTGCTCTCGTCTATGTCCTTCAGCACCTTGGCTTTGCCCTTGCATGGAGGAACATATTCGGTAACCTGGTAATAGGGTCCGCACCCTGGGTTTCAACTTTCATTTCTATGTCCTCCTCATCCACCAGGATTTCTTCAGATTCTTCTTCGTCGACCTCTAGATTAATGGCCTTCCCCTTTTCCTGCAAGGTGAGCTTTGTCCTCTGTGGGTTTCTTGGTGAGACGCACCGAAATCATAGTCTGCTTATCCTTCTTTGGTCTAGGTGTTATGGGGGATTTAGGGACTTCAACTATGGCTTCGGTGCTCTCTGGGGCTTCTACTACCGCAATTCCCTGGGTGACTCGGGTGTCGACATCATTCTAGTTAGGAGGTCCTGCGTCTCCTTCGACAATGTTTCAAACACTGAACTTGCTCTCAAAGCCTCAAAATCTGTAAGGTCCATACACACTTGATAGCGCAACAACTAAATTTTCAAAATGCCAAGTGCTTTTCTCTTGGCAGCCACCTATGATTTATAGGGATTTCTGAATTCAAATTCGATCGTTCCCCCCACATTTGGCCCATTAATGCTAGATTGGTGACATATTTTCAAGAATCTAAGCCATAAAGTTCGCCTTAAATGGCTGCCGCCCATTTCATTTGGCCTCAAACCGACCATCAAATTGTGAATAGTGACTTTAACAGTCACTTTGCGATGGACCTACGCACTAGCGCAGTTATCTTCGCGTTGTCGCGGACCCTGTGACACTTCGCTGCTTCGCGCATCCCTGAAATCGCGTAGCTCCCCAACCCGAGTAGTGTATTTTATAGTCCGGTGCCTCTTTTTAGCTACCTGGAGCGCTAAGACTGTGCTTTTTTCGACTAGTCAGATGGTTGGGCCACCTGTGTATGGCTTGAATCGACTGCCATTCACCTTTCCTGGGAAGGGATCTCCATTCAACTTAACCAACTGGACCGCGCCACTATCGGTAATCTCCTTAATAATACAGGGCCCCAGCCAATGCATTCTGAATTTCCCTGGAAATTTATCAAACTTACTGTCATACAACAGCACCAAGTCATTCACATTAAAGGTGCGCAGCTTAATATGTCGGTCATGCCACGCTTTTTCGTGCTGCTTTTGGACCTGTTGATGAAATCCAGCCAAAAATCTCTCTTTGTCAAGCTCATCCAACTGTGCAAGCCTCTCTTCTAGGGCTCCACGATCTATCATACCTGTGAGCTTTGTTATGTGTAGACTAGGCATGATGTATTCCATAGGCATTACGGCTTCCATGCCATAGACAAACCTAAAAGGGGTTTGTCCCGTCATCTTTTTGCATGTTATCCGATAAGCTCACAATACTGCAAGTATGTGTAGGTCCCAATCACTTCGCTGAGCATTGCAAACCTTGGTCATCGCATTTTCAAGTACTTTTTTGAACGCCTCCACTAACCCGTTAGCCTCTGGGTGATAAGGTGTGCTCTTTTGGTGATACACCTGAAATTCTTCCGTGAGCGCGCTAATCGTTTCGTTTAGAAAGTGCGTACCACAATCACTCATAAAGATCTTTGGACATCCAAATCATGTCAGTACATGTTCAAATAGGAACTTTGCAGCCATCGTGCCCGTGCAATCCTTCACTAGCTGTGCTTCTACCCAACGAGTCAAGTACTCTGTCGTAGTGATAATATACCTCGCTCTTGTCTTCCCTTGCGGCTGAATTGGTCCTACGAAATCTATTACCCACTTCTCAAAAGGTTGCAACATCATTTGTGGATTCAAAGGCATTTCATCCCTTCGTGATGGCCTGCATGTTCTTTGACATACACACATGCCTTGCAATATGCTTTTGAATCCTGATGAAGGGTTGGCCACCACAACCTTGTGCATAGAATCTTCTGCATGGTTTCTCTCCCTGCGTAATGTCCTCCCGCGACTCCCCCATGCGCGTCCACGATGATGCTGCTTCGTTCAAACTCAGGTACATATCTTTGCAATATCTCATCAGTCCCCATCTTGTATAGATGCCCAGCAATAACAGAGAAATTTGCCACGCGCACCACTAATTCCTTCTTTTGTTGGACAGAGTATCCTTCCTGCGCAGTTCCTATTGTTAGGAAGTGTATTATATCCTCAAAATGTCGATCTGCGATGCGCACAGCAAAGAGATGTGCATAAGGTAAACCTTCCTCCAAATTAGTTGGTTCCTCCCCTGTCTCAATGCGCGACAGGTGATTTGGTCCTGTGTTTAATCGTCCAGGCTTCACAACAACTTCAAAATCTTACTCTTGGAAATATAATATCCATCTGCAAATTCTCCCCCCCAACACAGGCTTATTGACCAGGTACTTTAGCATGGAGTGATCTGTATACATCTTAAAGTGACCTCCTAGCAAGTAGTGTCTCTACTTTTGGAGCGCATACACCATAGCTAGCCCATCGCGCTCAGTGGTGGAATAGTTCTTCTCTTCTTTGGATAATCCGCGGCTTACGAATGCGATGGGGTGGTCCAAGCCTTCTCCACTATCCTATATTAATATTACTCCCAACGCTATACATGACGCGTGAACATGTACATGAAACTATTTCTTCCAGTTCGAGAAGACTAGAATCGGCGCAGTAACCATCTTTTCTTTCAATATGTCCAAGCTTTTCTTACAGACATCATTCCAGAAGAATGAGACATCCTTCTTCAACAATTTTTCCATCGGCGTGGTGATCTAGGCATAACCTTTGATAAACTTCCTGTAATATTCCTAATGTCCCAGAGACTGCTTCACACTCCTTGGCGCTTCCAAGTTCAATATCACTGCCATCTTCGCGGGGTCTACCATCAGTCCTTGTCTCAAAACCACATGCCCCAATAGGTTCCCAAAAGGAACGCAGAACAGACACTTCTTGAGATTGAGCACGATCTGGTATCTTCAACAAGTATCCAGCATCAAGCGCAAGCTCGCTACATGGCGCTTGACCAACCCAAATACAGTCTAGTCATCAAAATATACCTCCAGGAACTTATGAATAAATTCCTTGAATGTTGTGACAACCACGCGCGAAAAGATAGCAAGCGCATTCTTCAACCCAAACGACATTACAGTGTATTGAAAACAACCCCACTCAGTCGCGAAGGTTGTCTTGCTCCTATCCTCTGGCGCGATTTTGATTTGGTGGTACCTAGAGAACCCATCAGTGAAGGAGTATGCTTCTTGGCCACCTACATTGTCCAACACTTCATCTGCCAACGGAGTTGGTAAAGGATCATGCACACAAGCGTCATTCAATTTTCTGAGATCCACGCATATCCTTATTTCATCCTTCTGCTTTTTCTCTTGCACCACCATAGGGCTTACCCAATTGGATTCTTCCACAGGATCAATGATGCCTGCTGCTAGCATTTTGTCTAGCTCTAAGCGGACCTTCTCCTTGTATTTCGGATTTAGGCGGTAAGGCCTTTGCTTAACTGACTTCACATCAGGCTTCAACGTGATCTTCATCACTCCTAGATCTCCGATTATTCCTTTCAAATCCGTAAACTTGGTAGGGAATAAGTCTTGATATTCGCAGAGTAATTCAGCGACCTTATCCATTGTCGCATCGTCCCAATAGTCTCTAATCTTCACAAATTTGGGTTCTACCTTCGTACCAATGTTCACCTGTCTAGTTTTCACTGGCGCGGTTATATCAGGGTTCTCAATCTGTGGTCCCTGAACCTTGCGGTGGCCCTCTATTTTTGGAATGTTAATCTTTCGTGGATCTTCGTCCTCCTCTTCAGTAGTTACATTATAACATTCCAGTGCACGACTCAGCTGAGTAGCCCATTCAGGCTGCGTCAGGTCTAAAGGATCTTGTGGTATCCTAAAGATGGCTGCTTTCACCTCTTGTAGCGCTTCATCAATACTGTCAAACCCATCCTCAAAACTAAATGTCATCATGAATCCTTCGCGCAGGATATCCCATTCACCTATCCCATGGCAGAGCTCTGTTTCTATATACCAATTCATTGGGATAACATCTAGGGTATGACAGAATAGGTGCACCCATTCAGGTTGTGGCTTTTCTCCATAGGCCTGCGTCCATTTGGCCAAATGCATGCACGGATCATTCTGCCCATCATACTTTTCTATCAGTTGCATCTTAGGCTTCCCAAATTGTGCTCTCATCATCCTCCTACATTTGCGCCAATCATCAAAACTCCCCTTGTGCATACCCCACCATCTTGCGGGCAGCACGCAGTACCCAGTCCAAGGCCTGGAAGCGTTGCTTTTCTAGCACCTCCCTTTCAAATGCATCCAAAAAGGTATCTACCTCATTTAGACCATCATAAATAGGCATATTTCTTACCTCTAACGACACACAGCACAACGATCGGGTCATCATGTTGCAATTCAGTGTAGTTACTTCATGTAACCGATTCTGCCAGCGTTCTATTTCTTCATCGGAATCCAAAGTGTAGGAACTCTTGCGCTCCCATGTAATCCGCCCATCCACGGTGGGATTCACCTAGTCTTGGTATTACGTCGTTATCTTATAGATGCAGTCCAGATCGTCATCCTCTCATAATCGCGGCCTCTGTTTGATCAAATTATTTCGATGTATCTTTCCATCCCAAAAAAGGAGTCGTTTGGTAGATCACACAATCCTGGTATCCATACAGTGCAATCAATGAGCTTCCCTAGGGCCTTCTTTGATGGCGTTGCTCAGCGAGAAAAGTGTGCATGCGGTGTTTATCTCTCTATGTCGGAAGACTTACACTATTCTATATACTGGCATGGTAGATGTGGTACAAATAATAAGGCTGAGGCAATGGCATTAGTGGGTCTTCTCAGTTTTCCTCTTTCCTTGATATCCAACGGCTACAGATTTATGGGGACTCAAAAAACACTATTGGTCTTACTACAGGGCAGTTAACAAACAAGTCTCCATCTCTGTCAGGATGGGTCAATAGGATAAAACTTTTATGGGACAGTCATCAGCCATATTCAATCAGCCATGTGGATAGGTCTCTCAATTCGGTGGCAGACAAGTTATCAAAGAAGGGACTCACTATCGACCTTGGTATATGGAAACTGGAGGTACAAATGCAAAACACTATTTTTCTGATAGAGGATTTTTCCATACTAGGTACCTAGTTCTTTGTCGGTTTTTTTTTTCCCACATCTCTATCATCAGTTGCTCTCTTCAAGGTATGTAGTCTTTCCCATGTATTTTCCTTTGAGTTTTGGATCTGATACTTTTTGTGTAGCTGGGAACCTTTTTATCTATCAATCTTTTGATCTTTTGCTTAGAATCATGCTCCATGATGATGTGGTTTCTATGCTGGCAAAGAAGGCCACCTTTGGACATGAGAGTTTTATCTTTTGCTATCTATCCTGTTATGGATTATGATACTACTCCTTTCAGATGTTCTATATGTAAATATGCCCATATTAATAAAAATCTTGTTTTTTTTTTTCGTACTGGAAAAAAAATATATATATAAAATAAAAAATAAAAAATAAAAATGTTTATAAGTATTAAAATACTTACTTCATTTCACATTTCCAAAATTTATATTAAAAAAAAACATAAAAAATAACTAAATTATAAAAGTTTATTTTAAATTACATTGAAAGATGCGCTTTATAGTTCACTATGTGGGAGATGGTGTAGTGGTTGTAAATGAGTGTAAATATTTAAATATCAAGTCAATATGGGAGTTATGTTATAGTGTATGTAAAATGACGCATTTAATCAAATAATAATAATATCGGGTGAATTAAAAAAGTAGTAAAAATAATTAATCCATTCAATTCAATTTGTTTGATTATAATTTTGTTTTTAATAATAAAATTACAAATAATTTTTTTCAAAAAATCATAATATTTATAGCACATTAAAAATAAATTTAAATAGTAATGATTCATATTTGTAACTAAGATATTTTTTTTTGTGTAAGTCAGAGGATTATATTAAAAGAGAAAAAATATAGTACAAAAAATCTGCCCTAGCAGATCGAGGCCTGAAGAAAACAAGCCAGACATCATGATTTCCATCCCTAAAAACCACAAAAAACTATCAACTGCACACCACGCAGGGTGGCTGATCCTGCTATCTAACAACGCCTGTGAATAAAAGATACTAAAACGAGGACCGCAGCCCTTCAACCCGCAGAGACTATGGTAATGACAAAACCCCAGATTTTGGGGAGACCAAAAAAAACCGATCAGGATATATGAACATCCGGTTAAGATGGATGAGAAATAACAACAGAACACAAATATTAAGGTGACTGCCCGAACCTACTCGCCGTGTCCAAGGCCTGTTCCAGCACATGGCTGTCAGCTCTCGCTTGCAGGGAATGATAGCTGCGGTGTTCCGCCTGCTGTTCTTGCGGCAGGCCTCCAGTTTGCCTTGCTTCTGGACTGAGCGTCTGCCTGAGGAGCTTAATGAGCACCGTCACCTTCTTGGACAGAGAGTCTACCATCTCATGCACTGCAGTGACTTTGAAATCCAAAGCTTCATAAATGTCGTATAGACTTTTCATATGTGCCTCCGGGATGACCTGGTCACTCTGAGCCAGCCTCTTACTATCTTCCTTCGGATCCAGAGCACGCGCCAGCAGGGTTTTAACTCTCCAGCTTTCCGCCTGAGTGCGCATAAACTGAGTTGCGCGCTTAGTAACTGTACCAGGATCTTGAAGCCAGTCGACTTCCTTCGCTATATCCTCCTCCGACCGCTTTCGCTCTTCTTCCTTTACCGAGGCCTCCAATTCAGACAATTTGCGTTTGTTCTTCGATGCGGTTCTAGTTTCATACATTTCCCTCGCTGTCTTGAGCTCCATATTCACAGTTTCGCTGCGGCAGCCGTCACCTTCCATACTTATCTTAACACTTGCAACATGAGACCTGGCGCTGAGAGCCGAAAGTAAATGAACCGGAACGATGCACTGCAAAATTCTGTTCATGACTATGCCTTCACTCGTTGTTAAATAGTTGATTTGGAGGATATTGCTCATGACCAACCAATTCTCCTGAAACGACGTGGATGTACTGACATAATTGTTACTGCCTTGAACTGTGTTTTCCGAGTGATGTATCCAACCTTTGACATCAATGTTGCCTCCTCCTTCTCTAATCAGAAATTGCCATGTGTCCTCCAACTTGTTGTGGTGACGGCGGTGATCGTTGCGGCACATCATATTAGATTTGTTTCCTTTATTCCCCTTCTGTTGCCATAAACGCACCGGAATTACCTGTCCTTTTGTTTTCTGCCAACTTTTAATGTCTGTATCCACTCCTTTGTGCTTCATCATGCAAAAACGCGGAGTCTGAACGCCTTCCGGTTAAGCCCGGTTGGCATTATCCTTGTCTTGTTTGGCCAGCTGGATGCATTTCCTTTTCAGGTCTAGGCAGTTCACCTGCTGCCAACAGCTGTCCCATTCCCTATTTTGGTTGTCGATGCCATGATTTGCTAGGTGGTCCGCAATCGCATTCGCCTTGCGTCTCACCGCCTGGAAGACTAACCCTCTCATGCCGCTGATCAACTCGGCAATGTTTTCCGTCACCTTTGCTAATCTCCAATGCTTCGTAGATTTGCTCGCTTTGGTTCCGCCATAGATTCTCTTTGCCACAGAGATTACCAGGGCCGAGTCACCTTCTACCACCGCTGTATAATTCTGCATGTCTTTTAGAATCCGTAGTCCCGGTTCTAAAGCTGCAAACTCCATTTCATTGTTCGTCCCTTCTCCCAGTGCTTTGCAGTAAATATGAAGAATGTCTCCTTTATGGTTTCTTATGATTCCTCCGATACCCGCCATCCCAAGGTTTCCTCTGGACGCTCCATCAAAATTCAACTTCAGCCAGCCAATCGGTGGGTAATTCCAACCATTGGACTCAGACTGCGGGCTTTGCTGGCTTCTCGACGTGGCCATGCTCTGGTTGATGTGCAGCTGGAAGAGTTTTAAAATCCGTAAGTCACTAGATGAAGGCTTCTCATTAGTTTCCGCTTTCACTTTTACTTGAATTAACTGTTTAATATTTCTCATAAGAGTGTCTATGGCATGCTCTGTGTTTCTGTATTCATCTTGGAATATTCTCCTGTTACGCTCCTTCCATATGGTCCATGTTAAAAAACCCGGCATAACTTTCCAAATGCTGTTGACCCTGGAATTTTTTGAGTAATTTTTTTGCCAATTTTGTATAGTATCCTGAATGGACTCCCTATTTCTGTTAGAGTTTAGCATAATACCCTCCGCCCAATTCCATAAATGGCAAGCCCAGTCACAGGAATTAAATAAATGATTCATTGTTTCTTCCTCTACCAGGCACATTGGGCATCTGGACGGCCCATGAAAGCCTTTGCTGCGTAGATTTTCCCATGTCAAGGTTTTTTTCCTCATTAAAAGCCAGAGGAACGTTTTGATTTTTGGCCAAAACAGGCCGTCCCACACGTTATGACTCCAAGGTGAAACCTCCCTTTGCTCTGCATTTTCTATCAGTTCCCTGGCTTCCTTGAGTGAGAAATTTCCGTTACCCTTCATTCCCCATCTAAGCTAGTCCTTTTCGTCCGTATTCCTTATTTTCCTTTTGAGTAGTTGGTCAATTAGATGCTTTGAGCTATCGTTTTCCCCATTGCTGTTATCCAAGTCGAAGTTTATCCATTCTCTCCAGATGGGATCCCTGCTGTTCCAGTTCCAGTATTGATGAACTCTGTAACGACCCTCGTGTTGACATTTCTGCTTGAGAAGATCGAGTTCGGGCTTTTCCAGTTTTGGGAGCTGCTGCCAAGCATCTTCCCAAAAAAGAGCTGAATGCCCATTCCGGATTTCCCAGAAACTGTTTTCCTGCACCAAGTTGCGATTTTTCCGGGCAAGATTCCATATTGGTGATCCCTCAGGCACCTCCTGAAGCCTAATAATATCTTGATTATTGTGTTCGGGGGTATATTTCTCTTTCTAATGTCTTGCCCAGGGGAGATGGGGCTCTTTTATCCATCGCCACCAGAGTTTAGCACCACAAGTCATGTTGATGATTGCAGGATCCACCAGATTTAGGCCTCCCAAAATTTTTGGTTTGCAGAGTTTATGCCATGCTACAAGTGCCCATTTTTTCTTCTTCCCATTACCATTCCATAAAAAGGATCTTTGGATTGTTCTAATTTGTTGGAGGATGCCCTTGGGGGACGGAAGCATGGAAAGTAAGTACTGAGGGATAGCTTGCAGAACTGCCTTCGTGAGAACTAATCTCCCCGCAAAATTAAGTGCTCTGTGCGTCCAGTGCTTGCACCTTTTCTCCAGGTTAGCCAAGATTCTCTCCCAGTGCACTTTTTGCCAGGGTTTGAGAGTTAGCGGTGCTCCCAAATATCTTGAAGGTAGACATCCTTTTCTGAATCCAAGTAAATTAGAGAGGTGCTTCTGAATAGCTGGATGAGTGTGAAAGAAGTAAATCGTGGATTTGGAAAAATTAATTTCCATTCCAGATGCCTTGCTGAAAAGATCAAGGATTTTCTTAAAAGCTAGAGCCTCTTTCACTGTGGGAGTTCCATGTAACATCGTATCATCCACAAATTGTTGGTGTGTTGTTGCTGGAATAGATTGGAGAGGCTGAAGGCCCTTGATTTTCCCTTCTCTTTTTGCTTTGGCTATAAGTCTGCTGAGACCTTCCATGAGAATTACAAACAGGAAGGGGGAGAGAGGGTCTCCTTGTCTGATTCCACGAGTGGGTGAAAAGGGTTCAGAGGGGGATCCATTGACAAGGATTGAGAATCTGGAGGACTTAATAAGGGCTAAGATCCAATTGATCCATAGCTTGCAAAAACCGAAGGCTTTTAGAATGGCTTCTAGATATTGCCAACTAACTTTATCATAGGCTTTCGATAGATCAAGCTGCATTAGCATTCCTGCTAATTTTCTAGTTTGCAGGGTGTGAATCATTTCTTGAGCTAGAAGAATATTGTCTAAGATCTGTCTCCCTTCGACATACCCGGATTTCTCTTCTGATATGAGGCCAGGAAGAATAGGCTTTAGTCTATTAGCTATAACTTTTGATATGATTTTATAAATGACATTACACAAAGCAATTGGTCTGAACTTCTCAAGAGAGTATGCTTCTTCCATCTTTGGGATAAGCGCTATGAAGGTTGAGTTGAGAGATTTGAGGATGGAACCAGATCTCCTAGAGTCCTCAACAACTTCCCATATCTCATGCTTCACTAGGTTCCAGCAGGCTTTGTAAAAATTAATGGTGAAACCATCCGGTCCAGGGGCCTTATCACTAGGCATACTTCTGACTGCTTCCTCCACTTCCTATAAGGTTATTTCTCTGCTTAGAGCTAAGTTCTGAGCGCCGGTAATAGTTTTGGGGATGGCCGAGATGATCTCCTTTATGGCATCCTCTCTGTTTGCTAGCGGTTCCTAGGCAATACTGCTGAAATGCCTAGTTAGTAAAGCCGCTATGTCTTGGTGATTCTTTAAAGTTTCACCATTCTCATTCTTGAGTTCTAGAATTCTATTCACACTTCTGTAATCTAGAGCAGATCTGTGAAAAAATTTGGTATTCTGTTCACCCTCTTTAAGCCACTGAATTCTGGATTTCTGCTTCCAAAGAGTTTCTTCCTGCTGACAGCGTGTATGCCACTGATTAGTTAGATCTCTTTCCTGCTCTACAGACTCCTCACTGTTGTGCCCTGAAGCCCACGCTTTGTGAATCTGTTCCAGTTTATCTTCTATCAAGGTTTTTTCCTTAAAAATATCTCCAAACTCCGTAATGTTCCATTCTTTAATTTTGGCTTTAGTGTACCTTAGTTTCTTCTGAAGGTTAAACATTTTGGATCCCCCTCCAATCACAGGTTCAGACCACCATTTCTCCACCAGATTGAGGAAGTTGGGGTGATCCAACCAAAATTTTTCGAATCTGAAAGGTTTATTCCTTGGGGTGCCATGGATAGCTGCTATTAAAGATATTGGCCAGTGGTCAGATCCTCCACTTGGAAGGATGTCTGACTCAACTAGAATACCATTCATAATGATGCTCTCAGAGATGATGAATCTGTCCAGACGAGAGGCAATCAGCCTATCGCCCCCTCGTCTATTATTCCATGTATAAGTACCACTCTTCGGTGGGATATCCACCAGTTTAGCATTATCAATGAAATTTGTAAATAATTCTGCATCCTTACTGAGTTTTCTTATTCCCCCTTTCTTCTCCAGAAGGGTGGTTATCATGTTAAAGTCACCCCCCATAATGCATTTGGAATAAGGATGTCTAGAAATTAAAATTGACAGAGAATTTAAAAAGGTTATTTTATCCTCTATCTTCTGGGGTCCATAAACATTTATACATAAGAAGGATTCAGAGTTACCTGTGGGTTGGGCTTCCACAGCTATAAATGCTCTGGTTGCTTCTGCTGAGATGACTTGAAACATTCTTGAGTCCCACATTGTGACTAAACCTCCTTCTCGCCCCTGACTTTCTACTTCCATATAATTAATGTGATTGCCAAGCTTCTTTTTGATGTTAGCCATGCTTGTATTGCTACTTTTAGTTTCCTGAATGAAAAAGATATCCGGTTTTTCTTTCTGAAATTTTCTTTTCAGAACTCTCTGCTTTGCTTGGTTGTTTAGCCCTTTTGCATTCCATGATATGATTTTCATGCTTAACTAGAAGAATTATTGGTAAGATGGGAAGGCATTTAGAACCTTCATCTTCCCTGAGTTTATCATTATTATCCCAAGCTCCTGCAGAGCTTCACCACTTGTTCTCCGTCCTCTCTTCTTCTTTTGCTTAGATCTTGTTGAGTTGCAGTGGAGACTCTTTGGGTGGTTCCCAGCTCCTCTTGCTATACCTAACTTTCTACTTTGTCTTTCTAACTCTGCTTTTTGCCTTGCTATGAATAGCTCATTGACCTTCCTGATTTCTTCTTCCGACACATTTTCTATGCCTCGAGACTTCCAGTTCTCTGCCATGACTGGTAGGTTCATTCCTTCCTTTGCTAGAACCTCCTCCAGTTCTAAATCATCGCTTCCTCCATCGCTGGTGAGCATGTCTGCATCCTCCTCGGGCTCTTCTGTTTGCTCCTTCATTTGGACTTCTGTGCTAATAATGGTTTCTTCTGTTTCTTTTGTGGTTTGCCTAGTTTTACCTGTTGGCCCTCCATTGGAGGTGAGAGCTTTATTCAGATCCTCTGAGTCTGTGTCTAACTCTAAGATTTCAAAAGTGTTCCTGTGGTTCCCTTGTTCTGTTTCTATTCTGTTTGTTCTTCTTCGGTTGGCTCTTTGTCTTATCTTGGGTTTTACAAAGTTATCTCTGCCTCTATCTGCTTGCTTTGTTTTAATAACTTCTTCTTGTTTGTTCAGAGGGCATTCCCTCATTAGATGTCCA
Source organism: Pinus tabuliformis (assembly GCA_031772625.1). Taxonomy (NCBI): domain Eukaryota; kingdom Viridiplantae; phylum Streptophyta; class Pinopsida; order Pinales; family Pinaceae; genus Pinus; species Pinus tabuliformis. The sequence continues at coordinate 1,584,437,029 of CM062820.1, read as the reverse complement.
TGCTCATGACATTTTCGACAGCGAAAAGGAATTTGTTCATAGTCTATTGCTTGGAAGTAATCCTCATCCCTGTACTCTAGCCATAAACCCTCATGTAGAGCACCGGATACATCCATTTCCACGCATATTCTTGCACACGAGGTGTATTTTCTTTGTATGGTTGCTTCTGAGGCCTTGACAAAAGTACCCAGCCGATCCCCAATTTGTTTCAGTGCTGAAATACCCCAATAGTCTATGGGAAGAGAAAACAGCCGTATCCATACTGGTACCTGAGTGAAAGTTTCTCTTTCTGGAACAAAATTTGGTTTCCATGGCCACATGTAGAGACCTGCTGAAGCTAAGAAATACGGGCCTCCATCAAAAATTTTGTCCTTGTCTTCTAGGTTGGTGAAAACTACAGTGAAGAAGCCTTTTGCTCCTAAGTGTAGTTTCACATCGCCCTTGGGTTTCCAGTGTTGTCGTATCCATTGACATAGAGCTCTTTCAGTTGGCCATAAGCCCATAAACTTGCAAATGACTGCATGCTCTGCCATGTGCTCTCGATAAGCTTGAATCTCCGGATCTACTATGACAACTCTAAGGGTCTCTGCTTTTTTAGGTTTGCAGGTTCCATTCGCTGTTGGGTGGTTGCTGGGGTTCGAGCTGGTTTCACATTCCGTTTCTTCTTTCCCCTGGGGGCCTTCCCTATGTTCCCCCTTCTCCTTTGACTGCTTCTCATTATGAACTGTAAGTTTTTGTCCTGTTGTGGCATTTTTTCCATTATTCTCCAATCCCTCAATTCCTTTTTCATTGACTTGTGGGTTGCTGCTGGGTTCTCTGCCTTCTTCTTGTTTTTTCTCCTTGTTTTTCCCGCTGTTCTGCTTGAGTCTTTCGTATCCTGAAATTCTGACTCCTTCCTGCGCTGTTAGTTTCTGCTTCTGCATGACTATTTGTTTAAAAGAAGGGGTCCCAATGGACCCCTCGTTGACCATCTGTAGGGTCAGATTTTGTCCCCTTCTGAGTAAAACCGCTAGCCTCGATCTATTCGCTTCCAGCTCTGTGTCTGTAACAGTGCACAGAAACCCTAACCTCAAGGCGCCGCCATCGTCCCGCTCTCACTGGTGCCTGTTTATACTTGACTTCGTAACTAAGATATTAATAAACATACAAAAACCATAATTTTTTTTGTGGGGTAAATGCATCCTTTCATTAGTAAAAAAAAGGTTACATATCGCTTGACTTTCCAAAAGAGGACTAAAATCGAGGAAATACTTAAGATGAACATGTTGCCTTCCAATAACAAGCATTCAAAAAATGACTATGCTAATCATAACAACATAGAAAACTCCTTGAGGATTCAGGATTTCAAGGGCGGAAATGCCTCAAACATTTGAATGACTTTTCCCTAGTTAACTGATTGTTCACCTTCTTCCTGGATCTCTATCTTATTGCTCTTGCGGCCTTGTTTCTTGGCTTCTTCCTATTCCTTGGAGACCACCTTAACATTCATAGTTTGAACCCCAAGACCAGACTATGAGGAACTCGAGCCCAATTGCTTGCTTCGAAGGTAGGCCTTATACAAAATCCTAGCCTCATGATCTAGCATGTCCTTCATATCTTTTCCGTGTCATTCTTTTGTAAGGGAATCAATTGTGGGTCATCCAAATCCATATCTTTTGGTAGGACTTCTATTTCAAGTTCTTCCAAAGGAGAGTTAATCATTTCCTACGGTAATGAATTTGGTGTCTCTCTTCAAGAGACTTTTACACAACCTTTATAGGGTTATGGGATTTACCTTTTGTTGATTGCATGCATGATTGAATGTTAACTTGCTCTGGATCCTCCAACTAAGAGGACAGAGACTCAAACATATTCTCATATCTAGGGATCTTGTCATGATTTGAGGTACCCAAGGGACTCAAATTTCTTCTTCTTTGGGGGACCTTTTCTGAATCAACCGACTCTTTCTGAGAAGGATTTTCTTCAAACGATTCCTTTGTATTAATTGGATAGTCCCTAGTAAGATGCTCATATTCATGAAAGTGTATGCATCTAAATGGGACTTGTTCATAATCTAGAGACTGTTCCCAAACACTATCCTGAGAGTGAAACCAATGGAGATTGGAAGAGGTTGGGAGATATTCATGTAAACACAGATATGTGCATATGAATTGTACCTCCCTCTCTTGGTAGCCTCTGGTATTTTGACAATGTTTCTAATGGCATTGTTGATACCTTTAAGGGTTTCCTCCTCCCAGTATTCCTTAGGAAGAGAAAGAGGAATCCACGCAGGGGCTACAAGGAAATCCTCCTTGTCTGGATTAAACTGTTGTTCGCATTATGGTGTGCATGGTTCCAGCTAGCTGATGTTGGCATTATGGTGTGCATGGTTCTAACTAGCTGATGTTGGCATTGGTTCATGGTGGTAGTTAGCTCATGTTCGCATTAATGTCAACCATGTGTAGCTTAGTTGATGTTTGGATGCCTTCCTTGTAGCATGGTTGCAGTTGGTTGAGTTGCCATTGAGATGGTTATGTTGGCATTAATGTCGACCCTTGATGTCAGCCTTTGATGATGTAACTTGTTGGTAGCATGGTGTTCATGGAGGTGTTGCCTTGACTTGTCCTATGTTGGCATGTGCATTGATGTTGATGCCTTGTTATGCATTGACTGGAGGCATTGTTGATGCTACTACAGGAGTTGGATATGGTTTCTCAAGTGATCCATGATGTTGTGTTGGCACACTTGATGAGTACTAGGTCTTCATGCCTATTCTCATGAGGATAACTTGTTGCAGTGGTGTGTTGGCCTCATGATGATGATGATGATGTTGCAAAGGTGTTACAGGTTTGTTAAGAGGTGTTGCAACTTGTGGAGATGTTTGTGAAGAGTAGAGGATTTGTTGACACTCTTGTCAACTCTTGTTTGTTGGATTTTAGGCCAACTTTGGTAGTGGCACTTGGGAGACTTGTTTTATCCATTTGTAGAGGTGTTACTGGCTATAACAAAGGTTTGGAGGCATGTAAAAGAGTTGAAGAAGGTGACCAAACAATTGGCTGAGGTTCTGGGTTGAAGTTTGATGTTTTTACTTAGGTTTTGCCCTAACCGCTAGAAGGCAAACTTATCCATGCGGTTGCAACCTAAATCGAGTAATTTTGTCCATGTAGTTGAGGCTTTTCACGAAAAATCCTTTGGATTCCTTGCGCAAATCGGATGTAATTTGGCATCGAAATTCCCAGAGGTTTCTAGATTGATTTGTAAAGGTTGGGAATGGTTTGCAAAGGTCCTACAATGATGTGAATAACTTTAGTGCACAAGTAGTGGTGATAGTAGATTGAATTTGTCCACTTTGTGCACCCTTGATCCCATGCCTAAGGTGAATTTTTCCCAACATATTTTATGTATAATTTTGGAGCCGAGTATTGGTTGGTTCAGTGTGAGAGTGAGTCAGAGAAGGCTACATTGTATGAGTATGCTTCAGACCTATTTGTGAGTGGAGATAGATTGAGATTGTGGGAAAATGGAAGTGAATGGAGTAGATTGCTGAAGCAGAGATATCAGTATTCATATCAGAATTGAGTGTTATGAAACCAGCTCAAGAAAAGATAGAAAAGATAGATCAACGCCTTAGAATTCAGCCTCTTCGAGGGGGCAACCTCCTTTACATTACATAAATGAACAATTCTTGGATGATACAAATGACAAAACCTCCTTTCTATATATAGGAGTCTAAGGAGTCACAATATAATCCAGCCGACCTAACAATAATAATATAAAGCCACAAAAATAACAATAGAGGGATTCTATGGGGCACAGAAATAACAATATGGGGGTAATAGGGGCACAACAATATAAATAAGGGGTATAACTACAATAGTAATGGGGTAATCACTAGTATTATAGGGACCCAACATGCCCCTCTCCTTCAAAAAAGTGTTGTCCTCAACGCTTGAGTAGTTCTGGATACTTCTGCATAAAATTCTCATCCTCCCATGTGGAATCTTCAGCGGATAAGTTCTTCCACTTGATAAGATACTCTGAAATTGATCGATTTCGTAGCTGTCGAGTTCTTGTTTCTGTGACTGCTTCCGGTTCCAATATAATTTTTCCTTCCTCATCAAGTTCTGGCAATATTGTTTGAATTGGGAGCTTGTCACCTATAACCTTCTTTAAACATGAAACATGGAAAACTGGGTGCAATCGAGAAGCTGCAGGAAGCTCCAATTTGTATGCCATAGTACCAATCTTTTGCAACACCTTGTACGGACCATAATACTTTGGTGATAATTTATTATCCTTCTTAGCTTGCTTTAGGGACATTTGCTTATATGGTTGTAGCCGTAGGAATACCCAATCACCTACATCAAAACTTCTTTCACTGCGATGTTGATCTGCCTGTTGTTTCATTCTATTTTGTGCCAACACGAGGTTATCCTTTAAGAGTTGGAGGACTTGTTGTTGATGTTCGATGTGATGTTCCACTGCCTGAACCTTAGAATTTTCTCTTAAATATGATGTGATGGATGGTGGTTGATACCCATAAAGTGCCATAAATGGGGTCATTTTTGTTGCTGTATGGAAGGAAGTGTTATACCACCATTCAGCCAGAGGCAACCATTTGACCCATTGTGTCTGTTTATCAGATACAAAGCAACGAAGATATCCTTCCAAACATTTGTTTACTATCTCAGTTTGCCCATCAGATTGAGGATGATAAGATGAGCTATGAGCTAACTGAGTACCAAGACAAGAAAATAATTCTGTCCAAAAATTTCCAGTGAAAATGGGATCTCTGTCACTTACAATAATCTTTGGGTTTCCATGTAGCTTTTGAACTGTTTCCATAAATGCAGTAGAAACTGTACTGGCTTTAAATGGATGTGATAATGCACAAAAGTGTGCATACTTGGTAAGTCTGTCAACTACCACCATGATGACACTCTTTCCCTCAGACTTGGGTAAACCTGTGATAAAATCCATTGAAACCTCCTCCCAACGTTGGCTTGGAATGGATAAAGGTTGTAATAGACCCGGTGTCTTAATTGTTTCAACTTTATTTTGCTGGCAAACCAAACATTCCGCCACAAACTTTTGAATATCTGATTTAAGGCCATCCCAAAAAAATTCCTTCTTAACCCTGTGGTAAGTTTTTAAAAATCCTGAGTGCCCTCCTAAGGGAGAAGTGTGCAATTCCATAAGAATCTTTTGTTTTAGCTGGGAATTCTTACAGAGGTATAAGCGATCTTTGTACCATAACGAATCATTTTGCCAGCTAAATGTATCAGAAGTACTGGAATCTTGTTGTAGCTTTCGAATAAGTGCCCACACTTCTTCGTCATTCTTCCATTCCTCCCTTGCTTCGTTTATCCAATCTGGTTGGATAATAGAAATGGCACACAACAATGCTTCCACATCCTCATCCTTTCTTGAGAGTGCATCTGCCACCACATTTTGCTTCCCTTTTTTGTAGATGATTTCAAAGTCATAACCCAACATCTTTGTGACCCACTTTTGTTGCTCTTCAGAGGATAATCTTTGTTCTAAAAAGTATTTAAGGCTATCATGATCCGTTTTTACCTTGAAGTGTCTTCCCATTAGGTAGGGTCGCCATTTCTTAAGTGCATGGAGTATTGCCAACATTTCCTTCTCATAAATAGCTTTGCTTAAAAACTTTCCCTTGATTGGACGACTTTCAAAAGCAATGGGTCTTTCATCTTGCATTAGAACAGCACCAATTCCATTTCCTGAAGCATCACATTCCACAATAAAGGTTTTTGTGAAGTCCGGTGTAGCTAAGACCGGTGCTTGGCACATTGCCTCTTTAAGATGTTCAAAGGCCTTTGTTGCTTCCGAAGTCCATGAAAATGAATCTTTCTTCAATAATGTTGTTAGAGGTGCTGCTATTCTCCCATAATTCTTAACAAACTTGCGATAATACCCTGTCAACCCAAGAAATCCTCGCAGATGCTTTATGGATGTGGGGATTTTCCATTCCTTAATGGCTTTAATTTTGCTAGGGTCTACCTTAACTCCTTCATGAGATACAATATGACCCAAATATTCCACCTCCTGGACTCCAAAGAAACATTTGGATCTTTTTGCATATAATTGTTTCTCCTCCAATAGTTGTAGCACCTTGTCAACATGTTCAACATGATCCTTCCAAGACTTGCTGTAGATTAGTATATCATCAAAAAATACTAACACAAATTTTCTAAGGAATGGTTTGAAAATTGAATTCATCAAACCTTGAAATGTTGAAGGTGCATTGGTAAGGCCAAAAGGCATGACCAAAAATTCATAATGACCCTCATGAGTTCTAAATGCCGTTTTTGGAATGTCTTCAATCTTCATTCTGATTTGATGATATCCCGAACGAAGATCCAACTTGGTGAAGTAAATTGATCCATGCAATTCATCCAGTAATTCATCAATAACAGGAATGGGGAACTTATCTTTAATAGTGAGCTTGTTGAGCTCCCTATAATCTGGACACATGCGCCATGATCCATCCTTCTTGTGCACCAATACTACTGGAGCTGAGAAAGAACTTTGACTCGGTTGAATTATACCAGCCTCTAGCATTTCTGCAACCATACGTTCAATTTCACTTTTTTGGACATAGGGATATCTGTACGGCCTGATGTTTGGAGGAACACTTCCTGGAATCAGATGAATAGCATGATCATGATCACGCATAGGTGGGAGACCCTTGGGAGTCTCAAATACCTTGGAATGATTGTCCAAGACTTTTTGGAGATCTGGAGAAATAGATGATTCCAATGTGGAAACATCTAGCGAACATAATTGTGCAATTACACCTCTTTGCTCCTTTTTTAGAAGCTTTGTCATACCATTAGAGCTGATTATCTTTCCTGGTTTCCCTGCAATACCCCTTAATTCAACTTCCTTTCCTTCCGAAGAAAATTTGATGAAAAGTTCTTGAAAATTAAAAGCTATTGTACCCAAGGATTGTAGCCATTGGACTCCTAGTACAACATCAGCACCTCCCATTGGAATGGAAAGCATTGGGCTAGTCAATACATATTCTCCCATGGATAGCTTGATATTATGGCACTTTCCAGAGCAATTTATTGTTCCTCCATTTGCAATCATCACTTGACACTCTGGTGCTGGATATAGGAAGCAATTCAATTCTTTTGCTACCCTACAATGAATAAAATTGTGGGTGCTTCCTGAATCAATCAACACTATTACCTTTTTCTTCTTGATTTGTCCTTCTATCTTGATGGTTTGAGGAGTGGTAATTCCCGCCAATGCATTACAAGATATGGTCGGATTTATTTTTTCTTCATCTAGGCTTTGTTCCTGGAATATATCCTCTTCTTTTGACCTTTCTTGCTCCTTTTCTTCTTCCTCTTCACAATCTATGTAGAATAATTTCTTCTCAGCACACTTATGACCTTTTGTGTATTTGCTATCACAATTGTAACAAAGCCCTTTTGCTCTTTTTTCTTCCAATTGTTGTGGTGTCAACCTTGTAGGTTGTGGAAGACTATGGGCAACAACACTTCCATCTTTATAGTTGTGAATGGTATGCTTCCTAGTTGCCATAATTTTGCTTTCCATTTTTCTTGCTAACCTGAATGCCTTCTCTAATGAATCAGGTTCCCAAAGGCGCACATCATGTTGGATATTATCCTTTAAAGACCCTATGAACACATCAATCCTATGCTCCTCTGGAATATCTTTTACCCTTATGTTCAATTTTTGGAACTCCTCAATGTGCTCCATTATTGAACCCTTTTGTTTGAGACTTATCAATTGGCTAAAAAAAGTGTTGCTTTTTGTATCCTCATAATGTGCTATCAATTCTTCCGTAAAAATTGCCCAAGTGATAAATTGTTTACGAGAACAAAGCCATTGATACCATACAAACTGATTTGGTTCCAAATATAAAGTTGCCATACGTACCTTTTGTGTGTTTTGCACATTATTGAGATCGAAGAATTGCTCCATCTGTAATATCCATGTGGCGGGATCCTTGCCATCAAACTTCCTCATATCGATTTTTGGAACATGGTGAGTCTTCGATCCAACATTAGAGTCTATGGAATCATGATTAACATTTCTTTTGTTCTCATCATGAGTTTCCTTTACTACCTTTTCACCATTAGTGACCCTTTCTTGTAGCAACTTCTTCAATTCTTCCATGTTTGTCTTCAAATCTATCTTCAAATTTACCATCGAATCCTCCATCTTAGCTTCCATGCCCTTTATCTTAGATTCCACGCTATTTATCTTAGATTCCACGCCATTTATCTTAGATTCCACACCACTTATCTTAGCTTCTGTTAGCTTTTGTGAGCGTGACATTTGTTGCACTTGTTCTTGTAATTTTGATATATCATGTAGCATTTCTTCCTCTTCTTCATGAGTCATGCTAGAGCTTTCAGGTTCCTTACTAGGTGTTTGCATTTTCTTTCCTCGGGGCATCAGTTACCGATAATAATGCTTTACTATGCCCTTTGAATTCTGTTAAACCAAGCTTAGATAAAAAATTAAAAAAAAAACTACACACCTTTTTTCACTTTATAGAAGCCTGATATTGAATCTGATGTATCTCTGTAATTTCGGATCATCCAGTTCTGAAATTGCTACCTGTAGTAGCCTTCTGCATCCTCTTTCCAATGCCACAAGTCTGAGCCAAATTGGATTCTCCAAGTAAGAGTTATGTGAAATCTCCCACAGTGACTTGCTTTTAGACTGGTTCAGTAGAGCGAACTTGTACGACGTGCCACGAGTCACTGTTTCAACCTTTGAATCTGAAACACACATACACGAAACTACAGTTCGTCCTCTTTCTGTACCTTTTTACGAAATTTCAATCCGATCCTCAGAGAGAGTTATGACGATTTTCCCCAGGTCACCTGTTTTGAATGTAATTCAGGAGTCTGCAAAAAGGCCAAATTCCTCAGATCATATCTCCGCAAATATCACGCGAAAAGCTCTGAAATTCGAACCCAAGGTTCAGCGCCAATTCTTCTCAAATGGGTTTTTTTTGCGACTTCTGAAACGTCACAGAAAAAAAGTTATAGCGAAAATGCCACGATGACCTGTTTGGAGCAGCGAAACCCTAGAATCCAAAGCTCTGATACCAAATGTTATGAAACCAGCTCAAGAAAAGATAGAAAAGATAGATCAACACCTTAGAATTCAGCCTCTTCGAGGGGGCAACCTCCTTTACATTACATAAATGAACAATTCTTGGATGATACAAATGACACAACCTCCTTTCTATATATAGGAGTCTAAGGAGTCACAATATAATCCAGCCGACCTAACAATAATAATATAAAGCCACAAAAATAACAATAGAGGGATTCTATGGGGCACATAAATAACAATATGGGGGTAATAGGGGCACAACAATATAAATAAGGGGTATAACTACAATAGTAATGGGGTAATCACTAGTATTATAGGGACCCAACATTGAGGATGTTGTAGTAGTGATCATATATGGAACAAAGTTTGTTGGTAGAAATGGAGAGCTTGCTATAGCTCCATGGTTGTGACTCTCACTTTTGTTTTGCAGGTGTTGCTAGTGCATTTGGCACATAGCCATTGTGTTTTATGTTGTTGATTGTATTATGTAGTAATTATATTTTACAATGAGGGTTTGATATTATGGTTGAGTATGTGATATCTTTATGTTGTCGGTGATGATATTAATTAGTTTTTATTGGTAGATTGTGGCCACTATTTTTCTAGAGCGGAGAGCATATAATTATGGTTTTTTCAATTGATTTGATGATGGTGTCTTGCTACTAGAGATCGTATTGCAGAGTTGAATTGAGTTGAGCAGGAAATCTTGGGATCCAGTATGAAAATAGATGAAATGAGGTCCAAATAGAGTAGAGGAGCAATGACTTCATAGGTGTGGAGCCGTGATTTGAAAGTTTCATCAAAAGGAATAGTTTATTCATCCAATCGGAGTTGGATAGTCTAATTGGAGTTGGGCGAGGATCGTTGATCGTGGTGGATTTCAGCGGATGGTAGTTTGTAGATCCATATGAGAACATAGTCTTCCAAGTTGATCAGTAGAATCAAGTATCATGGTGTAATATTCCTAACTTGAAATATACCACAAACCCCAGCAAAAACTCCAACCAAATATATGCAAATGATATAATAACCCAGAAGTGATAAAATGACAGTGAAACAGCATATAATAATGTAAATCAGAAATATAAGCAGATACAAGAAATGCAGTGAGAAAGTGTTAAGCCATTTTATTATACTGAGCAATAAAATGAGTACAAGAGGTGATCAGACAAATGGCACCTCGACTTGCACAAGGCATGTGAAGAAATACTCTCAGAATGACAAGAATGGCCTCTCTGCGTGGATGCTGCTGCTAGAAAATAAATGATGATTTGGGGCTACTCCCCTCCTCGAAAAAAGCTGAAACTTTGGATTCGGTCTCTACTCAAGAAACCCAGAAAAACCCAAAAAGATTTCCTGGAATGGCCTCACACTGATCTGCGTCCCAGCTGCTGGGAAACTACCGTGCTACTACTGCTGCTGGAAATCGAATGAGGATTTGGGGCTACTCCCCTCCTCAGAAAAGTCTGAAACTCTGGAATCGGACTCTACTAAAAAAACCCAGAAAAACCCAGAAAGTTTTTCTGAAATGGCGGACCCCCGAAAATCACCCCCTTGGGGTTCTGTGCAATTCCTCAAACACGCTGATGAAACTGCTGCTGAAATGCTGATGAAACTGCTGCTGAAATGCTGATGAATCTACTGCTGGAATGCCAATGGAAATACCTTTCCCGAGCAGGCACTCGAAATCCCCCGGAGCTAAAGGTGAGATCTCCGAACGGAGACACTCAATGCACTAAACAGCGCCGCAGACTAGCTAAACAACCAGCGTGCTCTAAGTCGAAATGACTATCACAAATGCTCATAACTAGAATGATCCCAAATGAGGGAGTTCCTCTCTATTTTATAGCCTCTGCCTCTCACAATCCCTAGGCTCACTTTCTCCTGTGTGATCCCCTTCTTGCCATGTGTTCCTTCCCTCCTGTGTAGTCCCTCCATGTGTCTGCGTGGGCCCCATTTCTGCGTCCCCCTTTGGCCCCCTTGGTTCCCCCTTAAGTCAAAAAGTTGTGCTACCTAGGAAGTGACTTTTTATTCTAAAGTGAGTTATGTTCCCCCTTTCTCACTTTTTATTTACAAATAACTATAGAAGGCAAAAATGGAACAAAATCGAATATTCCAATTAGCCATAGATAATTAGGAATATTACAGTGTCCCCCGGCAAAATGTTGCTTGTCCTCAAGCAACTGAAATGATGGATGCTGTAAGATCTCCTCACTCTCCCAAGTGGCATCCTCATCCGGCAAATTCTTCCACCTCACCAAGAATTCCCGGACCGTCCTACTCCACAACCGTCTCTCCCTAGAGTCAATGATAGTCTCTGGCTGCAATACCAAATGCCCCTCATCATCCATGGGTGGTAGCTCATCCGTCACGGTCACCTGCTGCCCCAATGCCTTCTTCAGGCATGATACATGAAAAATGTTATGAATCTTGCTGCCTTGGGGCAGCTCCAACTCATATGCAACCTGTCCATCCAGAACCTCACATGCAAACCTGTCCTTGGGGTACTCTACTAAGAGTCGAGCCCTCCAATCTGTATCCAAGCTCATAAGATACAACGTGGCTGATCTACATGAAAGGGCATCAGCTACCACGTCGTTCTTACCCTTGACATACTCAATGTCAAAGTCATATGCTTGGATCTTATTGATCCACTTCTGTTGCCTCTCCTATAGTTGCTTCTGCTCCAAAAAGAACTTGAGGCTGTTGTGATCAGTCCTCACCCTATATTCGATGCACATCCTCAATGTACCGTCCTTCTTATTCACCAACACCACAGAAGAAGAAAAAGGACTTGTGCTCGGTCGAATATGCCCAAGAGCCAGCAACTCCTGGATAGCCCGCTCAATCTCATCTCAATAGGCCTTGGGGTGCCTATAGGGGGTCGTGATCACTGCCTGGATGCCTTGCTCAAGCTCGATAGTGTGCTCAAACCCCCGGTCCGGTGGCTTTCCTGGCGGAATCTCCCCAAACACTATGGCATACTGGTCAAGGATGGACTGTATCTCCGGATGTACCGTCCGCCCTGTAGTCCCTGCCTCTGAAGCACACAGCTCTACTGCCCACTCTATGTCTCCCTTTCAGATAAGATTGCCTCCATCCGATGAGCCGAGACATTCTGAGGCAGATATGTGTGTTGTCCCTGTATCTTCTCATGCCTCCCTGTCTTCTCATCATCCCACTCCATCTCCAGGGTCTTCCAATCTGTCGTGGCCTTCCCTAGAGTGATAAGCCATTGAACACCCAGTATCATGTTGGTGTCCAGAATATCGACCACGAAAAAGTGGTCAGTCAATGTGTAGGTGCCCATCGTCACTGAAAGCTCTGGAACATAACGAGCACACGTCATGGTCTGATCTCCTGGGACCAAGACTGAAAACCCATCGAAGCTCTCTGTCTGTATACCTCTCTGCTCAACCATCTGGGCATCGATGAAGTTGTGGGTTGCCCCACTGTCAACCAAAACTGATACGCGCTAGCCACGTACTGTCCCTTGTACGCGTAGCGTCAGATACTTGGGAACTCCCCGCAACGCTGCAAGGGCCCCTCCAGTGGGTGCAAAAGATGCACCACCTACTGCTAGTGGTGGAGGTGGCAAAGTTCCCTGTATGGCATGGCTATCTCCTGCCTCCACATCCTCCTCGTCATCCTCTTCTCCACTGCTCTCAGAGAAGACCTCAATAAAATGTGCTTTACCAGCATCACATCTATGTCCTGGTGCCCATGGCTCCTGACAAGTGAAGCACAACCGCTTCTTCTTCAGCTCCCTCCTGGCATCATCGTCACGCTGTACTCGTCCTGGATTCCCCTTTGGAGGAGGAATCCTCACATCCTTCCCCTTAGACTGAAAAGTCGGTCTCTGGGGGTAAGGTGTCCGAGTCCTGGGTAAAACATCCTGTAAGTCCCGGGTCCTGCTGATAGCGCCCTAGAGTGTGGCTGGTTTAGTGGATTAGACTAAACCCCGAAGTGACTCTACTAACCCCTCAACATACAAATAGACCCTCTGTGTCGTGGATAGGTTTGGCACCATCACGGAGACCCTAAAGAAATCTGCAATGTAGGTCTCTGGGCTCCCTGTCTGTTTGAGCCTCGTCAGCTCAACGAAATGCTGCTCTGGATCCCTCAGATCAAATCGCTCCATCAGTCACCTGGTAAACTCAGCATATGTCGTCACTGTGGAGTGCCCTAGTGTAACCATCCCACAAAACCACCAATCTTGGGCCTCGCCATCCAAATGCAATGTTGCCACCTTGATGGCCTCTGCCTCCGACATCTAATTAAGCTGAAAATAAATGTCCAGCTTCTCTACCCAAGACTTTGCCGAACTGTTTGATGAGCCATCAAACGTAGGCAAGTGGAATCTACTTGTTGCACGGTGGGTGTCACCATCATGGTAATGCCGGTACCCTCTGTGATGGTCACGGGGTCTACTATCACGTTGGCGCTGAACAAAATCTCTGAATGAGAGGGCTTCCCTAAACTCCTACCCATAGGCCTGGTACTCTGCAAAATAATCACCCATATGTCCGGGCTCTGCCTCCTACTGGGTTACGGCCCTCATGTCTGCTCCTAAGAAAGTGGGCATGGTAGAGCATGCAGGGGCATGTGAGGCCACCTGCTGCGCAGTATCACGCTACTCTGGCAAGTGATGGGATGCACCTGATCCCTCACCAATCTGAAAAACTCATGGGCTCTCACACTGTCTGGCCTCTACTGCCGTGAATCTCTGCCCCATCACCTCAATCTGCCTCGACAGATCCTACACTGATTTGAGGAGCATATCCGCAAATCTCTTCCCGTCCTCGTCGGCCATCTGTTCTGCGTCCACTACTGGCTCTCTCTGTTCTACGTCTACCACAAGCTCCTCCTGTTCTGCATCCACCACAGGAACACAGTCTCCCTCCCCGTAGGTATTCTCCAACCTAAGTCCAGTGTCTCTGTATCTCTGACCTCTATAACAGATATAGGGTTTTTCCCCCAGTGTCATAGATTGCTAGTTCCACACGCTGAGCCAGATCTATGCTCTAATACCACTGTAATATTCCTAACCTGGAATATACCACAAACCCCAGCAAAAACTCCAACCAAATATATGCAAATGATATAATAACCCAGAAGTGATAAAATGACAGTGAAACAACGTATAATTATGTAAACCGAAAATATAAGTAGATACAAGAAATGCAGCGAAAAAGTGCTAAGCCATTTTATTATACTGAGCAATAAAATGAGTACAAGTGGTGATCAGACAGATGGCACCTCGACTTGAACAAGGCAAGTGAAGAAATACTCTCAGAATGACAAGAATGGCCTCTCTGCGTGGATGTTGTTGTTGTGCTGTTGCTGCTGCTAGAAAACAAATGATGATTTGGGGCTTGCGGAGACTCTGCTGGATTTTGTACTCAACTTTTATATAAATAAATAAAAGTCTTTGGGGTTACTAGCTTCTCTTGTGGTGCATTCTTTGGTTGATGAGGTATACCTGTGTCATTTGATGTTATTATTCATTTGATTATACATTGCTATCTAGTTGTTTTTTTGTGCATTTGCCTCAAGGCATTAGCTGCTAGGAAACTGTCGTGCTACTACTGCTGCTGGAAATCGAATGAGGATTTGGGGCTGCTCCCCTCCTCAGAAAAGGCTGAAACTCTGGAATCGGACTCTACTCAAAAAACCCAGAAAAACCCAGAAATATTTTCTGAAATGGCCGACCCCCGAAAATCACCCCCTTGGGGTTTTGCGCAGTTCCTCAAAGACGCTGATGAAACTGCTGCTGAAATGCTGATGAAACTGCTGCTGAAATGCTGATGAATCTACTGCTGGAATGCCAATGGAAATACCTTGCCCGAGCAAGCACTCAAAATCCCCTGGGGCTAAGGGTGAGATCTCCGAACGGAGACATTCAATGCACTAAACAGCGCTGCAGACTAGCTAAACAGCCAGCATGCTCTATGTCAAAATGACTATCAAAAATGCTCATAACCAGAATGATCCCAAATGAGGGAGTTCCTCTCTATTTTATAGCCTCAGCCTCTCACAATCCCTAGGCTCACTTTCTCCTGCGTGATCCCCTTCTTGCCATGTGTTCCTTCCCTCCTGCGCAGTCCCTCTATGTGTCTGCGTGGGCCCCATTTCTGCGTCCCCCTTTGGCCCCCTTGTTTCCTCCTTAAGTCACAACGTTGTGCTACCTAGGAAGTGACTTTTTATTCTAAAGTGAGTTATGTTCCCCCCTTCCTCACTTTTTTATTTACAAATAACTATAGAAGGCAAAAATCGAAAAAAATCGAATATTCCAATTAGCCATAGCTAATTAGGAATATTACACATGGCTGATGGGAGTCAATTGATTGTATATGAGGTCGAGTCTCCTAGTTGATAGAAGTCATAAATCTATGTAAAAGACACATTTTTCTTAATAGAATATTCAAAGTAGCATAACAACAACAAGGGTGGTTTTTTTCCCAGTGAAGGGTTTTCCAACAGATATCTTGTGTCTCTTGCGTGGATGTGTTTTTGATGGTTTTGTTGCTCTCATGGTTGGTTGATTTAGCTGCTTACATTGTTTATATTCATGTGATGATATAATGTGTTGTTGGTTAATTTATGTGATTCAGTAGACAAGTTTAAATTGGCGAAAATTGATAATAAGACACCCTACTGATTCACCTCCCCCCGTAGTAGTGCTCAAATGTTTCCAACAACTATTACTTGAAGAAATGCATGAAGGCATTGTTAAAAAAATATGACCCTGCTTCAAAAACCTGCAATTAGTCTTCCAGGCTGGAGAAAATGACTATAAAAAAACCCTTGGCCCCTAACTCTAATTCCATTTGACCCTAAGGGTACCATTTATTTCATATCCACCCAATCAAAGCCTTTTTAGAGGGCCATAATCCAATAAATTTGCATATAAAAACGTGAACCTATATATATTGGATATATTCAATGATCTTATTAGATTTATGTTGGACATTGGTTAAACTAGCGCTCCCAGTGTGTTTCATGACATGTGCTTAACGGACTCTCATGGATCTGTTAACTCTGGTGATGCGCCTGTTTACTAACACCTATGGGTTTTTGTGTACCAACAACCGTGATTCCAACATGTGGTATTAAAGCCAAAGGTCTCGAGTTCGAATCACACCCAGCTCACATTGGGGAGGAGATTGTTGGACATTGGATAAACCAACGCACCTCGTGTATTTCATGACATGTGCTTAACCGCCTCTCATGGATCTGTTAACTCTGGAAATGCATCTGTTTACTAACACCTGTGGGTTTTGGCGTAACGACAATCTTGATTTCAATAATTTAACCTCGTATTATGGATCTTACATTGCTTTAGGTAGGCAATGCCCTGGATTTCTAGCTTGTCATGATGCAACCAACGAAGGGTTCCTTGTGAAACCAAAAACCCCACTTTTCCCAGTTGCTCTATGAAAAGGACGTCGAAGATGAGGAGATTGATGAGGAACACTAGTAGATCCGGACTAGTTATAGATTCCCGAAACAATATGGCTAAAAGAGGGGCAAATCCCACTCTCGCAGAGCCACGCATAGATGGCTATGTAGACGAAACCCTAGAATTTGCAAAGCAATGCCGAAAGCCACACATAATTTTAATATATATATATATATATATATAACCATTATACTTCAAAACTTCATATTTAAATTTAATTATTAAACATATAAAAAATCAATATTTATAATAAATTATTTTTATAAGTTATTCATCTATCTATCTATATCATCAATGTTATGCATATCACATTTAAATAAAAAATTGTAAAACATGTCAAAAATCAAAGGAAAATGCCCCACATATATGTCTATATTTATTATCAAGATTTTAATAATATCAAAATTAAGAATATTTCTATATAGAGAGATGTGAAATTTATATAAATATAATATTATTAAAAACCAACATAGATCCATTTTAACTTAGGATAGGTGCAAATCACCACAACTTTACCATGGATATTCCTAACTTTTGGATTGGCTTTGTTACAATACCATGAGCTAATACCATGGCTTACTAATACCACATTCCCAAAAAATCATAACTCATGTTGATATGACCCATATTCATATGATTTTTTTTAATTAATTAATTTAATTAAAAGTACAGAGAATGATAACTATTGTTAATATAAATCTCAATAACTACTTTTAATATAAATCTCAACCTTTGATCTATGATTGCTACTAAGAATATTCTAGAATATTATGTGGAGGTTAAATCCCTACCATTTACCTAATAATTATTGATAATTAAATTATAATTATGGAAGCCCTATTCCAAAATAAACACATCTACATAATTTTGATTATTTAAATATTTTTTATTTTTTTCTACATGAAAAAAGGTAGTTTTTTTTGTTTTTTTTAATGGACTAAGTTGTTCCATCCAATTTTAAACCTTTATTTTTCTGTTCTACTAAGTTTGTCATTTTTCTAATATTCCCACTTTTGATAATCTCTCTTCCTATATATATATATATTGAAGATAAAAACTCCTCACAGCATCACATAAAATATATTATGTATCCTAATGTCCAATTAAACTGTTCATAAATATTAGAGATATCTTTTGTCATCTCTCCAATAACCTACTTCTTGGTTCCAGTAGTAAACCTTCTTCCCACAATTTATCAACTTCACTATTTTGTTCTCTATAAATATGACAAAAGGAGATATATTAGAATAGAACTCTCATCATCTCCACTTCTTCAAATATAGGCATAAGTAAAAGAAATCCAGTTCACTTTTGCCCCACATCCAATTAATCACTAGCTATGAATCGTCAAAGACTTGCGATTTTAAAGTACCTTGCTCAATAGCTAGAAGGGTGAGTTTGAGTGCCAACAATTCCACGTTCTTATTAGAACCTATTCCAAAAGTTTCTTTATACTTGAAATAATGGTTATCCTTAGAGTATTAAACACATCCTCCTTCACTTACCAGTATGTAGTTCTAAGATCCTCCATCGAAGAAATCCCAACACATATTCTTGTCTAGCATTGCCTCCCTTAATTTCCTCCATGGTCTTTCTGGATTGGTTTGAAAAAAAAAATTATGATGTTTTTAGACTCTAACTTGCACATTCTAGAGCTAATGTTGCTTTCTCCACAAAAAAGACCACATTCCTTGCAATTCACATACCCATCCCACAATAAGTGGTAGCAATTTCATATCATCAACAACTTTGTTATTTGTCCATATCTTGAGCCCTTCTTCATATTGTTGCTCATGCCTACATGAATTTCAAGACAACCAAATTCCCCAACTCACGCCACACATGCTTAGTGAAACAATAGACCAATAATAAATGTGTTATCGATTCCTCTTCATTCTTGCACAAAGGGTGACGACAGCGAAACTGCATCTTTACATAATTCGGGAATTTTAAATTATTTAAACCCCTGTTTAATTAAACTATCAGACTCCAAGCTCTTGCGCGGATCCCAAAACAAATTAAAATCCCGTTCAAACCTTATCGCGTCCGAAAACTATGCTAACCAGCACGCATCTTCCGGAGTGATATCCGTCGATCTTGTCCATACATAATGAATGGCTGTGATCGATCCAGAATTCAATTGGATTAAATCACAGTCCATAAGACATCGTTTCCAAAATTTAAATTAAATCTCGTTCACTTTCCGACGCGATTACCGTCTAATCTGACCTCTTCAAACAGACGGTCATGATTAACTGAGCTATTAACTCAGTTTTATAAAATATCGCGTCCAATTTTGGAATTAACATCCACGCTTGTTGGCACGTGATGACCGTTAGATCTGATGGATCTGTTCGATCGAACGATTCAGATCTTCTTCTGGTTTTCTTGCGAATTCGTCAGGTTTCCTCGTTCCGCCAAGTTTATTTAGTCTTTATCTGCTTTCAATCGACAATCAACAAATTAACGCCTTTGTTCAAGCGATCCTCAAACACCAAACTCCACACACAATTTCTTGTATTTAATAGAGATTCAACCTACGATTTAAGGAATCAACGAAAGCAAATTACATAATAAAAGATCACGCAGAAACAAGTTTTGAACACAAAACTCCTTTTATTCATAACAGTATTTACATAAATATTTAGAACATCTAGTGCTCTGATTTATTCTCCCGCCACTTAGCTCTCTAACACTTTTAATCCCTTGTCTAACACTCTCCTCACAGGCTTACATTTATAGATTAATTACATAACTATGGATTATACTAAATCCATGATTTTTCCCATAATTTACTCAACTAATTCCTATTCGAGGATCTGGTAATCCCAAAGATCTCTACGAGATCTACACATATCAATTATCCCTGATATTCTCACATAGTTGAGAATATTTCACAACTGAAAACCTCGCACATAAATTTCTCACTCAATCTATACAAGATTCCTAAAAATAATTAAAAACATCATGCCCTAAATTAACCAAATGAACAATAATATTCTAAGCAGGATGCTCCTGCATCAGACTCCCGATGTAGAAAAAAAATCATAGACTCCTGTCTATGAGGTCTGTCACTTTTCTGTAGTAATGTGACAGCTACAAGTCTAAATGACTTGCTACCTCCAGGATTCCAAACTCTGTTTTGTTGATGGTCCTTCAAAGGAATAACTTCATCATGTAGTCTGGCATTAAATTTGCAGAATAATATCTTCAGAGAATTATTAAACATGATTCTCGACTTTCCATACCTCATCATCCTCTGTTCTGGAAATATAGACTCATGAACTGCATGTGGAAACTTGAATACCCATTTTCCTGGTTTCCAAATTTTGAACGAGTCTCGAACTGGTTCACCGTCTGCACCTATAGCTTTTCCAGGTAACTCTGTCGTGCTGAGATTAGTAAGAACTAAATCTAAAAGTTCATCATCATCATTACTCAAACTGTCAACCAAATTCCGTATATCTGTAAAGCAATTTTCTCCACCATGCTCTAGGAGTAATTCCTCTTGTTTAATCACATCAACACAGTTGATGTTCTTTATGGTGTCCTTTCCTCTTTTTGTTACAGTTTCTCTGGTCTCAACTTCTTTGGCTTCTGTCTCTTTAGCTATTGTTTCCTTCTCTAATTGAGCTACAAACTCAACTTCATGGAATGAAAAACAATCATCCCAATTTCCTTCAGCTTCACAAAAGACTTCTTTATCATAGCAATGGTCATTAGCTGTCTCTATAGCAACAAATTCCTTATTTAGTACCATACCTGCATTCATAGACAAACTATCAGTTTTAAAAATACCAGACTTTTCGGTCCCTTTTGATGCTTCAAGCACCAAATTCCCACCATGGGATTTCTGGGTTTCAACAAATCCTCTTTGTTGTGACTCAATTCCTATGAGTCTCTCCTTATCCAACAAAGAAATATGTATTTGTTCAAGTTTGTTCATCAACATAGCATTCCATTTCTATTGCAATAGATTCCACTTGACCCGTTTCCTTATTCTCCATCCATGTCTTTGGTCTTCATTCTCTTTCTCTTGAAACCATTCCTGTAGTATATTCAACTTTGCTCTCATCACTGCAATACTTATCCTACGCTCTTCATGACTCATCTGAGATTTATTTGATGCCATCCTAAGCCGCATATACCATGATGATGCAGCCTAAGCTGCATATACCCACAATATGCAAATAAAATTGCATGTCACACTATGTCAATGTCATGTCCCAAGATGAACACCAATATCAATGGTGAAACCCTCTTAAACCAAAGTTTAAGTCTTTTAATTGAATGTCTAAGTGGAAGCTATCAAACTTTACCATAAAACATCAATCCCGCTTATTTCTATTATAATTCCCATATAATAGAAATATTGATAATCCATACTTAAAACTTTACACATAGATTTCTCACTCAATCTATACAAGATTCCTAAAAATAATTAAAAGCATCACCCCCTAAATTAACCAAATGAACAATAATATTCTAAGCAGGATGCTCCTGCATCAAAGGGCATCTACTAGATCCTTACATACCTCTTTTCTGGCTCATATCCCAATTGAGAATTCAATCATTTAATGTAAGCCAAAAGAAAATCCCAAAATTTTTAGGGGGGCATTTAAACTTTTAAATTAACTTCCATCACCAGTGATTCTTGTCCCATGTAATTTCTTCACATAGCACTTTGTAACCAATTTTGGGGATGTGTTTGCCCAAGTTTCGGTTTTTTAACCAAATGAGCTCATCCTCTTCAACATTTATCCTAACATGGCATGTAATTGTGTCATCTAGTAGCCCCATTCCCTTCTAACCCTATATTATATGCATCCTCTCATTCTTGTCTCAAACAGTGGTGAGCTCCATGTCGACCACATGAAATAATTTGCAATATCCTTTATCCCTCATAATTTGAATCAATATTTGTTTCAATTTGAAAATTTCCCCACATACTACCCAAGGATCCTACCCAAACTATATCTTGTTGCCTTTACCAACTTTCCAAACAAACCAATTTCTCAATAGTAAAAAAGTTTGCACCATCACTTTCCATATTTATTTTTTTATGTTTTGGCTTGACCCAAGAGAGATTTGAACCTTGAATCTCATAGTTTACATGACACTTGATAACATGGTGATCACTAATTGAATTGCCCCTAAAAACATTGTGATGTAGTTTTGTTGGCCTTCTAAACCATTGTTCCTTTCCACGCCATCAAATTTCTCCATAATCCATCCCCATTTATTAATCTCCAAGTGCACCTAACAAATAATGCTTTTGCAAAACCTTTAATTCCCCACTCTCTCAAATCCTTATTAGTTCCTACCAAGGTAGCACTGTGGCAATGGATTTTCCTTCCCACTATTCGTTTAACATTAACCAATGCAAGTTAAAATGTTTAAATTTGAAATACAGATATTTATTTTTCAACATTATTAAAAAATCATTTTTCAGGCATTTGATTAGACCATAACTTGAAAGTCTTTGCATAATACAATGTCATGTAGATAATTGTCTCGCACATTTTTTCCCATAATTTTTTTGATACAGTTGCAATATTTATGCCATGATTTCTAGATATTTGTGCAATGATTTTGTATTGTAAATTTTGCAATATTTATGCCATGATTTTTAGATATTTGTGCAATGATTTTGTATTGTAAATTTTGCAGGAAAACCACATATATATTTTTTTAAAGAGCTATACTCAACTAAATAACATAATCATTTCCCACCGTAATATAAGCAAGTTTTTGCATCAAAAATGGATAGGGATAAGATGTAAATAAATATACTTACTAGGAGTCACTTTCCATCATTAATTGTAGGTTTACCCCGTACAGAAATTACCTACATACGAATTCTAAAACACAAAAAATAAACAATGCGAGAGCATAACACATAAAACACATATACACAGAGATTTTCCCCTAGATCCCAAAACCAGGACTACCAGCTTGATTTTTTCATTATGTTCCTTTCAATGTTACAATACATATTTATACATGCTGAAGCATCCAATACTATGGACCGAAAAACCATCGCGTCCAAAACCATGGACCGAAAACCATAGGTAGGTTCACCCAACCTAATATAGGGTCCAAAAAAAAAATTCCTAGGGCGCTGCCCCGGACCCCGTAGGGGGGGCTACCCACCCCCCTCAAACCACCTGTGACCCCCCTGCTGCATAATCGGCGCAACGAAGGGGGGGCTCCGTCCCCCCTCTAACCCCCCGGTTCATTACGTAGGTTAGTCGTGGGAAGAATATAACACAACCCAACATTAATTGTGTTTCCTAATAATTTAATAAGGAGTAAAAATGTAAATGCGTAGATTTACTAGTGGTTACTACGCACCAAATCTTATGCAAGTCTTGAGGAGACAATTAATTTCTCCACTTCATATATGAATTTGCAATTTTTTTGAAAGCACAATTTCTAACTTAAAAATAACAAGGACCAAGCTACCCTCAGACACTTGTTTTTGTTATTATTATGACTATAGGGTGTCTATTTTGGAATAGGGCTTCTAGAATTCATATTTTATTATAAACAATTACTAGGTGGATAATAAGGATTCAACCTCCATGGAATATTCTAGAGTACTCATAGTAGTATACACAATCAAAGTTTGAGATTTATCTCCAAACTAGTTATGACCTTTTCTTCCCTTTTAATTAAATTGACATACAGACAAATATTATGTTCCATATTATATATATATGTTTAACTTACATATTATTTTTTTATAATTTCCCCAAGAAGGTAAAGATGTCGTAATGTCCTGTTAAACATTGTAATACTCTATTAAACATTTTGACTAAGTCAAATTACATTAAATAAAAATTAAATTAATTCAAATCTAAAAAGGTAAAATTAGTAACTATAATTATAATTAATAATTAACCGATTCGATCCCTGATGGGGGTGACACATTAGCGCCATGGGGAATGGGGAAGGGATCTGCCAACCTATGATCCCTCTCAGCATATAGCAAGTCTTGTCGCGCTAGATGGGCAACATATATGATGGTGCAACCTCCTAAAACACTTCAGAGTGGTCATTAATGGCATTTACATTGGTCTCTTCGTTCCTTGGCATGTTGTACCAGAGGATCGGGTGGTGGATTGTCCAATGGAAACGAATGCATCAAAGTATAATGGGAGGGAGATTGAGTGGTTGGTTGCTCATTTGTGTGTCATGGGATGAGAGGAATTCCGCAAGGAAGGCCTTCAATCTCAAACTAGGGGCGGAAGGGAGAATATTGAGAAGAATTGGCTCTGAAACCACTAAGTGCATAAGGTCCTAAGCTAGGATAAGGGGATATCCAGATTCAAGCCGAGCGGTGGAATATTTCTCGAGGAGCAACTTGTCTTCAATTTGGACTCAAGATATAGGGATTCGACCAAGAGGTAACTATGGATAATTCACACTGGTACAAAAATATAAGCCTGGTAGTGTGTTTTGCATTGGTTAATTATGTGATTTTGTTTTCTAGTTTGGCTAGGATTGTTGGGGTAGAGTGGTTGTCTTGTAAGGTGATTTCTGGCATGCCTTCTTTGCTTTATGTGGGGAAGTTGAAACGTCTAAGGGTTATCTGGCAGGTGGGGAATCATTAGCAGGGGTTTATTTGGTGCAAGTTTTCATGATTACATTTGTCTCCGAGCTCTATATATTTACCAAGTAGAGCTTTATGTGACTCTCTTGGAGTGTTTGTTGGGGGTATCTAGCATTGGAGTTATGATGTGTAGTAGCATAGGGGTTATTCTTTCGGATTTTTTGTGTGGTTTCTGTGTTGTCTATCGAGGGCATCTCAGGCAAGAGGCCTTGGCAGAGGGGAATCTGGGTGTTGGTGGCCCCCTAAAGTTACAAAAGGGCTTTCCGGGCCTTTTGCTTAAGCTAACTAGCGCATTGGAAATGTTTCCATTATGGAACAAGAAGGTGAAGATGTGTGTTGAACATGCATCCTCAGTGAGGTTGGATGCATAGAGGAAGAGAAGCGAGAGGTGTCTTGGGCCGGCAACAGCCACCAGAGAAGGACGACGTCGAATTGTTGACCCGTCGCTCTCTATGCCTTTTCCCTTAGTGGGAACTTCCTCCTTGATGGAAGATAGTGTCAGTTTCATGCAACAGTTGAGTAGTTCTTTAAATCAGCTCAATCGATCCCAGCAAGATGATCACAATGGCACTATTGATTTCATGAATCACATTCAATGTAAGTTGTGGAAGATGCAAGATAGACTAGTTAGTTTATGGAGAGGACAGTGGCACATCCAAGAGCAACTTGACCGTTTGGAAAATCGATTGGCTCACATGGAGGGACATGTTCACTGTGAATTCAAGCGCCCACCATCCCTTGGCTCGGGTCATGACCATCATGCCTCGCTAAATTCCAATGATGTCTGATGTTAGTTAGTTGTTTTTTATTTTATGAATGTTTTGGCATAGTTTGTCGGTCAGTGTATGTAAATCATTAACATTTTGCAAATTTGACATGTGTCTACCTATGTATTGATTGGCCAATAAAAAAAATTAAACCAGTCGAGATCCATCTTAACTCCAAATAAAATAAAATAAATAATAATTATAATTTGAATAAAACATTTTGACTCATTAAAAATAATAATAATAATAATAATTAAACCAACCTAGATCCATTTTAACTCTGGATCTACCAAGTATCCACAAGAATAAAATCTCTTGAAGTACAAACCTCTTTTATAACGAAAAGAAATTTGATCTATCTTAGTACTTGGTAGATTTAGAATTAAAATAAATCTAAAATACTTCTTAAAAATAATAATAATTACTGTTTAAACTTATAAAAAAAATTAACGATAAAATATTTATAAAATAATTTTTTTTAACTTATAAATTGATGCTTAACATTATTAACCACTTAATTCATTCCTATAACTTCACTAGTACACATATATATAATATTTTCAACATATTTTTCACTTCAATACAATTTAAGTAGATGCAATACAATTTTTTATTATAAATTATTCAATATTTTTCACTTCAATACAACTTAAGTTAAATGCAATACACAAAAAATTGTAAATTGACCTAACATTTCTGTAAAACGCATAACTTCTATCACCCAACTATGTATTATACATAATTTAATTCTTATAAATTGATGCTTGACATTATTAGCCACTTAATTCATTCATATGACTTCACTAATATATATATATATATATATATATATATATAATATTTCCAATATATTTTTTATTCCAATACAATTTAAGTAAAATGTATAAAAAAAAATTGGAAATTATTTCATATTTTTCACCTCAATACAATTTAAGTAAAATGCAATACAAAAAAATTGTAAATTGATCTAACATTTCTGTAAAAAGCATGTTCTAACACCCAACTATGCATTATACATAATTTAATTTACAATTATAATTTGAATCTCATAATATAAAATACTAATTAATTTTTTCAATTATTAAGTTTATTGTATTAGTTATATTATAGGTTTTATTATTATACTTATTGTAGGCATATAATTAAGCATTTAGAACATTTAATTTTATCAATTATTGAGCTTATTGCATTAATTATATCATAGGTCCCTATTATTATTTCAGTTTTTCTTTTGAGTGCGTATTAATTTGTCTTTGACCAAATATTTTTGCCACTTACTAATAGTTTAACATTGAGAATTCAAATTTTGTTAATTTTTATTATTATTTAAATTTATTTATTTGTAAGGTGATTGGTTAAGGGTGTTGTTTAGTAACTTCCATTTTTCCATTCGTTATTATTTTTTTTATTTTTTTTTAGTTTTATTTCCTTTTTATTTAACCTTCTTCTTTTTTTGTCTCTTCTATAATTCCCATTTTCACCCAGTGTAGTTTTTCCTCCATATTTTAAATTTAAGATAACAAATTTTAGAGAGGAAAAAACAAACAAACAAACTTTTTCCAATAATTTTTTTTTTTAATTTTTAGTTTTATTACTTTTTAATTTGACTTACAATTTTTTTTTTGTTTTTTTTTTCTATGGTTATTTTTTCTATATTTTCAATTTCAATTCTATTAATCATAGCTTTTTTTCTTGTTAATTTTTAATTTGACTTTAATTTTTTCTCTTCACTTTTCTATAATTTTCTTTCCTTGGAAGCAACAACTATTTCTCTTTCCTATTTTCACTGGAAATGCTACCATGCATCCTCCCCTTCTTTGCGACATGGTTCACTACAATTTCCTTTCCCCCTTTCCGTTTAGTTTCCATTTCCCATACATTGTTTGTTTCCAATATGAAAAAAACACCATCGGAAAATCCATCCCATGTCAATGGAACTTGGTTGGATTCACCACTTTCTTTAACCAATTTCTTGTTCGTGAAAGTTAAAGAACAATCCATAAGAAGAAAAATAAAGTATTTTGTTGCAAGAGGCAAGATTTATTTGAATACCTGGAACCTAAGATTCCCACACCTTATTAAATTGCTATTATTTATGCTATACACAGAGATTAGTTTATTTATGCTATACACAGAGATTAGTTGTTATGGGTTTGGAGTAATTTATTTATGCTATACACAGAGATTAGTTGTTATTGTTGATTGTAGGGAGGGAGATTGGATGGATTCAATGTTCTTATTATGCCTGGTGTTTGAAGGCAGATGGCTCTTATGCTCAAATCCCACAAGTCGCATCCGAAGGCCCTGAAACTTGAGTTGTGAGGTTCCCTTGAGCTTGTGCAGTGAGCTTCCCTACAACTCTCTCAAGGTTTGTTGTTCGTGTGGCCCAACGAGAATGGCTTGGAATGAGCTTCCAAGTTCAAAGCCTCACTGTAAAAATTATTTCTATCACCCATAGTTTTATTTTAGAAGTACTTTTGAAGAGGAATCATTTAAATTGTGTATATGCTTTTGTTTATGTTAATATTTAAGTTTTTTTTTAATATCATTATTTATTCCAGTAGTAAAGCATATTGGTATTTGATTTTCTAATCTATTTCACTCAATAAAAATTGTTTACAGTTGAGCCTATTGATATTTGATTTTCTACTCCATTTCACCTATTAAAATTGATTAGTTGTATATGGCATTTCTCGTAAATAATATTATAGTATAGGTATGTGTTGCAGCAATTATGATTTTCTTTATAGCTAAAGTTAGTATATAAGAATTAAATAAAGGAATTATAATTTGAGAGATAACAATAAAAGTTTTGTTCCATATCCCTTCTCTTTAGTGCCACAGACACAGTTACATTAATCTCTATATCAATAATGTTCAATGCTCATGAACATTGTAGGAGACAAATGTCCGTGCAAAACAAGTTTCCTTGAATTCACATCTCATTTCAAGTTTCTCCATATCAATTTGAACAAAACATTACCAAAAAAATAAAGTTATAAAGCTTCATTACACCCAATGAAGTAGGGTGCTCACCAAACAACACCATTTTAGCTCAACATTTTCATTTTCATATTTATTTTTTCATCAAGGATTTAGTTGATCAACTCTAACTATATTTATAGTATAGGATAAGTATGTGTTGCAGAAATTACGATTTTCTTTATAGTTAAAATTAGTATATAAGAATTGAATAATGGAAATTATAATTTGAGAGATAACAATAAAAGTTTTGTTCCATATCCATTGTCTTCACAACTACAGACACAATTACATTCATCTCTATATCAATCATGTACAATGCCCATGAACAGTGTAAGAGACAAATGTTCATGCCAAACAAGTTTACTGTAATTCACATCTCCTTCAATTGAAACTAAGTTTATCCATATCAATTTATCAATCATGTACATGAGCAGTGTGGGAGACAAATGTTCACCCAAAACAAGTTGACTAGAATTCACATCTCATTCAATTGAAACTAAGTTTATCCATATCAACTTGAACCAAATACTGCCAAAAAAATAAAGTTATAGTGCTTCATTATAGTGAATGAGGTAGGTTGCTCACCAAAAAGCACCATTTTAGCTCAACGTTTTCACTTTCATATCTATTTTTTCAACAAAAAATTAATTGATTAGCTCTAACTATATTTAAACTAAGCAGCAAGTACTAACTAGCTACTACTACATAACACTTGTTATAAATATAAAATTTAATACATTATGTAATTGTTTATTAATTTTGTTTAATATTTAATTTATTACTTAATTTTATTTATAAACTTTTATATAGTACTTATTTAAAATATAAAATTGAATTATTTTTATAAAAATATTTGAATGAAAAATTGTTATTAATGTAAATTTTACAATTTAGTTTAATGACTTTATGTTTTCACTTTTTATATATTTTTTCTAATAAATTTTATTCAAAATTAAATAAAAATTTATTAAATTTTTAAATTTAAATTTTACTCAATTAAGAAAAAACTTATTAAAATTTTAATTTTAAATTATAAAATTTACATAATCTAAATTCTCCAAAATTCTATAAAAAATTAAATTCATTCTTACATTCACAAATATAATTTCAATGATAATAAATTATAAAAAAATTCAATAATAAAAAATCATATCTCTAATTAAAAAACCAAAATAATAATAATAATAATAACAACAGAAGAGCACGCAGTGCATCAGTCTCCCTATTTTGTTCCCTAAACACATAAACAAAGGAAATGTCTTCGAAAGAGGGAATGATCTGCTTGATGTGGTCCATCCAATGATGTATTTGAGGGATTTGGAGAGAGTTCTGTCCCAACCCCCAATTAATAATTGATTTTGAATCTCCAGTAACCTTAATGGATTCCATTACCAACTATTTCGCACATTTTAAGAACCCAAAGTACCACAATCTCAACCCTGAAATTTGTCCCCTCCCATGGCAATAAAAACAAGAACGTTTAGGGCTTTGTTTGATAAGCCCCCCCACACCCACAGCTGCCTCGAGGCACCATCAAAAAAGCCTCAAGGGAAGAACCTCCCGGATCTTTGATGGATGCAAAGCACCTAGAAAGGCGAGGCTGCCATGGACCAATCTCCGAGAAATAGCCAACATTATTAAGACAAATGGCACTGGCACAAATACAACAGCATTCCAAGATATCCATATTCCCATAGAACATACAGTGGGATAGTACTGTAATATTTGTGCTTGCTTGTCCAATATCTGAGGCAAGAAAAGATAGACCGCCAATTTGAATCCACATTAATCCCCAATATCTCAGCAACTTGCCTCCAAACCTTTTTGACAAAAGAGCAGCCCAGAAATAAATGGATGCAATCTTCAATATCAACCCCTTACAAATGGCATCTGCCCGGTCCAAAACATTGCCCTTGCCACTGGGAGAGATAGGATGGCGTCTATACAAAGAAAAATCGATGCAAGATGCAATAACAATAGATATCTTTGGTTGTCTCTAAGGAGGTGGTCATTTTAAGAACTATTGGCCTTAACCTAAAATGAATTATGCCAGTAAAACATATATACAGGGAGTTGCAATGTGAGAGCTAAGACCCAGAGAGTGAAAGTATATGAATTAGCCAGTAAAAGATATTAAGCAACTAATCCCCGTTACTTTAGTAGAAGAGAATTTTTCATTAACAGAGAACTAAATTTATGATAAATATAAAGAACCCAGCATTCAACTCACATGGCATGAAATGAAGCTCGTTGAAGACCACAGACTTGAGGTCATTGGGCTTCAAAGCGAGCTGCACCCACCCGAGATCCCCATTGAATAATCTTGTGGTCAAGAGAATTAGGATGCCAAATACCGTCCTGCAGACTGTGCTTGTGTTCATACATGGCCCATGGCCCGCTCTCCCAGTTGATATCGGATCCTTCCCCAGTAGTTTCATACCACTGATTCATGTGACATAGATGCACGCTCTCTTCATCCACAGGCCACAGGGATCTCACAGACTTGTACCACAATATCAGGGCCCTCAGTAGGCTTCCACATGGTCCACAGCCCGTGCCACTGCTTCCAATGATGTCTCGAGTTCCATTCCCACTGATCATGTGGAGTGAGCTGCTGCACAGACTCTTCGCCTATTGTTTCCTCCAATAGCCCAGCAGGAATCGACATGGCTTTTATTATTTTGCTGGGGCAGGGATTCGACCTATGGTTATTTGAGTTGTTTGATTTCATTTCCTTTTAGCTGGTTTTTATGCAAGTACAAGCAATGACATGATCAACGTCCGGTGCCACACAAGTTTTAGGTGGGCGATAAATTCTGGTTACATTTGCAAAAGGAACGCCTTACCAGAGCTTATTGGAAACTCGGACCACTTCAATCTAGTCCTTACACCATTACCAACGATGTGGGAGATAATGCATTTGAGCTCAGCATTCCCCCATTCCTTGGCCTGCACCCAGTGTTCAATGTGGACCGCCCTCAGCCATACTTTCCACCATTACTAGACACATCCGACATTGCAGAACAACTCACACCCACAGAGTTAAATCCAGATTGCATGGAACAAGCTACAACTGATCAAATCATGGACACACAGATCAAGCACACTCGTCGTAGAAGATCCAACTGTATCGAGTTGTCAAAGCATGCCAACTCCTTCACTAGGGCAAGTGGCTCACTAGGGACCAAGTTCAACAGAAGTTTCCTCAGGTTTTCAGTTTCCTTAATTGTAGCACAATTTACTATTTTTAGCAATTTTTTCGGGTCCTGAACTTCCAGCGCCGTTTTGAGGCCCTAAACGACGTTTTTTGGGAAACCAACATCGGTCCATGGATCGATGTTGCTCTTCCTAAAGTTGTATTCCTCGGATAGATCTTTCTAACGAGGTATTGTGCGCGTCAAATGGAGATCATATGCCAAAGTTACGACCCCAGGAAGTTGATGTACCAATTAACCCAAAACGGGGCCCATAGTTTGGCGCTTCATCCCCTAGGGTTAGGTTTTTGGATGTTTAGGGTTTTCCATTGTTTCTCAACAATAAATAGGCCTTCGAGCCTCATTGTAAGACAGTTTAGAGGCATGTAGCCACCACATCTCTTCTTAGAGATAAGCTACCATCGCCCTAGCTAGTTTATTTCCATTTCTGTTTGTAAACATATTTCAGTATTTTACAGTAATGAAATGAAGTATTATTTAAGCTGCATCTCTGTGTGTATGGTTATATCTGTAATTTGTTGCATCCTTGTTTAAATCCGGATAAAAAAGATGAACATGTCAATAGGTAGACTTAACTACTATTTGGTGCACTAACATCACTTTGATTTTATTGATTTTAAAAACTCCCTTTAAAAATACAAGCTAATTTAAACAAAGGCCCTAGCACCCAAGGATTAAGCACCTGGTCATAGCCCCTGGTCAGATGAGAAGAAAGGCAGAAAGAGGTTAAACCAAGGGGGGCCAAAGGAGATCAGGACTCGCTGTTTTGTGATGCATCTTAGCGTAAGGGTCTCGATGTTGCGATGCCCCGATAGCGTGGTACAAAGATTTAAAGGCGAATGGGTCGGCAACTGAGACTTTGAATAGAGTTATGGAGCAGTTGCAAATTGATATGGGTTAATCATGTAGAAGCCCCTGCAACAAGAAACCAAGGACTACACGGGTCGCTGAAATGAATTTGACTGCTTCGTCGCAGGACTTCGGACAATAAATGGAGGCATGGGGCTAAACTCTGACACACACCCAAGGACTGCCGGGACATGCTCCATTTCTAGTCTACAACAGGCATTCACAGTTGACCCACTCCTAACTTCGAAGAATGAGATACTCAGGTAGTTAAGGTGAAAGTGACATCGATAAGGCAAGGAAGTTCATAGAGCAAATTTAGTTGATACATCATACAGTGCAAGAACAACTTGAGAAAAGTTAAAGCAGCTATAAGGCAAGGCATGACAAACACTTGGTTGATCATAAATTTCAAGTTGGTGACGAAGTTTGATTATATATTAGCAAAGAGAAACTTCAAGGGGAAGGTAAAAAGCTTAAACCAATCCGTTATGGTCCTTTTAAATTATATAAAAGAATGGTAACAATGCAATTAAGTTTGATTTGCTTCCTTATATGCAAATATACTTTGTTGTTAATGTTGAGAATTTGATATTGTTTGAGCCTCCTTTGATTGATGATCAAGGAGAGCATGTTCAGCTGCCATCAATAGATGATTTCTCACCAGAATATCTAGATGAGCTTCAACAAGATCTCATACTTGACAAAAGAACCAGGACTTCAAAGAGAGGGGATGTCGAATACCTTAGAGTGGGACTCAAGGGACAAAAGCCTTCTCAAGCCAAATGGTTGCAGATCGAGAAGGTGAGGGAGTTGTACCCTCACCTGCTGAATAATTGATAGTATCTTTTGGGGTCCAAAAGGCTTCTAGTGGGGAGGAATGATTAGGTGCTCAGTATTTAGCTCAAAAATCAAAGTTCTTGGAATGGCTCGAAACCTAAACAACCGCGTCCATCTCGGAAAAAAGATCTTAACGCAACTCGTTTTGTCGAAAACCGAGTTCGTATGAGAAAGCTATTGTGTTCTGATCTCTTTGCTAAACAGGGGAAATTTGAAAAAAAATGTGTAGTCACTGCACAGTTAGCAGTCTGTACTGCTGATGTGGCAGGTGACTAGGCATGGGCAACGCTGGTCAACAACGAATCAGGGATGGACAAGTGGCAATGTTTGGTTGGGTTATACAAGTGATGTGTTGGCGCGTTTCTATTGGTTTAATTATGGACCAATGGAAGAATGCCACGTGGCAAGCCCGAAGGCCGCCACGTGGCACCTCCCAAAGGTTGAGTTGGAGGTCTATACAGTGGAACAAAATTATGGTTGGAGGTCGGGTCGAACCTGCGACCTCCAGCCTACCGTCGTCATGACTTAACCGCCTGCTCTACCGAATGGTTCTTACCATATGAGTTCTTCGCATCGATTTAACGTGTAATGGTTATGGGGTGGTGGTTAGGGGATGGCCAGCCCTCCCCCCCATGTGAACGCAACATTACAAACTGTAACAATTATATAATCCAGTGGTCAATTAACCACGCCATACTCCAAATGGTTACCATGTGAATGCAAGGTTGTAACATGAAATGGCTATCGGCGGACAGTTCACAAATCTGTGACGGTTTGTTGTTCCCTATGTGAATGCCAACCCGCAAACCATGCGGTTATGGTTATGAAAATCGACAATTCCGACTTACCATAACATCAAACAACTTTCATGTGTCCAGTTCCGTCGGAGGTTAAGGATGGTTATCACTAACTCCGCTGTTTTTGTGTTAACCACGGGATTTACGCACTAATTCGAGTTTTAATATTAATTAAGCACAATTTAACCGTTGTTAACTCTCAATTTAATCTAGCAAAGGATTTGGCGGTGCCCCCAAATTCAGGCATGCCTCAAAATTTAGCGCGCTAACTGGAGTCATTCCAGATTTAGCGGAGCTTTTCTAGGAAAAGACTGATTGAGCCATAAAGAAGTCAATTTTCGACCAAATTGAGCTCAAAACAGGTGTTCTTGGCTAATTTGGACATTCTAAACACATTGGTGCAGGGATCAGGAGCCATAGAGCTTTTTAAACAACATTTTCCCACATTGAGTTAATATAGAGGCCCAAGCCATGGAAGTTGGACCAAGGAGTTGTACCCCAGGAGGGGTGAACTCCTTCATCAAAACACTGTGTTAAAGTGTCTCTTTGACAGTTTGTTGTACTTTGAATGTTTGTTGTTCAGTATTTGCGGTTGAAGCTATTTTTCTCATGAATGTCGTTTTAAACTTAAGGAAATTTACTTGTTTGTATGCACAAACAACTAAGGAAACCCCTGTACAAAAAGCAATAAGCAAGTATATGTTTAGAAATCTGAAATTGTTATTAGCACAAAAAAACTAATCATACAAAAACAGATCAGTCCTATGGGGGCATATCCAGGTGACATGTGTCACCACTCAGGAAGTGCCACATGGCACTGATGACGTCATCAATCTCGCAGATCGGCGATCGGTGAAGGTAAAAGGTCACAACTCCAATTAAAAGTCTATGATTGCGATTTGCGGTAAAGGGGGCTGACCCGCGATCACATGGAGGGTCGAAGAACCAAGGGTTAAGAACAAAAGGTGTCAATCCTGCAGATCAGTGATCGCACAAGTCAAAGTTCCTCCTCTGTCGAAGTCCCTTCCGACTTGCGATTGTGATATGCGGGAACTCTCTCAGATGCGATATTTTGTGTGATATTCCCTATGGAAGTTTCGCGTCCAGACAATCAGTAATCTCTACCAAGTATGGTAGGAAGGCCCTCTCCTATATTATGATTGTGATATCCCAGGTGGGCCCATTCT
Source organism: Pinus tabuliformis (assembly GCA_031772625.1). Classification (NCBI taxonomy): domain Eukaryota; kingdom Viridiplantae; phylum Streptophyta; class Pinopsida; order Pinales; family Pinaceae; genus Pinus; species Pinus tabuliformis. Next base: position 1,584,402,207 of record CM062820.1, on the reverse strand, counting down.
CGCAAATCGATGATTGCAGGTGTCAATGTGAGTCCAAAGGCCCTAGCGCCCAAGGACTAAGCACCTGGTCATAGCCCTCGGTCAGATGATAAGAAAGGCATAATGGAGCTAAATCAAGGGGGGCCAAAGGTGATTGGGACTCGTTGTTTTGTGATGCATCTTAGCGTAAGGGTCCCGATAGCGTGGTATAGAGATTTAAATGCAGATGGGTTGGCAGTTGAGACTTTGAATAGAGTTATGGAGCAGTTGAAAATTGATATGGGCTAATCATGTAGAAGCCCCTGCAACAAGAAACCAAGGACTACACAGGCCGCTGAAATGAATTTGACTGCTTCGTCGCAGGGCTTCAGACAGTAAATGGAGGCATGGGTCTAAACTCCGACACACACCAAAGGACTACCAGGACATGCTCCATTTCTACTCCGCAATAAGCATTCACAGTTGACCTACTCCTAACTCCGAAGAATGAGCTACTCAAGTAGCTAAGGCGAAAGTGACAAGAACCGACCGAGCAGCAGGAGAAGCGCATTATGGCAGGGATGTGGCTTGATTAGAGGCCTTCGCAAGAACATCAGAGGGACACTTCCTCCATCATCTTTTCGTTTCCCTTTTCATTTCATTATTCTATAATTTCTATTTATTTCCAATAAGGGATCAAATCCTGATTGTAATCATTTTGGGCAGCAGAGCCTTGCACGCCGAGACAACTAGTATGTGAGACAGTTGGATCTTAGGTGAAGATATTTTTGTAAACTATTGATTCAAAGCCCTCCCTTCTCTATATAAATAAGGGGGAGAAACACTTAATAGAGGTTCTAGAATTTTGCACCCACAGTGGTCCAAATTCTTGGGTTCCATTTTGGTTCTAAATGCTTGTTCATGAGGGACTTGAGCTGTAGATTGTTGAATGTAAATGGATTGTTGAATGAGACTCCTTTTGAAGATTAATGAAACTATTCCGGTGATTCCAATCATGGTAATGCGTAGTATGTTTTCCCCTATGTAAATCTCATTTCATATATGTTTTACCTTCTCTGAAATAGTGTAATGAAATTGTCGGTTTCTCCTTGATTCATGGATTTATCAAGGCTGCTAAATAGCGAACAATCCTTGTGTTTAAGATAGAGTTACTTATGTTAGTCTGTAACCTATAGTACATGTGTACAAGACATATTTACTTATGTTATTTGATTAACCTGCAGTACTTGTGTGAGCCCAGATTTACTCATGTTGTTTGGTGATAAAGGTACCCATGATATATCTGGCATGAAACCTTAGTTAGCGCTCCATTGTGGGTTTCACCCGTGTTCATGATTGTATATTTGTTACTAAGTAGCGACAACACCTGTGTTAGCTACAGATTTACTTAAGTACTTGTAATGTGCAAAGATTTGCTTATGCTTTTAGTGACAAAGGTGCCCATGAGGTATATGGTCTGAAAGCCTTGAATAGCGCTCCACTATCTCTACCATTTCATCTCTTCCCTCTTCCATCTTTCTGCTGGAAAATTAATGCTTAGGATTCTATTGGCGATGCTATGCATCGAGTTCCATCCTTTCTTTCCTCCTCTTCACTTTACTAAAACTGCAATATTAAGTTGCGTGAATGTTGTGTGTTGGCCACCAGAACAAGGCTTTTCTCTTTGAGTTTGGCCTAATTTACCCCCTGAGCATTCAGATCCATGTGTTGGGTTGAGTTTACCTTCATGAAGGCCGATTGAACCAAGCCCCCTTTTATCCTTTTAAAATTCGTGACAATTGGAGTGCAACCGAAAGCCCCTAATGAAAATCCTCCATGCCCTCCTTTATTTAAGATGTCCTAGACACTGGTCTACAATCAACCCAGAGGTTGTCTCTAGGAATCTTTCTATGTCCCCTGTAGCACTCGTGCTGCAGGTGTTGTTAAAAGTGACAACATAATCCAAACCAATTCCAAAAAAAGTTCGTTCATTTCCCATCGTAGCCCACCATTTTTTACTCTTTTAGGTTGGCTTGAACTTCGACAAATATGCAAAAACAAGAATAACACCAACACAAACATAAGGAAAAGTGACCTACAAAAGACGAACATGTCATTAAATAGACTTAAACACTATTTAGTGTACTAACATCACTTTGATTTTAGTGATTTAACAAACTCCCTTTAAAAATACAAATTAATTTGAACAAACACTAGTTCTACCATTTTTTTACTTTGTAAAATAACAATAAATTATTAATATTTTATTTTTTAATTAATAAAGTAATCGAGCATTATCAATATCAAACTCCATTAGAATTCAATCATTTCTAAGAAACATTTAAATTTTGTAAATGGTTTCTTTGGTTATGAAAAAAAACACTTTATTTATATATACATATAATCACATTTTTAACTCAGAATAACAAAGCAAGTTTGCAATGAAGAAAAATATGTAACAATTTAATAATTTGTAATTTTGTTTGTTTATTTGAATTATAGTAATCAATGAATGAGATGGTTAAGTGTTTTATTATTTTATTTGGTTTTTTTCCTCAATTGAAATTACAATTTTAGATGGGATAAAGTTTCAAATATTAAATATAAAATTGAAAAAAAAAATTACATTTTTTTGAATTAAGAATAACACAACATATTGGCCATGAAGACAAATATATCACAATTTGTGGTCTTGTTTGTTTGATTTTTGAATTAAGAATAACAAAACATGTCGGCCATGAAGACAAATATATCACAATTTGTGGTTTTGTTTGTGTGATTGAATTATGAACAAAGCATGTTAGCCATGAAGACAAATATGCCACAATTCAATAAATTTGTGGTTTTGTTTGTTTATTTGAATTATAGTAATCAATGAATGAGATGGTTAAGTGTTTTATTATTTTATTTGGTTTTTTTCCTCAATTGAAATTACAATTTTAGATGGGATAAAGTTTCAAATATTAAATATAAAATTGAAAAAAAAAAATCACATTTTTTTGAATTAAGAATAACACAACATGTTGGCCATGAAGACAAATATATCACAATTTGTGGTCTTGTTTGTTTGATTTTTGAATTAAGAATAACAAAACATGTCGGCCATGAAGACAAATATATCACAATTTGTGGTTTTGTTTGTGTGATTGAATTATGAACAAAGCATGTTAGCCATGAAGACAAATATGCCACAATTCAATAAATTTGTGGTTTTGTTTGTTTGAATTATATAGGAAAGAATAACAAAGTAGGTTCGTTAGGAAACAATGTGCTACAAATTTGTGGTTTTGTTTGTTTATTTGAATTATGATAGGTATTTAGTAAATTAGATAGTTAAATGTTTTATTATTTAAATTTATCTTTTTCTTTATAATTGAGGGTTTTTGTTTGGATTGAAATCATAGGTTGAATTATAATTTTAGTGTAAAAGTTTATTTAGTATTTAGTATTTTTTTTAAAAATTGGAGTAATTTATAAAATATCAATATTTCTTCTTATTCTATATTTAACATGAACTTGACTTATAATATTTAAAAAATATTAATAACAAAAAAATTATTGTGTATTTTAAATAAAATATTTTATATTAATTTTATATATTAAAAGTAAAAATTTCTTATTTAGTTATGTTTTCTACGTCTTACTATACTATAAGTGAATAAGTGAAGACTATGGGTGAGGTGTCATTCTTTTGATATTTAACTTGAAGTTGACATGTCTATATATATATATATATATATATATATATATATATATATATATATTAAGTGTCATTCTTTTGATATTTAACTTGAAGTTGACATGTCACTATATATATATATATATATTAAAGTGGCCAAAATATTTCAATGTTGGTCATAAATAAAATATTTCAATATCAACTTATATAATATATTTAAAAAAATAAAAATTATCTTATAATTAAAACGAGTAGTCTTTAAGTGAGGCTTTTTGGAAAGTTTTCCCGTTTATTTTCCTATCTAATATGTCTAAAATCAAGCCATGATTTATTGAAATCACAAGTTTGATAGGTGAACTTTTCACAATCTAAGTTCCCCAAAGATGTTTGACGATGCTCAATCCATATATGCTACCAGTTTAAACAACACAAATCAAAATTTGGCCACAAAATTTTTAGCCAAATCTGCTTGAAACTCCAAAAAGTCGCACTTAAAAACTACTCCTAATTAAAATATTTCAATGATACAACAATCACTATAAGAAATATATATAAATTTTTCATACTCATGGAGTTAGCACCACTTTTGTCAACCCCCAATGTTGATATGTTTTTAGATGACAAAGTTTCGTGGTTCTAATTAATTCACCTTTTATCATATCTATTTTAATTTATATTTAGTATGTAGTCTAGATATAAGATGAATTGATCTTTTTCATAATTAAAAAAACTAACTTTACTTTAATTCTTGCTCCCTGCATACCAACCTCACACCGCAGGTCAACTCAAACCATTCCTACTCCCCCTCGCCAGCCCAGAGCCATGCATGCTGCTGGGCGCTCCAGATCTCGACCCTCCAATACACAATATGCCAAACCTTCATCGCCCACTGCAACTCATTGTGCAAAACCTCAAGGGATACATGATTTATAACACCGACGCTCGCGAATAAAGAGCCCACATGCCAGGCATTAACACTTGTGCCTACCACCATAATGAAACTTAAACATTTGGCCTTGAGTGCATGGATGTAAGTGTGCATTGTATGCCGACCTATTAACCTATCTATCTATCAATCCATTACCCTCATCAGAGAACATAAATTTATATTAAATTAAACTCTTTTTAAATTAAAAAAAAATAAAAATAAAATATTTACATAAACTTTTCTTTTAAATTCATTTTCATTTTCAATCAAACGTAAATTCGTATTAAATTAAACTCTATTCCTACCTGATTTATTAAAGAATCCAAACCAATTCTAAAAAAGTCCATTCATGTAACCCATGGTAGCCAACCATTTTTTATTATTTTAGTTTGACTTTCACTTGGACAAATATATGAAAGCGAGAATAGCACCAACACAAATATAAGGAAAAGTGCTCAAAAAGGATGAACATGTCATTCCGTAGACTTAACCACTATTTGGTGCACTAACATCACTTGATGAACATGTCATTACGTAGACTTAACCACTGTTTGGTGCACTAACATCACATTGATTTTATTGATTTAACAAACTGCCTTTGAAAATACAAGTTAATCTATTGATTTAACAAACTTCCTTTGAAAATACAAGTTAATTTATTGATTTAACAAACTCCCTTTAAAAATATAAGTTAATTTGAACAGTTTTACAATTTTTTACTTATAAAACTATAAAAAAATAAAAGATTTTTTTAATTAATAAAAGTAATAGGTCATTATCAATGCCAAATTCTATTAAAGTTCAATTCTTTATAACAAATCATTTAAATTTTGTAAATGTTTTGTTCTATGGTTATGAAAAAATTGAAAAAACAAACAAACACTTTACATTACCAAAAGTTAAAAATAATAATAATAAATATAAAATTAGAAAAAATGCATCACATTTTTTAATTTATAACAAAGCAAGTGTCTAATGAAGAAAAATATGTAACAATTCAATAAATTTGTGGTTTTGTTTGTTTATTTGAATTATGTAGATAATCAACAAATGAAATGGTTAAATGTTTTATTATTTTATTTGGTTTTTTTTCTTGATTGAAATTACAACAATTTTAGATTGGATAAAGTTTTAAAATAATAAATTGAAAATTAAAAAAAAAAAAACACATAGTATCATATTTTTGAATTAAGAATAACCAAACATGTCAACCCTTAATACAAATATATCACAATTTAATAAATTTGTGGTTTTGTTTGTTTGATTGAATTATGATAAGTAAGAATAACAAAGCATGTTAGCCATCAAGACAAAAATGTCACAATTCAATAAATTTATGATTTTGTTTGTTTGAATTATATAGGTAAGAATAACAAGACATGTTAGCTATGAAGACAAATATTACACAATTCAATAAATTTGTGGTTTTGTTTGTTTGATTGAATTATGACAAGTATTTAGTAAACTAGATAGTTAAATGTTTTATCATTTAATTTATTTTATTTGTTTTCGTTATAATTGAGAGTTTTTTTGGGTTGAAATCACAATCTTAGATTAGGTTGAGTTGTAATTTTTAGTATAAAAGTATATTTAGTATTTTCTAAAAAAATTTAGAGTAACCTATAAAATATCAATATTTCTTCTTATTATTGTATTGAAAGACGTCTTTTATAATTCAAAATAATGAAGATGTGTAATTATTTTTATATTCAACATGAACTTGATATATAATATTTAAAAGATATCAATAGTAAATTTTATTATTATTATTATATATTTTAAATAAAATATTTTATATCAATTTTATATATTAAAAATAATTGAAAGTAAGAAATTTTTATTTAGCTATGTTTTCTATATCTTACTATACTATGAGTGAAGACTAAATGCCAGGTGTCATTTTTTTATATATTTAACTCGAAATTGGCATGTCACATTAAAATATATATAAATTAAAGTGGCCAAAATATTTCAATATTGATTATAAATAAAATATTCCAATATCAATTTATACAATATATTTAAAGATAAAAATATTTTATAATTAAAATGAATAGTCTTTAAATCAGGTTTTTTGGAAAGTTTTCCAGTTTATTTTCCTATCTAATTTGTCTAAAATCGGGCAAAGATTTATTGAAATCACAAGTTTGATAGGTGAACTCTTCTCAATCAAAGTGCCCCAAGGATTTTGAAGGTGCTCAATCCATATATGTTGTCAAAAAACTAATTTAAACAAACACAAATCAAAATTTGGCCACAAATTTTTTCACCACTTGAAATTCCAAAAAACCGCACTTAAAAACTACTCCTAATTAAAATATTTCAATAATACAATGCTCACTGTAATAAATATATGTAACTTTTTCATACTCATGGAGTTAGCACATGCTATCACTTTTGTCAACCCTCAATATTAATATGTTTTCAAATGACAAAGTTTAGTGATTCTAATTAATTCACCTTTGATCATATATATTTTAATTTATATTTAGTATGTAGTCTAGATATAAGATAAATTGTTTTTTTTCACAATTAAAAAAACTAAATTTATTTTAATTTTATATTTATTAAGTTTAGATAGATCAAATTTTTTTATCATATATATTTTAATTTATGATGATGATGATGATGATGGTTAACGTCCACTGAGACCAAATTGGTCTATCGGACCTATAATTTTCTTAGTTTTTAATAGTATGGCTCCTCGTTTTTCTTGGTGAGATTGGTGCTGTAGCTTTCCTTTTTTCCTCTACGGTCTTTCAACTTCCTTTATCTTGCATCTCCTTCATCTCTTCTGGTTCTTGGGACATTGGTGTCTTAGCTTCATGATCTGTTGTGTTCGTCCTTTTGAAGATAGTTGGAGAAGAAGTTTGATCCAGGAGATCTATTTTGTGTGGTATTTGAATCCTCATAACTGTTGATGCTTGACGGGTTGTGGAGTTGGGCGGGGCTTTCCCCCTGCTTGTTTCGAGAGTTGTTTATTTCTTGCCTGATTTCTTGTGATTCAGAGTTTTCTAGAGAGTATTATTCTTTGATGACAGTGTAACATTCTTTTTGTGCTCCTTCCCACCATGTAGATCTATGGTGATTTTTTCTAGCGTTTTTCTGAGAGGCTTTTGGGCAATTTTTGGCTAGATGACTTGTCTCAAAGCAGGATCGACATCTGAAGAGGACACTTTCATAATCGAGTTTCTGGTTCCACACATATTCTTTACTTGTTAGGTTTATTTCAGCTGGGAATCCAACGCTGAAGTCCATTTCCACACAGATGCGTGCATAGGTGGTTTTGGCATATTCCTCTGTTTCTGGGCACCTGCAGTAAAATTTCCCAATTGCATTTCCAATGGTTTTTAGCAAGGAGAAATTTCAGAGATGCAAGGGTAGGTTTGGAAATCTCACCCAAACTAGTGCTGAGGTTATGAATGTTGTTGAGGGATCGAATGATGGGTTCCATGGCTTCATGAATAGGCTCGATTTTTCCCAAAACCAAGGGCCAGAATCTAGAATGCATTGTCTGCTTTCAGGGTTTTCAAAATCTACTATAAAGAAACCCCTAGCACAAGGGTAGATATTAATTGCAATAGAAATGACAGGCTTCCATACCTCCGAAATCCAACTGTGGAGAGCTGTCAGTTGCAGCCAAAAACCATTGAACCGACAGATTATGGCACTTTCAGAAAACTTCAGAGCCTCATTGAGTGAGCCCTGGATCACCTGGACAATGGGAGATGGGGCTTCACTGACAATATGGGTAGGAGCTTGTCCCCCAGAGGTGGATGAAATTGAGCCAACAGCTATTTTCGCGAAGCTGGGAGTCATCTGGAGCAGAACATACCTAGCCGCAAGAGATTAGACCTCGCTACAGAAGATACTTGGCCATAGAAGATCCGAAGAGATTTCTCAAATACCGCAGAAGATCTGAAAACCGCAGGAGATGATCCGAAGACCGTAGAAGATCAGAAGAGGTTTCTCATATGCCGTAGAAGAATACATTTAAGAATACCGCAGAAGACCGCAGAAGATCAGAAGAGATTTCTCCTGATTATAGATACGTTCGATATGGAGAACAGGGTTTTTGTGGTTACGAAGATCGGCGTTGGATCAACGCCCTCCTGCGCAGCGGCTCTCCAAAGACTGTAGAAGATGATTAGAAAATAAATTGATCTTTTTCACAATTAAAAAAACTAAATTTATTTTAATTTTATATTTATTAGGTTTAGATAGATCAAATTTTTTTAATGTTAATTTATTTTGATTTTGAATTTAACAGAGATTTATATTAAATTAAACTCTTTTTAAATAAAAAAAAAAAAATATTTATATAATTTTTTTAATTCATTTTGATTTTCAATCTGTATTAAATTAAACTCTTAAAAAAAAACTCATTTTTTTACATTAAAAATATATATAATTAATAAATTTAAACTTGTTTTAAAATTTATTCAAATATCCAATTTATTAACTCATATGTCCCAAGGTAACTCAATTGGTTAATCAGGAGAATTACGAGTTCTTTGAAAGTAGCAAAACCAGATTTAAATACCCTTATTATGACCTAAGCTACTAAAAATAAGACATATTTAGAGGCTGTTTATTTTTTCTGAGCTTCTCCTTTTGGTTCAATATATCAGCTTTTACATATGTTTTATTTGATAATCAAATATATAGATTTTTCTTTTTTAAAGATAAAAATAAAAAAAATATTTCGAATCACTGAACTTTGTGCCCTAAGTACATGTCAACACCAAAAGAGCGAAGGGTGGGGCTAGGTAAAGTGGAGGTTAAAATACGTTCTGTACAAAACTTGAACGGGGGATGTCGCCAATCACAAAAGCTTCCCGAAGGTAGTACACGTGGCAATACAGACTGGAACGGGGATGTCGCCAATCACAAAAGCTTCCCGAAGGTAGTACACGTGGCAATACAGGACTGGAACGGGGATGTAGCCAATCACAAAAGCTTCCCAAGGTAGTACACGTGGCAATACAAGACTGGATATCCTTCTTATTGAATCAAACAGAATCTTCTCGAAATTTTCTTGTCGAAGATACCGGATTAAAACCGGCGCCGCGATTTAACGCGGGGAATACAATATGGATGGTAAAACTAAGATTCCAAAAATTTTACTGCACGGTTTATTAGGTATTTCGAAAACAATTGCGCGGATAAAAAAATGGGCAAACATTTTAGATCACAGGATATATATCCAGCGTGTATACCGTATTAATTGAATTGTTTGCCGATTGCATATTGATAGCTCGCTGTAAAATTACTTGCAGATTTGCAGTTTCTGTCAATGCTGACCATGAATTGGATGAGAATCGATCGCGGGCCGTGCCCAGAACAAAGCAGAGAAGAGGAACAAAAACGAACTCAGGCGAAGCGCCCAGTGGCGGCCCCGGGTGCCTTCCATGTGCCCATGGTTCTCAAACCCCAACTCTGGCTGAAAATCCCAAAAAAAATTAAGATAATGGAATCAATACGGCCGCTGTTGTTTCAGAGAGCAGAAATGGCGGGGAGGACCTGTGGAATGCCGCTGCGGCCGAGCGAGGAGGAAGCAATCCCGGAGCACCTCGTAATCATGGTGAACGGCATCACTGGAAAGTAAGTTTTGGTTGAATTTCTGTTTAATTGGTTCATAAACTGTTTGAAGGATCTAAAATGTATGCAATGCAACGTTAAAAGAATAAAGAAATAATGGAAGAATAAATAAAAAGAAAGAAATTATTTTACTGTTTATGAGGCTAAAGATAATTTAGGGTACAGATTGCTTCCTTATTTGTTTGATGTATTATGTTTTTTTTCTTGTGAAGCTTTGAAATAAATGCTCTCACCGTCTTATCCCAAGACCTAGCTGCCAGCGTATCTGCATAATTTTCCGTGTTGTCTTTGAAGGCCCCACATTATAAAATGAAATGTTTTTCTGTTTCCACTTTTCTGGAAGAACAAAAAATGCATACTCTTTCCTCCCACCCTTTTCTTGAAGAACAAAAAATGCATACTTTTTCTTCCCACACTTCTTTTGGCCTTTTCCAACGCCATGTTTCAAAACAGAGTTGATGAGAATTAGTCCTTAACTGAGCAATAAGAATTTTGGCTCTCCAAGAGATATTGGCCTCTATGTATGCTTTTGGTTGATGACTATGAGTGGGATTAAACACTTCAATATAATACTTTTTCTTTCTTCCTAGCTCTTGATGAGAATTAGTCCTTAATTGAGCAATAAGAATTTTGGCTCTGAAAAAGATATTGGCCTCTATGTATGCTTTTGGTTGATGACTATGAGTGTGATCAAACATTTCAATATAGTATTTTTTCTTTTTTCCTAGCTCTTTATCCCAAGCAATGTTTTAAAACTCTGACTCTGACTCCGACTCAGCCGAGGGTCAACTCCAATTCCGCCTCCAACTTGGTATCAACTTGATTTCAGTGACTCGGTCGTTGTAAAAATTACATTAAATATATTTTTTATTATAAAAAACATAGTTTTAAAGATTTTCATTCATGTTTCAAAACACACAGCATTAGAATATAGATAGAAGACAACATATGATCAAAACAGGCTCATGAATATATCCATTATATCAAAATGGCACCCAATGCACTGTCCAATACATACATGATGATGATTTAGAGATCAAAACAAAAACACATAACCAAAGAGGCTAGAAATGGCCTCTACAACAAAAGTAAACTGTGACCAGTACTATGGGCTAGTGGCTACTGCTAGAGGAGCCAAGATTATCTGTATCAACCACTGATAGCGTATCTACATGCTCCATAGTTTGTAACTCATTTTTAATCTTATACCCTCATCAATCATCTTAGACCATCTCACCAAGATGGATGTTAATAGATGTATTCATGAGAAGAACTACAAAAGAAATTTGTATATGACACAAATCAAGATATAGAATCCCTAACGCCAAAACTTCTGCATCCACATCTATATGAAGTCATGACAGACCCATCTACACCCCATAGAATATTTTGTGGCTATTCTCTAGTTTTAGGATCCCTCGGGGTAACTTCAAGTTTGTTCCCATCAACTTTGTAATATGTATAAAGATAAACTGCCATCTTCCAAGAGAGAATTGCACCTATAAACATTCTAACTAGGATCACATGTCTGATCAACATTTCAATTTCGTGTGCCCTCTTTATTACATGGTTCTCAGATAGTATCATTGTTTACTTAGAAATTCACATTGTTCCTTGAGGAATTTTATACAATGAAGGCAACAGATGTCTTGCTCCATTCTTATAGGAGATTTTATGTTCTTGGCAAAAAGTTCACAACATTAGATCCTATCAAATTGCTAGTGTCAGACTTGTCACTTTTTATTTTCAAGCACTAAACGATTCATGCCACTGGAAGCTATGTGAACAAGTAAACAACCTATGAAAACAGTCAGCGAATGTGGAATTCATGTGTCCACCAACGTTCAACACAAATCTCTTCACCAAAAAGCAAGTAAAGAAAAAATTGTTGTTTTTTTGAGTTTTCAGGCCACTGTTATTGAGATGGTCGAGTAGACTCAGACTCGGCTGAGCTGGCTGGGTTATTACCGAGCTAGCCGAGTTGTTAGACAACTCGGGCGGCTCGGTAGTAACCTGGCCGACCAAACCGGTTTGATGGCCGAGTCGACCTGGTGAGGGCTTGACTCGGACCAACTCGACCGAATCGGTTTCGAGCCGGCCGATTCTTAAAACAGTGATCCCAAGTATGCTTGTGGAACTTTTCCATAACAAAAGTTTTTATGTCTTTGATGTTTATGGGACACGCGTTCAAGCAAATACCCCATTTATTAAACCATTTGATATTTTGCTGCATCCAAGTATTTTTTTTCTCTTGCACAGTGTGTCATTAAAGACAACCTTAGGCCATCTACCCTCTTCCATTTGCTCAATTTTTTTAAAATACCTTATGACTCGCACCATAGAAATTGCTTCAATAGGAGCAGTCGTTGTTTCACTTAACAAGATAGCATAAAGAACTACACTTTTAATCTTGAATTTGTTTGTAATCAAACGTTTCTGAATTTTCTCAATTTGTCTCCATTGCATGTCATATGTACTTGTTGGCCCATAGTTCACAACCATAGATAATCACCAGAATCATTAGAAGCCCAAAAAAAGTTTGAGTGGTTTTCTAGCAAATACTCCATTTACTAAACCATTTGATATTTTGATGCATCCAAGTATTTTTTCTCTTGCACAGTGTGTCATTAAATACAACCTTAGGCCATCTACCCTCTTCCATTTGCTCAATTTTTTTTAAATACCTTATGACTCGCACCATAGCAATTGCTTCAATAGGAGCAGTGCTTGTTTCACTTAACAAGATAGCATAAGGAACTGCACTTTTAATCTTGAATTTGTTTGTAATCAAACATTTATGAATTTTCTCAATTTGTCTCCATTGCATGTCAGATGTACTTGTTGGTCCATAGTTCACAACCATAGATAATCACCAGAATCACTAGAAGCCCAAAATGAGTTTGAGTGGTTTTCCAGTCCCATAACTCTTCTTCTCTACACCTATTTTGAAAAGCATAAAAATGTTTTCCAACCCCCCATAGTTCTTTTCTTTCTATAATCAATCCAGCTTAGATTTTTGTTGAAGTCAATTCCGAGATATTTGTAATCCGCAACTTCTTCTAGAATGTTGCCTTCAAAGTAGAACTTATGTCGGTTATGTTTTCTTTTCTTACAGAAAACCACTACTTTCTTTTTGTTGATATTGACTTGCATCCCCACAACTTTTACATAAATGCTCAAGGGATAGTAAGTGCTCTTGCAAACTAAGAGCCGATTTAGCGATCAAAATAAGGTCATCTGCATACAAAAAAAGCCTTATAACAAACTTGCCCAAATAGATACCATTACCCCTTGGAATGAAATGACTAATAGTTTTGGCTTATCATTCAAACTTTGCTCAAATTTGTAAAATGTTTGTCAAGTTCAAAATAATACAACTAGATGGGAAATGTTTGAATTTGGTTTAATTAGAAACAAATAAATGAATGAATAAAAATAATTTTGAGAAATTTATAAATTTTAGTTTATACCGGAGTCTTTTCCGTGGGCATGAATCACAGTGATTTGAATTTTTATCTACATAATATTTCATTCTAAGTGAGCTATTGCCTGCTCTTTATATATATATATATTTGAAATTATAATTATTAAATTTGGTTAATTTAATTTGATTAAACAAATTTTTTAATTAAAAAAATATGTTTCTTATTACTAAATAAAAAATATAAATATTTTAAAAAATATATAGAAATTTTTTTAAATTTTTAAAAATGATGTATATGCACATTTCAAAACATAACTAGTCACTATATTATTCAACTATTATTAAACAAAATCTAATTGTAACTTTTTAGGTACATTTGTCAAAACATGGAAAAAATAATGTTTGACTAACACATACCTATATGATAATAATTTAGATGACATTCACCAATGTCTAAGAGCATTGTTTCTTTTGATAGTATATCACCGACATTGTTAGAATCTTTATAGATATGCTTGACCTGTAAATCATCATATTGTTTTTGTAATGCCCTTATGTTCCTCTGTCAACATTTAAGATGAAATCCATGCATAATAATCTTCCTATTAATCTAGTGAATAGTGTTTTTGGAATCCCCAAAAGTGAAAAACTGTGAGAAATTCTCATCAACGACAATCTTAAGAAGGGCCCAACAAATCAATAACTTAGCCTTAGCAAAAGTACCAAACCCAATTCCTAACTCCATCTGCATACTATAATAAGGGTTGATTTCAATTACCATACCACCTCCACAAATTCCATTGGCACTGACTCCATCTCGTATAGACATCCATATTAGTAACCACTATGTTCAATTTCTGCTTAGTTGAAATCTGATTAGGAACATATTCATTAAAAGCATTCCAAATGTTGAAGGCAGTGACAAAGGGATTAATTTGAGAGTTTTCAAAAATAAACTTATTCTGATGATTCCATATCCCCCATAAAACATAAGTTTGCAAATAATGGAATCTGTATAAAGTATTGTTTTTGACCCAGTTCCAAAAACAAGCTTCTAAAAACAAACTAGACCAATCTGATTTTAATTGAAAAAAACTAATAACAAGTTGTCAAATTTCCTTTGTAACTCGACAGGAAATAAAAAGATGACTAGTTGATTCTTCATTCATCCTACATAAAACATAAAAGCCAAGACCTTGCCAACCCCTCCTTGTAAAGACTTCCCAAGTTAGAGCTTTACCTTTGAGAACAAGCCACAAAAACAATTGAACCTTGTATATTGCTTCTCTAAATAAATATGTCCTACCATTGACCAATATAGTTATCCCTTTGATCTATAAATGCCTCATAACAAATTTGGCAGTAATGTTACCATCATATCCATGACAAGAGGAGACCAATTGATCATCGCATTCTGAACAAATTTGCTAAAAAATGACTTTAACTCTAATCTTGATCAAATCAAGTTATTCTTTTTAAAATCAGTTGGTTCAAAATCTTGTAGTCATCTAAGTTAGTTTTGAATCTCCACTTATGGACGTGAAACATACACATTCCTATTAAATGATTTTGGTTAATCCGAACTTCCAAACTAAAAATCTTATAGTCATCTAAATTAGTTTTCAAAAAGTATTCAAACAACATGTTATGTGTGTGTCAATATATATATATATATATATATATATGATCTCCCACTTATTAAAAGGTGAGATATCATTTTATACTAAATAATATCACCTCCATATGGACATACTGGTAATGGTCATGATGGCTTCTAATTGTAATAAAATAATATCATCCTATGATGTTTCTTTTTAGACTTTAATGTGTTAACCATCCACTATCTATGAAAACATGGGACATTGTATGCACTTTATGGTACTAACACAGGACATCAATCATATGTAGTTAATGGTACATGGCCTTTGACTTGACTTAATAATTTTGATGCCTTCCAAAACTAATTGAATTATGTTTTAAAGATGTTGTCTTGCTACAATAATGTTTTTTCAACAGTTGAAGTTGTAGTTGTAGCTCCACTTTTAGTAGATGGAACACTAGCAAAGGTTGATGAAATTGAAGGGGGAAAACATCAATAGGAGCATTGCTCCCTTTTCTTGTTAACCTTGTTGATTGAGACATGATTTTTGTGAGACGAGGAAGAAAATGGAATGCAATTCAACCCTCAGTCGCACTCCAACATGTCTTAGAGCTCCAACCTGTTGAATGAAATGAGCTCCTAGAATTGGGACACATGTGGGGCACATTTCAAACATAATTTTGGCACATGTCCTGTGAACTAGACACATACCAAACTCATATCCATCATGTGTCCCAGTGAATTTATGTATGACACGTAGGATATGAGACACGGGACCTACTAAGAGGATGCCCTGTGACTTAGGTTCCTTTAATCTTTAATATATTCCTTGTGGGGCGACAAGGTGGTTGTCTCATTGGGGTGTTATCCCCTCCACCTAGTAACAAATCCCACAAGGCAACACCATGGCCCATCATAGTAAGGTTAGAAGGATTGGAGTCTCAGAACCCGACTCAAGTTTCTGGTGGTCTCAAGACATCTCGGTCGTAGGCTAAACTATGAGTTTCTAATATATGTGACTTGCGAGCTATCGCATATATCAAAAGAGGTTGCTAGTTTCCATCAACATATAATTTAAAATAATATATATTAAACATATACCACTTATAAAAAGGTGGGAGATTATCTTGCAATTAAAAACATATAACCTCTAACCTTACTTAATTATTGTGATAGCCTCCACTAATGATCAAATAATATTATTGACATTGTTATTTTAAAATTTAATGTGTGACATATCCACTCCTTATCAAATGGTTGGATGTGCTTTTATTCTTATTATTGTGTGACCTTGACTTAACCATGACGGTGACTTTGTTATTTGAATGTCACTGTTGTAGAAACACACTCACCGATAAAAGATACAAACCTTCCACTTTTAACTTTTGGTAGAGACCAAAAGAACTGCTCAACTTTATTGAGACCTAAACTTCATTAATAACTCAATAATATAAATATCATAAACCTTAGCAATTAGGTTATACTATAGATTAAAATTATAATTTTCAAAATAAATTTCAGCTGAAATGACAAATTTCCAATAATTAATCAAACTAAGTTATAATGGGGGTTTTTGTGGCGACGCAATCTCTTTATTTGATAATCACTTTAAAAAATATTTTTTATTATATGATAAGAAATGAATTGATAAGGAGGATCGACCGTAGACCCTCAGAGGTTTACTTGTAGCTACAGCCCCAAGGAATAGCTCAGTTGGTTGAGTTCATGTTGCTAAGTACCTTGCATATTAGGAGGTCATAGGGTCAAATCTCCTCGATGCCCTTAGGTTTAAGCCTTGCTATTTTGACGCAACGAAGGGTAAGTTAGTATTGATTAATCATTGATCCGAATTGGATCATTATATTGTTTTTCATCCATCTCGATGCATTTGGAGTGGAAAAAGTGAAGAAATCAGCTCACGAGATCGTTTTTACTAGTAGGACCCAGTTTGGCGAAATGAGGTCTGAAACCTTCTGAGATCGTTTTGAGGCATCAAACAATTTTTTTGGGGGTAAAAATTTGCCGCTCGAGTGTAGCACCTTTTCATGTTATTCTACACATAGAGAGGTTTACAATGACATAAGAATCGCGTCAATCAGAGTCCGTATGCAAAAGTTATGCCACTCAGAAGTTGACCTTCTTGTTTTCACACCTATAGTTCGGGAGGATGCCGCGTCAGCCTCCATTATTCATGGAAAAGGGGCTAGCCACATGTTTGTGATGTAAAAGACTCTAGAATAATCTATTTTGTAACTCTAGTTAAGAGTTGTTGTAGTCAAACTTTACCACTAGTAGGATATCGGGCTGTGTTATAACTAGGCCACTAGGAGGAAGAGGCATTCCATTCTTTCGAGAGAATTTGTTCCATAGTTGAGAAAAGATATCCAGAAGAGATAGGAGGTAGAGAACCCAGAAAGGATATGTGCAATATAGCAACCCATGGGCCACAGACATTACTTCTTTGTATCTGCAACCATATTTCCAGACAAAGAAAGAGAGCAAAGCGACCTCACCTTCCAGTTGGGTTTTCTCCCAAAAGGGTTTCTTAGAGAGCATATCTTGTCTATTATGTGTGTGTGAGCTTATTTTTTCGTTCTCTACTTTTCTACCTG
Source organism: Pinus tabuliformis (assembly GCA_031772625.1). Classification (NCBI taxonomy): domain Eukaryota; kingdom Viridiplantae; phylum Streptophyta; class Pinopsida; order Pinales; family Pinaceae; genus Pinus; species Pinus tabuliformis. The sequence goes on along the minus strand of CM062820.1, from coordinate 1,584,384,405 downwards.
ATTTACTATTGCATGCATGCACTAATTACAATTAATTTTATAGATCTAGAAATTAAATGAAATTGTAATAATGTAGAATCTCAGATTTTTAATAAAATATTATCAGATCTGTTGTGACGAACTGTCCAATGGAATATCCATGGTAGTTTACGGATCAATCATTGGCGATATTTAAACAAAAAAAGGAACTCCTGAGAATTGCAGGTCTGAATGAAATGGCGAGGGTTTCTTCCTGTGATTTGTGCCTTGCTACCACCGCCATCGAGCCTCAGCTTAATCTAGATGCAAATGGAGCTTGCAGTTTGGGAGATCGGTGTATCCATATAAGGTATAAAGAGGAACTCATGGTTTTTGTTATCTTGTTACATGATTACTGGATGACGCCTTGCAACTCTAGAGTATGGTTGGTTGTCGTGTTTGTTGACGTATGCCCTCATCGGAGGAAGGGACCCTTTCAGGGCATGTTGGCAAGGTGTTTTGTTTCCTTGTTGCCCAATTTTCCTTTGCAAAGACTCAATCAAGATATTTTTCTTAAGCTAGTTGCAGATCCGATCTACCATTTTTCAGATCTAGGTTCCCTAGATGTAGATCGACCTCTTCTCTAGGCAAATTGAGAGTTTTTCTTTCTATTTTGAGTCGCCTTTCATCGATCTAACTTTTTTAAGTGTAGATTTACGTCGCATGGGTATGTTATATGCAGATCCATGCATTTATGGACTTTCTCAGGTAGAACGCAAAGGATGGCATTCTTTGTTGGCTTGTGCAGCGAAGGATGGGGCATGGGACAAAGGGCAGTGTGCTTATCATGTTTTGACATCGTTCCATTCCAGATCTAGATCAGTGTCCTACATATTTGATCAGAAAAACAATGGAAGAGGCAGATCCGGGGATGTGTCAACAGAGAAATAAAATTTTCCAATTTTTTATTAAAAATATAACTGGGAAATCAGTTTCAATGAGAGTTTGGAATGGAGATCACATACAAAATTGAAGCAGAGGAGACAAAATCATATGGGTATCCCAGCAAATCTTCAAAATTTGATTTTTGATGGGAAATCTTTACAATATGACCACAAGATGAAGGACTATGGAATCAAACGTGATTCGACTATTATCCTTAATATGAGATTACTTGGATGATGCCCCGGATCTAGTTCCAAAGGTCCATTCTCTTTCAAGGATGCAGTTAAAGGAAGGCCTGGCTCACAAAAAAAACCTGATATTCCTCCCAATCTCCCTGACGCTTATATTGTGGAACAAATGAACCAGGTGTCAGCATTGACAATAAACCTCCTAGAAGTCAATGAGATCTATTCTGAATTCCATTCAAGAGCAGTCATATGCATATTTAATGGCTTCTAACCCAAGACGAAGGACTTACATCAATGGATAACCTCTAATTGGACTTAAAATTGTGGCATTCACCTATGATCTAGAGGTTTTTTTTGTTGTGAAATTTGATACAACAAAAGATATGGAATTCATCTTAAAAGAGGGACCATGGTTTTGGGGCAATGCAAGACTATTTATGATCCCATGGTTTCCAGGATTTGATGCAAATAACATGGTGGTCTCCAAAATGCCAATTTGGGTTAGGTTACATAATCTTCCTTTGCATTTTTGGCATATCAAAGTGCTAGAGGTCATTGGAATTTCTTTGGGGAAATTGATAAAGGTAGACACAGACAAACTTACAAAAGGAATATTCACATTTACATGGATCTGTGTCGAGGTAGACCTTAGTAAAGGACTACCTGACTGTATTATATTGATTGTTGGACACCTAATCCTAAATGGTTAGTGTGGAAGTTGAATGGACAAAAGCAGTCCAAGAGACCTTGGGATCTGAAACCCAAGAGTCACATAATGTACTATAAATGTATATCTTCTGTTAATAAAAAAATGAATTGCATGTTTTATCTTTCATATTTTCTTTGCTTTCCATGTGTGTTTAACATGGTATCAGAGCCATGATGTGTGGCCTGTGTAGTTTTCTCACGGTTTAGCAACTGGTCTGAGCTGCCTTGAATAATGTTGGCCTAGTCTTCATTACCTGACCATTTATTTTAGCTGAGCGCATCAGATCTGCAACTAGGCATTGTATTCCTACCTGCGGCCTATCAGAGTCTGCGCACTGGTATAACAGTGCTGCGATTTGCCATTATTCCCTGACATTACCTGTGCCCTCTGTCTGCCATATTCCATTTATAAGACCTGCGCCTGACATTCACCTGACATGGGAACGTTTGCGCCTGACATTCACCTAACAGAGGAACGTTTGCGTTGTTCATCCGAATAAGTTGATTGCTCTCTGGCTATCCTGACATAAAATCCATAAATGTTTCATAAAAACGCTTGTCTGACCTTAAAACTGTCACTTGAGCCAAGAGAAACCCATGCGTTGATGTATCTCCTGGTGCATGGTGCATTGATCAATGGTATCTTGGTTATATATATATACGAGATACGCCAGTGATTGAAGTGTTGCCGCTGAGGACTGTTGTGGGTGCTGAGAAGTGTTGCCGCTGAGGACTGTTGAGAGTGCCGCTGTGAGTGTGCTGTTGTGAGTGAGTGTTGCTGCTGCGGGAGTGGAAACGTATCAGAATGCTGATGATATATATCTCTGTTCACCGGTTAGTTCGCTATGAGATTCGAACGAGTGTCTAATCCTCTGGTTCGCATTTCCATTTTGCCCGTCCAGACACCTATTTTCCTTTTAATATGAGCTAAGCACGCTTGCTTACGGTGTTCGGTCATACCTAACTCCTATTTTGAGGGGTTTATGTTGAAAAGGCCGAGGCAGTGAATAAAAATCAGAGCGTGGAATGAAGGTTTCGCTGGAGGCTTCGCCATATCCAAGAGAAGGTTGAACTTCTGGACCTGTGCTACGATTATGTTTCAAAACAGCGCGTGAGATCTTGCGTTCAAACCGTTGGCCTCCTAACATGGAGATGAGTTGCACTGTTTTGTGCACAAGCACATTGTTCGAGCATGTGTTTTTTCTGAGAGCGCAATCCTTTTACTTCTAATTCGAATGCTAGAAGTGTGAGGGAGTACTGCATGAAAGACCACTACACACTCGGTATTGGAACGCTGTTGCTGCTCTGTTTCCAGTTTGTTCTTGGTTTCAAAGCTCATCGCCAGTGACCTCACCTGCAAGAGCCTTTTCTTCCGTACTTGCCGCAAACTCACGAGCTTGTGCCACCTTATTCTCAGATGTGAACTTTAGTTCAGCCATTTCTGCACGCATCTCATGTAAAGCATTTTCAAGATCCATAACACATTGTTTCTCAACTCCCAAAGCCTTTTTAAAACATTGTTTCTTCCCGTTTTTCAGCTTCCGATATAGCAATTAAGTGAGCAGATTGCTCTCTCTTCAAATTTTTCTTCAGCTTCGGCTATGGCAACTTTCATTTGCTCATACTTAGATGTCCATTCTTTGCGCTCAATTAGAAGAAGCCCCATGTTATATTGGTAGTCATAAAGCTCGGCTTCGAGTTTGGTAACGTGCACAACCAAAGCGGCCCGATCTTTTTTCTCGAGGGATTCTTCGTCCAGAGATCCGGCCTCCTTGAAACGCCTCCAGCAGCCCAAGCCTGAGGTCCTTCGACTGCAAAGGCAAATGGGGTCCACGCAAATACAGTGCAGTTTGGGTGCCGCTATTGCTATTCTTGGCACCTTCTTGTATTCCCAGGCAAAGCAATAAGTTACGCAAACGGGATATTTATTTCTCAAGTTTGATGCCCTTGGATAGGACGTGACAATCTAGAAGTTTTTTGTTTTGTTTGAACTGTAGGATATTCCCTGTTTTGAGTCTAATAGAAACTGGGGATTCTTTGCTAAGTTGTTCATTTATAGCCAGCTTTGTTGGCTGTATAAGAGAAGGAGCTAATAAGTGGAAGCTGCACGATCGAAGTAGTTTGCATTGATTGGATTCAGCAATTTTGATCTTTTTGAGATCAGGGGTGTTTTTTTTTTCTTCGCTTCTTGGATTATGACTAATGAATAGTTAGATTGCACATACCAATATTTAGATTATGAAATAATAAAAGTCAAGACTGAACCAGAGAACTGAAATTTTCTAGAGTGAACCTTCTTCCAACTGTCCAACAATAGTGTGCAAGTGCTTTTTGGCAGAGGCTTTTTAATGATAGAGTTGAAAGCGGAAGCAGTATGGATGAGTCCAACTATCTTTGATGAACATTTTGACTTTCAACTTGAGGATGGCAACGGTATAAAATTTTAGAAGTGGTTTGTATCAATTCAATAGATCCGTTAAAGGTCTGTAAGTTTTCCACGCTCAGCAGGGTAGCCTGTTATTGGCTGATGATTTGGTTGCTTTACATCAATCGCTGGGATTTAGTGTAATTCTAAAAGTGTCCATACAAATATTTTGAAAGGGAAAAATAAAGAAGGTTCCCTGTTCGTCAGATACGAGTCACTACTCGTTAATTAGAAAGTTTCTGTTTCCATGTTGTGGATTCACTGCTTTCTTTTTGTGTGGCTGAAGTGAAGCCGAGAGCACTCTTGCACAAGGAGCAGAGTATGCTACTTTTTACAGGCTACTGAATTCATTTCTTGCAGCCAGAATAAAAATGCAGTAAGGTTTGGGTTCGTGTTTTTGCTTGCTCGGCCTTCTTCAAAGCTTCTATTATTGTGTATTTGAAAATTGGATTTGAAGGATATTTTCAGTTCAATAGAGTCAGGGGTTCAAATCTTTATTTGCTGCAAGGTGCTAGTGTAAAATTCAAATGTGAATTCTCTTTTTGTGAAGATTATTGCTCTTAATATGTGCACTGTATGTGCTGGACATTAAGTCTCTATTGCAGAGAAAGAAATCAGTTTTGTATATCATTCATTGATTTATTTGTGTGCTGACCTGGAGCTGTATTGAATGCAACGAAAACTGTGATTTAAGCTGCCTGAATACGTTATGATGCTGCCTGAAATACGTTGAAGCTGCTGTACAATCCAATGGTATGGTGATTGGTTTCAAATACACTTTGAATAGTTCGAATTCCATTTGCAACCGAGATTCTGTGCTTCTGTTCCTATAGTTGGATCCGATTTGATTGCTGGTGCCATTCATATGTTTAATGCTTTGCTGAGGTTGACCGCTGTAAATTACAGTTCAAAGAATGCCCATGACATGGTGTTATAATTATTGAAGTTTTGATAACCATCATTTCTGAAGGAGTACTTGAAGGATCCAAACAAGTTTGCAGTTGCTGCTGCCCCAATTGTGGCATTGTATTTAAAACTCATTCCTTGATTCCACTGCTGCATAAAGATTTTGGTGAGCTGATTGTAATCTTTTTGCACACTGATCATTTGCTGACATTTATAAAGGATATTGCTGTGTACTGTGAGTAGATATTACTTTTCTGCATTGAGTAGTAGTGATCAGTTTTTTTAAGGTGTAAATCAGACATTGAAGAAAAAATGGCCAGAACCAGTGAAGTATTACAGTTCCTTAAAACTCTGATATTATCTACTGTTGATGACACATTACAAATCAGCAAAGGATCTCTCTCAGAAATTCAGACATGTATACAAAATGCACAAGAAAAGATAGAGTTTTTGCAGCTTGAGACAAAGCTACAGCAGGAAGAATTACACAAGTGGAGTCATCATTCTGAACCTGTTTCTGTTCAGAAGATTGAAACAGACTCCCATAAACAGCAAGACAATAATGTTACAGTTCATTCAAATAAAGCAGCAGTTGTATATGCAGATGCAGAAACCCAGTCTGCACTTCCCAAGCCCATCATCAGACCTTGGGAACAGCTTGTCCACAACAAGCACAGAACAGGTCTTGGATATGACAAGGACTTGTCCTTTCATATTCCAGACTACTCAAAGCCCATTCAGTTTCAGAGTGCTGGATTCATTCATGATAGTTCAGCTGCTCCTCATGACAGTTCACCTCCAGCTGTTCCAGATTCCGCCCCTCTTCTACAACAACAACAACAACAAAAACAACAGATCGTGAAATGCCAACACTGTGATCGAGTTGGCCATTTGAAAGATCATTGTTTTGATCTTCATCCATGTAAGCACTGTCATAAAACCAGTCATTCTTCACACAGATGCTTCAGAAATAAACGTCCTGCAAGAACAAAGATTCATCTTGGATGGATCGCTTCTTGGCAATGGGCATCAACAGTCAAGAAGATATTCCAAACACATGTTAGAACTTGTTCCAGAGTATTGAACAGTCTTGCAGTTGAGTTTTCTCCATCTTCTCACCTTGTATCTGACAGGGGGGGAAATGATGGTCATCTACAAGCTTCAAAGTCACATCAAGTGAGCCTGAGCCACAACCTGCCACACCAATTTCAGAGTTGTAGCCAGAGACAAAGATGCTCGTGAACATGCCTTCAGTTGGCAATCTGGGACACTTCCTCTAGCAGAAGACTTCATCTTCTTGCCAGTTTTGGAAGAGTTCCGGGAACACAATTGAGAACACTTCCTCTAGCAGAAGACTCCAACTTCTTGCCAGTTTTGGAAGAGTTCCAGGAATTGCATTAAGCATTCCAGAGTTTTTGGTTATCCTTAAACCATCACAGGTTGAGACTTCCCTTTTCAGGTTGAAGTTTTACCTTTTATGCGAGGTGAGGCCTCCCTTTTATGGTTGAAGGTTTCCCTCTTTAAAACAATAGGATCACTTCCTCTAGCAGAAAACTTCAGTTTCTTGCCAGTTTTGGAAGAGTTCCGGGAATTGCACTAAGCGTTCGAGTGTTGGTGGTCATCCTTAAACCACCGCCCTTTTTACCAACATTTCATAGAGCACATTCAGCCTAGTGCTGCCATGCATTTTTTGCACATGTTGTATTACAGCTCTCTTCTTGGACTCATACATAACCCTTCGGATTAAGGGGGGGAATGTTGGACACCTAATCCTAAATGGTTAGTGTGGAAGTTGAATGGACAAAAGCAGTCCGAGAGACCTTGGGATCTGAAACCCAAGCGTCACATAATGTACTATAAATGTATATCTTCTGTTAATAAAAAATGAATTGCATGTTTTATCTTTCATATTGTCTTTGCTTTCCATGTGTGTTTAACATTGATTCATAATAATGTGTAGTGGTTCCAGACTCTAGATTTGAAAATATGACGTCCAGATGTCATATATGTCTACAAACTGGACATCTCCAAAATTCGTGTCCCCAAGCAAAGAATCTTGAAAGAAAAAGATAAAAGACCAAAAGGCAAAGGGATGGCAATTCTCTGTTACACAGGAAGATGAGGAAGAGGAAGAGGAAATCCCAAAAAATACCACAACTAATGTTGAACATAACTCCCAAGAAATAATAAAGAAGAACGGGGCAGAGCCGATAGAACTGGTGACATCATCCAAAGTAACAACACCTACAATTCATCAACAACATAATGTGTAGACTTCCCAGGAAAAAGAAGCAAGTGATACCAAAAGAATCCATTTATCAGAGAGCTTTGACTCTGAAAAAGAAACATTTGTAAATATAGAGGCAAATCATTTGGCTATTGCATCTTCCACTCCAAACTCTCATGGTTTGCGGAAAGTGGAGAAAAATAAGGGTAGAAAAGTATAGTTTAGTGATATTTTGTGGTATGTTTTTAGATGTTTTTTTCACCATATGCCTTTCAACATCTACAACATGTAAATTTCATTATTTTATAAAAAAAAATGAATTGATAAAAAAAGAAGAGTTTATTTATTTTTCATTCTTTCTTTTTGAAGTTCAGTATAAAAAATAATAATTTTTTTTTCTTTTTTTTTCTTGTTTGTTTTTTAAGAAATCTATTAAACATTTTCCACACAGTGTCATCTAAAAATTTCTCTCAATATGAATAGTTGTGAAAATATACACTTCCCAATTTAGGAAAAATTATAATTTCCCTTTATGTTAAGATGATCGAGATTGTTATAATTTTCAAAAAATGAATAGACTAAGATGAAACTTTACTCGCAACGTAAAAACAAAAACAAAAAACAAAAAACAAAAAAAAAAGTTTTTACATTTTTTAACTCATTTTTTTTTTTTTTTTTAATCTTCTCATGTCTATATACGAATAATTTGCATGTGAATATCACCCACAAAGATTGATCTAAATTATATATAAAAAAATTAAGGAACAAACTCAACATTTCTAACAAGTTTTTCCGTTTTTATTTTTTATAATGAGATAAAATTTCACCTTTATACATTCCTTTTTGGAAATTTTGATGATTTTTGAAATGAACTAAAACCTTTAATGGCAAAGTTTGATGTGAAAGTTATCATCCATCAACTGAAACCACAAATCTTGACAAAAAATTTAAAAGATTTAGGAAAGAATTTTAACTAAAAAAGGATTGAAATTGTCCACTTTCTTAACTTACTCCTATCCAAAAGGGAAAATGGGTAATAATAAAAAAATATATATATTTTTTCTATTAATCACTTTTCCACATAATAAGGATTTTTAATTAAAGAGAAATGCATTGTTTATGTTTTCATTTTTTTTGTTATTGTAGTGAGGCAATTTTTTTTTGTTGAAATGCTATTTTGGATAGATAAACATGTTCTTAATGTATAAATGGATTGGACACTTTTCAAGACTTTGTACAATGTTAACATTTGATATATATAATTCTATCAACACAATTGATTATCGTTATTTGAAGGTCAAAAGCACCAATCAACACTCATATTATTTTGAGTAACAAAAAAACAATAATATGATTCCATCTATTCAAATTCATTTTAACCAAATTTAAAACCTAAAACATTGCTTAACATTCTTATTATTTAGAATAACAAATAGAAAGCCAATTCCTCACACATGTAAACTACCTGCATTTAAGCAAATCTAAAATGTTAAATAACACCATATTATGTTGTACGATGTATCCTATTTGGAATATTTTATCAAACATTGAACAAGCTACAAAGACCATTTAATTGTTTTTCTTGAATTTCTCATTCTTCAGGTACATAGATATCAAAACTCCTAAGACTAAACTTAGAACTTTATGAGGATGGATTTCTCTCACTTCAAATAAACCATAGATGAAATTAAACAAAAATAGGTGGTACACCAAGTCTATGAAAGAAAGTTTGAGACTAGTTAGTGACTGAAAGACCAAAAATTGCATTGAATGCAAACTGCATATGAAAGATGAAAGAGTTAGGAAGAATACTAGGTATGCATGATAGGAACTAGGGCATGTTGGTGACCAGAAAGCCTAAAGTCTCTGAAAAAACAAGAATTCATGTCATTGTTGGCATCCAAAGCCAAAACCTAGAATGAAAACATCTTAATTGGGAGGCTGAGAAAGAAGAACACCATGGGCATCTAAGAGAGCTACCAAGATGCCTGCTAGAAGCATAAAGGAGGTGTTGGAGTCACCTTCCATTTGAGTCTCTATTTCTTGTTGATGTGAAGCCACTGTTGCAATTTTTTTTTCCATATTACATGCTTCTTTTTTCTTTTTCTTTTTCCAGAAAATCTATTCGTCGCTTGAAATGCAACAAGATGCTTAGAGACATATCCAATTCCTTTCCTACAATAGTCTCGAATGCCTTAGTCTGCATGAGGGAACATCAATCCCAAATCACAACTCATCAATGGTTGTTGCATGTTGTTCAAGGGAGCTACGAGTAGCTCGTAGCTCCCCAAAATCCATATATTCTATGGAAACTGTGGAAAGAATAGAGGAAATGAGGAACCAACTAAGGTTGTTGTAAATTTACTGCATAGAGCACCAAACCAAGTGATCCTCCCAAATGGAACACCATATATTTAATTTTAATTCCATTTGCGCTCCCATAAATATCCCATAATAGAAGCATGGGAAAGGATGTGGGAAGTTAAAACTTGAGACTCGTATGCATTACTTCATCATGGTAAGGGGGGCTGGATAAGAGTTATTCATGACAAGAGGAGATTTACGGTGGCTCCAAATGTTATTCTGATGTGTTGACACTTGTTGAATCATGATGTTATGGGATTGTATGTATGACATAAGTGTCCTTGAAATAAACGACCCTTGTTTCCAACATATTGATGCCTTGCTTGGCCTGTACGTCCATCGTTTGATTATGATTCCACTTAATCTCAAATGCTAGGAAGGATACTTGGGATCAAATTCGATTGATGATGGAAGTCATTCACATGTCTTTTGCTTTTGTACCTTTGACCAAGTAGTTAATTATGTGTTGAGAATTGCCAAAAACTATTAATCGGTTTGGGTGAAGAGATCGAGTTATAGAAATACCTTTAAGGAGAGAGTTGGCTTTTGTTATGTTGTTACTCTGTGGTCCAAGTTTCCAAATGAATTTTATTTTAGTTGTCCCTCTGAGGTGAAAGATATCCCCCCGACACTTGCCTTTCTTCATAAAGATCATTTAATTATTGAAAGCACAGTATCATATATTTTATATTTTATCCTTGACTATTTCCTATCTATAATAAACAATTATAAGCAACCCAAGAAAATGACATAGTCTAATGCGGTGACTTTTTTCCCTTTTTCCACCAACATCTGGCGACACAATTCGTGGTGAGATTGAAATGTTTGGTCGTTTAAATTGCATTTTTGAATGCATAAATTGTTGGAAGTTCGACAACGAATTATGTAAATATGAGTAATAATTGTATTAGTTACTACTAGTTAGTTTTATACCGAAACAACAGTTATGTAGCAGAGGAGGCTTGTCTAAAACTAGTGAATGCTCGAGAAATGTAATCATGGAGAATCATTGTTGATTGAATAGAGATTCCAATCCCTTTCCCCGTGGATGTTTCCTTGACACCCTGTCAAGGTTTTACCACGTAAACCTTGTGTTGTTACTTGTGTTTGAATTCAGTTTTCAAGTCAGTTGTGAGCTTTTCTTTGTCAATGTATAACTGAATGTTTATTTTCTTTCCTCATATCCCCTATTCGAACTACAATTGGTATCAACTTTTCTTTGTCAATGTATAACTGAATGTTTATTTTCTTTCCTCATTTCCCCTATTTGAACTACAATTGGTATCAGAGCATTTAGTTTAGTTTTTTGAGTGAGCAATCTGGGTTGTTATCTGCAAGGAAACCTGCGTGAAGGTGTTGCTGCCTATCTGCGAGAAGGCGAGCTCACTATTGCGTGAAGTCGAGCAGAAGAGATTCATTGCTGCGTGGAGTGGAGGCTCTGCGTGAAGACGAGCAGAAGCAGCTCATTGCTGTGTGTTAAATATTGTCGAAGGCTGAGTAGCCGTGAAGACCAGAGTCGCGTGCCATCTCGTGTATTCTCTGCAGTCCCGTGAAGACCAGAGCCGCGTGCCACCTGCGTGTATACTCTGAGGTCTGGTTTGGTTTGTAAACCATGAGGAGTGGAGGTGTGCTGGAGAAGAAATCTCTGCCTTGCGTGAAGCCCATCTGCCTGCGTGAAGGAGAGGAGGACGAGCCTGCTTGCAGACATCATTGCTGGAAGACCAGAGCTGACCATTGCTGCGTGAAAGGCATGATTGTTGCCAGTACTCCATTGCTGCGTGGCTGAGCATTGTTGCGTGAAAGAGAGAAAGGCGTGAGGAGTTGCTGCGTGTGCCACAAACCCTCTGCTTGTGCGTGTATTCTCTGCGTGAGGAAGGGAGGGTGTCCGTTGAAGTGCGTGCTGGAGAAGACCCTCTGCCCTGCGTGCTGCCAGAGCCTGATCAACAGATATGGATCTGGGTATTTTTAATGCTTGAGAGAAATTTCTTTTTCCAGAAAATTTTCAGAAATTAAAAAAAATAATAAAAATAAAGGGGTGGATTTATTCAAATTTTGGAGGAAAGAACTTCAAGAAAATCAAATCAGAAATTTTGTTGAAAACAAATAAAAGGAGTTGATTTATTCAAATTTGGAGAAAAAAATTCAAGAAAATCTTTTTTTGTTTTCACAAAAACAAAGGGTTTGAAATGAAAGAAAGGGTTTGCAAATAATTTGCTAAAGGGTTATTTTTTGGGGAATTATTTTCTTTACACAAAAGTTTTTTTTTGAAGAAAAATATAAACCCTAGTTGAAAGACTGAAGATTGAAACCCTAGAAAAATGGCCAAGATGTCAAATGCAAAATTCGAGGTGGAGAAATTCACCGGAAAGAGCAATTTTGCTCTTTGGAAACTGAAGGTTAGGGATCTGCTTGTGCAACAAGGGTTGCACAAAGCATTGGATGGGGCAACTAAGAAATCTGTAACCATGACTGATTCAGACTGGGAGGACTTGGATGCCCGAGCTCTTAGTACCATCAAGTTATGCTTGGCGGATGAGGTTCTCTTCAACATTGTTGAAGAGAGTACAGCTTCAGGATTGTGGGAAAAACTGGAAAAACTCTATATGACAAAGTCATTAACCAATAGAATTTATCTGAAAAGACAGCTGTACAGTCTTCGAATGAAAGAAGGTTCAAAAGTTGCAGAACACTTGAATGTTTTTAATACACTTATATGCCAATTAACAGATATGGAAGTTAAAATCCAGGAAAAAGATAAAGCCATAACCTTGTTGTGTTCTCTGCCCGAACAATGGGATCACTTCGTAACTTCAATCAACTTGAGCACTGCTGATTCTTTGAAGTTTGAATTAGTCGTGGGAGCTCTCTTGTCTGAAGAAGTACGAAGGAAATCCAGTACTGAAACAGCTGCATTAGAAGCCATGGTAGCTAGAGGACGCTCAAAGGAAAGAGGAGAAAAACCAAGGGGGTCTTCTAGATCTAAATCGAAGGGAAAGAAGTGTAAGGCAAAATGTTGGCACTGCAATAAAATTGGACACTTGAAGAAAGACTGTTGGAAACGAAAAGAATCCGATAACCCGAAGAAGGAAGCGAATCAGGTCGATTCAGGTATGATAGACGAAGTTTTATCTACTGAAGAATTATGTATGATAGATGAAACTTCACCTGAATGTAATGTCTCTCAGGGTTTAGAAAGCTGGTTGTTAGACTCTAGTGCTTCTCATCACATGTGTCCACACAGAAATTGGTTTACTTCGTATGAAAATGTAAATGGTAGTTCTGTGTTTGTGGGTAATAATGTGTCATGTTAGACTGTTGGGATGGGGAATATCAGGATTAAGATGTATGATAACACAATTAGAACATTAACTAGTGTTAGACATGTACCTGATTTGAAGAAAAAATTGATCTCTTTGGGAGTGTTGGATTCAGATGGTTATAAATTTACAGGGTAGGATGGCGTCTTTAAAGTCTTTAAAGAAGCCCTAGTGGTTATGAAAGCAGAAAAGGTCGGAAATCTTTACAGGTTAAAAGGAAGTACTCAGGTTAGTGAAGCAGCGGTTGCGTCAGAAAAGGAAGAAGCAGGTACTCGTCTATGGCATTAGCGATTAGGTCATATGAGTGAGAAAGGTCTTTAGATACTGATGAAACGTAAATCTCTTCCTGATCTGAAATCCTTGAAGTTAGATTTCTGTAAACATTGTGTTTATGGAAAACAGTGTAAACAGAGATTTAAAGTTGGAAATCATAATAGTAAAGATATTTTAGACTATATTCATTCTGATCTGTGGGGACCATCCCCCGTTGTATCATATGGAGGTGCTCTATATTTTTTAACGTTTATTGATGATTTCTCCCGTAAAGTTTGGGTCTTTATGCTAAAAAAGAAAGCTGATGTATTCAATGTCTTTAAACAATTTAAAGCAATGGTAGATAAAAGAACAGGCAAATCTATTAAATGTTTCAGAACTGACAATGGTGGTGAGTTCACTTCAATTGAATTTGAACAATATGTAAGGATGAGGGAATTATTAGACACAAAACTGCTGTTTATACTCATCAAAATGGTGTTGTTGAGCGTATGAATCAGACTCTTATGGAAAGAGCCAGAAGCATGATCAACAATGCTAACTTGCAAAAGGATTTGTGGGCAGAAGCATTATCTACTGCTTGTTATTTAGTTAACAGATCACCTTCAGTAGCAATTAATTGTAAAATTCCTGAAGAAGTTTGGACAGGTCAGTGTTGTGATTATTCACATTTGAGGATATTTGGCTGTGATGCTTATTCTCTTATTCCTAAAAATAAGCGTTCAAAATTAGATCCAAAATCGAAATGTTATGTCTTTGTTGGGTATGACTATGTAGCAAAAGGATACAGGTTGTGGGATCCTACATTGTGGAAGATAGTCATTAGTAGAAATGTAACATTTGATGAATCTTCTCTTTTAAAATCAAATGTCGAAAGAATTGAACAGGAACAGGTATCGCCAAATCAATGAGTTCAGTTGGAGGCTAGACCTTTCGGTGACAGTCAAAAGGAAGGAGAGACTTCTAGAGAAAAAGGTGTTGAAGACATAAAGGAAGTTGTTGAAGCTTCTGAACCAGTTATCAACTAGTTGCTCTAAGAAGGTCTACAAGGGAAAAAAAACTCCCAAAAGGTATGAAGATTCTGCTTCATCTTTTGCTTTGATTACTGAAGATGGGGAACCTTGTTGTTATCAGGAAGCAGTAGATGATACAGATAGCGAAAAATGGAAAATGGCTATGGAAGAAGAAATGGATTCCTTAGCCAAGAACAATACCTGGGATCTTGTAGAGCTTCCTGAAGGGAGAAGTGTTGTTGGATGTAAGTGGGTCTTCAAACTGAAACGGAAAGTTGATGGAAGTATCGAAAGGTATAAGGAGAGACTGGTAGCAAAAGGGTATTCTCAGGTTGAAGGTATAGACTTTCATGAGATTTTTTCTCCAGTTGTAAAACTTGTTTCTATTCGTACTGTGTTGGCACTAACCGCGTTACTTAATCTTGAGTTAGAACAGTTAGATGTTAAAACAACTTTTCTACATGGTGATTTGAATGAAGAGATATATATGGAACAACCATAAGGTTTTGTAGAAGGTCACAACAGAAGATTAGTTTGCAAGCTCAGGAAATCATTGTATGGTCTGAGCAGTCTCCCAGACAATGGTACAAGTAGTTTGATTCCTTCATGGTGAGCCAGAACTTTATAAGAAGTGAGTATGATCATTGTGTATGCTTCAAAAGTTTCAATGGCATATTCATTATCTTAGCTTGTATGTTGACGATATGCTTATTGCAAGCAAAAGCATGGAAGAAATCAACAGGTTAAAGGCTCAACTCTCTAGGACGTTTGATATGAAGGATCTTGGAGCAGCAAAACATATCTTGGGCATGGAGATACACAGAGACAGGAAAAATGGTAAGCTTTGGTTATCACAGTAGAAGTATGTGGAGAAAGTACTTGAAAAGTTTTGTATGAACTTTGTGAAACCTGTTAATGTTCCATTAGCTTCCCATTTTAATCTTTCTTCGGTTTTGAGTCCTAGAACTGATGAAGAAAAGCAGTATATGTCTCATGTCCCATATGCAAATGCCGTAG
Source organism: Pinus tabuliformis (assembly GCA_031772625.1). NCBI lineage: Eukaryota > Viridiplantae > Streptophyta > Pinopsida > Pinales > Pinaceae > Pinus > Pinus tabuliformis. The sequence goes on along the minus strand of CM062820.1, from coordinate 1,584,369,064 downwards.
GCAACTTAATGTATGCGATGGTATCTAGAAGACTTGACATTTCACATGCAGTTGGAGTTGTCAGCAAGTTCATGGCAAATCCAGGTGAAGAACATTGGCGAGCAATGAAATGGGTGCTTCGATATCTAAGAGGCACAAGTGACCATTGCATCATCTTTAGTGGTAGTGAAGGATCGGTCTGCAGATATGTAGATGCTGATTATGCAGGTGATTTGGACAAAAGAAGATCTACTACAGGTTATGTCTTTACTCTTGCATGTGGAGCAATTAGTTGGATGTCAAAGCTTAAAGAAACAGTTGCATTGTCCACAACCCGAAGCTGAATATATAGCTGCTTCAGATGCCAGTAAAGAAGCAATCTGGTTAAAGGGTCTGCTTGATGAGATTGGAAGGACGCAGAGAAAGTGGATGTACTTTGTGACAGTCAAAGTGCTATTCATTTGGCTACAAATCCTGCCAGTAAAGAAGCAATCTGGTTAAAGGGTCTGCTTGATGAGATTGGAAGGACGCATGAGAAAGTGGATGTACTTTGTGATAGTCAAAGTGCTATTCACTTGGCTACAAATCCTGCCAGTAAAGAAGCATTCTGGTTAAAGGGTCTGCTTGATGAGATTGGAAGGATGCAGGAGAAAGTGGATGTACTTTGTGATAGTTAAATTGCTATTCACTTGGCTACAAATCTTGCTTATCACAGTAGAACCAAGCACATTGATGTAAGATATCATTTTCTGAGACATGTGATCAATGGCGGAAAAGTAGCTCTTCAAAAGGTCCATATGCGAGAGAATTGTGCAGACATATTCACAAAGCCAGTAACAATAGAGAAGTTGCGATGGTGTTTAGCTTCTCTTGGCTTGCAGAAAAGATGATGAATAGGCATGGGCAAGGGGTTAGGAAAATTGTTGTCAAGGTGGAGTTTGTTGGAAGTTTGACAACGAATTATGTAAATATGAGTAATAATTGTATTAGTTACTACTAGTTAGTTTTATACTGAAACAACAGTTATGTAATGGAGGAGGCTTGTATAAAACTAGTGAATGCTCGAGAAATGTAATCATGGAGAATCATTGTTGATTGAATAGAGATTCCAATCCCTTGCCCTGTGGATGTTTCCTTGACACCCTGTCAAGGTTTTACCATGTAAATCCTGTGTTGTTACTTGTGTTTGAATTCAATTTTCAAGTCAGTTGTGAGCTTTTCTTTATCAATGTATAACTGAATGTTTATTTTCTTTCCTCATTTCCCCTATTCGAACTACAATTGGTATCAACTTTTCTTTGTCAATGTATAACTGAATGTTTATTTTCTTTCCTCATTTCCCCTATTCGAACTACATAAATGTATTCAGTGCCTTGTAAAATCTCTATGCAATTTTCCCAACAATTGGCAAACTCAATAACTTAAAACTACAATTTCCCCAATTTTTTGGCTAGATTTTGGGCAAAATCGACCGAAAATATGTTTGAAAAGGGTCAAAAAGTCATCTCATTAGAGTACACGAAAGAAAATTCTCATATTTAAAAGGGGTGACACTAAAAAAAAATGTTCTTTATTATGGGAGTTGGTCCTTGTTTCTCTTGGTCCTAGTTTTTCTCATCCATTGTCTTTTGTTTTGAGAATTATTTCTAGATTATCTCATCCATCCTTTGATGTCATCAATAAGCATTAAGTTTTGTTTTCCATTGTCTTTGTTTACATTGGATGTTTTTCTAGTAATTGGAATTTTGTACTTTGGTCTCCTTGTACAAATTATATCTCTTAGTACTAAGTGGAATGTTCAAAATCATTATAAAACACTTTATGGATATTGTATCTCTTTGTAATAATTGGACTTTTGGAAGCTTTTATAGAACAATATTAACACAACCTCCATTATATGTATATGGAATCTGTCTTAGGACACCTTTATCCCTTCGATGCTTGATAGTGATTTAGATTGGATCATTATATTGTTTTCCATACATCTCAATGCTTTCAAAGTGGAAAAAGTGGATGGATTAGCTTATAGTACCATCTTTATTGGCGGGACCTAGTTTGGAAAATTAGGGTTTGAAAAGATTCCGGGAGAATTTTGAGGCATCAAATGACATTTTTTGGGGGGTAAAACTTTTTTGCTCTAGTGCGACACCTTTTTTTCCTATTTTGCACGCATAGACCTTTACAAAGATGTAAGAATCACCTCAATCAAAGTATGTATGCAAAAAGTTATGCCACTTGGAAGTTGACCTTCCTGTTTTCACCACCATAATTCAGAGGATGTTATGTCAGCCCCCATAACTCATAGAAAAGGGTCTAGCCATGTGATAATGATGAAGAAGACTCTATAACCATCCATATTGTAACTTTGGTTAAGAGTTGAGGGTGTTATCACAAAATCAGTACTAAGGGCTGCTACCTAGCAAGATTTCATGTAACTATTTCAACCAGACTTTAGACTAAGGATTAGCCTCCTTAGTCAGAGAGGGCTCTCTCACAGACTTCTGATAAGAATCAATTACAAAAACAGATGGCTAACTCTTTACACATTTTATGAAAATAAAGCTGGTTGGAAAAACAAAACAACACTTCTTCCATTGGGCTCATGGAGTCATACACTTCTGCAGTAGACTTTTAATCACTCAATCATAGAAGCCAAGGCATATAATGTTTAACACTCAAAACATTTCTCAAAAAGAACCACAACTCATAAATATACACAGGAAGTCTGAGCACTAGGTGAATTCAGAGTGATTGCACATTTAGTGAGCTGTAAAATATATAAAGGATAATGACAAAACTTCACACATTCTGAGCATTTAAACACTTGATGAATCTTGGGAAGAAAAAGTAATTCTTATATTACTGTCAAAAGTCTTCTTACACAAGCTGATAAAAACTCTGTTTTTTCATAAATCTCCAACCCTACTTACATCAGAGTTTTCACTATATATAGGAAAACCAAAACTAAAACTATCTTGAGTCTCCTCAACAAGCATGAGGGGAGAACTCGTTGATCTACCATTAATTAACCTTATCTATTTCTAAACAAACTTATTAAATACATGAAGTGTTGGGCTGTAAATACATAGAATCCCAATTACATTGCAAGTCCAACTCTATCTCCTCGTATGCATGATTCTCCTTGGATCCTTGACAGCTGTACAATTTCTGTTGTGGCTGAGATATGTTGAGGAACATTCACTGAACGAGCTGACCTTCGGGTGCTAGCTGTGTAGATGGCTCATAAATTAGTAAACCTGAACACCCTATTTTCACGGTCCCTGTCTTCCATTCTTCTTTACCATTAAAAGACCACACTCCAAGCTCTTTAATCCTTTAATAACCACGCATAACACCATATGCCTCATGATCTGGATGCCTTGTGGAGTGAACAGGTGTGCTAGCCAAAATCTCGGTAACCCTACCAGAACCCTAGTATTTCGGTCATAAAGTGCCTTTAAGAGAACTTTTAGCAAAAAACAAAATATTTCACTTTTTCTTCAAAACTCACACCTGTCACTATTTGAGCTGCTATGATATCCATGTATAATCTCCCTCCTGTCCTCGAGACATTCTTTTCAAAATTCGCTGACCTCATCATCAAATTTCATTATTTCCTTATAAAACAGCGTTCTACAGTAGTTTCGTAGCGCGCTACGAAACTACTGTTTCTTGCCAAAACAAAACATATTCATCTTGCAGCGCTTTCAGCTTAAACTCATGACTTCTTCAGATATTTGTACAGGTGCATAGGGACCTAAATAACTTCAAAATGATAGAAGTTGAACCAAAATTTATCAAAACTTTGAAAAGTACCTTTCTTCTTAAGTCAGTGAGCTAGTTTACCTAGCTTCTTCTTCAAACTGCTAACCTCCTCCTTCAAAGCCTTATTTTCTGATCTCAGACACATGTTCAGCTTTCTCACGTGTTTTGCTTGTTTAAGTGCTGGTATCATCCATGAGAATACATCAGACCCTGAGCCAGCTTGCTTCAGTAGACTTGTGCTGCCTTTTAATACAGCCCTCCTATAACTAGCATATCTCATTGCACTTTCTTTAGAAAAACTCTTTGTCTGAACCACCTCTTCCTGGGTCTTTCCTGCCTGGTTCTTGATAGCAATGACATTCCCTCCTTGACTAATAATAACCTTTTTACTTTTGTCTTTACTCTTGGCTGCATGCACTGTTTTAGTCAAAATTTCAATAACCTCTGTACTAGGCATTTTTACAGCTGCCTCCTCTTTATGCACTTTCTCGGCCTCTTTCATTTGTCTTCTTGTAATTGGCCTTCTTGGTTTAAACACATATTCTTCACTTGGCTCCTCAAACCGTAACCTCTTTGAAGCCTTTGATTTCTTCATGCTCTCTGGTGAAGATTGGGTTAAGTCAATGTGCATTGGTTGCACTGGCTGATCTTGTTCAAGTTCCATTGGCTCAATCTGCACTGATTGATCTTGTTCAAGTTCAATTGCTTCAAGTAAATCAGTTAAACTAGCTTTTGACACAGGACTCTCTTCAACAGCAATTGACTTACCCTTCTCCTTGCTCAACTGACCTCTGGTTTTTACTCTTGATCCCTTTTCAACTTCACTTGGTGCAGGTGCATCCTTCTTCTGTTTGACCTTCTCTTTTGATGATGATTTAGGTGTCTCCTTGATCACCACAGGCTTGACTGGTTTCTTCAACTTGGTTTTGGACTTCTTTAGATCTTTCACCTCCTTCCTGATCTCAGCAAGAGTAGGTTCTTCAATCGTTTTCTCCCTTTCCCTAACAGGCAATGGAGTAAGGCCCGTCTTGCTCTGAAAGCCCGCCATAAAAATAAAGGAGTCCCAATCTCTTCCAATCTTCTGCAAACCATCTAATACTAACAACTTCACCAAACCATGATGGAACAGTGATGTCTCACAGTCATCTTTTTTCAACTGAATTTTATCACACATTTTACTTAGGCTTCTGAATAAGTAGAAAGGGATATCAATTGATGCTTTGCCTGTGAAATGTAACAAAAGCTTAAAATGATATGAGTACACTTTATTATACCTCCCTTCGCATGTTAAATACTTTTGGATGCATGTGAGGAGCAGAGCAAAATGTTCTTTCACGTAACTCCTTGGCACAGCTTTCGTGAGATCCTCATTTACATAAGGTTCCTTCAAAAATTCCTTACACGGGCTCATGTCGAATTTAAAATTTTTGAACCATTCATTTCCACCTCTAGGGATCTCAGTCACATTAGAAATAGCTTCTGGGGATACAGGGAATTCTAGCATTGACACCTTAGAGTTTAAACCAGTAAAATTCAATGCAAAAGCTTTTGTTACCTCTGCGTGCCCACCTTGCAACTTCTCACAAAACCTCCAGCAACCAGCGTTTTTAAAAGCTCTGGCTACACCTTCATCCTTTAAAGTAATATCAAGCCCCACAGGTTCTGTTCTTTGGCACCTACCGGATCGATGTTCCCTTTTCTCCATTTCACTTTGCAAACTTTCGAACAGAAAACTAACAACAGCTTCAACTCAGAAGAGAACTTCAAACTTTGGGATACAGGCTCGCTTGCAAACAGGTCCTTTTAAATGAAAACTCGGGCTCCCTTTCGCTTCAATAATTTTGTCATACAAACAAATCAGTTCCCGCACTAATAACAACTATCATAATACAACCATACATCATAAATCACTTTGAATGATATTTATGTGCGTGGTTTTGAACCTCATAGCGTAATGATGACCAAAAATGACTTGGAGAGGACATCAACTGACAACCTATGAACGGACCTAATGACTCATCCCCCCAGACTTGACATTTCAAGAAAATGCGCTGCATAAACCCCGAATCCCCGATTTCGTAGCGCAAACAGCTATAAATGGACAGAATTCGCTACGAAATGGCTGATAAATCACACGCTACGAAAAGGCGGAAACATCATTACGCTGCCAAATTGGCCAATCAAACTGCGCTGCGAAACTGCGCAAAGGACCAATGACGCAAACAAGACATGACATGCTTTAAAGAATTATGATGGAGATTGACTAACGGTTTTTTGCAATGATTCAGATCAATACCTTTTTAAAACATGATCCCTAAGTAATACACACAAGACTATAACCATTCATCACACATGACAATGAAAAATTTTAGTTTGGGACAACATTATGTACATGGACTGTAGTACATTGACTGAAATTCTAAGTGATAACAGAGGGATTTAAATCTAACCACTAGTACACTATTGGGTTATGTTATGATCGGGCCACTAGGAGGAAAAGGGGTTCCATTGATTTTTGAGTGCACTTGTTCCATAGATGAGTAGAGTAGCCGAGAGAGATACAACGAGACCTAAAGAGGATTTGTGCACTGTAGCCCACAAACCTTACTTCTTTGTACTCACAACGATTTTCTATTTAGAGAGAGAGTCCCGCAGCCTCACCTTCCAGTTGGGTTTTCTCCCGAAAGGGTTTCCTAGGATATATCTTGTGTCAAATTTGGTTTTTGAGTTTTTATATTGTTGTTCTCTATTTTTAGCATAAATTTTAATTTGCATGCATACATAATAAACAATGATCTACATATCCATAAAGTGAAAGAGGAATATACCCTAATAGTGTAGATTTTTGAATTTTTATGTATAATTTTATCAGATCAGTTACGATGAACTATTCAGTGGAATATCCATGATAGTTTACAAATCATATAGTTTCATGGTGGTTTTATGCAATTGTTCACCCACAATCTCTTAGTAGTTTTACTTAATGACACAAGGGCATTTGCATATGTTGAAGCCATTAAAATATGTCCCAAAAAGGGAAGCTTTAGTAAACCTATACATGCATTTGCCATTAACATAAACTTATTTTCAAGATGAATACCAATTGTCTAGTAGTTTTTCTCCTCCGAAGCTATGAAACTTGATCAGATTGAAATATATAACAATAAATATAAAGTAAAGGTCAAAGAGTTTAACAAAAGGAGAAATAATTATTCAACATTATCTTTGTTGATTACTTGGTGTCATTAACTTGCAATGGGTGCCAAGATGGATAAACTAAGTAGCCTTATCACCAACTATATATTAGAAACCCTTAATCCAAAGCTACTACAATCAAAATAATAGAAGAGAAAAATACAATTAAAAGTGTCCCAAAAAGAATAAGGCTAACTATGTAGGTATTAGGAATGGCTAAATGACAAATGGCAAAAATATCTACAATAGACGTGTGAAGGGAAAATTGTTTTAAGATTAGATGGGCCAAAGATATCATTGCCAATGCAATTCTCAAGATTGAATTTGGTTCTCTTAGGATCAATACTTCTAGACCGAGCTAGACTAGACAACACATATGGTCATTATATGCAATTTAATGTTAATATAGGCATCCATAACATAAGCCTAGCAAGATTTCCAAATATTAGTGCATGCCTTACATTTGGTAATGTCTTTGTTGCGTGGAGAAGTTAATTAACCTTTCATTCAATACAATCTTTCACAGTAAGTGTTCAATATGCATAGCTTATGAAAGCTAAAAATGATGAAGAAGAGAGAGTTATTGAGTCCAATGGGTGTAGTCATTGTAATTGCTACCACAACAAGATTTTTATGGATTGTTATAGTTAAATGTGGTCATTATAATAACATTATATCGGTAAACATGATACTCTTGTTGTAGTTGCTACCACAAGATGATAACAGGTAGGGCATACATTCCTAAAGTTATATTATGTTAGTGTAATTGCTTATTGACTACTTTATTGTATGAATGATAAGATTTTCACATGATGTTGTAGTAGATCCTTCACATAAAAAATTTAAAATATCTTTAGTTGAGATACTTAAATAAGGATTTGCCTAGGCGAATCTTTCTATTGAGGATACCAAGTCTCAATTGGCTCTTATTTGTTGCCTATATGCACTCATAACCTCCTATTGTTCACTCTTCTCAATCATTACAATATTTAGACTTCATTGAAAAATAATATCAAAACTAAGATATATCCATGGGAAATTATATATTAATTAACTTAGCCACAAGTAACAATGTTAATGCTACCCACCTTGGTTGGATCATGGTTAGACTTGTTATGATTTGTGGGTTATTATATCTAGCAAATGGCGTGTGTGTGAGAGAGAGAGAGAGAGATTTTTCCATGTTGAGCATGAAAAGAATTATACATATCCCTCATATTGAACAACACATTTATGGAAAATTTTAACTAAAATTTATCTTAACTCTAAATCAATCATGCACAAAAATAAACAAATCTCTTAAAGTATAAATTTACTGAATCAATTCCCTTAGTTATAAATTTTCATCTCAGAGGACATCTTTTTCAATCTATGATAAATCTAAAATTTATATATTTATATCATATTGAAATACAAAATATATATTACTTAAACTAAATATTAAAATATTTTATTTATGGGAAAATATTGAAATAATTTTATTATTAATATTTATTTTATATACCATTTTTCAATTTTTGTTATTAATATTACACGATATTCTAAACAATAAAATTTTACTACTTAAAAAATAATATTCCACTCCTATGAAATTATTAATTAAATTTATTTCAAATAATTAGGAAAAATGATTATTACTCTCACGTATAAATTCATTTCTCAACTTTATTATAATAATTTTCCAACCTTGCATATTAAACAAACAAATTCTAAGCTACATGGAAAACTAAAAGTGACATTAAAGTGATAAACCCCACAACTAAAAGAAACATAAAAGTAATGTGTACCCTGCACATGGATAAGTGATTATAAAAGTAATGTTAAGGACAACTGAAAGTGAATATTAAAGTAATGAAATTATGTCCCCCCCAATATTAAAGTAATGAAATTATGTCCCACCCACCCACCAAAAAAAACACTAAGCAGCTAGCTTTAGATAATATAAATTTATTCTTGTTCTTACTCAGTAATGATTATTGTTTATTTATTAACGCGTTAAACTCCATCTATTTTCTATTATAAGGTTAATGATAATGATAATTATTATTTATTTATTTATTAACAGTTTAATTTTTTATTTTCTGTTACAAGAAAGAAGAAAAATTGAAATCATTTTAAAGTCAGGTTCTATGGGATAGATTGCTTCTTCTCCTCTTTGATATATTTGATTTTTTCTTTCTGAAGTTTCACAATAAATACTCCTAACTTTTCAACAAACCCCTCACTAAATAGATTATCCCAAGAGCTAGCTGCAAGTATATCTGCATAATTTCTCTTTTGTCTTTAAAGCCCTCACACTTGAAAATGAAATGTTTTTCTGTTTCCACTTTATGAGAATAACAAAAAATGGATACTCTTTCCTCTCACACTTCTTTTGACTTTTTTCGAGCGCCTTGTTTTTCCGGAAGAACAAGAACAAAAAATGCATACTCTTTCCTTCCACACTTATTTTGAACTTTTCAACGCCTTGTTTTACAACCAAGTTAATAACTTGGCATGTGAATATGGCTAATTTTTTTACCGGCATAAATTTACTATAACTCGACGCAACTTGGCATGTGACTGTGGCTAATTTTTTTACCGCAGAAAATTACTATAACTCGACGCAATCCCGTGTGTCAGAAGTAATTGAAGATATTTTGAAACACAGATGTTAACCTTGTGCAAACGTTGACAATGAAGTGGGAGAGATTCGATGGTGAGCCACGCCTGCAACAAAGCAGAGAAAAGGCATCAAGATGATCTAGCCCGAACCGTCGAGTGCCGGTCACGTGCGAAGATCTGGTTGCCTTCCATGTGCCTGTGGTCCTGACTCCTTGTATTCCCTCTCCTGCTGAAAAACCTTAGAAATTTCCAATAATGGAATCTGTATGGCGCCAGTTTTCTCAGAGAGCAGAAATCCGTATGGCGCCGCCCCAGAGCGATGGGACGTGGAATCCGGCGCCGGGAAGGTGTTTCCCGAGCACCGAGTAATCACAGTGAACGACATCATTGGAAAGTAAGTAAAAGTTAAATTTCTGTTCAATTTGTGGCAAGAATTGAACAAATGTGCAGGTTTGAAGATGGAAAACCAAGAATTAATATTGTTATTAGTAAGGTTTCTCTAATGGTAAACCAATGATCTTTCGCAATACAAACTCTATTTAACTTTAATAATTAAAAAAATATAAATTAAAAATATTTAAAAAAAATAGAAATTTGAAAATCTTATTTATTAATTATAAAATATCTTCATCCTAATTCATATTCATAATTATAAAATTAAGTGCTTCATGCAAACTTGTTATCCATTATATCTTCTGTAATCACCACAATTCAAATTCCTTAAGTTGATTTCAATACCAAACTCATGACCATATTGTAATGTGGGTCACACATTGTATTTGTGAGCAAGTCTATGGTGCCATGTTTGAGTTGATGTATTGGTCCTAGAGAATGTTTGAGTATGTATCCGGTATAGTTTTTTTGTACTTGAATAAAATGATGATGAAACAAAGTGTTATGTCATGTAGTTTGTGATAATTTAAAAACCAATGTGTATTGCAGGTTTGTGGTGAGCTTGAAACCACATGATAGAGCAAAGTTTGTGGTTAGCTAGATACTACTTAGTGTGATGGTTTGTGGTCATGCAAAACCACTTTATGTGATGTTTTTGGTCAGTAAGAGACCACCTAATGCATTGTTTGAGGTAGGTAGAAACCATGCGAGAATGTCATGAAGAAACACAAGTTTGTGGGAGATAGAGAAATATGGACAAGGAATCTTGTAGAGTGTTTTTGTTCCTTGGGAGTCTGATGCAGGAGCCTCAGGAGCATGGTTGAGGGTAAACCAACAAAACCCAGAGCATGGTTATGAGTAAGTCGAGAAAACCCAGTATGATGATGATGGTGATGCAGGGGAAGTTAAAGATACATGTACAAGTATGAATATATGATAGTTAAATGAACCATGTACATAAAATGACATCCTCGTAGACCAATGGTTGCAGTGGTTGGTTACCCATGCATTCTGGTGGATGGTTGTTTCTTTAAATAAATGTTAACATTCTAATAAAGTTTAATGTTTGTAAGTACGAGGTTAGATCACAAATAGACTTTGTTGATCATGAGGTGCTTCAGTTCATAGTAGATTATGTGTTGCATATAACATATGGGTGAAGATCTCCGTTGATCGAGATTAAGAAAGATAGTCATTGAGGAGGAGTGTTAGAGTATGTAACCCCTACTTGCCTTAGGTGGGATAATTAGTTCGAGCACTATGTTCATATTATTTAGTAGTTTGCTAGATCTAATTCATTTTGAGATATTCTCCAACTAAATACTTTCTATATTGGTGTGAGGTTACAAAATTTATTCAATTAATTAATTATACAATCAAACTAATTTCTCTACATTAAAAAGTATTCATAAATTTATATACAATATTATTTTTATTAATTAATAAAAATCTATACATTTCTAATTTTCTTATAAATAATTTATATATATCTATATATTTTGCTTATTTAATGTTGTAGGTTAATTATTACATACCATACTTCTCATATTGTAGAAATTTGATAGAAATTGCAACTACTCAAGATTTCTAACTAAAAATCATGAGCAATTCTACTCTACTGATTTGTGGAATGAAACTCACAATTTAGAACAACATGCATAGAAGTGCAATAAGCAAAACCACAAATACACAATGATTTATAGGAGAACCCAACTGGGAAAATCCCCTCAAAGCCTCTTTGCATTAATCAATGAATTGAGAAATTATTACAATTGCTAGCTCCAACTTTGAACTCAACCTGCAAAAGAATAGTTGTTCTTCGGCTCAATGAATAAGATTTGGCCACACTTAGCCAAATATTTTCTCACCAAGGCCCCTATTTCCTTGGGAAAATCCTAAGAAAATGGCCACTAGTATTTAGGAATTTCCTCCAAATTGAATTTGAAATTCCCAAGGATTGATCGTTGATCGCATGCAACACCTATACACTCAAGACTAGTCTACAACTGATGTTACTTTGCCATGTCATCTCCACTTCAGCTGAGGAACTCGAATTCTCTGCATGCACTAGCTATTTTGGGTTGATTGATCAATTAACTAACAGAGCTATGAGTTAGACTATTGCCTCACTGCGCAATTGACCTTCAACTGACTCTAACAATATTTAGAGGTTAGTTAACTGAATACAACTAAAAATACCTGAACTAGATTACTAAAATTTAGAAATCCCACATGCATAACTAAACTGCAAACCTTCTAACTTGAATTTACTGAGCTAACTAAGTGACAATAGCCATGTCATACTAGTTAACTGCCTCTAAGTTGTCCTACTGATGTGGAAATTTGATTTACTCGGTTTGACTAAGGCTAATGTAAAATTGAGCTTTTGTTGCTACATTTTTCAACACTCCTTCTTAGCAAGAAAAAGTTTTTCCATCACCCCTATCCTGCACTCGTGGGATTCCAATTTACCTCTTGACAATGCCTTTGTCAAGATGTCAACATCTTGCTCCTTAGTAGGAATGTATTGCAAAAACATAACTCTCCTCCACACACAGTCCCACAAATGATGATACCATATATCAATGTGTTTGGACCTGCCCTGAAATACCAGATTCTCAGAGAGCTTAATGCAACTATGGTTATCACAATATATCATTGTCGGATCCAACTCCTGACTGAATAGTCCCACAAGTATTTTCCTCATCCAAATTGTTTCACAAGCTACTTGACTTTCAACCATGTATTCAACCTTTGTTGAGTTGAGCGCCACAGATCTCTGCTTCATGTTGTACCAGGAAATAGTTGCGGACCCAACACTGAAGATAACACCTAATGTACTTTTATTGTCATATGGACTTCCTGCCTAATCAACAATGGTGAATCCTTGCAACTTCACTCCCTTTGTACATTGGTACCATAATCCACACTAGGTAGTGCCTTTGAGGTATCGTAACACATGCTTTGTCACCTTCCAATATAATTTGGTAGGCCTTACCATAGCTTGACTGAGCTGGTTGAATTCATAGCACATGTAGGGTCATGTGTTCACAAGATACATCAATGAACCGACAAGCTGCATGTAAATGGTAGCATCAACTTCTTCACCTGAAGAAGCATACTCCTTCCTCTATTTTGTAGCTAGAGGTGTGTCCCTAGGCTTACGATTCTCCATGTGAAATCTTTGAAGTATCTTGGTAGCATCCTTGGCTTGAGACACAAACAATTCACCATCACCCTACCATACTTCCAACCAGAGGAAGTAATGCATGAGACCCATGTCTTTCATCTCAATTTCCCTTGCAGGATCCTCTTTGCAAGAGTGGATCAACTACTCATCACCTCTCAATATCAAATAATCAACATATAAAACAAGAATAAGAAACTCATCATCTATGACAGTGTGATAGAGGTTTGCATCTGCTTCACTTTTGGTGAAGCTCAATCCTTTGAGATAACTGTCGATTTGAGCGTACCAATGCTTGGCATGCTTGTTTGAGACCATACAATGCTATCTTGAATCTCACACACGTGACTCTGAATCTTATGTCTCAAATCCTTCTAGCTGCTCTATATAAATTTCCTCCTCAACAACACCGTTGAGAAAGGCGGTCTTCACATCCCATTTGGTGGATTTTCCACCCCATCTGTGTAGCCAATGCTAGAATGGATCTGATTGAGGAACACACCCAATGGGTGCAAAAGTTTCCTCATAACTAGTCCCTCTATCTGAGAAAATCATTTGGCCACAAATTTGGCCTTGTACTTCTCGATGCCCTCATTTGTTGCATGCTTCACTTTGTAGATCCATCTCGAACAAACCACTGATTTCCCTTTTGGCCTCAACACCACCTCCCATACACTGTACTTCATGATGGATTCATATTTTTCCACTATGGCATGAACCCAAATAAGTTGATCAACTGCTTCCTCAAATGAAGAAGGTTATGTCTCAATGAGTTCTGTCATGAGAGCCATGTACCCAATGTACCTATCAAGTGATCTCCTCTGTCTGCATTGTGATGTGGGGACTCCCACATTCTCCCATGCATCCTGCAACAATCTATCGGCTTATCTAGTTCTCTTTGTCCCCTCCCTGGAAGATTATGGTTGAGTGGGTGACTCCACTCTGCCTCTTGTCTACTCTTTTGCATGTGATTGCTACACAACCTCCTGAAGCTCATTCTAAGGCTCCTCCTTTGGAGCTAAAAGCTCCTGCTCTAGTGGGATACTCAACTCTCGTTCCAAAGAGCATCTCATGGCCTTCTCCTCATCGAACTTGACATCTCTCCTCACAATTGTCATCCTCAGTGAAGGAAGATACACCCGGTAATTGTGTGGAGTTTCAGTGTATCCTACAAAAACTCCCAACTCTGTTGTAGGCTTAAGTTTCTTCCTTGAATCCTTGAGACATGACAATAAACTGAAGCTCCAAAATTTCTAAAATGAGACACATCAAGATTTCTCCCAGAGAAGCCTTCTTCCAGTGTGATCATGCCAAGAACCTTATGAGGACTGTGGTTCTGCAAGTAGACTACGATGTTGCATGGTTCTGCCCATATATGTAATGACAACCTCTGGTCATGCAACATGGCCATTGCTGCTCCCACTATGCTCATGTTCTTCCTCTAAACTACCCCATTCTGTTGTGGGTTATGGGGTGTTGTCTGCTCTCTTCAAATGACTTTTTTCACACAAAAATATTTGAAGGCTTGCAAAACAAATTCACCTCCATTGTCGCTTTTGAGAGCCTTCACCTTCTTCCCAGTTGCCTTCTCCATTGGTGCCTTGAATTTAACTAACTTGGAGAAAAATTCATCCTTCTTGCACATGAAGTAGATCCAACACTTTCTGGAAAAATCATCAATAAAAATAACATAGTACTTATGTTTTGTCGTGGACATTGTAGAAAAGGGTCCATAAACATAAGAGTGGACTTACTCCAAGATTGAATCTACTTTGCTCTCTCGATCATGGAAAGTGGATTTAACATACTTCCCCAATGTGCAGCTCTTGCAAACATCTTGCTAGTTAAGAGAGCATTTAGGGAGCCCAGTGGTAATTTGTTGCATGATCTTTAAGGCTCCATGGTGTAAATGACCCAACCTCATGTCCCAGAGTTCTCCAACATCGCGACTGCACCTTTTCAACCTTACTGCTCAATGCAATGCAATCTCCCACCTCTAGTTTGTATAGGTTCTTCACTCGAACCGTAATCTGCTTCACTTGCTTGGTAGCTATGTGTCTTAGAAAGGATTTCCATTTACTGAAAATAACATCATAGCCACGATCCTCCAAAATTGCTATAGAGATCAGGTTCTTTTTAAGCTCGAGTACAAACATAACATCTTTGAGGCGAAGAGAGGCTTTCTCCCTCTCAAAGGTGATAGTACCAATACTTGTAGCAATGTACCTCCCATCATCCCCCATTTCGATATGCATCTAGAAATCCTTCTCCTCCAGGCTACTAAAAAACTCCTTGCACTCTGTCATATGGAACGAGGCACCAAAATCAAGGTACCACACACTCCCCATAACAGTGTTGGCCATGCATGCTGTTATAATGAAGTCTAATTCAAATTGTGAAGCTAGTGCTTCACCTGCTACTCCTCCTGCAGGCTTCCTGGTAGACTTCTTGTGCAAACATTTTGTTGCATAGCACCCGAACTCGTGGTAGTGGAAGCACTTGACCTTGCTCAAGTATTTCTTCTTGCCATTATTTTGGTTGGATTCAAGATTGCTCTGGTTCCTCTTCCCTTTTCCCTTCTTCCCCTTTCCAACCAAGGCAAAGTTTTCTTCATCTTATGCTCTAGATGAAGCTCCATCCTCTTGAACCAAATCAGATTACAACCTTTCCCAATTCGGTAATTTTTCCCTTCCATTCACAGAGTCCTGGTTGTTGTTTCGGGATTTTGGAAAGTCTAGAAGAGCTAGGCTCACCAGGTCATCTTTTGCAATAGTCACCCCAACCCCTCCTAGCTCATCCCAAACTTATGTAAATCTTGTGAGATATTGTAGAAAAATATCATTTTTCTGCATCTTGATGTTTCGAAGTTTGTCTTTTAGGGCCAATTTTCTATGGTCACTGTTATTTTCGAAGAGCTCAAAGAGTGCCTTCCACATAGCAAATGGTGTCTCTTTTCCATAGATATTTGGGACCACATGGTCCAGCACACCTTCTAGAATAATTCTCCTAGTCTTTGCAACATCCTTGTTCCTTTGGGCTAATTGTTGTGCATCCGATTGTGAAGGTTTTGCAATCTTAGTTTTAACATATTCTAACACACCATTGTCATCAAGCACTGCTTGCATTCAATCCTTCCAGGCTATGACATTCGAGCTACCCTCCACGGCATACTCCAACCTCAGTGCGTTGAAAGGCATTCTCTCTATCCTAAAGAAATACTACTGCAAGAAGTCTGCAAATTCAAAATTTTTGAGAGACAATTTTGAAATATTGGTTCTAATGTGAATTTAGGGCTTTGATACCATGTAGAAATTTGATAGAAATTGAAACTTCTCAAGAATTCTAACTGAAAATCATGAGACATAATTCTACTCTACTGATTTGCTGAAATAAATTCACAATTTAGAACAACACGCATAGACATGCAATAAGCAAAACCACAAATACACAGTGATTTCTAAGATAACCCAACTAGGAAAAACCCCTCAAAGCCTCCTTGCATTAATCAATGAATTGAGAAACTATTACAATTGCTAGCTCCCACTCTGAGCTCAACCCAGAAAAGAATAATTGTTCTCCTGCTCAATGAATAAACTTTGGCAAATACTTAGCCAAATATTTGCTCTCTAAGGCCCCTATTTCCTTGCACAAATCTTGAGGAAATTGGCCCTTATTCTTTAGGAATTTCCTCCAAATTGATTGTGCAATTCCCAAGGATTGGTCATTGATTGCATGCAACACCCGTACACTCAAGACTAGTCTACAACTAATGTTACATTGCATTGTCATCTCCACTTCAACTGAGGAACTCAAATGCTCTGCATGTACTAGCTATTTTGGGTTGATTGATCAGTTAACTAATAGATCTTTGAGTTATATTATTGTCCCAATACACAACCGAATTTCAACTAGCTCTAACAATAGTTAGAGGTTAATTAACTGAATACAACTAAAAATAATTGAACTGGATTATTAAAATTTAACAATCACACATGCATAACTGAACTCCAAGCCTTCTAACCTGAATTTACTGAGTTAACTAAGCGACAAGAACCATATCACACTAGTTAACTACCTCAAAATTGTCATGCTAATGTGGATATTTGATACACTCAATTTAACTAAGATAAAGTCAAATTAAACTTTTCTTACTACATTTTTCAAGACATATAAACCAAATTATTTATTAACTAAACCATCGCATAAAAAGGAGACTAAAATCCACAAAAATATTATCTTAAATGATAAGAAAATATTGTTCCAATTCAAAAATTCATCATCTATTACATAAAACATAAATATTTTAAGAAAAGTGAAAAGACTTCCGAAAGTGTGGGCAAAACCATATTTGGCTTGGTTTGAAGTATGAGCTAAAATTATGTTTGGTTTGTTAACTATAGCATAATGTAACATGGAGCGTTAAAATTTTTGGATAGGCTTCATGTTATTTAGTGGTGGGGAAGTTTCTTTGGATGAGTTTTAGTATTGTATCACTATCCTTTGTATTGTACAATTATCTTTATTAGAGTGGTTTTGGGTGGTTCTCTGAAGTAGAAATTAAAAGGTTGGTATTTTGTATTTTTAATGGTAATAAAAATATTTTTAGTTATGTAAAAGAAAGAAGACGAAAATAATATTTTAGTATATGATGTTAATGGTATGGCAATATGGGTGTTTTTACCTTTTGTATGAATTTTTTTAATAAGGGAAAGGAAACACAAAATTACTATAAAGGAGAGGAGTGTGGAGGTGGGGAAATATTGGGTAAAACATGTTTATAACATTGTGAAAAACATATTTGCTACTCCTTATGAGGGTGGGAGCGGGGATAATATTGGGGAAAACATATTAACTCATGAGTGTGAGGGGAAATATTGGGAAAAACACATTTGTTGACCCCTCATGATGGTGGGAGTGGGGTGAAATATTGGGGAAATCATATTTGGTATCACTACAAAAGGCAACACCTCAATGTAACTTACATTGAAATAGAATATGATGTTGATGTTGATGGCAATGTCAATGTACTTTCAACATTCTTTGACATGCTTACAATTTTAAAAAGCGTGGTTTTTTATGTCCTTCATATTTTAATACGTTGAGCATTTACCACCTATAAGAGTCAATACATTATTTTGCAATTAAAGGCATGTGATTTATGATATAATTTAATGACCATGGTGACTTCCACCAATGATAGAATAATGTATGGATAACACATTATCACCCTGGAATAGAGCTTACTTGTGGGGTTTGGGACATCTCCACTCTTGTTAAGTCACAAATTATTGGTATTTGTGACTAGTGGGTTGTTGATTATATTATTGGCGATATAATGACAACTAATAAGTTTGATCTAAAACCTTGAACAAATTACTCCAACAAATTACCAATTCACCATGATTACAAAAAAAATACTTTTACCATTTTATCAACCAATATATTAGATATTAGTTTTATAATTAATATCATTTTACATAGATTATTGTGTGAGAATTAACTCGACTTATAAATATGATGATTTTTGCCAATAAAATAACTTATATTAAAATGTATGCTGGTTAAAAAAATAGTGAATATGTATCACTTGATAATTCTCTTTTTAAAAATAATAATATAACTCTAACAGTAACACCCCAAAAATTGCATTTAAAATTACTGAGAATTACTAAGTAAATCTTTACCGGATGTTTAATTGAAGTTTTAATTCATTCTGGTGTTTAACATTAAATGATGGAGACTGGAAGGCCAAGAAACATTTATTATGGTTATCTTGTGATTACCTAAATTATTGGTAACATTACTTTAACAGAATAAAACTGTTTTGATTTAGTTAAAAGAAATGGTTACCAAGAAACAGTTAACCCTCTACCTAAAAAGGGAAATATAGAGAGGGGAAAGGGGTAAGAAAATCTATCCTAGAGCTAGGTGGAACAAACCAGTTGGAAGGTTGCCCAATACAGTCAACAGAGAGTACTGAGATGGAGGCTGGACAGTAGTCCCAAGGCCCATGGTACTGATTGTAACTGGATATAATCCAGCATGGAAGGTAGAAAGTGCTCGGGGGGAGTCTGGATGTGATTGCCAGACTCATGGCTGGGAGGAAAGGCTTTATGAAAAATACTATTATTGTTATTATTGTTTGCAGGATAACATGTAAGTAAGATAAAGAACTTTTAAGATTTAGTATTGGTCTGTGTATTTTGCTGTGGACTTACAGGATCATAAATGCATAATATGGAATGATATTAAAGATGATAGATTGCAGATGTTGTAACTAATTGTAGGGTAGACAAATGAACGAAACAGAGGGTTCACTTCTGTGTAAAAACCCTGAAATATATATCTTGCAGGGTAGACAAATGAATGAAACAGAGGGTTTGCTTGTGTGTAAAGAAAAACCCTAAATAAATGATGGACATACTGGAACTAAATTGTTTTGTATTCCAAAATAGGAGATAAATTTTTGAATAGTATTACTAAACATAACCTAAGAGTAAACAGGGGAAATGCAATTATCTTTCTAACAGACTCCGAAACAAGTATTGATATTATTAAAAACAACAGTCCAAAGGTGAATACATGATTAACCAATTCTCCTACGCTGAGTTAATTAAAGAACAAATCAATACACATTTGACTGTAAAAACCATCGAGATAATCTTTACCCGTAAGATTCTAGCTAATGAAGGAAATGCATGCATACACAATAGATTTCTTATTAATGTAGCCGAATGTTTATAAATGGATGTGGTGCACAAATGAATAAGGTCGCAGAACCTTGAATTCCTTTGTACTAAGACAAAATGCATATATCATATTAACCATTGCATATAACAACAATAAGTATACACTATTAGTTCAGAGTAATTAATCAAAGTATCCAACGCTACCTGAGAGGCACTGTTGACTCTCGTATGTATTTAAGAAGAAAATTCATTTGGACTTCCTTTAGGAAAAACAAGCACAAAACTCGAAACCAATCATAATAAGTTATACACTTAAAATTTACAATCAAATAAGAATGTTCGACAACTGAGCTTGTCGTGGAATTAATTCAAAACAAAATCAACAGTTTATGCATGCAAGTAAATCCTAAAGAGAAAACCATCCATGAAACCCTGTAAGGACAAGTCGAAACAAACTATCAAGGTCTCGGCGCCAACTTGTAACATAACCAGAAGACTATAAGCCCTTTCGAATTTCATGGCCGCTGACCCAAACTTTATATTTCCCGTAAAACTGCTTACTTTCCATAGATTACCAGGGATTAGTATGGGTAGTTCAGGTGTAAACCCTTCTGGAGTAACAATAGTAAATCACTAACGATAACAGGGTTTCTTACCTAAGATAAGGGCATCCTCATGCTGAAATGAAAGTATGCAAGAACGAGAAAGGGTTTAACGACAATCTGAAATCTGAGATAACGATGTATAAACCAACAGTAAAACTTAATAAAAAAGATTTGCTAAAAACCCTGTGGTTGTGCCAAGAAATTACCTTCATCAGATGTCTCCGAGCGTTCGCTATCCTCTGCCATCTCTACAACCTCCGAAATCATCCCTGGAAAACCCTGTATCAATGATAAAAACCCTCAAGACCGAATGAATAAAATCTATGATCATGAAGATTAAGGGTTTACCTACTTTGGAAGATGCTACCATCATTTCGAACTAGAACCCACCATGCATAGTGATGAACACTAGAGAAAACCCCGATGACAGTGGAGCCGTGCAGAAGAGCCAAACAACAGTAACAATGAACCACCAGAGGCATAGGGGTGGAAGGTTGGTTAGAGAAACGAACGCCAACCCTTTCCCATCGTTGGATCGACAACAAAGGATCAACGACGCCAGAATAAACCATATGGCAAGACATAACAACAGTACTACACCTCGGACAAGCCGCTCGCCTTGTTGCAACATCGGTGACTGACAACCAAGCGAGTTGTGCCTTGAAAGGCTAGCTTCATTAATATCAAAGTATCTCCATTCAGATTTTGTCCCCTGAATAATTAAGTATGATTTGCAATCACATACAAATAGTTTTATACCCTCATAACTACCATTAAATACTTTGTGTATGAGTGTGCCAAGGGCATTATGGACCAATAATCATTATCTATAAAATTGT
Source organism: Pinus tabuliformis (assembly GCA_031772625.1). Classification (NCBI taxonomy): domain Eukaryota; kingdom Viridiplantae; phylum Streptophyta; class Pinopsida; order Pinales; family Pinaceae; genus Pinus; species Pinus tabuliformis. The sequence continues at coordinate 1,584,347,808 of CM062820.1, read as the reverse complement.
AAGAGTATAATAGTAAAAATAAAATAAAATTAGGATATCAATTCATAGTTTTATATGAAATTGTTGTTTTGCTGTTACACCGATTAAAAAAATTTAAAATATCAATTTTTAAAGTATAATATTAAATTGAACCAAAGGTGTCACTTTTATTTACTTAACTTCTTTTGAACCGTACAAAACGCAATTTGTCCGATTGTTAAGTGGTTTGGATTTACAGTTTTATTTTATTTTATTTTTAATTGCCTTTACTGAGACAATAGAGATAAGGTCCGTGTCTTCCAATAATTACAACTTTAAAAGATTTGTTAAAAGACCAACCAAAATAAGGTTTAATGGTTCCTTTTTGTGGGGGCATGCTCATTTTTATTGTAATTTGCTTTACGATGATGATGGGACGTTGGAAAACCCTTTTCTCAATGGATCGGTGTTTTTAATTATTTTTATAATTTTATGTTAACATTCTTTTAATTATTTTTTATTTAATTATATGTATTTATTATTTATTTTGATAAATTATTATATATATATGTTTTAATTGGTTTATTATAATATTATAAAAATATATAAAGTATAAGGTTTGTAGAATTTATTTAGTAATAAAAAGTTAAGATTCAGTTTAAGAGAGATTTGAAAGTGGTTTTCTAGACATATAGATTAAAAAAATAAAAAAATATATTCGAAGCGAAATTAGAAAAGGATAGTCATAGTGTTGTGCACTGATGTATACATATTAAATAATATGATAAATTTACAGTAATGAAATTAAATTTAACATTTTACGAAAAAAAGAAAAGAAAGATGGAAATGAAGAGACAAAGGGCTATCAAGTCAAACATAAAACTTAGAATTAAGAGCGTGGAGGGGATCCTTTTGTTGTTGGGTGAGAGGTGATGGAAATCAAATTATCTTCGGGGCCACCTGTAGAATTTGAGATAAGGACTTCATCCTTCTTCTTTGTGAGTCAAGAATAGAGGATGACAAAGAGGCAACTTTATTTTCTAGTCTATCTAAATAAGGATTAAACTCAGAGCATTTTGTCTCCTGATTATAGGGAGTAGGAGCAGCAAACATTTTGGTCTACTAATATAGCTCCTAACTCCTGTAGCATTTGGTGTCTTAGTGCGGCTAGTACCCAAATCAGAGACAAAATCATCTATTTGCAAGTTCATCTCCACATCCTCATGATAGACATTCTTAATCTTCACATCTATCTCCATCTCCTTAAGTTTTTTCTTGATTACAGGCGAGATTAAGTGATGAAAGGCTTGAGCAACTTCCGTTGTTGTAGATTCTACCTGGTTGCAATCGATTGGAAGTTTGCCTCATCAGTAGGGTGCAGAGCCATGTAAGACTGAACAAACCAAAGACAATAAATAAAGGCATAGAAGAGAAGGACTATGTCAAAGCCAAAGATTATAGAGCAAACCAAGAAAACTTGTGCAAGACCGACCAAAATATCCATTATTGTGTGAGGGTGCCAAGAGTGTCAACTAGTTTAATGTTAGCACTTCCCAACATGAGTGCCTCTAGTATCGATATCATCATTCCAATATCTCGACGTCGATGAAGACATAATTTCCTAAAAGGTGCATACTATATAATGAATGCTGGTAATGAAACCTATAGGTGATAAAGCTAGCAAATGATGACATGTCTCAAGGGATGGAATGTCGCCAACTTAGAAATATGCAACGTATCAAGTCAAACCATTATTTACTTGATATAAAGATACAATAATGAATCTTAATTAAATAATAAAAAATTCAATAAATTTTTATTTTTCATTTGTTATAAAGGCATTTTATCCAAACTTATTAAAGAACACAATTTTCTTTGTAACCACAGGTAATTGGATTATATTAACATTGGAAAAAAAATATAGATTAAACAGTCTGGAGAACATGGGGGGACTATGCCTCTCACCCATTAGAAAACTTTGCCCCTGAGCAAGGAAACCAGAGAAGAAGTCACAAAAAATTATCTGCCCCCGGGAGGGGAAACCAGAGAGAGAAATCATTCTTACAAAATTGAGTAGGGTTTTCAAAAAGTAAAAAATCCAAATTGTGATCCTAGTGGCACTGAGCCATCTACCAGTAAACAAAACCGAAGGAACCAAGAGGCCAAGATGGACCAACATGAAATAATCCATAGAACTTGAGGGGTTAACACCATCCTATGGAGCTTACTTGGACTTGAGCATTGCCTGTTTCACTTGACATCTACTTGATAATGTAACAACTATGGGGATCGAGGCGAGGAGGGGAGGATGAGGAACAAGAACATTCAAAATGGAAGGAGGAGGAGCATGATCAATATCTCTACGGAATGGAGAGGGACGACGAGCATGGGCTAAGATAATTGGGGGAGAGGACGATCCCACAAAAGGAGAATTTGAAGGTGAGGGAGTAAGGGAGGAGGGGGATGGCACATTGGGAGGGAAGTCGATACTCAGGTCCTTGGCTAGCCTTTTGTGGGAGGACATGGCATGGATGTGATAAGTTGAAAGCTCTACAATCCAGCCAGTGCCTCACGACTTCTCCTTCTCCCGTTCCTTGAGGTAGCGAGCTAGAAGGTTGCGAAGAGCCCAAAGCGTGGGCTAGCCACGACTCATCTCACCCTCCTCAAATTCAAGCATTTGACGTCTAATATGGGGAGGAATACCATGATCAAACATGGTAGTGTCAGTGTTGTAATCAAAGGTGGTGGGGGGCGTCCTCTTCCCCTCCCCTTGTTCGTGCGATGCCCCTGGCCTCTCTCATGATCCATGGCGGAGCTATGGGAGGCTGAGGATGTGGAGCGATGCTCAGTAGAAGCAATGGTAACGGAAGAGAGATTGGCTAGCCTGAGAGACCAGACTTTGAGTAAAACGACCAAGGGAATGAAGCGTAGGGAGCTTATATTGTAGAGAGATATAAACTTGGGGGTGATAGGAGAAGCGGAGGGATGGGCGTGAGAGGACAAACCTCGGTTGTTGAAGAATATAATGGTCATTGAAACCACCTGAGTATGGTTGTTGCCAAGTGGAAAGCGTTGCCAGTTTGCTTGGGAGCGCGTGGTCTCATTCATGTGGGCACCCAGATCTGGGGATCATTAAATAACACATTATTTATATTGTATAATGTATATTTAAGAGTGAAATTTATTGAATACAAAATTAATATTTAATTGTTTTATTTGAATGAGGATTAAGGAAAGAAATATTTTCATCTTTATTATTTTTATAATATAAATTTTTTCCCTTTTAATTTATCTTTGATTTATAAGGTCAATCTTTGGTTAAGAAACCATGATCTAAGGTCATTTAAATTGTCAAAATCATCCTTGATCACATCGACCCTTACCTTTAACATGATTAGATTTTTTTTGTATCCATGAGCTTTTCAACCAACAACCTTCACATAAGGAGTAGCTTAACATAACACCTTGTCACTAACTATTTTACATCTCACATAAGAAGTACCTTGACATAACACCTTGTCATAAACTATTTTACATCAAACACTCTTATTATACCTCTATATGGAAGATATATATAACCGACATAAATCCATCTAACCTCAGATCTATCGAGTGCCAAGATGGATCAAATCTCTCAAGATGCAAGCTTCTTTTTGAGTGCAAAACTTGAAGAAATGTTTGCACCTGGAGAGATTTGATTTGTTTCATCACTTGGTAGATCCTTAGTTAAGATGGATCTATGTTGGTTTTTATAATATTATTGTCATTTTTTTTGTTTGCTAGCTTATGTGAGTTCTAAAATGACTGCACAACTAACCTGCGGCTTGACTAGTCATGACCCAAGAGCATCTAAGTCATCAAAATCACCTGGAGATCGCACCCAACCTAGGCTACACCAACCCTTAAGCATGACTGGATTTTTTCCCATTGAGTTTTGAACCAATGACCTTTACACCATAGAGTACCTTAACATAACACCCTGTCATTGTCTATTCTATGCCCAACGGACAATAATATTATTTATATTATATAAAATTTACATCTCTATGTATAAAAGTGTTTTAAATTAATAATTTTATTAAAACTTTGATTTAATCTCCATAGAATATCCACAAAATATTTTTAGCAGTAGGGATGATAAGGGTTTAGATATATCACAAAAGTAATTATAACCATTTTGTTTTTTGATTTAATTAAAAAAATGTTATAAAATTAAATTAAAATAAAATATTTTGATTGTTAAATGAGTTTTGGTTTTTGGTCATGTGGTATTGATAAGCCATGGTATTGTAAAAAGACTGTTTACAAGTTAATAATATCCATGATAAAGTGGGGGTGAATATCCATGGTTAAGAATCTTGTTATATTGTAAGTTTATTGTAAGTATTAAGTTTTTATGTGCTTATTAATTAAATTTAAATATGGTTATAAAATCATTATTTTAATTTATATGGTAAAATGGATCTTAATTTATACCTACTATGTATATGCTATATATTTTAATGTGATACGTATAAATTTAGTTTCTTTTATATAAAAAATCATTGGTAATTTTATTAATAAACACAAAATTACAAATTGAATTTTATAGTTTTTATTACTTTTAACCTTTTATTATTAATTGAGCCAACATTTAAATGTTTACATTCAAGGACACTACAACGTGTACCCATACTTGGCTCGACTCTATATTACTCTTAACTTTTTATTATTTTTTAATTGAGCAAACATGTAAATGTTTACAAACAAACATTTACACCACTACAACATCACCCCCACAATCAACTATGGAGCCCTTCTTGATACAATCACTTTGCTTTTGACTTCGTATTTGTTTATGTTTTCATCAAATATTTTGAATATTCCAAAATTTTATATGAGTAATTTTTTTTCCTTATTATTTTGGAATTCATTTGTTTATTTTTGATTGGCTGGTTAATTTGGAGGTGTTAATAATAATAATACTAATAATCTAATTTTAAGGTCACCCCAAGGTAGACACCATATTCTCATATGATGCCCCTTTGATTGTGGAACAAAGGATTAGTCAGTATAGAACGATCTAACTACTAAAGTTTATAGATGTTTACATACTCTACCCCTCTATAGATTTAAGGAAGCACATATTCTTAACCATTAAGCCCACTCAAGCTATACTTTTTCTAAAAGAGGATATGGGGATGGGCTTTGATCCACTTATGTGTGCATGGGTCACTAGACCATTTAATATAATCTCTCTGGGTGCAACCACACTTTGGATCATAACTGTGATGCTTTTTCATTTTTTATATTTTTGTGTTATTTTACTATTTCCAACTAAATTGGTGTTGACAATAAGACTTCAATTTTGAATAAAAAAAAAAAAAAAAAAAATTGATATATCACCAAAATTAAAAGGATATTTTCTTAATCTTTTCGACCAGCTTAGATCCATATTAGCTCTGGATCTACCAAGCCCCTAGGGAGATCAAGTCTCTTTTCACTCTAAAAGAGGTTTGCATTTCAAGAGATTTGATCTCTCTCCATGCTTTGTAGATATGGAGTTAAGATGGATCTAGGTTGGTTTAATGTCCTGCTTTAAATAATATTTATTCCACATAAATACCACGTGTCAAACCATGGGTTGCTTTTATTTTTATTTTTATTATTTTATTTTGATTGATTAAAATGTGTACATTACATTACATTAAGTTACAACATCTCTACCACAGTGTGAGTGTGCCAATCAACCAATAATTACATATTAATTGTTTTTTTAATCATAAATTTGTTATTATTGTTTTCTATTTTTAATACATTTAAATATGATGTTGATAACATTTTCTAGAGTATCATGTGCTCTTTAAATTATATCTTTTAAATATATTTAAAAAAATTCAAATAATATTTTATATTTCATTTTTCCCAAACAAAAATATTCTTTTTTGTTTGTAAGCTTGACAGTTCCTTTCTATTTCATTTTAAAAAACATGCAGGTGTTACAAAAACATCATCCAATATCAAATGGCCTCAAACCTGCCCATGGGAAATTAGGTCTGTTGGCCATCTTACAACATTATAAGCCATCCAAAATCTAAATAGTCTGAGAATGTTTAGCAAAGTTATATAAACATGAGCGTCTTTGTATCTCCAACTGGCTATACGGCTATAACATAAAACATGAACATCTTAATATTCATTTATACATAACAAAATTGTGTATCCAAACTAAGTTGAACAACATACTAATCATTTGAAGATTCTATTGGTGTTGGGGCTTTAGCACTGGATCCCGACCACTTTGTTTGTGGGAGGCATGGAATGTGCTTCTCTATGCGGGCTAGACGAGCATTTTGTTGTTGGATTTGACATTGTATGTGCCATAATTCCATGTCGATATCCTGGATTTCTGTTGCTGACTCCCATAATTTTAAAAATAATTCTATTATAGACCAAAAATACAATAGCCTCCATCCACCGACTATTGAGACCTAAGCAGAACACAGAGAAAATGGTCTGTAAAAATTTGACAGTGTGAACATACTCGCGAACATAGTGACCGTAAGGGTGAGCTATTCCAACAACCACTAAGTTCTGAGCCTGGTCTTTACCTTTCACTGCCATCCAATAGTTGAGACCTTGTGTGGGAAGGCCTGTAATGCCAGGGATAGTTCCAGAAAGCCCTTCAGTGCTCCCTACATTGAAACCAAAGGTCTTGTCTGTGAGCTTTTCCAAATATTGTCAATTATAAATACTTAACCTCCTCGCCACCTTTCATATGAGAAAAATGACTGAGAGCAACGACACGACAACGCCTAACCAGCCATCCCCAGGGTATTTAATGCCTGGGGATATGCACGCTGGTTAACGCGATAACACGGGAGCGGGGAGTTTTGGCATTAAATCATATTTGGGCTTTCGCGTGTTATCGAGCTAAGCTGCGTGCATATCCCCAGGCATTAAATACCCTGGGGATGGCTGGTTAGGCGTTGCCGCAACGACACACCCACCTAACGTACCCTATCATTAATGTCATGACATAGGCACGAATCCCACCATTATTTGAAAAAAAATATATATAATACACTCAGATTATACTTTTAAAGATTATAAAAAGAGGTTTTGATATTATTCTATATCTCATACAGATTTCTTTCGCCACCTTTCATATGAGAAAAATGAATGAGAGCAACGACACACCCACCTACCGTACCCTATCATTAATGTCATGACATAGGCATGAATCCCACCATTATTTGAAAAAAATATATATATAATACACTAAGATTATACTTTTAAAAATTATAAAAAGAGGTTTTGATATTATTCTATATCTCATAAAGATTTCTTTTCCAATAAAATATTTTGGTAAAAAATCCCTCTCCATTAAATGGAAAATAAATAAAGGAATTCCGAAAGAAAACCGATGTTTATAATGGAATATGCAAAAAACTTCAAAGAATACATGACAGACACATCGAAAGTTTAAATTAAACCATTTTTTTTTCCATGGTTCACTTAATGATAATATTCGCTTAATGATAATATTCAATTAATGAGCCTCTATTTAGGACAAGCATAATTAGGAAAGTTAACCATAACAAAATCATACAATAAATGGGTTTTATAAATTTGAAAGGATAAGACCGATTGGATTCAGTTTATGAAGTTTTAGGTATTAAATGAAGTGATTAGGAAAGTTAACCGGATTTGATAAATAAGAATGAGAAAATAGATGGGGTAAATTCTGGTTTGGGTTAATATCAAATTAAAATTCATATAAATGTTAGAGAAAAGGAGATGATTTTATTTATTTATTTATAGTCTAAGTAAAGTTATATATAGGTAGATATATATAATTTTTTATTTGTTAATTTTTATTTTATAAGGAAGATATAGTTTGAGTGTTTAGGAATCTTACTTGGGATACCTTGCGGAAGTATGGTTGGCAAGGGCCGGGGGTTTGTTACTTCTGTTGGGCAGAAGAAGAGTCCAATTTCCACCTTTTTTTTGCTTGCAAGAAGACTTGTCTTTTATGGCGAATTCTGGAACAAGCCCATGGTGTCCAGCTCCCTTCTCTTCCTTCGATGGTCGATGCATTGTTATGGTGCTGTCTTCAAAAGAATACCTGGAGATCAATATTCATTATAACGGTATGGTGCATATAGAAGTGGCGTAACAAGGTTATCTTCAATGGTAAACCCTCCCATCTCATGGATATTTATTCCTCCATCTCCTCTATTTTTGAATCAATCCCGCAAAGTCCTCCTAAGATGCCTCTCCAAAAAGAGTGTGGGATTCAGCAGACCCAATCTGTCATTCCGAGAGCCTTCTTCGATGGGGCTGAGCAGGAGGGCCAGTGTGGTTGCGGGGTTCATATTGTGGTAGATGATTTATGTAGCTTTCAGCTGTTTTGGAACAGGGGCAATGGCTCAAACAGTAAGGCGGAAATAGTTAAGTACAACTTGGTCTAGTATAGAGTTAGGTAAAGTGTGTTTCTTTACCTTGTACATGTTGTAACTTACAATCTGACGGTCACGATATGTAGTGATCCGACGGTTCATTCTCTCCTCGGTATTACCGACACTTGATCCGTGGCTTAACACCCGATTGGTCCATGATTTCTATTTAAAGTGCATGGAGGGTCATTTGTAGGGTAATCCGTCTATGAAAGAAGCTTATGTAAATTTTCATTCTTTTATTAATAAATTGCCTGAAGTGGCCGCGTTGGCTCAGGCCGTGCACTGTTTCCCTCTTTGAGGGTTTTAACCACGTCAAAAATACTGGTGTATTGATCTGCGATCTAGTTGTGAGCGGTGTCCTTTGGTGTTCTGTCTGAGGAAATTACCCTGTAAATTCCTACATGGTATCAGAGCTATTTGAGGGCCGCGTCCATTGGTGATCCAAATCTGAAGCCGGTAGAACTGCATCCGACTGTTGTTTCCCAAATCTACTGTTTCTGACTACTTTTGGGCCGAGAAGACTGCTCTATTGTGTTGGGAGCATCTGTTCCAGTGAGGAACCCCTTTCGTTTCACGCGAAAAGGTTTCCGGTAGCCCTAGCTGCATCATTTTTAAGATCTGGAGGTATACAGTGTTTATTTGCAGTTTACAGTTATTTTCTCTCTGTTTATTTCAGTTTCGGTTTATTTAGCCTTTTTTTATTACCGGATCTATACCTTTCATTTCTGCGTATGCTCTTTACCCTGCGACTCTGTGCGATCTGGGCAAATCAGAAACAGAAAGGAAGGATTTTTCTCATGCGTATGCTCTTTTCCCTGCGCCTTAGTGTGATCTCGGAAAATCAGAAACATTGAGGAAAATATTTAGTTTTTCGGCTAAAGCTAACTTCGAGCTGCAAGGTTCGTTTTTTTTGTATGTCCGTGTTGGGTTTTGTGTTTTTTGTTTTGTAGGGAAAAAGAGCCTTCTCAAAGCAAGCACGCAACCCAAAGCATCAACCCCCCCCCTCTCTCTCTCTCTCAAACTTTTTGTATAGCTCACTTGGTGCAAAGCTAATTTATGAGAGTAGAGGTCTTGGGTTCAAATCTCCATTTTTTGGGGGCGGATTTTTTCATTTCCGCACATTCCCGCACTTCGTCGGCGACTTCATCAACTTTTTTTCAAAAAGCCATAACTTCTTCATCCGGAAGCCGTTTTCAGAGCCGTTTTTTTAAACCAGCCTAATTTTTCGAGATCTATCCATTGGAACACTTAGTTTCAGCATCTTTAGCTTCAGTTTCCGTTGAAATGGAAAGTCAATACCAAGTTACCCTTGACAGCACCAACTACTTCCAATGGTTGTCCTACATTGAAGATTTACTTAGAAGTAAAGGTCTCTACAGAATAGCCTCAGGCCAAGAAAAGAAACCGAAGGATGAAGATAAGGCTGCTAAATGGGAAAATAGGCAAGATCAAGCACGTGGATTGATAGGGATGTCTATTTCTCCAGATCTTAGATTCCATATTGCAGAACTTGATACTCCTGATGAAGCAATGAAACAAATCAATAAAGTTTTTGGTATTAAAAATGAACTTAGAGCCCATCAACTTGAAAATGAGTTGCTTACATTGGACCCTAATAATTTTTCTTGCATTGAAGATTTCCTGTCCAAGTTCAAGACCCTTAGATATCTCTTGGAAGGTGTTAAGGTTAAGAAAGAAGATAGTAACCTTATCTATTCCATTCTTACTAAGTTGGGACCAGCCTACTCTGTGTTTGTTTCCACCTTCCATTCTACAAGAGAAGCCTTCATTTCTTAAGGAACAGACTACAAGTCCCCTTCTTTTGACTCTTTTTGTGATTCTTTAATAAGAGAACAAGAAAAACTCTTACACCTTGGTCTTCTTAATCTTGGAAACTCTTCCAAGAAAGCGTTAGCCGCCCAGCAGCAACCAAATTCAAAGAATCCTAAGAAGTCATATCCTAAAAAGAATGGTCCTAAACCAAACAAGGGTCCTAAGCAATTTCAGCCTCAAAATGAAAAATCATTTCAACAAAATGATAAGACAAATAAAAACAAAGGGAAGAAGACTGATAGACATTGCAACTTTTGTAATCGAGATGGCCACTTAGAATCCAAATGCTTTAAGAAGATGGAAGCCTTGGAAGCAGTGATGAAGAAACATAACATCCATTTGGAGCATTCTTCAACTTCAACTTCATCTTCAGGAATGGCACTTTCTGCATGTGGTTGTCAATCATCTTAGTCTAGTTATGCATTAAATGTATCTTCTTCTTCTCATTCTCATGAGTGGCTCATTGATTCTGGAGCTTCTTATCACATGGCCAAAAACAAAGCCATGTTTTCTTCTTTAAATGATTGTAACACCAAAAATATATATGTTGGTGATGATAGATCTCTTAATGTTGTAGGGACTGGAACTGTTCATCTAGACAATGGTCAGTTTAATGATGTATTATGTGTTCCAACCTTATCCTGCAACCTTCTATCTGTATATCAGATAACTCATTCAGGTGAAGGTAAAATCGTTGAATTTTCACCTCATGATGTTGTAATCAAGGACCTAAGAGATCCTAAACAGATTTTAGCTACTGGCATTGCTGATGATTCTACAAGGTTGTATAAGTTTCACAACTTTGGGTCATCAAATCTTCCCTCAGTATTTGTTGCTCATAACGATGAAGTGAGCAAACTTTGGCATGAGCGATTTGGTCACTTAAACTATCGCTCCCTTCAGCATCTATGTAAAGAAAATATGGTGACAGGTCTTCCTATGGTATCTTGCAGAGATGGTGTTTGTTCCGGATGTGTACTCGGAAAACATCATCGGGACAATTTTGAAAAACGTGCCTCTTGGCATGCCTCAGCCCCTTTACAACTTGTGCATAGTGATTTATGTGGTCCACTTCTAGTTGTTTCATTCTCTGGCTGCAAGTATTTCTTAACTTTCATTGATGATTTCTACAGACGCACTTGGGTATACTTCTTAAAACTCAAGAGTGAAGTATTTAACACATTTTTGGCCTTCAAGGCCTTTGTTGAAAAACAATCTGGACATCAAATTCTTAAGCTAAGATCTGATAATGGCGGAGAATATGTTAAAAACACATTCATCAACTTTTACACTGAGAATGGAATTCAAATGCAACATACTGTTCCATATACTCCACAACAAAATGGTGTAGTTGAAAGGAAGAATCGCACCTTAAAGGAAATGGCTAATTGTATGCTACAATCTAAAGGACTTGGTCTTAGTTTTTGGGCAGAAGCAATTAACTGTGCAAATTACATAATAAATCGCACTCCTACTAAGGCTTTAAAGAATATCACTCCAGAAGAAGCATGGAGCTCAATCAAACCAGATGTAAGTCACTTTTGTGTTTTTGGAAGTGAAGCGTGGGCCCATATTCCAGATGAAAAGCATAAAGCTTTAGAACCTAAGAGTGAAAAATGTACTTTTGTTGGATATTCTGAAGATTTCAAAGGCTATAGACTTATTCCATTTAAGTCCAAAAATGTTATCATTAGAAGATGTAAAATTTGATGAAAATATATCGGCCTGCGAGCCTAGTCCGGCGGATGTGCCACCTCTCCCTATCTCTTCTACTTTTGAAAACATTTCTTCTTCAGATGATGAAAGTGAGGATGACAATCCTCCCCCACCTTCTCAGGATCCTCCTTCAACTCCTCAGCTTCCAAAATGGGTTCGTGCTACTCGAGATGCAACAGGTGATCTTGCCGGTGATACTACAGATCAGCGATGCAAACGTTCTCAGTTTGACAGAGCCTCTTCTTTACTGGCTCAAGCTCCAGTAAATTATGATCCTGACACCTTTGCAGAAGCTTCAGGCCATCCAGATTGGGAAGCAGCTATGAATGAAGAATATCATTCATTATTGGCAAATGATACATGGGATCTTGTTCCTCTACCAAAGGGACGAAAACTTGTTAGATGCAAATGGGTTTACAGAACCAAGTATGGACCAGATGGGAAAGTTGATAAACATAAAGCTCATACGTGAATGACTTACTTAACGCAGTTGAATCCCAAAATGATATCAAACATAAAGCTCGTCTTGTTGCTAAAGGTTTTTCACAGGTTGAAGGCATTGACTACACTGAAACCTTCTCCCCTGTTGCCAAAATGAACTCTATCCGCCTTGTTCTTTCCCTTGCTGCCTCGTTCAAATGGGAAGTCCATCAGATGGATGTTAAATCTGCCTTCTTGCATGGGGACTTGCATGAAGAAATCTACATGGAACAACCCATTGGCTTCATAAAAACAGACTCCAGCCTTGTATGTCGGCTTAAGAAATCCCTTTATGGTCTCAAGCAAGCTCCTCGAGCTTGGTATGCCAAAATGGATAGCTTTCTTTTAGAATCTGGCTTTTCTAGGTGTCATTCTGACAATACTGTCTACACCAAGAAAGTGGGCAAGTCCCTTATCATTCTTGTTCTTTATGTTGATGATCTTATCCTTACCGATAGTGATCCCAACCTTATAAACCATGTGAAGTCCAGCCTTAAAAAGAAATTTGAAATGACAGACTTAGGACACTTACATTATTTTCTCGGTCTTCAAGTCTTGCAATCCAAGGAGGGTATTTCCCTTTCCCAGTCCAAGTATGCCTGTGATATTCTATGCCATTTTCACATGGAAGACTGTAAGCCAGGCCCTTCTTCCTTCCAATATGGAGTCAAACTTTCAGTCACTTGTACTTCTCCTGAAGTTGATGCTACCTTATACCGTCAACTTGTAGGAAAACTTTTGTATCTAACCCATACTCGTGCTGACCTTTCCTTTGTTGTTGGCCTTGTTGCTCGGTTTATGCAAAACCCACGTGAAAGTCATTGGAAAGCAGCTAAAAGAATACTTTGTTATGTTCGAGGTATAGTTCAGTTTGGGATTCATTACAGTGCCGAAGCATCTCCTCTATTGGTTGGTTTCACTGATTCCGATTGGGCTGGTGACCCTGACGATCGAAAGTCTACTGCAGGTTATGTGTTCACTCTTGGTTCAGGACCTATTACATGGGCTTGCAAGAAACAAGGTGCCATTTCTCTTTCTTCAGCAGAAGCAGAATATCGGGGTGCCATAGAAGCTAGTAAGCAAACCTTGTCGCTTCGTCAGATCCTGTCAGAGTTTGGCTTTCAGCAGCAGCATCCGACTACACTTTAGTGTGATAATCAAAGTGCCATTCAACTATGCAAAGATCCAGTCCAACATCAGCGCAGCAAACACATTGAACTGCACATGCACTTCATCAGAAAGCTCATTCATGACCATGTTCTTGAAGTGCAATATTGTTCAACAGATGATCAAGTTGCAGACATATTTACAAAGGCTCTCACAGAGGCGAAGTTCACTAAACTTCTATTTATGGTTGGAGTTCAGGAAGTTGTCACTAAGGGGGGATAGGCTCTAGTGCCTCCTTCCTTCTCCTATTGTGTCATATTTGTAAATCCTTCAATCCTATCCCAAGTTGTTCTTAAGGGGGGATGTTAGGATATTCCGACACATAGGAAATAGTTAAGTACAACTTGGTCTAGTATAGAGTTAGGTAAAGTGTGTTTCTTTACCTTGTACATTTTGTAACTTACAATCCGACGGTCACGATATGTAGTGATCCGACGGTTCATTCTCTCCTCAGTATTATCGACACTTGATCCGTGGCTTAACACCCGGTTGGTCCATGATTTCTATTTAAAGCGCATGGAGGGTCATTTGTAGGGTAATCCGTCTATGAGAGAAGCTTATGTAAATTTTCATTCTTTTATTAATAAATTGCCTGAAGTGGCCGCGTTGGCTCAGGCCGTGGACTGTTTCCCTCTTTGAGGGTTTTAACCACGTCAAAAATACTGGTGTATTGATCTGCGATCTGGATGTGAGCGGTGTCCTTTGGTGTTCTGTCTGAGGAACTTACCCTGTAAATTCCTACAATTTATTCCTCCATCTCCTCTATTTTTGAATCAATCCCGCAAAGTCCTCCTAAGATGCCTCTCTAAAAAGAGTGTGGGATTCAGCAGACCCAATCTGTCATTCCGAGAGCCTTCTTCGATGGGGCTGAGCAGGAGGGCCAGTGTGGTTGCGGGGTTCATATTGTGGTAGATGATTTATGTAGCTTTCAGCTGTTCTGGAACGGGGGCAATGGCTCAAACAGTAAGGCGGAAGCAATGGCCCTTGCTGGTCTCCTGCACTTTTGCCTCTTTCTCAATCTACAGAATGTTTCCATCTTCGGTGACTCAAAGGTCTTGATTGATAGTCTCAGTGGTAAGGTCTTTATTAGAAATCCGCAGCTTTCGGGATGGTTGGAGAGAATTAATTTCCTCTGGAACAGATCAGAAGGGGCATCCATTTGTCATATCAAGAGGGATCTTAATCAAGTTGCAGATGGCTTATCCAAAATGGGTCTCAGGGTGCCCACAGGTTTATGGTTCTTGCAGATCTCCTTTGAGGGAAACGTTATCCCCATTCAGGACTTTCTTCCACCTGACTTCTAATCTTGTTCTCGATCCTAGCCTCTCTTTCTTTCCCTGGTTTTTGTTTCAAGTAAGATGAAGGTTTTTTGTCTTGCTAATATGCTTTTCTAGTGATCGCAGGTGATGCCTCCATTTCCCTGGCGATGGTCGCTGTTTTTTGTCAGATTTGGATTTCTTTTTTGGATTTTGGTGCTCGTTGTGGGCTGCGTTGCCCGCCATAGTCTTTCCTGGTGTGGCTTGGAGATTTGTCAACGAAGCTGCTTCTTTGGCTTGTTTTGGCTGATTCTGTCCTGGCATATGCTGTTTCTATGCCAAAATTTTCCTAGGTTTGATATGGAGATTGATATGGAGATTGTCATGATGCTGTTTATTCTGGCCTATGCTGCTTCGATGGGCGGTTTTGGACTTTATATGTGGATCCTTTTTGTTTTTACTCCTGGCGCGTGCCTGGGGTAAAGTTTTTTATGTGTTTCTGGTCTAGAGGAGTTGTTCTTTGTGTAATATTTATATTTCTGATATAAATGAAATTTTGCTTTTTTCTACCTGAAAAAAATAGATTTATTTTCGTTTTTGTGCGAGATTAATATTTTCAAAAGATAAAATCTGTTTTAAGTGTAAATCCCAAATTAAAATAAAGTTTTTAATAATACTATTTATATTATATATGAATTTTACATGTCTATGTATAAAAATATTTTTTATTTTTATTTTATTAAAATTGTAATAATACATATGATTACATATATAGGTGTTTAAAATTTTTTCTTGGCATATTTAATTTTTAAGTGGTATGCATAATATTGATTATATATATGAATAAGTTTACAAAATTATAATATAACAAATTGAAGTGAACTTTTTTATTATTAGTCTTTGCCAAAGCATGATTATATCAATCAATTTGCCACTTGAGCACTATTATCAATCAATTTGCCACTTGAGCACTATTAGTTTAGCATTGATCAATATAAGTTATAATGTTTAAGTTTGAAAAATTATTATTTATTTTTCAATATTGTTAAAAAAAACATTTTTCACATTTAATTGGACTATAACTTGAAGTTCGTATTGCAACCTTTGTAAAATACGATGTCATGTGGATAACTGCTTCACATATTTTTTTTGCCATAATTTCTGGATATAGTTACAATATTCATGCCATGATTTTTAGATATTTTTGTAGTGATTTTTATTGTTAAGATTTGGAGGAAAACCACCCTAAATTAAAATCATTGAAAATAACTTGTACTCACCTAAATAACATATTTATTTCCCACCATAATTTGAACAAGGAATAAGAAGTAAATTAATATACTTACTAGGATTTACTATCCACCATTTTTTATGTATTTCTCAACACTTTAATAAGTAGGAGCAAAAATGTAAATATAGACATACTAGTGATTACTCACCAAAATTTATGCAGATCATTGGGCCTGATTAGGTAATTAATGTCTCCTCTTCATATATTAAATTATTAATCCTTGCATAATTATAACAATGGATTTGCTAATAAAATTGGGAAATGTGATATATATACCTATTATTGAAGTAGTGTTGGAGGATTATTAAATTGAATATTAATTTGTTTGAATTAAGATTTATTATTATTAATTTTAACTGGAATGGAATTTGACATTAAACATAATTCTATTCCTAGATCGGAGCCTATACATCATGTGATTGAAATTCCATTTTAGGTAAGAAATAATTATAACCTCATCAAGAGTGTAATTTATACTATATATGATTACATTGAAATTCCATTTTAGGTAAGAAATAATTATATTGTCACCAAGACTCTCATTTATAATATATACATGAGTGCTAACTTGCATAATACACCTTGCTTATTTGGAGTTATACACTCTACAAAAGACAAGCAATATCATACAAAACTTATAATATATAGCAAAACTGATGTGAGTTCCACTAACTAAGTTTTAGAGTTATCTTCTGCTACAAGAGGTACATTCAAATCTATTTTTTTTTGACATTTCATGTACTTTCTTCACCTATGTTGGAGGAGATATGAAGAGGCAAGGATTTAATTGTTGCCCACAAATCCTCCAGTGATTGGATAAGACCATCTACCTCATCCTCTAATCGTCTCTACTGAGTTCTATCTTCCATCAATAATTCCATTACTGTCAGGACACCAAGAGATAGATGGTTCAATTTTGTACATAAAAGTTCTTGGTTTGCCTCTGGCCTATCCATTCATTGCTCCAATGATTCCATTTCAATACCTTCACAAGAAATTAATGTATCCCAAGTTCTCCCCATTGTAAATTCATGACTAAGTGTCCAATTGTTAGGGGCCCACAAAACACTAAAAGCTAGTAATCCTTGCACCTTTCCCCACATAAAAAAGTCATTAAAATAAGAACAAAACCACAACATTAAAAGTGCCTTCAAGAATTGACATTGAGAAGCAATTGTCCCCATACATTTCCATATCATCACTCCCAAATTAAAACTTTACACCGACTCAATGCCAACCAGAAATGTCTAACAAAACCTGGGAAATTTGCAAATTACCTTTCTAACCTACACGAGAACCAACCACAAAATACTTCTCATCATACATATTCCCTAAGTATTTACGTTTTTATATTTCATCAACAAATGTGAGTAGGTTTTACGTTTTTATATTTCATCAACAAATGTGGGTAGGTTTTATTGAATTAGTGTAAATAAATTAAACTTTAGTAATGATTCATCGCACCCTATTATAGTTGATAAATATTTTATTTTATATGTCCTTTAATTCATACTTTTAAAATAAGGGAATTGTGAGTGAACGGTCTCAATTAATTAACACCAACCCAAAGTAATAAACTTCCTATTTTGTTATCATAATCTTAAATTCTATATAACTAACTAAGGGAGAAAGGGCAATTTGTTAAAGCACAAAGCGAAGATTGCGAGATTAACATAACATTTTTTTTATTGAAATGCTTTAATGAACACATACCATGAGTGTTTATTCAATGGGGTGAAAGTATCTCACAAATTATATATTATCCCTGTGTTAAGATGTCATGATTAAAGGTATATTTTGATAAATTCAAATAAAACATGCACATACTACCATTTATAACGGTAAGTATTAGTAATAGTCATCCATGATATATATATTTGCTATTTCTTATATATCATGTAGTGGAATCTGTAATTACAAGATTTTTATTTTATTTTGTGAGAACACAAGATTTGAATTTAAGACTTTTAATTTGATGAGATTTTATTTTTGATAACATAAGATTTGAATTCAAGACTTTGGATTTGATGAGACTTCATTTCTACGACCATTGTCAATTAAGCTACCCTACACAAACATTATTATTATGATTTTGAAATAAAAGATATATTTTAAATATTATTTATTTTATATTTGAATTTTTAAGTTTATTATGTTATAGATGTGGTTTATTTTAGAGTAGTATTTTTAGAGTTTTCATTTAAAAAAATATGAATAGTTTAGATTTAATAATTTGAGAATATTTTTCATCATACACACTTTAAGTGATGAAATCAAATGTTTCCAAATCATTTTTCCTTTTCTAATATGCCTTCTTGTTCTCGGGTTACATATTTTTAATATTAGAAATGACACATATTTTAATTGTTATCAACGTTTATCAACCATTTAATTTGTATAATTGTGCTAGTGTTTACTTGGAAATCATGGAAATCAAAAATCTGTGTCATTCCAATTAATATTACTATTTTTCATTACTTAAAATGCATTTTTAATACATAAATGAATTCAAAACTCAAATTCCAAACATTATATTTATACAAATATATACATAAATAAATTCAAAATTCAAATTCCAAACATTATATTTATACAAATATAATAACTCAAATTTATTATTTTAACCAACTTTAACTAAATCTTAAATAAAAACTATAAAAATTATTTAAAAATTAAAAGAATAAACATTTAAATTAAGTTGTCCTTGTGCATTCATGACCATAACAATCTATTTGACTAAGTTATATATATATATAATAAAATTAAAAAATTGAAATAATTAATTTTTTATTGATACAAATTATTATATTTATTTAAATTTTTAAAAACAAAATTTATATATTTTATTAATTTATTAAAATTTACAAATTGTAATTGTTTATTATTTTTTTCCAATATTAATATATTGATTTACAATTTTATAATTAATATAAATCTAAAAATTTCTAAAAAAAATGAACCACACTTGTTGGTTCGAAACGAATTGACCCAAATCTTCAATATAACTTCTTCGACAAAACTCTTTATACATTTAAAAAAATTATAATACTTTATAACTTCATTTATAATACATATATCATTTTATTTATAATTTTTTTTTTAAATTATTGATAAGATAATACTAAAGATGTGGATGTATTTTATAACTTCATTCATGATTCACGTATATAATTTTATTTATAATTTATTTTTCTTTTAAAATTATTAATAAGTTAAAAATTATAATACATTAAAGATATTTCTTCAATTGTTGTCCTCCAAAATCATGATACTTTGTAACTTTATTCATAATTTATATATATTATTTTATTTATAATTTATTTCTCTTTCTAAAATCATTGATAAGTTAAAAGTTACAATACCCTAAAGATCTTGATGTCCTCCAAAGTCATGATACTTTGAAACTTCATTCATAATTTATATATATCATTTTCCCATAAACATAATTTTTAAATTAGATGGAAAGGATTAAGTAAATTATTACAATTTAATTAAACAAATTATCTAAAAAATATTATATATATATTTTTAACCACCTCGTTTTTATTTTATTAAATATATTTGGGTAGCCTATACAAATTCAGATACGGCCGACCCATTATTGGGGGTGGTCACATAGTGCCACCTGGCTTTGACTGCGTTTCATACCAATTTTTCAGCGTTTGAAGGCAGGCAGTCTTCTAGAAACACGACCAGAGATCCTTCCTCTTTGAATCCACACTGGAATCATTCTGATCATTTTCTATTCGAAGGTCCCGGATCAAAGCCGGCGCCGCGATTGGGCTGTGGCCTAAAATTTTAACTTTCTGACTTGTTACTATATCTGAGAAGAGCCACGGGGTAAATGCAGGTGTGTACCTTTTGCAAAGGCTGACATTTAACTCGGAGATAGCGAGCCATGGCTGGAACAAAGCAGAGGAAAGGAACTAAAACGATCTCGGCCGTGGCGCCTAATGACGATCACGTGCGGAGTTCCGGCTGCTTTTATTGTGCTCGTGCTTCTCCTATTCACTCCCCGGCTAAAAATCCTCGAGAAAATGGAATCAGTATGGCTCCCGTTGTCTCAGAGAGCAGAAATGGCGGAGAGGACATGTGGGATGCCGCCGAAGTCGAACGCCGGGAGGCACAATCCGGCGCGGCGAATGCATTTCCTGAACATCTCGTAATTATGGTGAACGGCATCATTGGAAAGTAAGTTTTGGCTAAATTTCGGTTTAATTTGTTGAAGGATTGAGGATTTCTGGAATGCAAGGTTTAAAGATTCAAGAATTAATTAAATGTAAGTGCTGTAGTGGCGATGTTTTGGATTATTATTAGACAGCCTGGTTAAATTTGTAAAACTTTGGTTAAAGTCGTTGGAGTATTTGGTTTAGCACATTATTAGAGATTCGCCCACTTTCTATTGAGCCTTTATCATTGAAATGACGCCTTTCTAGAAAAATTTAATATACCAAGATTTGTTGTGGTGAGGGATTGGAAATGAACACATGTAGAAATATGTAATATACCGAGTAGACTAATCGTGTAGCGAATTGTCTTTGGTTTTTGGTAAGTTTTCTTTATAATTTTGATAGGAGTTTTGAAGTTTTGATGGATTTTTTGAATAATTAGTTTTAATCATTGAAATTGCAATATGAAGTTGTTTCAATGAGGTTTATAAATCCACCGAAATTGCAAAATATCCTTGCCAAAATCAATAAAATCCAGTGTCTATTTCCATTAAATAACCTATCAAATAACCTCTCAGATGGGTTTGATTCTAAATAGAACAAGAAAACTCTGAGTTACACCTCAAAGAATGGAAACATTGCGTTTAGCTCTGAGAATAGATAACACCAACAAAATCAAACAGAGAACACTAACAACAAGAGAAGTAGAACAGAATTTATTAACGGAAACATCCCCAGATAGAAACCAACAAGAGAAAAGAGAATCTATGAATCAAGAATGTTTCAAACAAACTTATTCCATAGCTATAAAGACATCTAATCCTACTAGGAGGGGAAGGAAATCATATATGAAATAAATTATATATGCAGTAATTAAATGTGGTGATTTAAAATAATTCTTATGACAGTATAAGTACTCATTGGCTGGTCATGAGGTTAAGGGGTTATGACCTTTGTTGATTATTTATTACTATGATGTACATTACAAGTAACCAATGTTGATTACATAATAATATTATGTAATGTACATTACATAATAATATTATGCAATGTACATTACAAAGAACCAATGGCCTACCTGTAGCTTTTATGAACTTCCGTCAATGTCGCTTCGAAGTTTGATTCGTAGGTCCAAGCTTCTAAGTTATATCCAACTTCCAAGCAATTGCAGGTAGATGAAATTATCTTTTCCGTTTAGGGATGGGGGCGAGGAGGACTACGAATTTGGTACAGGGTTTTTTCTTTTTGGATTTCTAATAGTGTTTTTTTTTTCCTATTAAAAATATTTTTTTGTATGCCTGGATCCGTAGTCAAACCTGCACGGTATCTGTTTCAGATTCCTAGGATCCATTTCGGGTGTTTTCAAATCTGTTTCAGAGGCACGAAATACTTTCTTGTTGCTAGGTATCCATTTCCGAAATTAATATAGGGTGGATTTGAATTGATTCCGGGGATCGAAGGACTGGTGGATCTGGTAACAGAGTAAAGTATAGGGCAGTTGGTAGTTTTAAGTATAAATTAAAATTGAAAATAATATAGAGATTGATATTAGATATTTTGACAAACACAAGCATAACACCGATAAAAGGAAGAGCATTCATTGTTAGGTTTTAGGGTTTATTTCATGGTTCTAGATTTCTGTTTTGACTGCAAAAATTTATTGACCATGGTCTGTAACCTTTGTTGTACGAACATCAAATCCCTTCCCATAAAAGAAGCTCTTTTTGAGTAAATAAAACATCAAAATGTTCCTAGTAGAAAATCTGTAGGAAACATATTTTTGAGTTTCTAGACATTTCTGTTTTGAAAAGATTCGAGGGAGGCCATACAAGTATTTTGCAATAATTTTTAGAATTTGGAAAAAAAAGCTGCTTCGATAAATGCCAAAAGTAATGTATATTATGAACAAGTCACTATTCTAGAATCTAAATGTTAGAATAAAGGACAAGAAATTCATGGTGTCAAAGATGATTCAAAAGCTTTGTCAGTTATGGTTAGTAATGCTAGATATTAAACCATGAATGGTTCTTAGAAGTCTACACCATTGCGAATAGTAGCTGTTGTTGCCTCACTTTTAGATTACCACCTTCCACTTTCCTTCTGTTCACTTCCTTCTATGTTCTTCCAACACTTGAACTTCATAAGCATTCTGCCTGGGAAATAAAATTCTTCATGTCCAGTAACTGAATTGAAATAATTTAAACATACTGTGAATCGTAGATAGTGTTTTAACTTTTATTGCATCAATGCAAGTAGAGCAGTATGCCGGTTACTGCATAACAATTCAGGATGTGATAATCTATGGTTTCTTGATGGGTTATATCTGTTGATTCAACAAGGGAAAATTATAAGTTCTTCTTTTTTCTTGAACTTTTACATGGATTCAAATATAATTTGAACTTTGTCTGTCTACAGTGCAACCAATTGGCGGTATGCTGCTGATCAATTTGTAAAGAGACTACCCGACAAAGTTGTTGTCCACTGTAAGATTGACTATCTATTCGTTTTGTTCATTTTAGTACTTCTTTCAGATCATATTGATTGAACATAGAAGATTCACTTGAATTGGATTTCCATACATTCTTATGACCATTTTAGGTTCACAATGGAGTGCCATGGATTCATATATGTGTTCTTCATACATGCCAAAATGACTTTAAATTTTACAAGGTTGTGTCAGAACAGGGTTAAACTAGTTGAAAATTGAAGTTGTATTACTATGCACAATTTAACACTGCCTTTTCATAAACTAATGGACTTATTGGTTCGTCAATAATTTTTGTGCAAACTCTATAGGAACTTCCATCTATGGAAGTACTTCTCCTCTGTGAGGCCTCTCCAAGTTTGCCTGAGACCCTAAATGAACTAAGCCTTTCTTGGAAGAGACAAAAGAGTGGAGTTATATATGTGCAGGCATGGAGAATATTTCATGCATGTCTTGGTCAGTGATATTATGTCTATCATTCAAGCTCTAAATGAAGTCCTAAAAATAGCTCGCAACATGATAGGTGTTGATGTTTGTAGCATCGGAAGGTATTTTGCATGGGCTAAGTTTCTAGGATGCAAGAGAGAGTCCTCTTTCTGCATGGGCTAAGTTTCTAGGATGCGAGAGAGAGTCCTCTTTAGGTGCTTGTTTGAAAGAAGCAAGTAACACATTAATTAATTTATTGATTAATGTTGGCTATTGGGCTAAAGTTTCTAAGGATAAATAATTTAATTATTTAAGTGACTTAGATTTAATCTCCACTATTGATCTAAGTGGGTTAGGATTTAATCCTAGCCCTCTATCACTTTGGAGATTAGGGATTTGGCTCAACGAGAAATTATAAGGAGAGCCTAAGGGACGGGATGAAGACACAACAATGAGACATTGAGCAAGAGAATTGCATGAGTGATATTGCAGGTTTGCTGAAGACTGAAAAAGAGAAGAGTGTGCAACAGGTTTTTCTAGAGAGAAAAATTATGGAGGCTGAGAATTTGAGTGATAGGGCCGAGACTTGGAGAAAGGGGGCCTAAACTTCAAGAGGGCTAGAGGGCCATCTTAATGCCTGCTAATCCTTGCTTCCTTGTAGAAATTCGACCTTGAATTCTTGACATCTCATAGTTGGAACAATTAAAAGAATTTCTGCAAGGAGGTAGGGATTAAGAAGGCGCTGACAATGCCATATAATTTGCAGCAAAAATGGAGTGGCAGAAAGGAAAAACAGGGTCATCAATGGGCAGCCAAGGTTATGATCCATGATCAGAATTTGCCTATGTTTTTGTGGGCAGAGGTGTGCAACACGACTGTCTATTTGTAGAACAGGTGTCCTCACAAGATTTGGAGGACAAGATTCCTGAGGAGGATTTCACAGTAGTGACACTAGAGGTGAGCCACTTCCGCATCTTTGGCAGTTCAATTTATATCCACATACTTTCAAAGAAGAGGACTAAGCTGGAGCCCTTAGTAGAGAAGGGCATATTTGTTGGATACAACGAGACTTCAAAGGCCTACAAGCTCTACATTCTAGCATAGAGGAAAACTACTGTAAGCAAGAATTTCAGATTCGAGGAGGGTAGGACCATTAGGAGGTCACATGGTATAGATCGAGTAGTGGCAGAAAATCGGGAGTGAGAGGCTTCGAAGGTTGAGGAAGGGTCAACAACACCAATAGGTGGGACTTAGTCTTCTGATTCGGACGAGGAGTGAGAGGTTCCTTCGAGCTCTGTTAGGAGGGGTGCGAGAT
Source organism: Pinus tabuliformis (assembly GCA_031772625.1). NCBI lineage: Eukaryota > Viridiplantae > Streptophyta > Pinopsida > Pinales > Pinaceae > Pinus > Pinus tabuliformis. Next base: position 1,584,323,271 of record CM062820.1, on the reverse strand, counting down.
GGGCCAAGTAGACCTTGAGAGATGCTGAGGAGCATGTGGAGGCTCCTAGCAGCACCTTCAATGAGAGTAGATCACTGAGGAGATTTTCCAGCTACATGGCCTTGATGAGAAGCATTAGTGACTTCGAGCCTTCCATTTTTGAGGAGGCAACAGACCAATAGGTTTGGAGGGATGCCATGGTGGAGCAATCATGAAGAATGATGTTTGGGAGATTATGTTGAGGCTAGAGGGAAAATCAATGGTCACTTCTTGATAGAGATATAAAATAAAACATGCTACTGATAGTAATGTCGACAAGTATAAGCTGGATCATGGTGAGAGGGTTCTCCCAAAAGGAGGGAGTAGAATATGATGAGACATTTTCTCTTGTCGCCAGATATGCATCTATCAAGGCTATTATTTCCGTTGCTTCATAAAAAGAATGGAGGTTGGATTAGGTGGATGTGAAGACAACCTTCCTTAGTGGGATCGTTGAGGAGGAGGTGTATATTGAGTAGCCTCAGGGATTTGAGGTGCATGGAGAGAGTCCCATGTATGCAGGTTAAAGAAGGCATTATGCGGACTTAAGCAGGCACCTAGAGCATGGTACTTGAGGATTGATGTGTATCTGCTAGGCTTGGGTTCACCAAGAGTAAGGTCGATTCCAACTTGTATTATGTACTTGTTGGCGATGATCCATATATCTTGGTGCTCTATGTGGATGATCTCCTTCTGATGGGATCTGAGAGGCTCATAGAGATGTGCAAGGAGGACCTTGCTTTGGAATTCGAGATGAAGGACATCAACGTGATGCACAAGTTTTTGGGGTTGGAGGTGTGGCAATAGACATGTGAGATTTTCCTGGTATAGGGAAAATATGTAGTTGATATCCTGAGGAGATTCAAGATGGTGGATTGCAGGCCTATGTCTACACCCATGATTACCAACCTAAAGAAGCTAAATGCTTCTTTGTCTGAGTTGGTGGATCCACATTGCACAGGCAGTTGATAGGGTCCTTGTTATATTTGGTCAACACCGGGCCAAATATGTGTTTTGTTGTGAACACCTTGAGCTAGTGTCTGGTGGATCCTAGGAGGATACACTAGGTGGCAGTGAAACATTTGCTCATGTACTTGAGAGATATAATGAAGTATGGACTCAGGTATGTTAGGATCGGTGGACTGCAGTTGTAGGGTTACAAAAAATTAGATTGGGTTCGCAGTGTAGTAGGCTAAGAGTACTTTAGGTTGTTGTTTTAGTTTTGGGTCAGCTATGATCTCGTGGTTCAACAAGAAGAGAAATGCTATAATACTTATCTTAGTAGAGGTCGAGTACATGGATGCGAGTTGTGAGGCCATATGGCTTCGCAAAAGTAAGGAGTTTGATCTATCGTGGATTAGACCCATCTCTCTTAACATGTGAGGTTGAATGAATGAAGCTCAATATACTGTGATATCTAGAGGGAGAACTGGTGGGTTGCTCGAACCAAAAACTGTGTTGTTGTTTGAAATAGGAAGTTCGTTGCTAAGGCATAGGGGATATCATCCATCTCATGGGAAGGGATCTACTCTAGTCATGTCACTGAAAGCTTGTGGTGTGGGGGAAGGTCCCACATGTCAACACTGATTTAGAGTCCAAAGCTATGCTACTATGGGTTTGCCTCTAAGTGCCCCTTTTGGAGGGAAAGACCTTGGAGAAGGAAGCAATTTTTTCGATAAAGTCTGGTCAAGTAGGATGTTGAAGATATGGGCTTAGAATTTGAGGGCCTTTTGCATGTAGAAGGCTAAACATTATTGGTTAGGAAATTTGAAGAAGCTGGTGAGGGTCTAGGTCCCCCTGAATGGTGATTTTGGGTAGCATTGGATGTGCTCTAGCTATGAAATTTTGTGGAGGGGCTAGAATACATGAGATCTCCATAACCTAGAAATTGTTTGGAGAAATCCCACCCGGATGAGGAGTTATTAAAATAATTAATATTTTTAATGGGTTCCTAAGTCTAAACTTAGGAAAATAAAAATATTAATGGGTATTAATAAGAATATGGGTGAGAAGCTTCTAAGTGACTAGGATCAAGTCTGTTTTAATTTTAGCCGTTGATTAGGGACTTAATCTCGACCATTGATTCATCAACAAGAAAATATAAGAGGAGGCTTGAGGGTCAGTTGGAGACACACCTAAGAGATTAGTCAGTTCGATTTTTCTAGGGCGAGGTTTGTTGAGAAAATCGAACAAGTGATCTGTTGCAGTGAGAGGGGCAATTCGGTAGAGGGACTTCAGTCCAAGGCCGAGAATACATAGTAGAGAGGTAGAGAAGCACCAGGAGAGCTTTGACGCAGTGGAGGCTAAGAGCTGTCAGTGACGTAGTGGAGGTTAAGAGCTCTACGCAGTGTCGCAGTGATGCAGTGATGCAAAGGGAGAGCTTTGACGTAGTGATGTAGTGATGCAGAGGGAGAGCTCGAACGCAGTGTCACAGTGATGCAGTGACGCAGAGGGAGAGCTTTGACGCAGTGACACAGTGTTGCAGTACGCGGAGGGAGAGATTTGACACAGTGTTGTAGTGATGTAGTGACGCAGCTCCTAGAGGAGGTGACGCAGTTCCAGCGCAGAGCTTGGAGCAACCATCGCTGCCCAACACTGGGAACAACACAGTCACCTGTGGGGTTTGTTCATCTGTCTCTGGATAGAGGTACTCCTGTTGGATTTATTCTCTATTTGGTGAGCCGAATTTGTCACCCTAGTTGTATTCAGAAATCTGCTTAATAATACAAGCCCTCTATATGCTGCACTGGTTTTCTTGAAACGGGTTTTTCCGGGGACGATTGTCCAAAAATAACGGTGTCCCTTGTGTATTTGTCTCATTTTATTTCAGTTCATGATCTGTATGTATGTGTAGTCTGCAATAGTGTTTTCATCGCTATTTAAATAATTAAATAACTTGTTGAATGTAAAAACAAGTAGGAGATGGTAAACCAATGATTTCAATGGGATTTCTGATGTGTAGATTCAGAATTTTTCACATTGAATAGGCAATGAAACGTCCTTCGGATCTCATAATAGATGAGGCAACATAATTTGAAGTGCTCCTCAGTTTCGACCTACTGTAGATGGCACAATTGGTAGATGTTGTCTCATCGATTGATTTGGTGGTTCAACTATACTTGAAGTCTATGAGAGCCCACTCTAAAATAGTGGAGGGGAATGTGGAGAGCATGCCCAATGGTGGAGTGCATACTTTCGTTGAACTATGAGCTCATCTCGAAGCTCTAAGAAGTGCTCAACGTAGAAGGCCATCTTTGGGCAAAATGCTCCTTGAGGGTTAACCCAAGTACTTTGTATAAATTGCTTATAAATGTCGTCCCTAATGATCTTGTTCAACTCTTGGTTGTTAGGGTGGAGGTGGCTAGGTGTGTTCAAGGAATATCTAAATGGAGGGAGATAGTCCATTTAAATACCACTGATTCTAAAAGATTTGAAACTCCCGTGAACCAACCTCTAGCACGGCCCAAAGGGCTAGAGAGGGCAATGATCTTTGAAGAACAATAGGCCAAGTACGGGTACCGATCTTGCCCCTTAACTATATTAACGAAGCTCCAGATGCAAGGCAAAAATGAGACCAATTTGAACATTGTCTCAAGATGGAAATTGTGTACCCAAACTTCAGCAAGATGATGTGTTGATGGACTATCTGCTTGCATCTAATGATGCGCCACGAGAGAAGGGTATAGACTCTCTTACCTGAGGTTCAATCAGATTTGAGCAAAGAAGGTCCCTAAATCTCTAAGCCATAGTGAACAAAAGGTTGATAAGGGAGTCCATGACGAATATCTTGGATGAGAAGTCCTGAAAATGGTGTCAAAAGCATTGTTTCTCGAGAAAGGCTAAGGATATGTAGCCTTTGTTGATCTGAGGCTAGAGGGTTGGTTGCAAATTGAAGTGGGGTCCTGAGGATTGCACGTACGAGTACGTGTACGTGTTGTTGATCTCGATCTCCTCCTCTCTAAAGAGGGAATGATTTTTTGAGAGCTTCTTCAACCTATTGAGGATCATAACCTTTATTTTTCCTAGGTTGATCGTCAACTGCCAGAAGTTGCAAAAGAGAGCTAAGCATCCATTTATCTTTGTAACTCCTCTAAAGATGAGGCTAGGAGGACCACGTTGTCAGCAAAAAGACGGATGGATATCAAAACCTAGTGGAGGAGGCACCCATCATTATCTTGGATATGCTTGTGAAGAAATCCCTTCAACTCATCAATATAAATCCCACACAGTGTGGGGGACAAGGGGCAACCTTATTTAACCTCAGTGTTGCTGTTGATAAAATTAGACATCTCGTAGCACTGATCCGGATCTTGGGAGGAGGCCCCCAAGATCTAAAAGATTGAAATGGATCTTGGGGGAAAGACCCCAAGATCTGAAAAAAATTGAAATGCCAGAAGAAGAAAAAAGAAAAAAAGAAAGATTGTCCGCCACAATGTAGCCTTTACAGTTCAGAGGCATGTAGCTGCCACATCTCTTCTCAGAGATAAGCTACCATCGCCCTAGCTGGTTTATTTCCATTACTATTTTAAATAAAAGTTTCTTTGTGGTTTTGTTTATTGGGCATTCTCCTTATTTTTCTTCTGGCAATTTCAATCTTTCAGATCTTGGGGGCCTTTCCCCCAAGATCCATTTCAAGTTTCAGATCTTGGGGATCTCTCCTCCCAAGATCCATTTCAATCTTTTAGATCTTGGGGGCCTCCTCCCAAGATCCGGATCAGTGGTATCAGAGCAGGTTATGATTCCATGGGAATGAGGGTTTGATGCATATTTCAGTTTCAAATTTTGCAGCAATATTCAACAAACTTCAGGCATGTGCTACAACCTCCATAGAGCACTTTCTTGGGTCAAGCAGGAAGAATTTTTCTTTTTTCATTTTTTTGTAGGAATTTTTTTGGGCGGCGAATTTGCAGATCAGATTTGAAACATTTGGTACAAAATTTACAAAAAAAAAATACCAGATCTGGATTCCTCTCGAAAAATCACCCAATTTCAAAAAAAAAAGGGTCAAATCGGAGTTTGGATGTGGGAGATATCGCTGATTTAAAATCAGCTATTTTATCAGAATTTTTGTGACGACGGAACTGTTGCAGCGCAAATCTGAGATCTCAGAGTGTCCAGATAAGGATTTCCAACTCATGGGAAGATGCAAAATGATCCTTCTGCTTCTAAAAACAGGTTATAATAAATATTCTGAGGTATATTGGCTGAGTTATGTCCATTTTAATTCTGGAGCAGCATTCGGAGTGGGTTCCCATTGGAGACGTGCCCTCCCACCCCACTTTAGTAGGCACCTACTTCACATTCATCAGTTTCAACATAGCAGCATTCGGCTTGGGTTATTTGGAGACGTACCCTCCCACCCTAGGCTATGTAGGCACCTGCTACTTCATCAGCAACCAACATCATGGTTATGGGTCAACCGCATACAATCCTTGTCATCAAAGTCCATTTGCTAGGTCGCACACTGTCAGAATCACAGTTGGTCACAAGCATTACAGGGTATCTCTATCCTCGGATCTTCGTTTATCAGAGGTTTGGGTTAACCACATAAAACCCTTATCTTCAGTGGCTCTTCATATTCAACAAAGGCTTTGCAGGAGGGAACTTTACGCAATGGGGACGATTGCTTCTTAAGGAGGGAGGAATGATCCGAATGGAAAATTGCATCAACCCATGGTACTCATCCACCCATATTATTCATCGACCCATGGAATTTACCCATGGTATTGTAAATGGCATCTGCCCGTGGTATTTTAAAATCCACCCATGGTACTCATCCACCCATATTATTCATCGACCCATGGAATTTACCCATGGTATTGTAAATGGCATCCGCCCGTGGTATTGTAAAATCCACCCATGGTATTCATTCACCCATGGAATTGACCCGTGGTATTGTAACTAAAAAATACTATAAGTAACAAGTCATATTTTGTAAAAGGACAGATTGTCCGCCACAATGTAGCCTTTACAGTTCAGAGGCATGTAGCCACCACATCTCTTCTCAGAGATAAGCTACCATCGCCCTAGCTGGTTTATTTCCATTTCTGGTTGTAAGCATATTTCAGTATTTTCCATTAATGAAATGAAGTATTTCCGCTGCATAACTCTCTTTATGGTTACCTCTGTATTTTGTTGCATTCATGTTTAAATCCAAATCAGTGGGTTTTAATAAAAAGTTTCTTTGTGGTTTTGTTTATTGGGCATTCTCCTATTTTTCTTCTGGCAATTCAAGTTTTCAGATCTTGGGGTCCTTTCCCCCAAGATCCATTGCAAGTTTTCAGATCTTGGGGGTCTCTCCTCCCAAGATCCATTTCAATCTTTTAGATCTTGGGGGCCTCCTCCCAAGATTCGGATCAAAGGATCACATCATACATGCGCATGATGACAATGAATAGGGTTTGGGAGATGCCAGTGTCTCTAAGCCTCTGGAATAGGGCTTCTCATGGGACAAAATCAAAAGCTTTCCGAAAGCATACGAAGTGACAATAAACTTTTGAAGAGAGCTATCTTTCCTCCTCAATGTTGGCCTAGAAAGTGATGTGATCAATGGTCTGATGCACAGGTTGGAACCTTTACTACCATCCTAGTGCTGAGGTTTATTTGCTCAAGCTTTCTAGAGAGTATCATATGAAGATTTGTAGCATAGAGCTTCAAGAATCTTGACCCACTATGATCATCCTGTAGTTGTTGGGATTTGAGGTGGAGCCCAATTTGTGTATTAGGTGAATGAGGTGATGTGACCATGCTAGTGGAAAAATGGTATAGACCACATGGTTGAAGAGCTCAGCCAAGTGAGAGACTAGAGGGTGAAGCTTGTGCTTAAAGAACTCTGCATGGAAACCCTCTTTGTCTATTGCTTTGTTGTTGGTCATCATCTAAATGGCCTCTTTGAAGTCACTGTTTGACAATAAGAAGCAGGAAGAGGGCAGAGAGGTAACTTGAATCTGGCGTTGCCTCGAAATTTCATAGAGTGGATATGTGGGAGGACATGGATTTAGGTGTAAGGTCAAATGGAAGGGGAGAGTGGTAGGGTATGATGGTGTTCCACAAGTGATTGGGAGAGTAAGGGATGTACACAAGTCCCATTTCCTCTGAGAAACAAAGAGACATATCTTTTGGTGGAGGAGAGGTTGATAGGAAGTTATGAGGTTGGGGTATGAGGGGTGAGCATGGATGAATGTGTCGAAGATGGCATTGGAGTGCCTTGCATTGATCATCGTACCATCGATTCGTTGGGAAGGAATTAGCTCTTTAGGAGGTGGAAGTGGTGGGATGGGTGGACTGAGGGTAGGGCTTGAGGGTTGCTTCCCAAATGATGGATGAGAGGTAGTTATACTTGGTAGATGCAAAATCAAGTAAAGTGAATTGGGTCTACCTCATTTAATCTGAAAATAGTATGGGGTTAGGTTTTGGGGGGGAGGGGCATAGTGCATGTCAGCCTGAAGAGAGAAGGAGAAGATGATGGTTCACAAGGGGAATGGGGGAAATAGAGAAGTGACGAATAAAGGGGTGTGAGCTTGGGCTAGAGAGGACATAATCAACAAGACTCACACCTTCGCCAAGGGGCCTGTTAGCACTCCAGGAAACTCTCCTAGGTTGTAGCTCGGAGATGCCTGGAAACATATAAACCTTCAATATCATTCTCTGAACTATTGGAATGGATTGGGGTTTGGATCAAGTCAGATGACTATTTCAACTCTATTTTCACTCAAAACATGCATTAACACCCTCAGCTTGACAAGGATTTCAACCACTAATGCTCAATAGTTTATAGATTCAATGAATAGATGGAGAATCCTGATTGTACCAACAGATACATAAACACATATGAATGGCTAGCTACAGAAAGCAAATGAAGCTTACAAATCTAATTTATCAACATAGGGATAAGATGAGAGTTACCTGGCATTCGACAGAGAAGAAAACATGAATAACCCATTCAAGTGCAAGCTTAGAACAGAGGAAAAGATGGCGATTGAACATATAACAGCAAAATAAGCTTGTATTACTGGAACGAAGATGAGACGCTGGGAGGAATAGAGTATCCACGGTCTCCGAAAGTTGAACCCCTAATACCTCGAACTTTTAGCCATTTATAGGCTTTTTACAATGCTCTCGAACCCTCTGAGGCTCGAGATGTCTTAATCTATCCCCTTTGTCTTCTAACAAACACAGTAACCAAATTCTGGTAATTTCGCCGCGTTGTCAAGTAGCTCGCTCGTGCCAGCGATGCTCCATGATCACTTCTGTTGGTTCGACTGCATCGTGTTGTGGCTTTTCCCTTTTTCGGCTTTCTGTCTCCCGGCCTCTGTCCGCTCGAATCCCTCTTCTAGCGTTAAATAATCATTGCATAATGCCTTAAGGGGAGGTGGCCACCTATTCTGCAACAGATGAGTGCATCGGGCCTTTGAAATCCCTGAAACGACCGCTTTCTGTTAACACAAAGAAATGCATTCAAACTGTGAAAATCTGCCAAAAACACTGTTCACCCGGACTTCAAATGTCCTCAAATCTAGTCTATTCTCCTATCGGGTCCGCCTGTGAGTTGCTATCGCATGTCACAAATGGCCTGTCCCTTTGTATTTTAGAAATACATTAAAACACTAAAAATCCCGTAAAAATGGCCTTGGGCGGATTTGAAATGACATACAATAGCCTTACGGAACCCTTTCGGGTCCGGTTTATCGCATCGGCGCTTTATCCTTTGTATTTCGTTTGATAAACGAAATACACAAATACAAAGGAAATTGTTGTTTCCCGGAACTCAAATTATATCGAATATGGTTTATAATGTTATCGGGTCCGGCTAATCGCATCGCACATCTATATAGGTATAAGCCCCGCTCCATTGTGTTTCTCCGATTGCGATATCACGATGCGATTGATCGCAATCGCATATCGCGATAACCCCGGGCCATTTGGTGAGCGCTCTATTGTTGTTTGCCGATTGCGATTCGCCGATCAGATCTGGACCGTTGATTGGCTAGATCTGATGGTTGCTGTGCCAAGTTGCTGTAAGCCTCCGTTAAGCCTTATTTCATTGTTTTCTTGTGTTTTTCGCCTCCCGATAGTGTTTTTCCGCCTGTTTGAAGGTTCCCCTTATGCGACGGTTTTGATCTTTTGAATGATTTTCAAGAAGATGGATAAGACTTAGAGAGTGTTTTGGATCTGTTTGGATTAGGGCTAACAGGGCCAACATGTGAAATTGTGGGAATTCGGGAAACGCGGGAGCCCATTCAGAATCAACAACTCTTGAGATTCTCTACACTACAAGATGTGCCAACCATAGGCTATGAAAGGCCCCAACACATAGTAAAACATTTGGTGAAGGCCCACTGACTCTAGATCTATCTCCTAGATGCAAAACACATCCTCTAACCAATTGTGGAGAGGAATTTGGATGGGTCTAGAGTGGGAGTTGAAGTCACCTAAAAGGATAACCTCTCCAATTGCTATGCATTGGGTGATGCCAATGTACAAATTTATAAACGGGTCCTTGTTATGGCCATTATGGATAGCGTATAATGTAGAACTAGAGGGAAGTAACAAACTGCAATGTAAATGTCCTTGAGAAGAGGTGAAACGCCTCTAACTTGAACCCACAGAAATCCTAGCAAACTCGTTTATGACCACTAGTGATATCCTTCTTCACAAGGACTCCCTAACAAAACAAGCGACTCCAGCTGAATCTTTGACACTACCCGAGCTCCTCGTCTCCTTTCTATAGGATGAAAACTAATAGTATCATGTGATGTTCGAGAGATGTTGAACATGGATTGATGTGTCTTGGTAATTAATAGGATGTGCGATGACCTAAGAGCACCATACATTAGACTTGACAATGACTAGAAAGACCCATTGTCATTCCAACAAACGATGGAAATGCATGCAGCGTATTGACTCTTCGAACGAGCTCGTCATTAACAAGCCCTACGTTGGAATTCCCACTTGAGTTGAAAAGAGTCCTAGATGATTGGTTTGAGGTTCTCGATGACTACCCATTTCTTTGCCTAGCACATTGTTGTAACCAATTCCCTAGAGCATTTGAGCTCCACAGCTTGTGCTCTGGTAAGAACTTTGTGAAGGAAGATCTTATTGGGAAGAGAAAACAACTTTCACTGACCTCTAATAGCTCGAAGTTGGTCAACCTTAGACCTAAATAGGAGAAAGAGAGTGGAATCAGTGGCAAGCCAAGCTCTATTAGGGTCATGTTAAGGAGACCCAGATTATCCATGAGAAATAAGATCCCCACCACCATAGGGTCCAAAGATGGAAGAGGTAGAGGGAGCCCTCTCACTTTGAGGTTCAATTCTTGAGCTTGCTTAGTGCGTTCCTCTAAGAGTTTAGCTTGTACCACATACTCAACTATTACCGGGGGCTGGGGAGGCTTTATCCCTTCCTCTAACTACTTATGCCGATGATTGATATGCATCTTTGTTTCATGATTGAAAGTGGCTTGCTGAGATCTGATCTCCTACCGCTTGTTTCTAAGATTGATAATTTCTACGTGTAAGGTGTCACTAGGGTGGTGGTAGAGGGCTTATTGTTCTTTGTTGTCATTTAGTTGTTTCTTCAGTGATATCTTTTCCAATTCATCCTTGGCTACCCTATTTGTGAGTACCCAAACTTCTGTCCATAATACGAGGTTTGATGATTCCAAGAATTCTAATCACTTAATCAGTCCTTGAACAATCCTGTATATGTGAGTATGGGATTCTTGTGATTAATCTAATGTTGGTGCCACCTCGAACAAATGGTCCTTCCATCTTTATCCCTAGATTGATTGCAGATAAGCAAGAATCTATGCTTGCCACCAAAGGAGAAGCCCTAATGATCTGTATTAGGGAGTGAGTCTCGCAGAGGCATAGGGCAAAAGCAACACCAACCACTAAGTGTTAGAAACCTAGGTTTGTATGTGAATAAACATTCAAATTTCACAGATTGGTTGTGGAATAGAGAGATTGGATTTGGGTTGTGGGTGTATAGTTGCAGATCTGGTTGCTTTCCCATACAAATCATGAATGAATTCACAAATATGTGAGTTCTCCTTCCCTTCACAACAATGATTCTCCTCTTGTGAATCACAATGACTAGGTTGCAAATTGTCGATGGAGCTACGGATGTTGCAGGAGAGGGTTTGATGGGGCATGACGAGAATGCATATGAGGGAGGGCTTGATGGGGCTCGACATTATGGGATGGTGAATGGGAGTGGCTTCAACGCTGTGGATATGTCAACAATGGCAAGTTTGATGCTATATGTTATGGACATGGTGGACTATGGGTTGAATCATGATGACTAGGTCGTGGGTCGTTGACGGAGTTGCGGATGTGGTGGATTACACATTAGGAGGATGGAGGAGAGAGCAATGGTGGTGATGCTAATTTTAATGATGATGACATGTAGGACTATTAGCAGTCACGAGCTACGAGATTCTTCCATCTACAGTTCTAGATCTACTCTATTTTGTATTTGCTATTGGCATTCCCACTTATAGTAGTAGTGACTCAATATCAATGTAATACATTTTGATTTTGATGACTTAATGAGAAAACTATAGTTTATGGTTCTAATTTTTTGTGTGTTTGTCATTTTATTATCATTGATGTATTACTAGTTGTATGATTCACTTTTTGTCGTCAATCATGGAAATGTTTTAGTTTCTAAATTTTTTTATGTCTGTTATTTAATTTTTATATGTGTAATTCACTAATTTGTTTATTTGTTTATTCTATATATATATATATTGTGTCTTGTTTCTAGGGTCATCATGTCTCATGTCGGACACTCATATCTTCGTGTCCTTCATGTCCCATGTCATCATGTCAGGTGACTTAGATGATCGTGCTTATGATAGACAAAACATTTGATTTTACTCAAGTCCTTCTCTAATTGTGAGGTTGACTCCTCACTCCTTCCCTTACCCTTGCTGGGTCCTTTACCCATATTCTTATCTGATTGACTTGATAGAGCTAGGTTCTCATCACCATCCTTCTTGCTAGCCTTTGACTTCATATGAATCTCCTCACGGGTACAGTCATCATAAAGCCTCTCAAAGTTAAGAAGGTTTCCTCGAGCATAAATACCTCTAACAAATAGTTCCCATGATGTTGTGAAAACATTCAGTGTCATGTTCAGTAGATTTCAATCTTCAACCTTCTCCCCATCTGCTACAAGCTGATCACGAATTTGTGTGATCTTCATAAGGTAGTTGGTGATTCTGTCTGATATGGTCCTTTCAATGGATCTGAGTTTGTTGTGTAATATCATCTTCTTGTTCATGTTCTGACTCTGGAAAAGACCAGCCAGGGCATCAAAAAGCTCTTTTGTTGTAGTCTTCTTTGATACATGAGGGATCAGATGGTCCTTTATGGCATCCAAGATCATTTACTTGGCCTTAAATTCCTTTTTGTTGTACGGCATCCAAGATCATTTACTTGGCCTTCAATTCCTTTTTGTTGCATGGCATCCAAAATCATTTACTTGGCCTTCAATTCCTTTTTGTTGTGAGGTGCCAAGTAATGCGGATCTATAGGCGGAGTAACAATGTTCTTCACAATATCAGAGATATTATTTTCTTTTAGTAAGAGTGTAACTCTCACTTTCCATGCCAGAAGGTTCGAGGTACCATCCAATCTATTCTCAAATCAAAGTCCCATTTTTGCCATCTTTGAAATCTATTGCACAAACTCCCAAAAAAAAACTCTTACTACTGGTCCTTCTTCTAAACAATAGATTTAGAGCCGCAAATCCTTGAGAATCTCAATTAGAGATCAAGCTCCGATACAATATTAGAATTTCAAGCCCTAGGCCATTAATGCCCTTATGATCTCAATCAAACAAGTAGATTGCTAAATTTAATTAACATTGACATTAAATTTTAAGCCATATCATCAATTACATAGTTATAAGTTAAACATCGAAGCATAAAAATCAATTTCTCACACAGGTAATCTCCTTGAAATCAACTTTCATTCTTTTGAAAAACTTACAAGTAAACCTCCACATGCTGCCCAAAAAACAACATGCACATGTACCAAAAAATGTTTTGAACTGAGCTTATACAACTTGTTGAAAAACCTAGAAACAACAAAAAACTGTTGCACAACCTGTGTGTGTTAGGTACCTATAATACTAGTGTTTCCCCTATATTGTTATTGTTGTGCCCCATAGAAGCCCACTATTATTATTGTTGTTCCCTTACATTATTATTGTTATGTAGGTCCTAATTATAGTTTTACCCTTTAGACTCCTATATATACCAAGGAGATCTTGTCATTTGAATTATCCAAGGATTGTTCATTTATGTGATGTAAAATGAGGCTTCCCCCTTGAAGTGGCTTGTTATCATGTCGTTGATCTATCTTTTCTTATGTTTTCTGTGTTATTTTGATTTGGATACATAAAATTTGATATCAGAGCTCTTGATCCTATGGTTTCGCTGCTTCAAACTAGCCCTCATGGCATCTTTGCTATAAATTTTTTTCTACGAAGCTTCAGACCATGAAATTTTTACGACGTGGAGGCAAAATATTTATGAATTTCTAGTTAAAATTTTAGACCCTTGGTTTGCTATATTTTCAGAGATATGGTCCAAGGAAGTTAGGGTTTCTATATGCTCCAAAATTCAGTCTGAAATAGGTGTCCCAAGTAAAATCCTTATAACTTTCTATTCGAGCATCAGATTTGAATTCCGTAGAAAGGGACTAAAGGTGCATGGATTGTAGTTTTTCGGGTAGAAAGTTTAGGGCCGAAGGTTGAAATAGTGACACGTGGCAGCTTGTACAAGTTCGCTATACTGAACCACTCCATAATTAGGTCATTGTAGAAGATTTGACATAACTTCATTTGAAAGAATCCAATCTCATGCTAACTTGTGGGTGTGGAAAGAAGATATAGTAGGATACCTTATGACGAAGTTTCAGACCTTGGGAGGCCGAAATCATAGAGGTACAACAGTTTCAAGGACAGCCAAATCAACAAGCTCAAAATCAAGCTCTTGAAACCAAAAAATGTGTGTATTTTTAAAATTGCTTAACTTGTGTTTGAAAAATCAGTTTGAAGTGATTCAAAGGGCGTAATGAAGCATAGATATCATTATTTGGTTCTAAAATGACTCGCAAACAAAAAAAATGATACACCCATTAAGCCCACAGAAAGCTCTACCATGACACATGAAGAAGATGAAGAAATGCAACATAATATATCAAAATTATGGGAACAAGTGCAACAATTTTCGCTCTCACAAAGAGCAATAAAAGATGAATTAGAAGCAATGATGGATGTTAATATGGATGATTTAAAAGCTGAAATAAAAGGTGACATGGAAGGTTTGACAAAGTTGCTACAAGAAATGCTTCCTAGTAGTGATAAGGTATTCCATGAAACTCACGATGAGAACAAATGTGAATCATGATTTTAGAGACTCCAACTTTGGGTTGAAGACCAACCACATTCCAAAGATCGATATGAGGAAGTTTGATGGCAAGGATTTGGTAACATGGATACTACAGATGGAGCAGTTCTTTGATCTACATGATGTGCAACACACACAAAAAGTACACATTGCATCTTTATATTTAGAACCCAATCAATTTGTGTGGTATCAATGGCTTTGTTCTCGTAAATCACTTGTCACTTGGACAATTTTTACAGAGGAATTGATAGCACATTATGAGGATACAAAGAGCAATACCTTCTTTAGCTAATTGATAAATCTCAAACAAAGGGGTTTAGTTGTGGAGCACATTGAGAACTTCCAAAGATTGAATATCAAGGTAACTGATATTCCAGAGGAGCATCTGACTGATGTCTTCATAGGGACTTTAAGGGATAACATCCAACATGAGGTTCGCCTTTGGGAACCTAAGTCATTGGAAAATGTGTTCAGAGTGGCGAGAAATGTTGAAAGCAAAATTATGACAATAAGGAGGTCTACCACTCACAACTATAAATATGGAAGTGTTGCCACTCCTAGCCTCCCACAACCTACAAGGTTGACACCACAACAATTGGAGGAAAAAAGAGCAAAAGGGATTTGTTATAGTTGTGATAGCAAATACAATAAAGATTATAAGTGTGCTGAAAAGAAATTATTTTACATAGAATGTGAAGAGGAGGAAGAAAATGAACAAGAAACATCAAAAGAAAAAGATCTTCACCAAGAACTAGCTCTAAAATTCAAAGAAATCCATCTGAACATATCTTGCAATGCATTCGCTGGAATTACCACTCCTCAAACTGTCAAGATAGAAGGATATATCAAGAAGAAAAGGGTAATAATGCTGATTGATTCAGGTAGTACCCATAATTTTATTCATTGTAAGATAGCAAAGGATTTGAATTGATTTCTATATCCAATAGTTTCAAGTGATGGTTGCAGATGGAGGAACTATAAATTGCTTAGGTAAGTGGCATAATATCAATCTAACCATGGGGGAATATGTACTGAATAGTGCAATGATTGCCATTCCAATGGGTGGTGCTGATGTTGTATTAGGAGTCCAGTGGTTACATTCTTTGGGGACAATAACTTTTAATTTTCAAGAACTTTCTTGAAATTTGCTAGGAAGGAGCGAAAATTGAATTAAGGGGTATCACAGGGAGACATGGTAAGATAATCAACTCTAATGGCATGACAAAGCTTTTGAAGAAGGAACAACGAGGTGTAATTGCACAATTATGCTCACTATATGTGCAAACATCTAAGTCACCAATTTCTCTTGATCTCCAAAGAGTTCTTGATAACCATTCCAAGGTATTTGAGACTCCCAAAGGTCTCCCACCCATTCGCAATCATGATCATGCTATTCACTTAATTCCAGGACGTGTTCATCCAAACATATGACCCTACAAATATCCCTATGTCCAGAAGAGTGATATTGAACACATGGTTGCAGAAATGCTAAAGGTTGGTATAATTCAACCTAGCCAAAGTTCTTTCTCTTCTCCAGTAGTATTGGTGCACAAGAAGGATGGATCGTGGTGTATGTGTCTGGATTTTAGAGAGCTAACATGCTCACTATTAAAGATAAATTTCCCATTCCTGTTATTAATGAATTGTTGGATGAATTATATGAAGCAATTTGGATTTTCATTCAAGATATCATTCAATTAGAATGAAGACTGAAGACATTTCGAAAACAACTTTCAAAACTCACGAAGGTCATTTTGAATTTTTGGTCATGCCTTTTGGCCTTACTAATGCACCTTCCACATTTCAAGGTTTGATGAATTCCACTTTCAAACCCACCCTTAGAAAATTTGTCTTAGTATTTTTTGATGGTATACTAATCTACATTAAGTCTTGGAAAGATCATGTTCAACATGCTGACAGGGTGCTCAAACTATTGGAGGAGAAACAATTGTATTCAAAACCCTCCAAATGTTTCTTTGGGGTATAGAAGGTGTAATATTTGGGTCATATTGTATCTCGTGAGGGTGTTAAGGTAGACCCTAACAAAATTAAAGCCATCAAAGAATGAGAAATCCGCACAACATTAAGGTATCTTCGAGGATTTCTCAGGTTCACAAGGTATTATTGCAAGTTTGTTAAGAATTATGGGAAGATAGTAACACCTCTAACAACATTATTTAAGAAAGATGCATTTTCGTGGACTCTAGAAGAAACTAAGGCCTTTGAGCATTTTAAAGGGGAAATATGCCAAGTTCCAGTCTTAGTTACACCAAACTTCACAAAAACCTTTATTGTGGAACGTGATGCCTCGAGAAATGGCATTGGTGCTTTTTTAATGCAAGAAGGAAGACCCATTGCCTTTGAAAGTTGTCCAATCAAGGGAAATAATTTATACAAACCTATTTATGAGAAGGAAATGCTGGCAATACTACATGCCCTAAAGCAATGACGCCCTTACTTAATGGGAAGACACTTCAAGGTAAAAATAGATCATGATAGTCTTAAATACTTTTTGGATCAAATATTATCTTTAGAAGAGAAACAAAAATGGGTCACAAAGATGTTGGGTTATGACTTTGAAATCATCTACAAAAAGGGAAAGCAAAATATTGTTGCAGATGGACTCTCAAGAAAGGATGAGGATGTGGAAGCGTTGCTTTGTGCCATTTCTATTATCCAACCTGATTGGATAATTAAAGCAAGGGATGAATGGAAGAATGACAAACAAATGTGGGCACTCATTCAAAAGTTGTAGCAAGATCCTAGCACATCTGTTACATTTATGCAGAAGGATGATTCATAGTGCTACATAGATCGCTTATATCTATGTAAGAACTCCCAACTCAAACAAAAGGTTCTTTTGGAATTGCACACCTCTCTTATAGGAGGGCACTCAGGATTTTTAAAAACTTACCACAGGGTCAAGAAGGAATTTTTTTGGGATGGCCTTAAATTTGATATTTAGAAGTTTGTGGTAGAATTTTTGGTTTGCCAACAAAATAAAGTCGAGACAATTAAGACCCTGAGTCTTTTACAACCATTAGCCATTCCAAGTCAGCATTGGGAGGAGGTCTCAATGGATTTTATCATGGGTCTACCCAAGTCCAAAGGAAAGAGTGTCATCATGGTGATAGTTGATAGACTTACCAAGTACACACACTTTTGTGCACTATCTAATCCTTTCAAAGCTAGTGTAGTCACTATTGCATTCTTGGAGACAGTTCAAAAACTACATGGAAACCCAAATTTTTTTGTAAGTGACAAAGATCCCATTGTACAGTTTGGTACAGTTTGGGAAGGGATTTTTATTCATCGGAATAAGAGTCTACTTCAACCAATATGCCCTTAGGCACAACATAGAAATAACACTTGGAAAGGGTGGATGATTGGCTAGAGCGGTAGGTGCTGTAGCAGAATGGATCACAAAAGAAGATCGATTGGCCACATTAAGATTACCCTCTGGAGAAGTTTGTTTAATACTTGAGAATTGCTCAACCACAATTGGACAAGTGGGTAATATCACTACAAATAATAGAAGTTTCAGTAATTATAGCTCATCTTATCATCCTCAATCTGATGGGCAAACTGAGATAGTGAACAAATGTTTCGAAGAATATCTTCGTTGCTTTGTATCTGATAAACAAACACAATGGGTCCAGTGGTTACCCCTGTCAAAATGGTGGTATAACACTTACTTCCATATCACAACAAAAATGACCCCATTTATGGTGCTTTATGGATATCACCCACCGTCCATCACATTGTCTCTAAGAGACAAATCTAAGGTTCAAGCGGTGGAAGATCACATCAAGCATCAACAACAAGTTCTCCAACTCTTAAAGGATAACCTGACTTTGGTGCAAAATTGAATGAAACAACAAGCAGATGAACATCGCAGTGAAAAAAGTTTTGATGTGGGCGATTGGGTATTTTTACGGCTATAACCATACAAACAAATGTCCCTCAAGCAAGTTAAGAATGATGCTAAATTATCACCCAAGTACTATGGCCCTTATAAGGTATTGCAAAAGATTGGTACTATGGCATACAAATTGGAGCTCCCTGCATCTTCGCAAGTACACCCAATTTTACATGTTTCATGCTTAAAGAAGGATATAGGTGACAAGCTCCCACTTCAAACTATATTGCCAGAATATGATGAGAAAGGCAAAATCATATTGGATCTTGAAGCAATCACCGAAACAAGAATCCGACAGCTACGAAATCGATCAATTGCAAAATATCTCATTAAGTGGAAGAACTTACCTGTTGAAGATTCCACATGGGAAGATGAGTATTTTATATATAAACATCTAGAACTACTCAAGCATTGAGGACAACAATTTTTTCGAAGGAGAGGGGCATGTTAGGCCCTTATAATATTAGTGTAGCCCATGAAATGTTATTTTTGTGCCCCATAGAAGCCCACTCTTGTTATTGTTGTGCTCTAATTACAGTTTTACCCTTTAGAACCCTATATATACCAAGGAGGTCTTGTCATTTGAATCATCCAAGAATTGTTCATTTATGTGATGTAAAAGGAGGTTTCCCCTTGAAGTGACTTGTAATCAAAGTCGTTGATCTATCTTTTCTTATGTTTCTGCGTTATTTTGATATGGATACATAACACTGTGAGACAATTTGAATAGTTAGTTTGTATGGATCCATATCATCTGTCTGTATTATGGTACAGAGTTCTGTATGACTGTATGAACTTCTGTCTCAAACTGCGTGCTAGCCTTGAAAGCCTCTTCCTTGGCTGCCTGCTCTCTCTCCACTGCTCAACTGCCCAAGTGTGTGTGTAAAAGTGTCTACGTTAGCTTATCTTTATAGTTTTAGCCGAGAATTTATTTTGAAGATTACTCCTAGTCTATGTACAATATTTGACTCAATAGTTAGAAAAAAGACTTTTACTTTTTTAACTTAAATGAATTACAGAATAGAATTACTTTTCCAAAATAGCCTTTTCAAAAATATCTCAAACTACTACAGGCATGTTCACACTGAACATGCGTGGAAGTTCCTGTCCAAGCTGTAATTCTCGACAGTTTCATCATGTTTAGTTTAGTCTCTTGGCTATATTATCATCAGTCTTAGTGCCAATTAAAAGCTTCCAATGTTTATTATATTAAATATATTTCCCTCACAATTCACTATAAATGCTCCTGCATTGGCCTTGCTGGGATTGCATCCCACAGCTTTATGAGCTTTAAACATGACCTAACATGATTTTAAATAGGGTATGGCCTTTGTAAGTGGGCCACTTATTGATTGCCTTCAAATGGTCCGCTGCTCACAATGTATTATGGATGAGGTGATTTCTAATTGATCTTCTTGGGCAACCTTTGTAAGGCATTGCTAGGTTATGGTGCAAAAAGACATTATCCTTATATGACATCCCTGATAATTAGAATACATTTGCCTGCTAGTCAGTTTTCATTTTGCTATATCTATTGCTGACTTAGTCAGTTTTCCTTTTGCTATATTTATTGCTGACTAGAAATTTTGATAATGATTAATCTTTCCTTCAGTAAAGTTATATCTGGGTTCAGCTTTCTTAAGCTTACATGATGTATTTTTTGCCCATTATATATCTTATATAATATAATTCAGCTTTTTTCGCTCTGAAAAAGTTATATCTGGGTTATGAAACTCAATGCAGGCAGTCAATGCAATTCTGCAACAAAGACTTTTGATGGAGTTGATCAAATGGGCAATCGACTAGCAGAAGAGGTGCAATACCAGTCCTTCCGAGCTCTAATACATCCTTCGCTAGTTATTTACTTCCATTTTGACACTCGTGTTTTCTTTTTGAGAAAGTGTTTGATGTTTGCTGTCATAGTATACTAGGATTTCATTCTTAAATACTATTACTTCTGTGCCTTGTAGCTGCAAGTTCAGATTTTTGTAGCATTTTTGATTTATAACATTGGCATTCTGTTCTAGAACTGTAACTTGTATTGGGCACAATGTGCAGGTAAAGAAAGTCATAGAAAACAGGCCTGGAGTAAAACGAATTTCATTTGTGAGTCACTCTTTAGGTGGCTTGGTATCAAGGTATGCTATTGGAGTACTATACGAGCCACCTTCAGGAAGTAGCACTGGAGCACAGAATAATTGTGATATAATTGATGGCAACTTCAATCAAAATGTTGAAGAAGAGTCAAAGGGTAAAATTGCTGGACTAGAGCCTGTGAATTTCATAACTTTTGCAACACCTCACTTGGGCTCTAGGGGACATAAGCAGGTACTTGTGGTTTGATGTGCATCATTTGTGTTTTATATATTACAATTGGTCACATTCTATTTGAAGTCAGAATCAAGCTGTATAACTAAAGCCAGAATCAACTCCCAATGTCTTTCCTTTGCTTTATGTTTCTTGACATTATACCTTCTACAGTACTAGTAACATTGTCCTTAATAAAGAAGGAATATATATCTTGGATGTTTAAATAATTTAAGGACAACTTAAACTCCTGGAAAACAAATATCCATGTAAGAACCGACATATTCTTCAATGAGATATATGGAAATTGTCATAGGAAAATGATTGCATTTAATGTTGAAGTGGAGGATTTAAATATAGAGAGTACGGTCTTAAAAAGAGGAACCAGTCTTTGTACTGGTCACCTATCAAACCGGGTTTCGAACTGGAACCAGATCAAACCAGATTCAATGAACCAGTTCTTAAAAAATATATAGAATAAGTAACTTTTAGTTAAACAAATATTTTTAAGATTCCAAACCATGATTTCTAACCTGCAAACATAACAGTGACAATGCATTTGGGATCACTCTGCTGACTTGTGAGGAGAAAATTTGGAAGCTACAACTAATGAAAAAGAACTAATCTGCAAACATGACATTGACAAGGCACCTGGGATCACAAGGCTGACTTGTGGCAACAGAAAATTTGGGAGCTACAACTAGTATTAACATCCATGCTTGTGCTACATTTTTACATAGTTTTTCCATGTATTTTACTATGAATATGTGAGCTGCCTATCTCCTTTACTTCAACAATTTTCTTTATAACCCCAAATTCTTCTGTTTTGGAATATATTTGAATCTCAATGTTGCAAATATCATGTTGGCGAATATATTGTCAAGGGCACGGAATACAACTTATCAGCAAAATCAGGGAAAATATTGGCAAACTTAGAAAATTCAAAAATTATTCATTTCAAAGTTTTTTTAGACATAAGCAACAAACAAACACATTGCCACATAAATATGAAAATAAACTAATATATAAAATGTATAAGATGGCAAATAATACATCTCACTTTGATACTGAATTCTGATAGTTGTCTTTAGTTCTGACATGTTGATACAAAACACATAAAACAAATTAGATGTATTTCATGATTCACGATCTCACCCTTGGCAAGTAATAGTTATGCTCGCTAATGCCCATGAGAAAGGCGCTACATATATTAGTTATAAAAATGGCTGGTGGTATTTTCTCTGCGGCTGACTGGGGGACCCCTGTATCGATGGACAAACTCGCAACTCTTGGCGACCCCACATACATTTTTATTTTATATATATATATATATATATATAATACTTTTTTGTCCTTGGTAACCAGTAAGGCCCCACTATAATGTGGGCCCCCTTCAACCAAAGGCCCAACTCCTTCTGATCTGATGACCCACAGCAACTTGGGCCCCAGCCACAAACCTGGCTTTGTATTTCTCCACACTGCCGTGTGCAGCGTAATTGATCTTGTAGATCCATCTCGAACCTAACACTGATCTGTCTTGAGGCCTTGGCACTACCTCCCAGACATTGTTCACCATTATGGAGTTGTACTCCTCTACCATTGCATCCAGCCAAACCTGATGTTGAGCTGCCTCCTGAACACTGACAGGCTCCCCATCCTGGGCCACTAATGCCTGATATCTATCCAGTTGTTTTCGCTCCTTCTTATTGTTCCTTGGCGCACCAATGAAGTCCTCTGCATCTTGCAGAATCTGACGAAGTTCCTTGCTCGTTCTCCCTCTGCCAGCAGGTGCTTCTGTTAGCTCCTCCTCATCCTGTGATTTTCCCTGACCCGAGTAATAATTCTTTTCTTCCATTGGTTGAAGAGGTTTGACCAACGATTCCTCTTTTGGCTGCTCCTCGGAAGGCATTTCTCGAGATTTTTTGAAGGCCCCGTCCTCCATGAACTTCACATCTCGTCAAACTACAACCTTCCTGCTCCCTAGAAGATAGATTCAGTATGTCGTAGCATTCTCGCTATATTTCACTAGATATACTTTCTATGTAGTTTGATCCAACTTCTTCTTATTTTCCTCGGGTATGCGGCAATATGCTAAGCTCCCAAATATCCTGAAATCACTGACTTCAGGTGTCTTCCCTGTGAAGACTTTCTCTGGAGTAATCTTGCCCAATGCCCGATGAGGAGTTCTATTCTGAACATAGACTGTTGTGTTGTATGCTTCTTCACACATGAATTTTGGCATATCTTGATCATACATCATGGCCCTAGCTGCTTCTACAATAGTCCTGTTCTTTCTTTCTGCTACTCCATTCTGCTCTGGATTGTAAGGAGTTGTCCACTCTCTTCTGATGCCCTCCTTAGCACAAAAATCAATGAAGTCCTTATCGACATACTCTCCATCATTATATGAGCGCAAAACTTTTATTTTCTTCCCAGTCAGATTCTCCACTAGAGCCTTGAACTCTTTGAATCGTCAGAAAGCCTCGTCCTTGGCTTTCAGAAAATAAATCCAAGTTTTCCTTGAGTGATCATCAATGAAGGTGAGGAAGTACTCGACACCACTAAGAGCTTTAGTTGACATGCGTCCGTAGATATCTGAGTGTATCAATCCTGGTACACTCTTGGCCCTATTTTTACTTCTAGGAAATGCTGCTTTGGCATACTTTCCTAGAGCACATCCTTTGCATACATCATCTCATTCCGTACTAAGATCCGGAACTCCTATTACAATGCTCCTGAGAATTCTCAGAGCCCCATGGTGCAAATGTGCCATTCTTCTGTGCCATAGTTCGTTCAAATCCTTGTCTCCATGACTGCCTATTAGTGCCATTGGTGATTCTAGTTGTAGTTTATACAACTTGTTACTTTTGATCCCGGTCTGCACTTTTTTTTTCCAGCTCGGGTGTTTGATGTATACTTTCCCCTTGATGAAGAAAACGTCATAGCCTTTGCCTTGAAGTTGTGACACGGAAAGTAAATTCATCCCCAATCCTGGTACATGCAGCACACTGGTAGCATGGAATTGCTCTCCCGTTTTTGTTTGAAAAACTATGGTACCCTTCCCTATTGGAGTACACGTTGTCTTATTCCCCATGGTGATCTGAAAGTTCATCTTCTTCTCCCGATAATCTGAGAAACATTCCCGGATTCCCATCATATGCCAAAAGGCTCCACTGTTTATATACCACACCTCTGATGATGCACAGCTAGTCACACAAGCCACTTCTTCTTCCAACCTGGAAGCCAAAATAGAGAAATTGAAATCACTTTCTCTTGTGCAATTTTCTGAAAATCTGTGAGTGTCTCTTGACGTAGATGCCTCTACATCATGGTCTTGACCCATAATTGATTTTCCCTTCCCGTCTCTGATTGCTTGCTCTGATACCATGTGAAAATTCTATCACTGCAACAACTGATTTATTTTACCTACTTATTTTCTCAATAAGTTATTTATGAAAATCCTTCAGTAAACATCAAAATAAATTCTGCTGCAGATATCACACCATAATACAGAAACAAACACATGCACAAGAATTAATACATCGACACAAATATTTTGGACAATAGTCCCTGGAAAAACCCAATGTGGGAAAACTGGTGCAACAAGGGAGGATTTTATTATTCAGCAATTCTTCAGTACAACTGGGTGCCAAACTGGCTTACCCAATAGAGAGAAAATTCTCCAGCACTTCTCCCAGTCTTAGCATCAGCCTCGCTGACCTCTGTGTAGCTCTCAGACCCTCTACGTCAGCCCTTGCCTCTCTGCGTCAGCACTGGGCCTCTCTGTGTCACCCACGCAGGCCTTCAAGTGACTGTACAATCTGCTGCCTCTGTGTCTGCCTCTCCAACTTCTGCGTTGATCTTCTGGTGCTGTTCCCGACTCTCTGTTTTGTACTTGCTGCCTCCTGCTGCTCTCCAGACCACTAGTTCGAATTTCTCGGCTAACCCCACTCCAAAAATTAAACTAACTGGTCTCCCTCAGTGTGTTCTCCAATTGATCCTCAAACCTCTTCTTATACTTTTCTCGTTGGTCCATCAACGACCGAGATTACATTTCTAATCAACGACTAAGATTAGATTTGGCTTTATGCATGACTTTTGGAACCTTCTAACCCAATTTTATATTAATACCCATTAATATCTTATTTTTCCTAAGTTTAAACTTAGGAACTCCATTAAAAATATTAATTATTTTAATATCTCTCAAACCGGGTACAATCTGTCCAAACCATTTCTGGGTTTTGGAGATCTCATGTGCTTTAGCCTCTCCACCTTTTTTCATGGCTAGAGCACATTTGATGCTACCCCAAATCAACAGTCAGGGTAAAATTTGAAAGGTTTTTTGAAATCAGTCTATTAACATTTTTTATTTTTATTTTTATGTTTATTTTTAAAATTCCTTTTCAACTGTTCGGAAACTGTGCTTGAAGAGAGTGACTAAAACAGGAAAAATGCTGGAAACTGCCATTTTAGGGCTAACTGTGATTTTAGGGTTTAATTTAAAATCCCTCTCTTAGGCTTGAAAACTCTGCCAAATGTCACATCAAGGTTTAATAAGGGTAAAGCTTCTTGAAAAATGGTTTGGGCAATTGGAAAGCAATTCGGAAACTCATATTTTCAAAATTTTGTAGTGCACTACGAAATATTTTTGTAGCGCTAGCTATAGGCATTTGATAGGCTTCGATTTTTTGCAAAACTTAGGGAAAACTTAAATATAACTTAAATAAACTCTTGCATAATGAACTGATAATCATAACCTTTGGATGTTTAGGAAATGTACAAACTTGGTGTTAATAATCCCCACACCCACTTGGGAGCACCACACGTTCTTGCTTGTAAAACAGGGGGCCAACCCCTTGTCCACTATGTTTGGAGTCCAGTTCTTTATCATGGCACCCCTTGAACTTCATTAGGCCTCCTCAAAGGCTCAACGACTCACTATATTGGTCATTCTTCCCTCTTGAGAGGCTTGTTCTTATGTTATTGAGCTATTTTGGTGGGCTTGTCACCAAAAATATTGTTATTATGCACGTATTTTTATTCTACGGGCATTATTAGTCCAAATTATTCAAATCCCTTAGAGGGTTGTATAAATAGAAGAGAGACATTCTCTCTCATTGATTATCACTTGGATTGGGTTATTATCTCTTTTGAGATTTTCGCTATACCTTTTGGAGGACAAGTTTGGATGATATGAATGAATTGTGATGTTTGGATACCTCCCTCTTTTCTTGGAGCTTCTCTATTGGCATAATTTGATGATTGGATATACTCTTTATACATGTAAGTTCTATTTTCATGCTTATTCTTGTTATTTACTTTTGTCACATGAATGTTGTTGGGATTTTCGCTATAGAAGTTTGAAATTTACTGCTTTTGGTATATAAATTGGTGGAAATTGTGATCTTTTATAGTGTTGCATCACGTCATGGGCCATGTATGAATGGGTGAATGTTCTTAGAGATATTTTATGTTAAATACATTTTGAAAAGTCATCATTTATTGCAAATTGAAGCATAAAGACCTTGAAGCAGCTGCTCTCATGCTCTAATGCCATGTAGAGTTGTTTGAAGGCCTCTTTGATTGGGTGAATGCTTTCCAAACCATAAATTCTCCCTGACTCCATCTTTCTCAAAGGACAAGGCACTAATCCTCCATAAGTGATCACTTCCAAAGCTTATTTCTCTCACCTTCTCCTCCTTTTCTAGGCCTACCAACCATAGGTCACCTAGTGCATCACTTTTTTCACGATTTAACCATCAAAAGAATTCGATCTCTTGCCCACAACTGCGATAGTGTGTCCTCTAGAAGCCCTCCAAACTTCACAAAATTCCGACAGTGGGATCTTGAGATATTTCAAGCCCTAGCTTGATGATTGATTCTTGCCCTTGGTTTTCCATTGGCTAGTGACCTCATTGGGATCATAGCAATAAATTATCCAAAAAAGATGTTTGAAATTTTGGATAAACCAACGCTCCCTGCGTGTTTCGTGACATGGACTAACCGTCTCTCTTATCTATGGCAATGTGATCGTTGACTAACACATGCGGGTTTTGGTCTAATGACAATCGTGATTCCCAACAAGTGGTATCAGAGCATACGTCATGAGTTGATACACACCCGACTCGCGTTAGGGGGGAGATTGTTAGACATTGTATAAACCAATGCTCCCCGTGTGTTTCATGACATGGACTAACCACCTCTTGTGGATCCTTATTTCTGGTGGTGCAATCGTTGACTAACATTTGCGGGTTTTGGTATAACGACAACCATGATTCCCAACAAAAGATTCTTTCTTTGATCCTTTTCCTTTCCCTAATTAGGTCAAGTACATCCTTAATTGATCAACTCCATATCCTTAATCTAATTTTGGGTCCACTTGGCCCTATGTTGCAGGAAACATAGGGCAAGGGGGCGTTTCCATATGGAAACGGGTACGAAACGCTGAAACGTGTTTGGTACGGCCCTGAAACGCGTTTCAGGCCGTACTGCCACGTTTCACGAAACTGAAACATGGCCAGTACGGCCTGAAACGCGTTTCAGGGCCGTACGAATCACGTTTCAGCTTTTTACTTGTGTTTTTTTTTAAATTTAGTTTGTTTTCTAATTTATTTTTAGGTTATCCTAGTGACTTCTAGTTGCTTCTAGATGCCTGTCTAAAGTTATAAAAGTGAACTTTTGCCCTAGTGTTGATATGCAGTTCATGGTAATGTTAAATTCTTAAAGTAAAAGTGATATTCTCCTTTATTTTTCATTTTCATCCTTTTACTTAAATTTTTAACATTACCATGAAATGACTCAGGATGTTTGAGAGTGGTTTCGCCCTCATTGGATTTCATATGGAGAAAGTAGAATTTTAGATCTCACTCAAAATTCAGCAGACTTATCTGTTTTTCAGGATTTCAGGATTGGGGGGATTGCAATGTTTCCATTGGATTTTATCATGTACTAGGGTATGGAACTTGTATTTAATCAAGAGGACCAAGCCCTCTATGCAGGGGAGACTCCCAATACTGAAGAGCATGTAGGGTACTAGAGTAGGAAACTTGTATTTAATCAAGAGCACTAAGGTCGTTCGACTATGTAGGAGCAGACTCCCAATCATGCACAAGACAAGAAATTAGAAATTTCTCATGGCTGATTTTGGATATTTCTATTTTCATTATGTGATCATTCATGAGTAAATGTGATGTAAATTTAGAGACTTATAGTTTATGCATTGACAATTGACAATTTTATCATAATGTAATAAATTAGAATGTATCATATATGCTTTATGATTGCACATATTTCTTAAATGTCCTAATATATATATATATATATTCGCGTTTCCCCGTTTCCAAAATTTGGGGAGGTCGCGTTTCGTATCGCTTCCCGTTTCGGAAACTCGTACCCGTTTCCCCGTTTCGTGCAACTTAGACTTGGCCTTTTGTGGTCCCACAACTCGCTGATTCCAATTTCACAAAGATCACATAAAAGCCAAGTCTCCATAAAGACCTCTAGGTCTAGGAACCATCCTAACAAAGCACACTCTCAACACCTAGCCCTAAAGGTCGTCTGGGCCCTTCCTAGAGACCCATCACCTTTCTTCCAAAGCAAGCAACCCATTTAATTGAGTCTCTCTTGTGAATAGGCCTTGGAATCGCTCCTCATCCTCTTATTGACCTATTCATCTCGTGATTCCCCCTTTATACCAGGTCTCCTCCCATCGGTGAAAGTTTGTAAAGAGCGGGGAGCCTTAGCTGAGGTGATAGTGGGTTATCACTCCATTGTTGCCCTTGACCTAGTAGTTGCCCTATAGGATCCCCTCCTAGGACCCCTTCTAGTTTGAGCGTTAATAGACACAAGTGATGAGGAAGTTTATATAGAGAAACCCTTGGGATTTGAAGTCAAAAATAGAGAGGCATATGTTTGCAGGTTAAAGGCAGCATTATATGGCCTTAAGCAGACACCAAAGGCATGGTATGCAAGGATTAATGCATACCTTCAAAGATGGGGCTTCACAAAAAGTTCTGTTGATTCGAACCTTTATTTCAGGGTTGTAAAGGGTGAGCCTATAATGAATTTTATGTATGTGGATGATCTTCTCTTGACAAGTGTGGAAGGTCGAATTGAAGAATGCAAGAAGCAGCTAGCAACATAATTTGATATGAAGGATCTTGGGTTGATGCACTATTATTTGGGACTAGAAGTTTTGCAGGCACTTGATGAGATCTACCTAGGTCAAGGGAAGTATGTGATCGAGATGTTGAAGAGGTTTGACATGAGCGATTGCAAACCAATGACAACCTCGATGATCACAAACTTGAAGAGACTAAGGAGTTTCGAATCTAGCCTAGTGGATCTTACTAGGTATAGACAATTGATTGGCTCACTGATGTACTTGGTGAATACTCGACCAGACATATGTTTTGCAGTGAATGTTCTCAGTCAGTTCCAAGTGGAGTCAAAGCATGATCATTGGATAGAAACCAAGCACATACTGAGATATCTGCAAGGAACAATCCACTACTGCCTGAAATATGATAGGAGGAATGATGTCCACTTGATTGGATATAAAGATTCCGACTAGGGAGGCAATGAGCAGGATGGAAGGAGCACTACAGGAGGATGTTTTAGTTTGGGATCCTCCATGATCTCATGGATGAGCAGAAAGCATAATACGGTTACTTTGAGTAGTGCTGAGGTTGAATGTATTGCAGCTTGTGAAGTGAGCAGAGAAACTATTTGGTTGAGGAAGCTGTTGTCCGACTTATTCGAAGGACCAATGGACCCTATAGTGATACATTGTGATAACACCAGTTGTATAAGATTGTCTGAAGACCTAGTGTTTCATGGAAAGACAAAGCATATAAACAACAAGTATCACTACATTCGGAAGCTAGTACAAGATGGTGTGTTGCAACTACACCATCTCTTCCCGATGAGCAGGTAGATGACATATTGACAAAATCTCTTCCTAATAAGAAGCTTGTGTATTTAAGAGGCTTAGTTTAATTGATATATCCTCCCTGGTTGAGAGGGAGAGATAGGAACATCATTCTTGTTTTCACTTGGGAAGACAAAATGGAGGATTGGGTAAGCATCTGACATTTGGTATTCTTTGAGGATGAGGTAGAGCATCCAAGATAAGAGTAGTCGAGGACCGATATTCTTTGAGGATTAGCTATCCAAGGTAAGAATAGTCCAAGGAAGGACATACTATGTGCACACTCGGGTGGGGTATGTGCCTTGAGAGACAATGATGAAGATGTCTATAAATCATTGATCTTGCAAGCATTGTGCTCTAATCTTGTGGAGAGATAGAGTTGTTAGTGAAGGCCTTGCTATGTGACAATGTTGGTTGTTATGATGTTAAACAAATGGGTTACCAATCCGACTTTTCTTACGAGATCTCTTCAGATTGAGAATGTCCATGTACCATTTATGAATAACTCCCTTGTTAAGGGGGAGCGTTGAAAAATGTGTAACTAGGTTCAGTCTTCATAAGTATGAAATGTACTTCTGTTTCTTGTATATTGTAAAATGAAAGAAAAATTATTATTATTATTTTTTGGAGCATGGGTTTCATGCTCAAGGCCTTTTATTTTAGAGGTCAAGCACCCATTGAGTGCTTCTAGGATTTGTCCTAGGTCAAGAACTCAAAAGAGTCATTGTCATAAATTGAAGATCCCATCAGGCACATTGTCATCGTTAAAAGTGTCAAAATACCCTTCAAGACCAAGTCGGCCTGGCAGCTGGGGAATCGACCTATTTTGAGGAGCCATGCCCACTTTTAGAAGCCTATATAAAGGAGGGAACTCAACCTCCTTGGAACACATTCATCACTCACTCATCCAAGTGAAGAAGAAGAGCAACAAGACAACAAAGAAGACTTGTTTTTGGGCTATTTCTCTCTCACACGTGCGAAGGAAGGCTAGGGTTTCTGCTGCTGGACTAGGGTTTTTCTCTATGTTGCACGGGTTCTCGAACCCGGGGGTGGGGTTCTTGAACCGTCCCGGGTTCTCGAACCCAAGTACTGGATTCTGGTACGGGTGCTTCTGAGAAGAACCCATAAGAACCGGGTTCTTTTATGAAGAACCGGGTTCTCCATTAAAAAAATTTGGGTTCTTTTGTCTTAACAGGTATGAAGAACCCTGATGATGGGTACTTGGAACCCCAAAATTGGGTTCTTTGGAGTTTATTTTGGTTTTTATTTTTAAAATTTTAATTAATTTAATGGGCTTTCTCTAATATTCCAAGTAACTAGTTCTGCATCTTTTGAGAGGAATTGGAGTACTTATGCCTTTATCCATTCAGTAAAGAAAAATAGGTTGGGCTCAAAGAACACAGAGAACTTAGTGTACATTCATAGCACACTTCGTCTCATATCTCAAAAAGATCTTGGTTATAAGGAGGGTCCTTTCAAGAGATGGGACCAATACATAGATGATGCTATGTGTGTGGGCGAGGAGATACAACCAGATGGCCTTATTGAGCTACCTCTAGTTGCTATGGATGAGAAAGAGCCTCAAGATGAGAGTGATTCCTACCTGGAGAGCATGCTAACTAAAGATTTGAGTGATGTTGATGACATGGCTTGAGGAAGCCATTGTTCACTATTAGCTATTTTTATTTCAGTATTTTAAAATTTCCTAGTTTTTGTTTGGAGATGCCTGGAGGCAAATTTTGAATGTAGAATGACAATGGACATATATCATGATTCTTATTACTATGTAAACTCCAATTTGCACTTGATATAAGACTAGAAATTTTGAAATTTCATTGTGAATGTTGAATGTTCAATGATGTGCATGTTTAAATATTTAAAGTTTAAATCATAAGTATTTTAGTTTTCTTTTTTAAAGTTGAAAAATATGCAAATTCACATATATTATAATTTATAAAATATAATATTTATATATTATATATATAAATTATAATATACCCCCGACGAACCCACGCACCCTGTTTCAAAAAATGATGTCCCCGTCCCCGTCCCCGTCCCGGTACCCGTCCCCGAACCCACGTTTCCTAGCAACATAGGTTTTTCTTCTGCAGGTTCGATGTACCCAAAGATCACATTACAGAAATGTGCTGTTCAAACAGAGATTAACCACCACAGAAGTCCGCTGCCCTGTCCAAATTGTGCAGATATCAAAATAGAGGCATGAAGAATTTCTTTGCCCAGTCGGAATCCTTGTACCCAAGACAAAAATCTATCGAAATTCCATTCCTCCTTCAAGGTATTCCTGTGCTAAAACAAAGAGAGAAAATGAAAGAGATGTCAACCAAGGTGGAATCTTTCACCACCAAAATTGTGGAATCTTTCACCACCAAAATTGACAAGGAAGAAGAAACTGAAAGAGATGTCAACTAGGGTGGAATCTTTCACCACCAAAGTTGACAAGGAAGAAGGGGTCTTAAAACCCTCAGAGCCTCAGGCTCAAAGAAAACAAAGATAGTTGATTCAATCCAATGATGATTTCAAATGAACTTAATCCTCCCTTTATGGAGGAATATAGCCTACGGGGACTAATAGGCTATTTCGTCTTTCACTCGTTCTCAATTTGAAGAGGACATTACAGATTTCCATGCTTACAAAATTGGGGATATTACAATGTCTAACCTTCTATTGCTGTTTTATGGATATAAAACTATTAAAAGCCACAAAGTTTCATTTTCCTTGGCTTACCTCTTGACAGCCTTTGATACTATGTTGAATCTATCCCTTAGAGGCTATTTCTTGGCTGTTACATGCTATAAACTTGCCTATTATAAAAACCTTATTTTCTAAACGACCTATTTTAGTCCATTGGGGTTGGTGGAAAATGTGCTTGATTATTTGTAACTCTTATCAAGGCCCTGTACTTATAACACCCTTTAGGCTTGAGCCCTTATTTATTGAAGACCTTGTTGGGTGATATTATTTACAAGTCCCTTAGATATTCGTTTGCCTTAGGTGAATATCCGCTAAGCCTTGTTGGGGAAGCCTCCCTTGTGGGGATAACATTCACCACTAAACAACAGGAGAGAGGCCACCTAGGTGACAATGGTGGCTACTTTCATTATTTCCATAAAATCTAGGTTGCTTAGTGAGGCTTTGCACTAGGCCTGCTAGATTTTGTGGTAACAAGACCCACAAAATTTTACCTGTATAGAAGCTCGCTGTTGTGCATATATTTGTAAAAACAAAGGAAGAATATTGAAGATTTATTGTATTTTGACTTCGCTGGTTTCCAGAAATTAGTTGGAGATTTGAATCAAACAGCAAAGTATATTGCAGGTTTGAGTTACTTTTTATAAGCATTGAAAGTTCGAACTTCAAATCCTTCAAGAAAATACCCCTCGGATTGGCAAGAACCAATCCAAAAGCATAAGGCAGTGTGGTTATGTTACATGACTTACCCCCCAGTGTTTATCTCGACACCTTGGATTACATTCTGGGGGGGCGGGGGGGCTTTGCCAGGTGATAAACATCACAGGCCTTGGTGGTAATCCTCGTTGGATTACATTCTGTCCTAGGGATTTTCTGGGCTGTAAGCGTGCATAAGGGCCAATTTGTATTGACTGATATTTAAGAATAAATTGAAATGCTAAAAAAGGTAAGCAGATTAAAACAAAACATCGACAAATATTCTTCCTAAAGTAACTTGTAAGAAAATTTACTACACCTTTAATATTTGCAGGATTTCCTCAACTTTAGAGTATTTAATCTCAGTTGAACATATTAACAGAATCCTATGTGAAATGGATAAGTCTTGTAATGAAGCTTTTGCTAATTTACGTAACTGTGAAATGGCCCAACAATGCTCATGCAGGGATTTCTTATAATCTATAATACATTTCCTGTTTGATACACTGATTAATGATTCCCTTTGAAAAGCGAAGGATTCCCCTAATGTGCTCAGTGGAGGAAAATGCCAGTATTTTCATAGATGTTGACTCCCTTCCCATTGGGGGCACAGGATCTTTGGCATGTGAATTTCTGTATTCCTGCTGTTCGATTTCTGCAACCCGCTTTGTAAGTTTTGTAGCATAAGGAACAAAATGTCTTTTTGTTCTGAAACCTGACCTTTGCATCCAAGAAATTTCTGTTGTAGCTCATAGTTTTGTGTTTTTGATGTCCAACATTTCTTTTATCAAGAAAATATTTAGGGTCACCAATCACTTGCCAATGCTTCAAACTGATTTGTCTGATTTATTGATGACCTACAGACCATTCATCTGTCCACTCAAATAGTGCACTGACTGGATTATGACAGTAGTGTTATCTACAACTTAGGATAAGGGAAAAATGTTTTGTGGTAGCAGTGTTTTCTCTTACAAATCCATGCTGATTCATGCCTACTATTTCTCAGTATTTATGGAATTACTTGTCATTTCTCATTTGTATTATTTTCTTTCTTTAGGCCTGAAAATAATGTATGTGCTTGACTAGCTTACAGCTGAATGTAAAATGTAAAGTATTCCCATTTGTTGAAATATGTCACGTACTCCATGCCTTTAGAAAATCTTAATCTCTTCTGAAGAAGATAATTTTCGGACATGACCACAAACCAATAAATGAAGTATTAATGATAGATGATGGTGCATGAGCTATAATGTCCTAGTCTGTGTCAAATTGTTATTTCTATCAAAACCAGTGTTGAAAATATTGGTATCGGCAAAATATCGGGGAGGGTCCAGAAAAAATCTTATCGGCAATATCGGCGAGGGTCCAGAAAACATCTTATCGGCAATATCGGTGAAAATATCGGCAAGCATAAAAAATAAATTTTTCAAATTTTTAAACATAGCCAATATTTTGCCGATATTTTCCGATATTTGCCGATATTTTGAAAATATCGTGATATTTTCAAAACAGAAAATATCGCGATATTTTCTTGGCGATATATCATTTTGCCGAAAATATCGCGATATTTTCAAATATCGCCAATATTATCAACAGTGATCAAAACAGTCTCTCAATCTGCATTTGCACTTTATTGGTATCCCCATTAGTGCTTTGGTACAGTGAATTTGTTACTAGTATTTTGGTACACCGCATTTGTTTTGGTTCTTTATGTAAAGCATTTAGGTGCATTCTTAGGTGAAGTCTGCGCTTCTGACGGAAACAGATGCTGTAATTCTAGGATGAGTATTTTTTCAAGTTTTGGTGGTTTTAAACTTGGGTCTAAAATCTATGCTATTTGTCAAATGTAGCTTCCATTTGTTTGTGGTCTTCCCGTACTGGAGAAAGCTGCATCTCATACCGCACACTGTTTTGTTGGGAGGACTGGTCGGCACCTTTTCCTTACTGACAAGGATGATGGGAAGCCTCCACTTCTGCGTCGATTGGTGACTGATTTTGGTGACCTGTATTTTATGTGTGTATTCATTGCTTTGTTAATAATTTCCTTGTTTAAAATTTATCAGATTCTTAGGACATATTCCAAAGGGGATTTTACTTTTTTCCATCAATGAATTTTGTAATGAATAATCTCCTGAGAGACAGTTTCATCCATGTAGGTCTGCTTTGCGGGCATTCAAGCGGCGTGTTGCGTATTCAAATGTGAGCTATGACCGTATCCTTCATTTGAGCATCTTTTCTTTATGTCTTGACATTGTTGAAGTATAGAAACTACTTAGTGAAATTGACTTGGGGTCTAGACATAGAAAGATCTTTGATCTATATGAAATGATTCACTCCATGACCTTCAAAAAAGATATGGTTGGCTGGCGGACTGCTTCCATTCGGCGCCAGTGTGAATTGCCTAAGGTATATATTTTGTTATTTGGACTCTGGTTCAGTACAATATTTTGTGCAATAGTTATTTTGACATCTAAAAGTAATTCTTTGATCCCATTTCAGCTGCAGAAGGTTCCTGTAAATGAGAAATATCCACACATTTTTAATGTAGAAAATGGAAATGATGGTAATTCTATTCCAAGAGTAGCTGCCTCAAAAAGTGACCATCTTACTGATGCTGTAGAAGGTTTGTCAATTTTTGGTTGTTTTCTTATAGAAGAAAATTCACTTGTTTTGTTTATTGAAAAAATGACTCATGTATGAATTGTAATGAATGAGGACTTCATTTTTCCTGGAAAATAAAACACTTTTCTCTTCCTTACAAATGCTGTACATGTAAAACCAATCAATAATGTTGCCTCAGGATGAAACTGTCCAATAGTCTTGCAGTTATGATCTGTCTTTGTCAAGATGTTCACTTGCATTGTTTTACTTCTTGTCGCTTAAACCTTGTTTGACTGCGGTCATGATTTATCTTTGGAAAGGTGTTCACTTAAATTGTTTTAATTCTTGTCTCTTAATCCTTGTTTGAATGTGCATCATTGATGACATGCTTGCCACTAAAATATTAAAGATCATAGCTAGTGCTCCATTTATCTTTGATTGGCTAGGTTCACTATATTAGGGACTCATTAACTTTAAGCTTCTATGTTGCACTCTATAGTGAGTCCCTATTATAGTGAACCTAGAGCTTACATGTTGCACTTTAAGGTACCTTGGTCAATGGAAACTTATGTCCTAGGTGGAGCCTACATAATATCATTTATTTTACTGTCTGAATATGAATGCATTTATTTGCAATCTGTTGGTCTTGTATAAATTATATTGCCAACTACTTAATCTTGCTTTGTTGGCTTGACAATTCACGTTAAAAACATCCTAGGATTATAAGATTGAGGATTAACGCCACAAAAATTGATGCTTTCCATTAACGTGAATCATTTTTTAATAAATTGGGAAGATGACTTGTTACCACATATATAACAGGCCTTGTAGAGGGAAACCCTACAAGATAAGAGCTAGACAAAGTGCTAACAATAGGACGATGGTCCACTGTCACCATAGCAAAGGTCCCCTGCTCTTTATGGACTTTCACCTATGGGAGGAATCTCGGTAGCATTAGGATCACCTATAATAGTTATTCTAGGGTTCAAGATACAAGGTGATGAAGTAGGACCTCTCAAGGGATGCTCAAAGTTATGATAAAAGGCTTCAAAAGGCACTTCACTTCCTGTAAGAGACCATGGAGAAAGGGGCACGAGGTCTAGGGTTTCATGAATTTACGTAGATAGAGGTACCCTTGAGATCAAGGCAATGAGGAGAAAGGGATTTTTATGATATACTTCACCAAGTACTAAGCTCATACAACCCTCAAAGAAGTCCCCAAGTTGAGGAAAACTAGCTAGGGTTTCCCTCTTAGGGCAACACCTAGGGCAAGAGATTTTATGGACAAAATCTAAGTGGATGCCCATCAAACTTTGAGGTCAAGTAGCCAAGACCCTAGGCCACAAAACCTCTCCCTAAGTAATTCGCTCTAAGCCCTAACTTAGCCATCCTACCTTAAGAGGACTAAAATTTAAGAGGAGAATTTATGGAGAAGAAATGAGTTTGACCACCAAGGACTTGGATTAGTGCCTTGTCCTTTGGGCATATGGAGTCTTAGGAGGCTTAAGATGAGCTAAATCATCTCTAAGGAGGCCTAAAATTGATGCCCTAGGTACCAAGTTTAAGCATTTACCCACTTCAAGAGATAATGGAGTTTGATGGAAAGTTAAAGGACTCCTCCACTAGGAACATTTATTATTATATTATACGATCAATAACATATGCAATACTTAACTAGAAATCCTTTCAAAATTAATTTTCAATAATTAGGGTACAATTAACACATTATGAAAACAACAATTCCATACATTAAACAGTTTCGAGAGAACAATTCCATCAACTTAAAGCACTTGCAAGATAACATGCAATATATCCATCCATCATCCAAGAAATAGCTCCAAAGACAAGATCAAATTAGCTTCCAAACATAGAAATGCATCCTGTTATCCACAATTTTTTCTATAGTCTGAGGAAGCAATGTACAAAATTTTTCAAAGATCAAAGTCATCATGTAATAACACCTACGTAAGTCTCTGATTTTGGCAAATAATTCCATCTTAACAAGTTTTTTAACCTCCCTGAATTATGTGTGTTTGTAAACACACCTAATCGGCAAAGTTTTTCTTCCAACTTAAATCCCAAAGCTAGGGTGGAATTTGTTGACATGGTCTTGGGTGAGTGCTAGTGTTATATCGAGTCTATTATAAAAGTGTTTGGGAATAATTTTACTGCATGGTCCCTCGCAATCAGACACCATGGCTAAATTATTTTATTACTAGCATACTTTGTTTCATACTAGATCATATTGTGTCATAGAATTGGGTAAATTATTGAGGATATATGTGTAAAGGTGTTTTCCCCTTTCAAGGGTTGATATTGTAATTATTTGATGTAAAAAATATTTTAGTGCATGGTCCCTTGTAGTCAGACACATTGGCTAAAATACTTGAGGGTGGAAAAAATTATTAATTCCTTTTTAGTCAATTAATTAATTTTTTTGGCTAACTTAAATAAAAATCCTAAGCCAACGAATTAATTAATTTTGAGTAAAAAATAATTTTAGAGAAATTAATTTCTCTCCAAGTGGAAAATAATAAAAAATTTGTGCATCAAAAAGAAGTCACTTTCTCGAGGTACCAAGGGAAAAATGGATATTTGAAAAGAATTTGAGCCTTGGACCTTGGTGGTTAAGTCAAAGTCAAATTTTTGAGGAAATTAATCCAAAGTATTAATTTTTGGATTAGTAAAAAATGGTTTTTAAGAGAAATTCGAAATTTTACGCAAAATTAAAAATATGATCAAGTTATTTATGACAGTTGAGATTATTTTGATGAGGATCAAGCCAACTAGCCGTTATTTTTCACTTGGAGGGGTTTTCTCTATATAAAGAAGCTATTGAGCTTCTATTTCCCATTTTTGGAGGAGGTAATTTTGTAATACTGGTATTGAGCTACTGCTCTACTAGAAACATTTTTTATCATAATAGAAAGACTTTGGGGTTCAGTTCATGGTTTTCTTCTATCTGCTGATCTATGGTATGTGTTAGCTATGTGTTATCCTATATTGTGTTGAATAAATTTTTAATTGTTATTTCATTTGTCAGTGATAAGAACATTCTATTGGTACGAGCTATCTTAGGTGATTTGATTCACCATATGATCTAACAATTTTATCTTGAGAAAATAATAGAGATTTACAGGTACGCTAACCTTTGGATTCCAAATTCACAGACTGTGGGGAAGAGCCAACCTTGTTTGGGCTCTAAGATTTTGTTGTGGTAAATTATTTTGCAGAAGGGTTTTGGCCAATCTATCTTTCGAAATTATTCATCCATTGTCATTTATTTAAAAAATATTTTTTCAAAAATATTTTTCGATCTTGGGCTAAAAAACAACTAATTTGCAAATGAGAGCTTGTAAATTCAATTTGTAAATATTGTAAATATTTATAAATTATTTTTCTAACCCTTGTTATTTTGCGGGAATTTGGTATTTGAGGTTTTATAATTTTGTACATACATCTGGGGGTTGGAATTCTTTTATTCATTTGTGCAGGTGATAGCTAAAGGGTTTGAAGCAACAAATTTTTTTGGGTTATTCATCTAAGCAAGGAAGGTTGCTCTAGGCCCTTGAAGGTAAAATCTAGCCTCCCCAACTTCTAGCAACTCAACGTCCAACTGAAGAAGGGAAGCCGTCCAACATTTTGAAGTGATCATTGACATTTTTATGCAATTGCAGGGGTTCCGAATTTTTTTTAAGGCCCTTAGGCCTTGTTATCCACCATTTTGTGGGTGATATCCATAGGAGATTTTTTTTTTCTTCTCCAAGATGGTAGTTACCAGTTAGCTCATTGTGCCACTTCTCTGCCACCTGAGCCAGTCATGTGGTCCCTCGCCCATCTGCCATGATCATATGTTTGAAGGTGGGCCTCCCGAACCTAAAGGTATGCCTTGTCATTTGATAATTGAGTAGTGTAGTTTGCTTATCATAGACACTTCTGGGCATGGATTAATGGGGGAATTTGGCGAAAAGAATGGGTTAGGTCTGTGACCTTGTTCCCTAGATCGCTTTTGGATGTTAACCTTGCATTCTAGTCCCGTGGGATCCCTTTTACTGACCACTTGGCTTTAGGGATGGTATCTCATGGGAAATCTTGGTTTTTGTTGCGTGGTCCCGCTCTTCCGCTTATATTCCCCTCTTTCCACTCATTATTACCCCATTCATCATTTCTCCCACCTGGGTCCACATAAGGTGAGCTTGCCCCTTACCCTCGCCCACACCTTGGGTCAGGCCTGAAATGATGCCCCAGAGATTGATACAACTAAAAAGAAAGACAAAAGCATATTTGGCCACATTCAATAGGAAATGTACCACAAAACTAGGACAAACACATTTAGCATGTGGGCAAAAGCCCATACATGAGCTCTACCCCATCATTATGGCCATCACCCTGGTTTCTACAGGTCCTATGAGCCTCCTTTATCATATAGGAACCCATGATTGTCCCAATCCCCTGTGTGGGCAATGAACTACCCTACCTTAGAAGGGGGTATTCACTGCTATATCTTATGCATCATGCTTTTACCCCTTGAGCCCCCAGCAGTTAATCAAAGAAAATCATAAAAGACAAAAGGCATATAAAGAAGGGTGGAAAAATCAAGGCCGGGGCACCTCATGTATCATGATTGCTCCTTCCTATACGCTATAAACCCAAGTGTGGGCTTCCCTTTAATTAACTACCCTTGTATCCTAGCAAGTGGCCCAGGGCTGCCCCTTCTCATCCCCTACTTCATTCACCTATCTGTCACATGCCACCACCTTTTGATGGGTGTACCTTGAACATATTATCCCCTTTAGAAGTAGAAACCACCTAATACGATACTTGGTTAACCCCATTATGGATTCCCCACCTATGGTCCATGGTTGGTAAGCTCATTTACTTGATTTCCCTAATGACTTATTGTACTGGAAGGCTAGGGGATGCATTAGATCTTATGCAAGATTGCAGATGGTTTCCATCTCGGGTTTGGTCTCCCTATATGGGTCCTAATCCTCTAGAGGGCTACATTGGCACATGTAGGGTGTGTGTTGAGAGCCATGGGCCTCCACAACAGTAGACAACACTCCGTGGATCTCTGAGGATGATCAAAGATGCTCAAGATACTCCCATTGGACGAGGATGTTGCACCTGGTTCACCTTTGCCCAACCGACCTCAAAGATGTACCATGCACTTGGAAGTTGACCCGGGACTTGTAGGATGGTGTGGCATCCCCTACACCATCATCAGAGCCCTTGCAGACAATCTACAGGCATCCTCGACTCATTTGAAGACCCATGAGGTTATTATTGTTTCCCCACACCCATTGGGAGCACCACAGGTTTATTGTTTGGAGAAAAGGGGGCCAACCCCTTGTCCATCACTTTTGAGGGTCCTACTCTTCATTATGGCACCCATGACTTCATTAGGTCTGTTAGAGGGCCCTATGACATGCATAAATTATTATTTGACCTCTTGAGAGGCTTATTCTTTCATTTGTGAGCTAGTTTGGTGGGCTTGTCACCGAAGGTTAGATTATTAGAACATTATTTTATTATGTAGGCCAAGGAGGCTAATTCGAACTCCTCATTAGTGTATAAATACAAGTGAGATGAGTTCATTTGCTCATCATCACTTTGGATTGGATCTCTTCTTTCTCTTGAGAATTTCGCACTTCTTCTTGGAGCATGAATTGGAGCTTTATGGATGAATTTTGATGTGTGGATTTGGTTTATCTTGTCTTCGAGCTTCTTTATTGTCAAATTGTCGATGGTTGGATATAATCTATTACATGTAAGTACATGTTGTTAATACTATTCTTGTTTTACTTTGTCATATACATTGTACTGGGATATTTGCTTTTTTTAGGGCTAATTGCTGCATGCATTTACTGCTTAAATTGTGGAATTTTGTCTCTATATAGCATCTCTCAATGTATGGGCCATGTGATGTGAATGAAATCACCTAGGGGTAATTCTATTGATGAATTTATCTTCATAAGCCATCACCTTTTGCACATCGAAGTATAAAAGCTGCAAGATTGCTTCTCTTTGACCTAGAAGGCTAGCGAAGTAGTCTTGAGGCCTCCTTGACTAGGAACCAAAGGTCCTCACTCATATTTATCATAAACTCCATTCTCCCAAGACTAAGGCACTGATCTACCAAAAGGTGGTCACCTAAAATCAACTTCTTTTCACCTTTTCCTAGGTCTAGCCAAGTTGGGTCACCTAGGGCATCATTTTCCCGGCAAACTATCCCTCCAAAAAGTTCGATCTCCTAGCCTCTCCTGCGCTGGTGTCTCCTCAAGACCTCCTCCAAATTTGAGGCCATTCTGATGGTGGAGTTGTGAGAAAAGCCAAGCCCTAGCTCCGAGATCAAACTTTGCCCTAACATCCCCAAGGCTAGTGCCTCATAGGATCAATTTAACACCTTTGAGTGAATATTCTTTCTTTGATCCTTTCCCCCACCTTGTCTAGGTTTGGAACATCATTGGATGCTAAACTTTTACCTCCTCACCTAGGCTGGGTCCACCTGGCCCCGTGTCTCGTTCCTTCGAAAGAGTAATTCTTCAAGAACCATCCGAGATACCAATTTATAAGGATTTTAGGGTTTGGGAAAGTCCTTCACAGGTTATATCCCATAAACCTAACCCTCAAATCCTCCCTTCCTTCTCCAGAAGACATTGTACCTTGCTTAGAAAGCAAACAAGCTCCGTCCTTCAACCTCTTTTGGAAAGGGAATCATTTGGGTCACTCCACTTCCACTCACTGATTTATCCTTCATTAGTGACTCTATAATATACCGGGTCTCCTCCCATCGGTGAAAGTCCGTAAATAGTAGAGAGCCTTAGTTGAGGTGACAGTAGGCTAAGTTTCCATTGTTGCCCTTGACCTAGTATTTCCCCTTTAGGGATCCCTTTTAGGTCCCCTGCTAGTTTGGGAAATAATAGGCCTAGCTGTCCCTCCTTTGCCTTAGCCGTGACCCTTAGAGGTCTTTTTAGGACCTCGTCTTTCCCTTTCAGCTTAGCTGCTAGCCCTTTAGGGCTAGCCATGACCCTTAGACGCTTCATATCCCTCAGCTCCCCTTAATCCTTGGCCGCAGTCCCTAAAGGGACTTTCCCTTAGCCGCAGGCCCATTTAGGGCCTCCCCTTGCCTTGCGTCAGTCCTCTAGGGCTTGATGTCAGTCCTCTAGGGCTTGACATCAGCCCTAGGGGCTTTTTCTCCTTAGCCATGGACCTATTAGATCCCCTCCCCCTTATCACTGCCCTTGCTTGGTCCTTCTAGCCCTCCATTTGCCCTTTCTAGCCCTAGTGTTGGGGTCTCCTAGCCCTAGCCTATCCTCCTAGCCCTCATTCATCGATTTTTCAGTCATTTGTTGAGTTTGCATTGACATTTTATCTCTAACTATTTGTTTTGCAGCGATTTTGGGGCTAACATTGTATTTGCAGGTGGTCATCTTCATTGGAAATCAATCTAGCCGTCAACAAGGCCATTAGGCCTCTTGGTTTTCTCTCTAATCTTTCATTCTCATCACTGTTCTCATCT
The DNA here is from genome assembly GCA_031772625.1 of Pinus tabuliformis. NCBI lineage: Eukaryota > Viridiplantae > Streptophyta > Pinopsida > Pinales > Pinaceae > Pinus > Pinus tabuliformis. The sequence goes on along the minus strand of CM062820.1, from coordinate 1,584,280,151 downwards.
TGAATTCTGAAGCATTTTATGACAGCAATATATTCAGAGCCTAAACATACTTAAAATAAGCCTAAATTCACTCATTAATCACTTAAGGCAATAAAAATTAATTTTGTGACTAAATTGACTATACATAAGTGAGGTCTTTTGGACTGTGGGTGAAGTTTCAGATCTGATATGTTTGCTACAGCCATATAAAATTGCCTACATCAGTGGTAAAATAACACAATATTGGCATAATAATAAATTTGCAAGCATATTTCTTCATTGAAAAATTACCTGCATTGGTTGGGCTTGCATTTCATAGTATATCTTGTCATTTCTTCAAAGCTGTCATAAAACAGAGGTCTGATATATACTGCATAAGGTCTGATATAAATACAGTGGTATGAAAAAGTGTTAGCAGTCTTCTAATTTCACTTGGTATTCATTTCTTGCATCCTTATGCATCTTAAATAAGTGTTTTCTAAGTGAAATTGGGCATTTTCTTTATTGCTGCAACTATCATCTTCTTGGCTGTTCCTTTTTTGCATTTTGCATCCATTTGCATATTGCATTCATTGCATTCTTGCATTAACATAACATTGTTTGCATCCTCATTAATAAACATAAGTGCTCTAAAGGGATAATTTTGATGACTATTGTTCAATAAGATTGACATTGCTGATTAATGCTCTTTTCTCTCATTGGTAGCTAATTTAATAGTGACATTGCTTTTAAAGAATATCTCTACTTGTCATTGCTATCATTAGAAGTGGATAATTAGATAATTGGTCACATTGTTTCTTGTGCTCATAGCATTTCTGGTGGAAATATCCTTGTGCATCTTAAATAAGTGTTTTCTAATTGAAATTGGGCATTTTCTTTATTGCTGCAACTATCATCTTCTTGGCTGTTCCTTTTTTGCATTTTGCATCCATTTGCATATTGCATTCTTGCATTAACATAACATTGTTTGCATCCTCATTAATAAACATAAGTGCTCTAAAGGGATAATTGAGATGACAATTGTTCAATAAGATTGACATTTCTGATTAATGCTCTTTTCTCTCATTGGTAGCTAATTTCATAGTGACATTGGTTTTAAAGAATATCTCTACTTGTCATTGCTATCATTAGAAGTGGATAATTGGATAATTGGTCACATTGTTTCTTGTGTTCATAGCATTTCTGGTGGAAATATCTTTTGTGACAAGTGTAACTAATAATTGTGTATTGCAAGCGAATTTCCTATCTAAGTTTATATTCTTGCTAAATCAAGTCATTCTTAATAGCACTAAATTGATAATCACAATCATAAGAGTAACCTTGAGAATCTAAAGAATTGCTAATTGTGTTTAAGTTCTTCTCATTTGTATGTAGTTGGCACTTTGGTACTCTATTGTGATCTTAGCTACCATTGTCTAATTGTATTCTCTAAGCATTATTGGATGTTTATGGTTATTTCGTTAGCAATTGTCTCAATCTTGATAACATTTTGGCAGCTTCTATCTTGTTCCATTGAGCATATCCTCTTTTAGTGAAGATTGTCATTATACATTGATTTAAGTACTTTGTTATATCATTGTGATTTGTTTCTAAGTGCTTAAGACATTTAACAATCTCACTAAGGGTAATCTTTCATCTTGTATTTGCATCTTAGGATTAGAATTGCATTTAATTAACCTACCTCCGAGCATAAGATTGGTTGAAAGACTATTAGGACCACCTCTATCATCTAGCTTGCGAAGTCTAGATCCTCTTTAGTGGTTAACATGGTGATCTTGTAGTTGTTAGAGCCACAGTGTCTGTAGCACTCGAGTTATCGGGTGGTTAGACCTGAAGATAATTAAAGAAAACAAATAATATCAGGAAACAAAAACTTTGGCAGAAAAGGCTTTTAAGCCTGATTGTATATTCACAAAGAATGATGATACAATATATATACATCAAGCTATGTCTTGAGATAGTTAGTCTATCTTGGACATGCAATCTCTTGGTTGAGTGAATATCTCAACCACACACTAATCTAGGAGGCTAACTAGTTGGAGAGAATCTCTCAACCAACTAGACCTCAACAAACTCCCAAGTATTAGGAACAAACTCATTCTAGAATTGATGAGCACATCAAAGACAAGTAGGAATTATATTTTCCAAGTTTCATAATTTTATTATTTTGGACTTATTGATTGTGAGTATGAGGCTAACATTCCCCCCCTCAATCATAAGTCCAGAGTAAGAACCTGGTACCATCTCCAAGTCTTCATGCTGAAATTGTTGAGTTGAGCCTCAATGAAAAGTTGCCTGAAAAACGGCCAAAATTGGACACCAAAAACTCCAATATGAAGAGAGCGAACCAAGATAAGTGAATCAATTGCAAGTCTGATACATCTCTAAAAATGCTTGACAACTAAATCTAATGCCAAGCTATAATGAAAAATGATATATCTATCCTTTGCTAGGTCCAATGACCATCCAAGTGAACAAAAATGCCCACATTTTCTCTCAATCAACATCCCAATCGCTTGTCCACTGACAAATTTTGATTCCCCTTGGAAAATTGTGTTGTTGTCGAAACTTTCAGTCTGACAACCATCATCATCAATTCAATTTCAATTTCATCATCAATTCCCCCCTTTGTCAACTGAAAGGAGAGACCATAACCATCTGCATTTGTTTTGAACTCCCCCCCCAGATGTAGGAGAGTTTCACTATTGTACTCCCCCTTTCAGGTGCATGAGAGTACTATCTTTTCACTATTGGCTGCAATATTTGTCTTCATGTGAGATTGAATTCTGTGGTAAAACATATACAATCGTTTGACTGTAGATAACCACTCCCAAGGATCAATCCATGCATAATTAATCTTCAATCTGGTTGGTTGGTTTCGTTTGCAACATTTCTCTGATGAGTGATTCTTCTTGCCACAATGGTGACAAGGATGGAGATCAAAACAATGATCTTCCATATGACCAGTTCTTTGACAATGTTGACATTTTGGCTTTTCTTCAACTTTCTCATTGACTTCTGATGTTGCTTGATCAAGAAATCCTCCACTAATGAACTTGATTGGTTTTGAATAATCAGGAATATGCAAATTGTTGTCATCTTTTTCATATCCTAAACCACGTCGATTTTTGTTGCATTGGATTTCCTCCCACAGTTTGATGATTGGCTTGGAACAAGAAGGTTGAACTTGATCATGTACAACTTCTACACTTGAAGTTGTATCGTTGAGTGGCTTGGAATTATCTTCATCATTTGAAGTTGTGTTGTTGAATGGATTATGACTCTTCTGCTGTAGCTCATCACGTTGTAGCTGTGATTCAAGTTGGAGAAACTCAACGGTCTCATGTGCATAATGTAGATGCCTTTTAATATTAGCAAGAGTGGCTTTGCTGATTTTCACTGTGTCTTCAGCAGTGGATAGTATCAGATTGTTTAGAAACTCTAACAATTGAATACTTTGCTCCATTTGAACTCGCGTTTGAACTCACGCTCGCTTGATTTTAACACTTGCTTGATTTTCATGCTCGCTTGATCTTAGATTTGAATTTTGCTTCTTTCAATTTGACGCTTACTTGACAAGTTTAGGGTGTCGGCTACTACCAAAAATGCACCCAAGTTAATGAATTTTACAACAAATTCAAATGACCTTTTATGCCTTTTGAAGAACTCTACCCCCTATCAATTTGACTTAATGGCTAGCTTGGGTGTCGGCTTCAACCGAGAATGCACCGTTGTTGTTACAACATGAAAATGACAACTTCATCATTTCTTAGACTTTCAACTCATCTTCACTGCTGATTCTCTACTTGACTTGGACTCAAATTTAGACTTTTACATTTATTTTAAAAATTGTGGACTTCACTCAATTTGAAAAAATTAAACCATTCATAGCTTGGACTTGACTCAACTAACAAAAAGATTTTTCAAACTCCTCGAATTACAACCTTATCACTCCAAAAATTTACAAAAAAAAATATTACACTTTATCACTCCTAAATGTCTTCTTCTCATAAAATACACACCTTATGACTCCAAAAATTTACAAATTCCAATAATAATCACACCATGGACCGCCACTCATAGTCTTTTAGATATATATCCAAAACTCTCCATATGCCTTTGGAATGCTTTACTATTTCTCACAAAGTAAAAGCATTAAAAATTAATAAAATGACATTATTAAAGACCTTTTGCGATTCCCTAAAAGAAGCAATTCCCTTCTACAAAACCATTAGAAGCACACCCATTACTCTTTTTTTTTTTTACCTTTATGACATTTTAACATAAGAAAATAACACTTTTCCGATTTTCGAGGATATTTACTCTACTTGACATAATTAACCAACAAACTCAAGCTTTGAAATTGCCCTTTGGTGACATGTTCTCCAATTCTAAGTTTGAATTTTCAGCAGGAATGTTACTCTCAAAAAGTGAATTGTCGTTTCAAAACACACCTTCAAAAACTTGTTGGAGAGATCAATTACACATGGTAGCCATAGCTCTCAACACATGTTGGCTACATGGTGTTGTCTCCTCCACGCTAGCTGAGCACTGGTCCTTCCACAAGCAACTCTTCAACGTTGCTGCTTAACTCCGATTCTTCCACGGGCGGTTTCATGCAGTTTACAAGTCTGTCAAACAAGCTCCACGTTGGAATTTTTCAAAGGTGTTGTATGTTGGCTCCTCCACAGGCTTTAAGGTTATTCCAGGTCCAATGTTTCTTGTAGGTTCCACATGACAATTGCAATGATCCAGTGGTCCAACAATCCAATGGCTTATGTTGCTCCATCTCTTTCACACTTGCAAATAGGTTCCACACTGTTGGTCACTTCTACATTGCAGGTATTCCACGGTGGTCTCAAGATGGTCTTCAAGCTGCTGGCTCTTTCACTATGGTTACGCACTAGTGGTCGAATGCATGCCTTCCTCTTTGGTGCAAGCAAAAACCTGTCTGCGATTAAATATACACCCTGGAAAAAACTTCAGCTTCTGTGGCTATCTAATATTGCATCAGTGGATCTCCATATTTGTATTTGCATTCTCCAATATCCACACCAATAGATAGCGAACTAAATGGCTATAACTTCGATGGGCAACTCACCTCCTTGATCCCTCAAAGAACTTCATGACCGGAACTTGACCTGTTATGTTATGTTTGCAATCCACAAATGTTTTTGGACTTAATTATATAGACAAGTGGTCGAAATTTTTTATACTGTTGGCCTTGAACATGATGGCTTGTGCCATATATACAAGCATTGTTTCAACATAAAATGGTCAATTGCAAAACAATTGGCTTCTCCAGAAGCATCAACGCAGGGGTCTAAAGCTCATTAGAAACCGAGAGGAACCATCCTGGTCATCATCAAAACATTTTTTGTGATCGAATCCTCCCGTTACTACTCCTTTACACTCAATAGGGTTTTCTTTGGCACATTCACAGAGTTGTCATTACAATAGAGGTTTTCTCACATCGTTCCATATGCATAATATACACATTATTGAATAAAAACCAAACTAAATGGCATTCAACAGGCTTGTGACTTCATTCACGAGCCATGATTTCTCAAAAAGCGAATGGTCGCTCTGATCCACCTGCTTTGAGCTCACCAATCCCGTTGCGAATCTACTGTTTGAATTAGCACCTTCGATTCGTCATATACTTTCTCAGCAAATCAAAGTCAACACACACATTGCCGACTCACACAGCCAAGGATGTAAACGACATTCAAAAGGCAATGCCTCTCAACAAAATTACCAAACCTTTGCACACACTATTCTCTTTCAACACTTTGCTCCTCCACACAACTTCTCTTAATGCAACCCTTAAATTAACACAACTCTATGTCCAATGATTTCATACTCTTCCACGACTCTCCACAATGCACAATGCTCCACAAATAATGATGCACAAAAGACGTTTTCAAAACTTTACACAACCTTTGGGTCGACACTTTGACAATGACGCAGGTGTGGCCACTAATCTGACTTTACGCAGGTGGCTTCACACTGCTTCCTCATGTAACTGATCTGCAGCTTCCACGCTGAGATCCACGAGCCTCTTGTCTATTGGTTGTGTCCACGTGCAGGCTCCCCACCAATCTCCTGTACATGCTTGCATTGGAGTTATATCATCTACAACATACAACACTCAGAACCAATGCTTGATCTACGAATGCTAGGCTTCATACATTATTGAAAACCTTCCCATGGAAGACTACCATGGAAAGATTAGACCCCAAACTATGGCGGCTCTGATACCAATTGAAGATAATTAAAGAAAACAAATAATATTAGGACACAAAAACTTTGGCGGAAAAGACTTTTAAGCCTGATTGTATATTCACAAAGAATGATGATACAATATATATACATCAAGCTATGTCTCGAGATAGTTAGTCTATCTTGCACATGCAATCTCTTGGTTGAGTGAATATCTCAACCACACACTAATCTAGGAGGCTAACTAGTTGGAGAGAATCTTGACCAAATTAACCTCAACAAACTCCCAAGTATTAGGAACAAATTCATTCTAGAATTTATGAGCACATCAAAGACAAGTAGGAATTATATTTTCCAAGTTTCATAATTTTATTATTTTGGACTTATTGATTGTGAGTGTGAGGCTAACATGAACTCAAGCGGAGGGATCGTTAGTCAAGCCATAGCTTGATTTCCCTTGGTTTCTCTTCACAACCTACTCTAGAGACTAGCCTCAAAACAACTAAAGGAAATGATTCATCTAGTTAGGCATCTAACCTAAAATCAATCAAGATTCTGCATTTTACTTAGACTTTAGGTTTTGCATTTCATATAGGATAGTGAGGCATCCTAAAGCAACAAATGTTCATCTAATTACTTGCTAAATAATTCATATTAAGCAAGTATTTGACTCCTTTAAGGCACTGGTCCCTCAAGGTAATCTAATCCAATCACTGAACTTGCTAAATTAACCAAGTTGCTAGGCCATTGAACTGTGTCTCCCAGACTTGTCGGTCACCGATGGGTTTTCCATCTTCACATTTCATAGGGACTATCCCCCATAGGTTGTTGTAGGGAGACAACTAGAATGGAGAGATCAAAGATCATAGTGACAATCCCCGACCTGATTGTTGTCACGTCTTGCCTATACAATTTGAGTGACAATATTATGGTGTCGTTGTCGGGGACAAGTTTATCGTGTTCTGGACACTTTAACGACAGTCTTCTTCATCTTTCATCTTTCATCCAACAATGTCACACTTTCTAGTGCTTTGACATTCTTCTTCTTATTGATCATCTTCTCATTTGCACCATCACAAAATCTCTTGGTTTCTCTCCACAACCCACTCTAGAGACTAGCCTCAAAACAACTAAGGGAAATGATTCATCTAGTTAGGTATATAATCTAAAATAAATCAAGATTCTGCATTTCACTTAGACTTTAGGTGTTGCATCTCATTTAGGATAGTGAAGCATCCTAAGGCAGGAACTGTTCATCTGATTACTTGGTAAATAATTCATATTAAGCAAGCATTTGATTCCATTAAGGCACTGGTCTTTCAAGATAATCTAATCTAATCATTGAACTTTCTAAATTAACCAAGTTGCGAGGCTATTCAGTTGTGTCTCTCGGACCATGGTTTTGGGGGAGCGCCCCCCGCTTCGAATCGCTCCTGGAGCGTGCTCCCGAAATTCGCTCCCACAAAAAAAAAAATCGTTCCCTAGTTTTTTCTCAATTTTTTTTTACAAAGATGTTCCAAATGCAATTTTTTATCAAGTATACAAGAGTTTTTGAGTAGGGCAGCCTAATATTCAAGCCTATGGCCCTAGTATTGATATGCAATTCATGGCAATGTTAAATTCTTTCATTTTCATCCTTTTAATTAAATTTTTAACATTACCATGAAATGACATAGGATGTTTGAGAGTGGTTTCAACCTCATTGGATTTCATATGGAGAAAGTAGAATTTTAGATCTCGCTTAAAATCCAACAGACTTATTAGTTTTTCAGGGTTTCAAGATTTTTGGGATATCAAGAGCACTAAGCCCTCTATGTACCTTGATGTTACTGACATTGGTTGTTGAACTCCTCTATCATGACCGTACTAAAAATGTGCCCATCACTCAAACAAAATCTTGACTTGACATGCTACATTTTATTCTTTCTTATGTTAATTGCTTAGAGGGTGATTATAATGACAAAGATCCCAAGATAGGCAATGTTTTTGATCATATGTAGCTATTTGTTGTAACATGATTTTTTTTGGATGCTAGAGGCCATCTAGAGCCTATTTGTTGATGTATTTTTGGTTCAGAGATGGATTGCACTCGATGCTATTTTGGTTATGTTCACCCTTACATGCTATATAAATGAGAACTTGTGGACGTGGTTGATGAAGATTTAAACTTCTAGATGATTGATGTTATATGGTTTAAACTTTAATCCATGTTTTTATGCTTTTTATATCTAATTCATCATTCTACATGCTTTTGTTGACATATATGCATCAAAATATATAAAAATATATATTATAAAATTTGCTCCCGATTCGCTCCCGACCCAAGAGCTTTTGAAAATGTCGCTCCCTACTCCCGCTTCCACTCCCACTCCATGCTTCTGCTCCCGATCCCAAATAACCTTGTCCTGGACTTGTCGTTTGCCAATGGGTCTTTCCATCTTCACATTTCATAGGGACTACTTCCCATAGCATGTTGTAGGGAGACAACTAGAATGGAGAGGTCGGGGATCTGAGTGACAACCCTTGAACTGATTATTGTCACGTCTTGCCTGTACATTTTGAGCGACAACACATCCAAAAGATCTCCAATAGGCAAAAGAAACGATTGCGAGTTCTTCTCAAGAAGTCGAATTCCAAGTGTGATGACGATGAGAGACTCAAATGAGGTCTCTTTTATTTATACTTGTCTAATCAGGTCTAGTTTTAGCCTAAAGCCCCTCTTATTTGTCAAATGATGGGAAAAAACTAATTGTGCCCTCTTATTTGTCCAATGATGGGAAAAAACTAATTGTGGTTACAAGCCAACCAGATAGCCAATGTGAAATTATAAAGTTTAACCCACAAGAGGGCCGAAATACTAACGTCATCACTGCGTGGGCCTCTTGGAGGCATGCATTGAGCTCCCTTGGTGCCAAACAGAGTCAAGAGTGCTCCAAAAATCATCCTCTAGGGGCTGGCCCCTAGATATCCATGCAAATCATCGTGTGGGCCCTAGTTTTGTGTTTGGGGCACAAAGTGGGTCTCCTAGTGATCAAATACCTTGATTCTGCTCCAATGTTGAGGGCTTGACTATGGTGCTAGCCCTCCCATGTCTCAAGGGGTGAGATAAACCTCATCTAGGCCTTGGATCATGTTTAAAATAACGATGGAATGGATTCCTTGATTTGTGCCTTAATTCAAGGAATCAAAGTTGTGATCTTCTAAATCATGCATGAGTTCCAGTGATAAGGACAAGTTCAAGAAGTAGTTTGACTAGTGCGAGTTTGTCGAAGACTAAGTTAATTGTCTTTTAGCGTGAGTTAAATTGGGAACTGAGTGAGCAAGTGGAGTTAGCCTCCTAAATTTTAGGAGGATCCAAAAACTAAGTGTGTTGATTTTTGTTAACTAGAAAAGCTCCAGTTCAACTCCTAATTTAGAAAGCTCACTAACAATAGCCTAATCGAAAAGCTTATAAGGAGATTGAAGGCATAAAATTGATCATTATTCTTGAGCATGAGTTTGCGAGCAAGAGAGCTTGTGAGAGGAACGAGCAAGAGGATTTATCTTGTGTGAATCGTTGGAGGAGGATTTCCCTTGGGAAGTAGATCAATATTCTTGTAGAGTTGTTTCAAGCCTCGTTCAAGGTTGAGAGATAAATTGTATTCTCTATTGAAGCAGGGTTATTTGTAAGAGATCTGTAGCCTATTTTTCTTCAATAAAATTCTCAAGCAAGCAAGGGTTTTCCCTGTTGGGTTCCCTAGAAAATTTGTGTTGTTTTTGTGTGAATTTTGTGAAATTATTTATGTTCTATTTCGTTGCTATTTGGTAGAGAAATTCTATGTCTGTGTGAAAAGAAAAAATATTTTCAGATTGTTCATAACAACAGATCAAAATTTCGTGGAAATTCTACATGGTATCAGAGCTTTGAACAAGAATCTATCAGCACATAGTCTTCAAGTTTGCAAGATGACAACTCACACAGGTTTAGGATTGAGAGAGCAGGATAGACTGGATGGTTCCTCAAATTTTGGTGTTTGGAAGGCCCACATATTGTTTTTGTTGGACGAGTTTGGGCTGAAAGAATTTGTTGAGCAAGGTGTTGCAACACCTTCAGATCCAGACAAGTTGAGGCTCTTCCAAAGGCAGATGGCCAAGGCCAAGAGGATGATCTTGGATGGACTTTGGGATCATGTAGTCCCTCATGTTGCAGGTAAAAATACAACTAAGGAAATGTGGGATGCCTTAGTCCAGCTCTACCAGAATTCTTCCAAGAACTGGAAGATGGTTCTCAAAAAAAAGGTAAGGATAATCAAGACGCTGAAGGGTGAGAGTGTGACTGCCTATCTCACCAGAGTACAGGAAATTCGAGATGAGCTAGCAGCTGTTGGAGAAAAGCCCATTGACACTGAGCTAGTGCGTGTGGCTCTGAATGGGTTTACCAAAGATTGGCATACTTTTGTCCAAAGCATTACTGGACAAGATAAGTTGCCAGATTAGGAACGCCTATGGAGTGACTTCATCTAGGAGGTAAGACTTAGGCTAGTTGAGACTTCTAGCAACAATGGAAAGGGTTCCAAGGTTGAGAAGGAGGAGGAGAAGCTTACTCTTGCAGGTAAAGGCAAGAAAGTCAATGTGAAGAGTGAAAACAGTCAAAAGGGTGACAAGAAGAAGACAGATTTGAGTAAGATCAAATGCTTCCATTGCCATACTTTTGGACACTATGCTTCCAAGTGTCCTAACCAGAAGAAGAAGGGGTCGAATAAGGAGCATGTAGCTGCATCAATGAGGTAGATGAGTTTGCCTCTCAGTTTGAGAAGGACTTCTCATTGATAGCTTGCATGGCAAGCTTAATAGGGAGCAATACATGGCATATTGATTTAGGAGCCTCTTTCCCTATGACTGGAAATTGAGAGTATTTCAGCTAGCTGGATGAGAAGGACATATAAGTGAATATTGAGCTTGGAGATAATGGCAAGTATGCTACCAAGGGGGTTGGTACTCTCAGCTTTGAGAGGGAGTCAGGCAATACTCTACATCTCAAAGATGTTCTCTATGTTCCAGGACTAAAAAAGAACTTGATTTCAGTAGCTATCCTCGAGAATAAAGGATATGCTGTCACCTTCAACAGAGGTAAGGCTTACCTCTAGCACTTGGCTTGTGGATGTAAGAAGTAGATAGGTGTGAGGGTCAAAAATCTCTACAAGTTGCATGTAGAGACAGGTGCAACCTTGAGCAACAAGGAAGGATATGCAGATGTAGGTGAACTTTGGCACGGGTGCAAGGGACACTTGCATCATGGGGCGCTGAAGATTCATCAACAGATTTCCACGGGATTACCTGTAGGGGGCCTTGGCAAGTATGCAAAATCTTCCTTCCATGATCAGGATAACAAAGCCAAAGGTATTTTGGAGTTGGTGCATTCAGATATGTGCGGGCCCTTCTCTTCTCCATCATTGATGAGGCACAAGTATTATGTTACTTTCATTGATGATTTTTCTTAGAAAACTTGGATTATTTTATGAAAAAGAAAGATGAGGTCTTAGACAAGTTCATGGAGTTTAAGGCCTTGGTAGAGAAGCAGACTAGGAAGAAAATCAAGGCAGTGAGAAGTGACAATGGTGGAGAATATATCTCCAATGACTTCAAGGAGTTTTGTGCAAAAGAAGGTATTAGGAGAGAGTTGATAGCACCTCATAACCCTCAGCATAATGGGGTGGCTGAGAGGAAGAACAAGAGCATTGTTGGAGCAGTTAGAGCTATGTTGCATGACCAGGATCTGCCTAGATTCTTGTGGGCAGAAGCATGCAACACTGCAATATTTCTGCAAAATAGGAGTCCACATAGGGTGCTTGGACGAGTCACACTAGAGGAGGCTTTCACAGGCAAGAAGCCTGATGTTTCACACTTCCGGATCTTTGGCACAAAGGTCTACTATCATGTGTCCAAAGATAACAGGAAGAAGTTGGATGCCACAATAGAGAAGGGTATCTTTGTGGGGTATAGTGAGACATCTCAAGCATACAGGGTGTATCTTCCAGGACTCAGGAAAATAGTTCTGAGGCGAGATGTGAGATTCTAGGAGGATCGGGCTCTAAGAGTTTCCTTAGAGCATGAGCAGATTGCAGTACTTGAAGAGGAGCTACTCGCTCCCAAACAGGAGGCACATTGAGCACCTTAGAGTCAGCCATAGCCACAGTCCAGTGGCAAGAGGGTAGCACAACAGGATTTGTAGTAGGATGAGGAGGACAAGCTAAGCCAAGAACAAATAGATCAGCTAGAGTCACCCACCACAGGGAGGAAGAAGGCCAAGTGGGCCAAGAGGTTGATCCAGGAGGCTCAAGAGCAGGTCGAGGCTCCTAGCACCATGTTTAGGCAGAGTAAACAACCACATAGGTACACATGATATATGGCATTGATGAGAGTGTTGGTGGACACTGAGTCTTCTTCTTATGAGGAGGCAACTTCTGAGCATGTTTGGCAGCATGCCATGGTGGAGTATTCTTCTATCATGAAGAATGATGTCTGGGAGGTTGTTCCGCGACCTTAGGGGAAATCAATAGTTGGATCCATATGGGTGTACAAGTTGAAGCATGGAGCAGATGAGAGTGTGGAGAAGTTCAAGGCTAGGTTTGTGGCCAAGGGTTTCTCACAGATTGAGGGCATAGACTATGATGAGACTTTTGACCCAATAGCACGGTATTCATCCATCAAGATTATTCTGGAACTTGCAGCACAAATGACGCACATGAATGGATTCATGGGATTCCCACTGTCCCTATCTACTATCTAGTGAAACCACAACCAAGGGAACGAGCTTGGCAAAATCAACGAGGATGACTCTGATACCAATTGATATGAAAATGGGGGTTGATCGTCCTCTGACGCTTTGCAAGCTTTGAAACTTTACGTCTTTAGTTCATAACTTATTCAAATATGAATAATTAAATTTGAATGAATTTAAAGATGAAACAAAAAAAATTCAAAAACTCAAAAATAACATAAAGGAACAGACACAACCAGTTGTTAACGAAGTTTACCCCTCCGGGGCTACGATTGCGCCAAAAACAAGGAGGACTATGTAGCAAAGGTCCTCGTACTCAAATTCGAGATCGAAAAGAAATAATATGACTGCTTCAAAACATAAGTGTTGTGGTTGTCTTCCTCCAAATCATATTGACAAAACAACTGCTCCAATGAAAAAAATGATTTTTCCCTTGCGTCTGGAATGCCTTGAAACCTATATCTAGGCTTTTGAAATGCTAAAAAAGGCTTCCGTATGACCTCAAAAAGTCAAAAACAAACTTTGCTTAAAACATAGCTGAGTTTGACTGTGCAAACCTTGCAACATAACCTGCTATGGCTCTTTGGTTGAGCACTCTGCTTATAAAGACCCCGGTTGGGGTTCGATCCACATTTAACATTATTTTGTTGCCGGTTGTTATGATAAAAACAAGATTTGGTGGCAAGGTCAACAGACCCGCCACCCACCAATCAACAAAATACAATGTATATTGTTTAAAATTCATGGCTCATAGGCCTCTCTCCATATTGTGGCACATAACAATAGCCACAAACTTTATCGAATGGCATTGACAACTCGTGCATCAACCTTATCCTTATCTAAGGCACTTGCGAAGTTCGATGGATCTCATTGGCAAAGCTGATAACTATGGCGAAGCCGCCAACCATGGCAGACTCCACTATTTTTATAAACCTTACCACAACTGTTCAACATAAAAAAATGTGGCGAGGAATGGATATCAAGCATTGCATCGATAACGCAATGGTAGTAGTCGGGATTATGTGCTGAGAGGTTGTTGATTCAATTCCCACGGAGGTCATTTCGCTAACCAACTTTTTGCCCTTGCTGGATAAGCCTTATCTCCTCTGAGGATTTGGTCGCATGGGCACCGATAACCAAGGGCCGCGGCTAACTGCCCACACCCTCTACCTGGCTCCTTTCCCTGTGTGCACCAATGGTCATGTGAAGGGCCATACGCCCTGGGCCGCCCCCCGTTTTATTTCTTCGCCATGGTTTTGGGTTCTAGGCATATGGCGGCCCCATAGGGCTTGAGGTTGGGTCGCATGAGCTGGCCCCGATCCCTTTCGTGTTCCCGGTCTTCATTGTTGGCATGTGTCTGTGTATAAGGGCTGTGAGCCGGTGCCCCTCCTCTGCTACCCGCTCGGTTCTTGGGCCACGTTAAACTTTGGGCTGTGGCTACCGTGACCACGGGGCTAGGCAAGGCCCTAGCCCTCGCCCCCCTGCTCGCGGTCCTGTGGCGTAGGGGTGTCCAGGGGCTAGGGCTTAGCCCAAACGCCCACCAAACTATGCGTCCGACTGTCATTTAAATAAAATCTGTGTACGTTGCTTAACAAGTAATACAACGATGGTGCAATGGTGTTGGCTCTTGGTTGTTTGGTGGGAGCTCACGAGTTCGACTCCCTGGGGTTGTTGTTCGGCCATCAAACCAATTTTAATATGCCATGAGGAGGCCATATGGCAGCCATTCATTGGCCCACGTGGCACTCCATTATTTGTCAAATTCAAATATCAACCAACCAATCATAAACCACAAAAATTCGACCAACCAGAATGAGACACTTGGCGAAACCTGAATGTGCCATGCGTCAGTCGGAACCATGAGCTTCGCTGCTGACTAGCAGAACCATGAATTGACTGTTGACTGCAAACTTTGACTTTTGACTGCTTTTTTGGAGTTTGTCCTAGAAACTTTGACGCTCATAACTTATCCATACGATGTCCTTTTCGCCCATTCAAATTGCGTTGAATTCAGAACGACGAGATCCACGTAATGAGCCTGGGTTCAACTGTATTTTAGAACTTTTATTTTTAAGCATATCGGGATCTGCTGCTATTCCTGACCATCCTGGTCTCAAACATTACATAACCAATATGACTAGACTAAATCAAGATCCACCTGGATCATACCTCCCTACTAAAAGACTTTTGGTCCACCAAAAGTTTATTACAATAATGAATTTATTACATCAATCATCAGTACATAAACAGTCTAGACCCTATTACAGACTCAACTAGACTTACTGATGTGATGACAAATCATAGACACACAATTGACAATTAAACATAAGGCATGAAATCTGCCCAGTTCCAAGTAAGCAATTTTTTTGGAGACTTACATTCTTCCTTGCCAGTTTCCTTTGCTTCCCCTCGTCTTGATTGTGCTGCTGTCAATTCACATGGTAACATTGGACATGTGATCTTTGAATGTCCTTTCAACTTACATTGTGAACAAACTCTCTCTCCCGTTCTTTGGGCAGATTCTAACCGGTTTGGGAGATATTAAAATAATTAATATTTTTAATGGAGTTCCTAAGTCTAGACTTATGAAAAATAAAATATTAATGGGTATTAATATAAAACTGGATTAGAAGGTTCCAAAAGTCATGGATCAAGCAAAATCTAATCTTTTAGCCGTTGATTAAAGATTTAATCTTGGCCGTTGAAGACTCAACAGAAAAAGTATAAGAGGAGGCTTGAGGGTCAGTTGGAGATACACCATAGTGATCAATCATTCAATTTACTAGAGCGGGGTTTGCTAAGTAAAGTTGAATCAATGATCAGTAGCGAGGGGCAGTGAGTACTGGACAGAGAGGCAGAGATAGTGTTGAGAGACTAGCACAGAGGCAAACGCAGAAGCTAAAGCAGGCCACGCAGAGCCCAACAGAGCCAACGCAGATGCCAGAGGTCCTACGTCATCCACGCAGAGGGCAATAGGAGTGACGCAGAGGGTCCTAGAGGCTACGTAGTGCCTCAGAGGGCTAACACAGAGGCTAAAAGGGCTAGTGTAGTTCTTCAGAGTCGCTGGAGAGGGTTTCGTGGGACAACTTTTATGAATACCTGTTTCTGAATAGAGAGGTATTATTGTCGGGTGAGCCAATTTGGCATCCAGTGGTACTCAAGGAAATACTGCATAATAATAAACCCTCAGAATTGCTACACTGATTTTCCCGCATTGGGTTTTTCCGAGGACGAGTTGTCCAAAAATAACGGTGTCATTTGTGTGTTTGTTTTCTTTCAGTTGTTGATTTGTAGATTTTGAGACTGTATTGTGTTTATTTCGTTATTTATATGTGTTAAATAACTTGTTCGAAATTAACAAGTAGAAGAAATAAACCAGAAGAATACAGATTAAATTTCTAACGAGAAATTTCAATAGGCACTAGATGGGAAACCCTGATTTTGGTTTCGTGGTCCCACTTTTTAACACCATTTATATCACACCCCTTTGGTCATTATAACCCCATTCACCATATTTCTCATCTGGGTCCACATTTGTCCATTGGCTTGACGAGGAGTTAGCCTCTCCCTCCCCTTGTCCACACTTTGGTCAGGCTTGGAACGATGCCCCAGAGGTTGATGCAGCGAAAAGGAAAAGAAAGAGCATAATTTGGTCTCTCTCAACAGGGAAAGTGCCATAAAATGCAAAATATGGTTGGGACATACACATTTAGCACGTGGACGAAAGCCAAACATGAGCTCTACCCCTTTCATTATGGCCATCACCCTGGTTCCTAGGGTCCCTCAATTGATCCCTTTCATAATCAAGGAACCCATGATTGTCCCAACCCCTAGTGGGCGATTAATTTCCCCATCTTAAAGGGGGTATCCACTGCTATATCTTACACATCATGATCTCATCCCCTTGAGCCCTGAGCAATTATGAAAGAAAAATCAATAAAAGGCAAAAGGCATATGAAGAAGGCTTATCCTTTGTCTTGGAGCTTCGATATTTTTGCACATTGATGATTGGAGGATTTTCACCATACTTGTAAGTGTCATTTTTGATGTTTTACCTTACATATATTATCCCTTGTGTAATGTATGAATGTTTTCGCTCATGAGGCTGGTGTAGGTGTTGTTTAAGAAATGCAAATTTGGCAAAACTTGTCTTTCTGAGGGTTGCTTTCATATGTTTCATGCTCAAGTATGATGAATAAATGTCGTAGAGGCATATGATTGTCATTATTACCTTGATAAGTCAAACGCAACACCAACGAAGTATAAACTTTTCTAGTGATCTAGTTGCTCCTTCTAGGCCATGCGAATTTGCTAAGAGATTCCTTGATTGGGTATAAGCATCTCTAAACATTGAATTCATTAGACTCCATTCTCCCAAATTGGCTAGGCACTAGCCTAGTCCTAAGGTGATCACAAAAGAATATCCTTCTCACCTCCCTTCCTCTTTTCTAAGCCCTAACTTAGTAGGTCTCCTATGGCATCATCTAAAATCATTTCTAGCTATTGAAAATCCTCGAAAATTGGTCAACTACAGCATTGGGCAATTCTTGAGAGGTCCTCCAAATTTGAGGTCGATCCCACGGTGGAATCTCAAGATACTCAAAGCCCTAGGTTGAAGACCATTCTCCTCCCTAGGTCCCCTTTGGTTAGTGGCTTCATTAGGATCATTGCACTCAAATTTCAAGTCAAACCTTACTTTGATCCTTTTCTTCCCCCTTACTTGGTTAAGTCCACCTATTGGAAGCCCTGTCGCTCACCCTTGACCTTGTTTGGTCCACTTCGGCTTCTTTGTGGCCCCACGACCTTGCAACTCCAACTTCACAAGGATTGCATAGAAACTCTTTCTCGTTTAGGATCCTTAGGTCTAGGGCACTTCTTATCAAGAAATACCCCTCAACTCTAGATCTAGGTATTCCTCTCAACCCTTCTAAGAGAGCCATCCATCTTGCTTCTATGGCAATTAAGTCCATTATCTGAGCCTCTCTTGTGAATAGGCTTTAGGAATCACTCTTCATCCTATCATTGATACACCTACCTTTGTGATTCCTCTTATACTGGGTCTCCTACCATCGGTGAAATTCTGTAAAGAGCAGGGAGTTTTCGCTGAGGTGATAGTGCGTTATCGCTGCATTGTTGTCACTTGACTTAGTAGTTGCTCTATAGGATCCCCTTCTAGGACCCCTGCTAGTTTGAGCGGTAACAAGCTCCACAGACAAGAAGAGTACATTAGGTGGCATTTTCAACATTGGGTCAGTTGCAATTTCTTGGTACAACACAAAGCAGTGATCAATTGCATTCAGTTTAGTAGAGGCCAAGTACATGGCTTCTAGTCAAGCAGCTTGCGAGGCTATTTGGATGAGGAAGTTACTTGTGGGACTTTTTAGACAGAGGATGGAGCCTACCATGATATATTGTGTTAATCAGAGTTGCATTAAACTCTCTGATGCAAAGCAGAGAAGGGACAACGCAGAGGGACAGTGCAGAGGCTGACGCTGGGACTGCGCAGTCCTCATGCAGAAGCTGGGACTGCGCAGTACTCATGCAGAAGCTGACGCAGTGAGATGCAGAGGGGGCAACTGGTCCCTCTTGGATTAGAATCTCATCGGGAAGTGTGAGAGAACTGTTAGTAAATTTCTCATAGATATTCCTCTTTTATTCTGCTGGTTGTATCTTGTACATGAGATTGTTGCTGAAGATTAATAAAGAAACCCTTATCTGCTGCACTGATTTTCCCGCATTGGGTTTTCTGGGGACAATTGTCCAAAAATAATTGTGTTATTGTGATTAAACTTGTGCTAGTATTTTTCCTTGCATTTACTTTCCGTAGTATTTTAATTGTGAAGGTTGCAGTAGAATTTAT
This sequence comes from Pinus tabuliformis, assembly GCA_031772625.1. Lineage (NCBI taxonomy): Eukaryota > Viridiplantae > Streptophyta > Pinopsida > Pinales > Pinaceae > Pinus > Pinus tabuliformis. The sequence continues at coordinate 1,584,261,330 of CM062820.1, read as the reverse complement.
TTCGATATTTGCCATAGAAACACTGTGAATAACTTATTTATGATTAATAAGTTGAAGAAATAATAACAGTCAATGCAGTTGGGTTTCTATCTAGAAATTTTCACAAGGAGAAGGTATAGATCCCTTCCTTACCAAGATTCAGGAGGTCCGAGACTAGCGGTTAGCTGTTGGGGCAACGCCTCAACTCACGAAGCTAGTGCGATTGGCACTCAACAATGTCTCAGAGGAGTGGGAGGTCTTTGTCCAAAGCATATTGGGCAGAGATAGGCTACAACAGTGGGACAAGATGTGGGCCGATTTGTAGTAGGAGGAGTTGAGACGAGCTCTATTAAAGAGCTCCATCAGTGGCAACAGCAGTAGCAAATCAAAGATGGTGAAGGAGTAGGAGAATGTGGCCCTCACATCAAAGGGGGGGCAGAGGAAGAAGAAGGACCTGTCAAAGGTCAAGTGCTTTAGATGTGGTGATCTTGGTCACTAGAGTACCCAATGTCCTCTTAGGAAGAAGGATAAGGAGGAGAAGCAAGACCAGCTGGCTTCCTCAGCAAAGATCGATAGGTTGTCCTCCAAGTTGGAGGAAGACTTCGCAATGTTTGCAGATATACCTCTAGAAGTGAGGTGGGGAGATTTGGTGTTGTAGCCCCAGAGAGCTACAGAGATTGGGCAGGGTCCTTGAGGAGTCCACCTCATGGATCAATACCTTGCTATAGGGGCCCATAGTATTTGGTAGCAGGATGGATCAGTTGTAGTTGGTGTAGTTAATACCAGAGTGATAGTTGCAGAGACTAGTAGTAGTCAGAAGCTGGGGAGCGTAATGTAGTGTTGACAACAGAGCAGGTGGCTCAGTGCAGAGTTAGCAACAACGCAGATCCTTCAGTGACAGTGCAGAGGCTAGTAGCAGTCACAAACTCAAGAGACAGATGCATCATACTGAACATAGTTGATTCAATATTTTGGATGCTTTTCAAATGCAAATGTTGCAGTTGTAGCAACAATAGATGAGAGGAAGTTGCAATGCAGATGCAGTGTTGGCAGCAGTATGGAAACGTCAGCAGCAGAACAGATGCAATGTATATCAGAGTTGCGCAGTGGTTGGTGGGCAGTATGGCCAGACATCAGCGACGTGACAGGAGATGATATAGAGACAAAGTGTTGTGGGAGGGTGTGCAACACTAGAACACATTCCTCGCTAAGAGGGAGTGCTAGTTTTTTGTAGCATTGGATGTGATCTAGACACAAAATTTGGTGGAGAGGCTAGAATACATGAGATCTCCAAAACCCATAAATTGTTTTTGGGAATTCACCTAAAAGTGTCTCAATTAGATTATTAACTGATTTTTAAAATATTTCCTAAGTCTAAAATTAGGGAATATGGTTAATTAATCAATATTAATTGAGATAAAGCGTGAGTAGTCTAGAAACTCACACAGATCGATCCAGAAATGATCCTAGCCATTGATTATGTTTTAATCTTGGTCGTTGGTGCTCCAATAGTGGATTATAAAAGGAGGTCGATGTGGTGATGGAGAAGACACTTGAGCAGTTCAATTTCTTGGCAGATTGATTTTCAGAGTAGCAACAGTGAGTTGCCAGAGAGAGTCAGAAATTGAAGTAGTGAGTGAGGGGCAGGGAGAGTGATCCGAAGAGGCAAAAACAAGACGGCTGAGTTATCTTAGTGAGGCAGCGCAGAGCTTTACGCAATAGCTTCGGAGAGGGTGGTTCGATTTGTTGGAGAGAAAATCATTCTTAGATCCAGAGGTCGGGCAGAGGTTCCAGAGGGCCAGAGAGATGAATTTCTCACCAGTAGAAGGCAGAATGACTTCATCAGGACTAGTCAGAGGCTAGACATCATAGTGACTACGCAGTCCAGTGCAGAGGGTGATGCAGAAGCTTCAGGAGGCCGAGTTTTCTGTAGGCAAGTTGCGCTGGGATTGCTTGTGGAGGAAGGGTAAATTCCTTCAATAATTTTGCCCAGATTTTCTTATTGTGGATTGCTAGTTCAGGCATCCAGATTGTACTAAGATTTTCACTGCTGCGTAGGTTTTCCCAAGTTGGATTTTTCAGGGGACATTTGTCCAAAAATAATTATCTCATATTTTATGTGTGTGTGCTAGTATTTCTCACTTTCTAGTGCATTATTTTTCCGCAGTATTTTATTTGTGAAGGTTGCAATGTGTTTATTTCGATATTTGTCGTAGCAGATAAATTGTTAAATTAATTAACAATTAGGAGAAATAATACCAGTTGCTGCAATAGGATTCCATATTGGAATTTTTACATTCCCATCCCCTAAGGGGATAGACAGGTCTAAGGTACATCCTTCAATTGATAGCGGTCACGTGAATAATGATGAGATGAATGGGGACACGAGGGTCTCAAAGCCAAACCTTATGGGTTCAAAGATGGTAATGAAGAAGGATGTCCACATATTTGGGTGTATGGATGTAGGAGGGAGTAATCATGGATACATGAGTTACCTCGACCTTTGTTTTTCCACCCTTCATTATTTTCCTTTAGCATTTTATGGTTTGTCTTTGTATTACTGCTCGCGGCTCTAGGAAATAAGAGCATGTTGTGAGAGATATCGAACAACTATTACCCCTTTAAGGTGGGGTAGTTCATCGCCCACCAGAGGTTGGGAGGTGCATGGGTTCCTTAATGATGTGTAGGGCACTCAAGGGCCTTAGGAACTAGAGTGATGGCCATGATGAAGGAGTAGAGCTCATGTTTGACTTTTGCCCATGTACTAATATTAAATGTCTCGGCCATCTTTTGAACTTTACGATATTCTTTTCTTTTGTTTCTTGCTTGTGGCCATGATATGCTTTTAAAGTTCTTTTAGCAACATCAACCTCCAGGGCAACAACTCTGAGGCCGGCCTAGACATGTGGATAAGGGGAGGGGGCGTATTAGTGCCTTGTGGACCCAAAGCGGGAAGATGATGAAATAGGGCTTGTAATGGGCAGAGGGGAGTGAAAAATGTGAAATGGGTAAACAAGACCGCGCTACCAAAATTGGGGTTTCCCAAGTAGTTCCCTTCCTGAGGCCATAGGTCAATAGGGGAGATCCCATGGGACTAGGATTGAGGATAAACCTCCCATTTAAGATGAGGGAACAAAACTATAGTCAAAACCAACAAAACTATAGTCAAAACCATTCCTTCTTCCAAGTTACCCAATAATACATGCCCAAGATGCCCAAGGAAAACAAGCATAAGCACCTGTTTGCACAATGAAAAACATAGCTTTAGGATCGGATTGCCCACCTTCAAACAGATGCTCTCAACAGATGGGCGAGGGGACATATGAATGATGCAGGGAGTGAAGATCAAATGGCACAATCAATCGGCTACACAAGTGGCTGTTAGGGGCTGCTGGCTGTCGACTGAAGAGATTTCAAGGAGAAAAATTCTCCTATTGGGGTCACCCACTTTTGGTGGGTAACATCTGGCTCTAACTGGGACATGAGCTCTCTGTAGAGTGCACGATCAATGTACTCAAACGGAGAGGTCATAAGAACAACAATCCTCTGGTACTGTAGACCTGTATGTTGCACATCAAAAACAATGTTGGAAGCATGTACCCTGGGTGTACTTTTATCACCCATGTTTTCATCAAATAATAAAACCATATAGAAAAATAAATCTATTCTATGATGCAAATCTAATCTAAATGCATCTATTCTAGCATGAGAACATGATATGATTATAGTAGCTATGCAAAATCAATATGCAATGCATGCTACTCTACCATGCACACTACATTATGCATGTGCTAAGTATAGTCATATAGTTGATGTAACCAACATATCATTAGGTCAAGATTATATTTCCTACCCCTATTATCAATAATGATATACATTTGAAAGAACTAATGATAATCATGACACTCATATGTTAGGTAACAAGGGTGGGAGGTGGGAAAATAATGCAACTATGAATCATATAAAGGGGCCATGGAAAAATGCGAAGAACATGAATCTGGCTGGACCCATTGGATCATTCCCTCAATCCCAAATATGGAGAAATCAATGACCAAGCTCAAGTGCTCCTTCTCAAAGGTCTCTTTAGTGATGTTGATCTGATAATCACCCTATGAGTGCCATCAGTTAAAGATTTATTAAAACAAAAAGGTATTACAGACTCAAGTGCTGGTGTGTGTTCTATGCTATTTAAGCAACAGATCGATCAGATTGCCAATACACAGACATTTAAATGGAAAGGCAGTAGAGAAATACAGTAAGCAACACAAAGACACAAACAGTTTTAATAAGGAGTTCACCCTATTTTCCAGGGCTACGTCTCCGGTCCAGCTTCAGTGGTGGCCTTGTTTTATTGTGTCTTTCAGCAGAGAAATTACAATACAGGGACTCAATATGAGTTCTCCTGAAGCAGGTTTTGCTTGGCAGGTTGGTTCTTGGATAACCCAAGCCACTCAAAGTACACAGACTCTTGTTCTTCCTACCAGCTCTGTGACCCTTGGTCTACAGTGGAAAGAGCCAACTGTGACGCTCAGTCCGGACAGATTCCTTTATGGGAAGGCTTGAATCTTTAAGCTCTCTGGTGCTCAATGCTGCCCGTGGTCAGCTCGGCCCTCTGTCTCCTCTGCTCAGCTTTACTGTTCTCTGTGTTTAGTCCTCCTCTCATGGTTCACTGTTCACTGTCTCTCTTAGTCGCTTGGACTCTTCTCTGTTCTCCCTCTCCTTTCAACTGTCTCTGTTCATGGCTTTAGCCAATCGATCCTCATGCCTGTTCGGTTCCTCTCTCGCCTGCGTCGATTCTCCTTCTGCCTGCGTGCTGGGAGTTCCCTGTTCGGCGTCATCATGAATGCTCGGGAAGTAGCCACGTGTCCCCATTGGAACAACGCCAGCCTGCTCGTCGCTTCATTTCTTCCGTTACGTCATGTATGCGTTCTTTCTCCACCGTGGCAGTCAAGCGGATTCCAAATCCCTTTAGAATGCGGCTTAATTTCCCGTCGATTCTGCTTCTTTCCATTGGGCGCAATCTCAGCCGTCCGATCCGGGCTCCTCCAGATCCAACGTCATACGCACGTCGAGCGCGGTTGACTTGCTCAACCGATAACGCGTGATCACGGCAGTTTTTCTCTCACCTCCGCTGCCACGCGTCGATCGCTGAGTGTGATTGCTTTGCTTCCTCCAAAACCTCTTACCGTTCAAGGGTGCCCCGATCGATACCGCTGGTTTTCCAGAGCGCAGGTCTCGCCTTTGTCCTTTAGCGCTTTTTCTTTCTCCGCCCGCGGTTCTCCGGCTCCCAACGTGACCAAGGGCTTAAGGCCCCTCCATTTCGGCCCTGTTTGCCTAGCGATGCGCGTCGAAAATCAGCTCCTTTTCCCGTTCTGGGGCTCCCAAGGGCTACATCGACCTCCTGCGCAGTCTCCATGGGCCTCGGTCAGCGTGCTTTGACCGAGGTCCTTGTCGTTCCACGCCGGCTGCCATGGCCACTGGTTCAAGGTGTTTTTGATTGCTGTTTTGGATTTCATTAGAGATTTGTTCGACCTGATTTAGTCATGGTTCTTTGACAGCCGTTTATGGATCCAATTCGGATCACAGCCTCCCTACTGAAAAGCTTTTGGACCACCAAAAGTTGGTTTTCTTCAAGCATCGACTAAGTGAGGAAACTGCTATCTCACTTGTCCAATCTCAATCTACTTCGCACTGCTTGGCTTTGAACCCTTAAGCCCAATCCTGAGTTATTCCACTTGTCCACTGCGCATCGTCCTTACCTTCCTGTCCAACATTGTATCTTCTTGCAACTCATTAAGATATTCAGGTAGCAGGTCGTCAACAAAAGGTAATTGACTCTGCTCTTCAGGGTCCTCAATCATTGAAGGTTCAAACAACCTCAAACAATCTGCATTTACGACTGAGTAGATGTGCATGGAAGCTGGTAGCTCAAGGCAAAAAGCATTTTCACTAATCTTCTCAAGTATCCTGAAGGGTCCATACCTGATAGTTTTAGCTTTTTACCTTCACTTTGCATCCTGTCCTTGCTGATATACAGCCAGACTTGGTCTCCAACTTGAAAACTATGCTCCATCCGATGCTTATCATACCTAGCCTTGTACTTGGCCTGACTCTTTTCCAGCTGTTCCTGTACTGCCTGATGGATCTACTGGATCTGTTCAATGAACCTAGTTGCCTTATCCACATCACTGTGTCTATCAACAATGGTATCTTTACCAAAGACAAAATCCAAAGGATACCTTGGTATGAAACCAAAACAGGTCTCAAAATGAGATCTCTGTGTAGAAGAGTGTTTGGCTCTATTGTAAGCATGCTGCACATAGCACAAGTGCTCATCCCAAAGCTTAGGATGTTTGCTGCAATATCTTCTCAGTAACTGGATCACCATCCTGTTAACTACTTCTGTCTGGCCATCTGTTTGTGGGTGAAAAGCTGTGCTTTTCTTTAGCTTGGTGTCCATTAGTTCCCACAGACTGGACCAAAACTTCCCCACAAATTGGGTGTCTCGATCAGATACAATAAAAGTGGGTAATCCAAAATGAACCCATACATGTTCAAAGAATAATTTTGCAGTTTCTTCAACTGTGATCTGTTTACTACAGGGTATCAAGATACACATTTTGCTGAACCTATCCACAACAACATATAGATAATCATGACCTTTCCTAGATTTAGGCAGTCCTCCAACAAAATCCATGGAAATGCTTTCCCAAGGGTGAGAAGGAACTGGTAATGGAGTGTATAAGCCTAGTTTCCTGTTGCTGGGCTTGCTTTTAGCACACATAGCACATCCCTTTACATATCTAGAAACTGTTTCATTCATTTTCGGCCAATAGCAGAACCTTGGCAGCTGTGCAACTGTTTTACTTACTCCAAAGTGACCTGATATCAGAGAAGTATGTGATTCCCTAATTATCTTTGCTCTCTCAGTTTGTGGAATGCAGAGTTTCCCACAATGATATAAGAGTTGGTCCTTCACATGATAGTCAAATTCTTCTACTCTTTTGCCTTGACTCAAAGTTGCATATACATCTTTAAAGTCCATATCCTGAGCGTACTGTTCTATGTAGCTTTCATGTAGCACAAAATTATGCTTAAGTATGGTAGATGCATTTATAATGGATCTAGATAACATATCTGCAACCTTGTTATGTATGCCCTTTTTATATCTGATGACTAAATGAAACTGTTGTAGAAAACCCATCCATCTATAATGTCTTGAATGTTGCAACTTAGTTTGGGAGTGTAGATATTGAAGTGGCTGATGATCAGTATGTATTACTGTTTCCTTGCCCATTAAGTAATGTTTCCACTTTTTCACACTCTGAACTAATGCATACAATTTTGTATCATAGGTAGGAAAGTTAACTACTGCAGGATTAAAAGTCCCAGAATGATAACATATGGGTTTACCGTGCTGTATCAACACTGCTCCCATGGCATAGTCACTGGCATCAGTTTGGATCTCAAATGGTCTTTGTAGATCTGGCAGTGCTAGTACAGGCGCTGTACTAATCTTTTCTTTCAAGGTGTCGAAGGCTTTTTGTTGTTTGCCTCCCCACTGAAACACCTTGTTCAATCCTGTCAAAGCATGTAAGGGAGCTGCAATTGAGGGCAAATTTGAAATGAACTTCCTCCAATATTGTGCTGCTCCTAAGAAGCTTCTCACTTCCAGTTTACAATGACTGCCACTTTAGAGGGATCTATTTTCGATTCACCTCCCCCTACTATATGACCCAAATAATTTAGAGAGGTTTTGCCAAATTCACATTTAGAGAGTTTAACATAAAGTTTTTCTCTTCTCAAAACATCTAATGTCTGCTTAACATGCTTAAAATATTCTTCCCACGTTTTACTAAAAATCAGAATGTCATCCAAATACACAATAATGAAATCATCAAGAAAAGGTCTGAAGACATCATTCATTAATCTCATGAAAGTAGCAGGAGCATTAGTTAGGCCAAAAGGCATAACCAACCATTCATACAATCCCTGCTTTGTTTTGAAAGCAGTCTTCCATGCATCTTGGTTTGCAACTCTGACCTGATGGTATCCACTGTGAAAATCCAGCTTGGTGAAATAAACAACTTCTTTCAATTGATCTAAAAGATCATCTATGCGAGGAAGGGGATAACGATTTTTGATTGTTATCTTATTCAGGGCTCGGTAGTCAATGCACATTCTCCATGAGCCATCTTTCTTTCTCACCAAGACGATGGGTGACCCACATGGTGATGTGCTAGGCCTGATGAACCCTTTCTCGAGCAACTCTTGCACCTGCCTCTTGATTTCAGCATTCTCTAAAGCAGACAACCTGTACATCCCAATGTTAGGCAAAGGAACATCTTGCTGCAAAATAATATCATGTACTATTCCCTTTTTGGGTGGCAGACCTTGTGGTTCTTGAAGTAAGCATCATACTCTGAAACAATCTTTTCTATATCAGCTTGCTGATCAACATTACAACCCCCAAATGCATTGGTTTTATCTGATTTCTTTTCCTTTACAACCATTAGTAAGAACTGTTTGCATGAATTTATCATTCTTTTCATCTCTCTTGAGTTTATGAGAGTATAATTATTCTTGAGCTTATGAGCCCTTACAAAGTATTTGATTCCATCTTTAACAAGTAGATACTTGTTCTCAGCGCTATAGAAAATAGCTTTTCTATCATACAAGTAGGGACTTCCTAAAACAATTCCACATATATCTAAAGGAATTACATCTAACTCAACCTCATCTACAAATGCTGACCCAAAAGAAAACTTGAGTTTGCACTGTCTAGTCACTTGTAGTTGTGCTTTATCATTCAACCATCATAACGGGTATGGTTTCTTATGAGGTGTAGTTGTTAATCCCAATTTCTTTACAATTGCTTCAGAAATCAGATTTACTTGTGAGCCACTATCAAACAAAGTATCAATCTTTTGATTTTTGGAAATAACTCGAATATGGAAAAGCTCATGTCTTTTTCTCTCATGTTCTTCATCAATAACAGATTGAGCAGAATTACTAGTAGATGCTTTAGGATTCTTACCTTTTATACCTGTGGCTGCAATGATTGTTTCATCTCCCGAGTTTGACCCCAAATCTTTTTAAATAGCTGCAACAACTTTCTTCTTCTTGCCCTCAGACTTCTTAGGTCTCAGCTCTGGATGTAGAATCCAACAGTGCTCATCATCATGCCCCTCCTTTTTACAGTGAGTGCATGAAGCTTTGCCTTTTTGTGCAGTGTTAGCCTTCCTTGCTTTCCACTTCTGCGTTCTGTTCTCCTTGCTCTTGCTTATAGTGGTTTGGGATGGTTCCCCAACTTCTGGATTTCCATTCTTTCCTCTAGCTTCTAGATGAGTAGCTTGTACAGATACTTCATCTATACTAGTGGGATTAAATATGAGGATGGTATGCCTCATGTAGCTGTGTAGACCACCAATGTACTTCAAAAGAGTCTCTGGTGAGTCTAATGAGATACCCAACATCAATGCTCTCTTTCTGAACTCTTGAGTATACCCTTGTACACTTTTCCCTTTCAACTGGCGAAGAGTTTGCCAACTCATCATGGCTTGTTGCATGTAGGCCAATGGATAGAACTGCTTTTTGCTTGCAGCAACAAATTCACTCCAGACAGAGATGGTCTTACCATGTCTTTTCATATCAGCTTGGGTTCTGCCTTCCCACCAAACCAAGGCAGTGCCTCCTAGGCGTAGGCTTGCCAGCTGAATCTTACTCTTGTTTGAGTCTATGTTCTGTACTCTGCAATACACATCAATTTGTCTAATCCAATTGTCCAACTTTTCCGTGTTTAGCTCTCCATCATATATAGGCAAATCAAATTTAACATCTAACTTAATCAAAGATGCTTTCTTATTATGCACAAGGCTATTAGGAGGTGTGAGAAAGCTTTCTTCTTTCCTCTTTCCTTTGGAGTGGTCATGGGAATGAGATTCATCTTCTTCTTTATCTTGTTTAGAGCCTGACGAATCTTCATCCTTATGCTTTCTAAAGTCTCTATACATTTCTTCTACCATAAACTTTATAGCTAGGAAACTTTCTATGAATTAAGGGTCTAGCCCTATAGAACCTTCCTCTGACATTGTCTTTCGAGAATAGACTCTCCTAATTTCAGGATTAGTTTCCACCAACTCTCCTTCTCCTAATTTGAGCTTTGATCTAGTGAGCATTCATAGCTAAACCAACACTAGCTTGTCTAACCTTACAGCCTAGAGCTCTGATACCACTTGATCTGATAATCACCATATGAGTGCCATCAGTTAAAGATTTATTAAAACAAAAAGGTATTATAGACTCAAGTGCTGGTGTGTGTTCTGTGCTATTTAAGCAACGGGTCGATCAGATTGCCAATACACAGACATTTAAATGGAAAGACAACAGAGAAATACAATAAGCAACACAAAGACACAAACAGTTTTAATAAGGAGTTCACCCTATTCTCTAGGGCTACGTCTCCGGTCCAGCTTCAGTGGTGGCCTTGTTTTATTGTGTCTTTCAGCAGAGAAACTACAATACAGGGACTTAATATGAGTTCTCCTGAAGCAGATTTTGCTTGGCAGGGTGGTTCTTGGATTCCCCAAGCCACTCAGAGTACATAGACTCTTGTTCTTCCTACCAGCTCTGTGACCCTTGGTCTATAGTGGAAAGAGCCAACTGTGATGCTCAATCCGGACAGATTCCTCTATGGGAAGGCTTGAATCTTCAAGCTCTCTGGTGCTCGATGCTGCCTGTGGTCAGCTCGGCCCTCTGTCTCCTCTGCTTGGCTTTATTGTTCTCTGTGTTCAGTCCTCCTCTCATGGTTCACTGTTCACTGTCTCTCTTGGTCGCTTGGACTCTTCTCTGTTCTCCCTTTCCTTTCAACTGTCTCTGTTCATGGCTTTAGCCAATCGATCCTCATGCTTGTTTGGTTCCTCTCCCACCTACGTCGATCCTCCTTCCGCCTGCGTGCTAGGAGTTCCCTGTTCGACGTCATCATGAATGCTTGGGAAGTAGCCACGTGTCCCCATTGGAACAGCGCCAGCCTGCTCGTCGCTTCATTTCTTTCGTTACATCGTGTATGCGTTCTTTCGCCACTGTGGCGGTCAAGCAGATTCCAAATCCCTTTAGAACGCGGCTTAATTTCCCGTCGATTCTGCTTCTTTCCATCGGGCGCAATCTCAGTCTTCCGATCCGGGCTCCTCCAGATCCAACGTCATACGCACGTCAAGCGCGGTTGACTTGCTCGACCGATAACGCGCGATCACGGCAGTTTTTCTGTCACCTCCACTGCCACGCGTCGATCGCTGAGTGTGATCGCTCCGCTTCCTCCAAAACCTCTTACTGTTCAAGGGTGCCCCGATCGATACTGCCAGTTTTCCAGAGCGCGGGTCCCGCCTTTGTCCTTTAGCGCTTTTTCTTTCTCCGCCCGCGGTTCTCTGGCTCCCGCCCCTCCATTTCGGCCCTGTTTGCCCAACGATGTCGCGCATTGAAAATCAGCTCCTTTTCCCGTTCCGGGGCTCCCAGGGGCTACATCGACCTCTTGCGTAGTCTCCATGGGCCTCGGTCAACGCGCTTTGATCGAGGTCCTCGTCGTTCCACGCCGGCTGCCATGGCCACTGGTTCAGGGTGTTTTCGATTACTGTTTTGGATTTCATTAGAGATTTGTTCGACCCGATTTAGTCATGGTTCTTTGATAGTCGTTTATGGATCCGATTCGGATCAGATGTAATGCTTTATGGGGTCCTCAGAAACATGATGAGAAGGATGAAGGGATGGCTAGCATGAAGGATCACAACAAATAAGCCGTCTTTCTTCATGACCATATTCAAAAGGGGGAAATGACCTAGGGACATCATCATTAATGATTTTACATTGAGGAATGATGAGAGGCTCCATGGATGATTCGAATACACCTCCAAGATCATAAGGTAGGGAAAGACAAGGTTATTATTGATATCATCATCAATATCATAGATAGGGTCCTTGTCGAAACAATGGCTTGTGATCTTCCACTTCCCTACTTCAATGTGCAAGTAATCACTAATGTCAATGTCCAAGGGGTTAATGGGGTCATCTTTCTCAAGGTCCTTGATATGTACAATGTTAGAGACAATGTCCTTGAAAAAGATGGGGCTATCTTCAATTCTACCTTCTAAGGAACCCTCTTCATCAAACTCCTTATCTTGCTCCCATTGAAGATCTCCCTTAATATCTTCATCAATGACCTCATCTTGATGATCTAGAAAGGGATCCTCTTCTTCCTCATGCTCAATGACAACTTCTTGAAGATCAATATCTAATTTTGGGTAAGCCTAGTCATTATTTCAAGAATGCTCCAGAAAGTTATCAAAAAGCGCTTTAATTGATGAAATACACCTAGACTTGCAATTATATAACCATGAATTATGACCTTGAAGGGACTTTATGAACAACATAATGAGAACATCTTGATGAACCACATAAGCTTTTGAGGCATATGTAGCAAATCTCGCCACATGATCAATTGTAGAAGATGGATCACCATCAAACTTGGGAACCCAAAGTATATTTGTGAAGGTCACATGATTTGGGTACCCAGGAATGTCAATGATGTCCAAGGCAGGAATATCATCAAAGTAAGATATTCTTTTAGGTTACACATATCAATCATGCAGGTGTTGCCAGGGTGAATTCAAAATGCCTTAAGATATGCTTTCTTCACCTTACAAGCATTGACTTTGAGGTTCAATGAAGAACAAGGGCTTCGTTCTTCCAATGGAGTCACCAGAAAAGGATCTATATTGTCCTTAAAGGAATCACCTCTTCAAATGTTTGACCAAGGAGGTAGATCTGCTTCCTCCCCAACAACGGTGCCAAAATGTTACAAAAGAATCTAGCAGGGCCCTAAGGTGGGAAAACCTACGCGAGAACTACTAGAATAAGTGACAACAATGGGACAATGGCCCATTGTCACCACAACCAAGGTCCCTTGCTCTTTACGGACTTTTACCGATGGTTGGAGTCCCGGTATGATTGTGGTCACCTATAACAGATATTCTAGGTTTGAAGGTTTAAGGTGATGGAGCTAGAGCTCATTCGAAGAGAGGCTCAAGAAAGGTACGAGGCTTCAAAGAAGCAAATGACTTATTAAGAAAAACCCTAGAAAAGAGGGCACAAGATCTAGGGTTTTGAGGTTTCTCGGTGGTAATAGGTATTCACAAGGTCAAGGCCCGAGAGAAGAAAGGGCTTCTTATGATTTATTACAATGAATTCTAAGCTCATACAACCCTCAACGATGTCCCCAAGGTGAGAGAGAAATACCTAGGTTTTCCCTTTTGGAGTAGCACATAGGGCAAGAGATTTTATGGATGAAACTCGGATGGATGCCCACCAAACTTGGAGCTTAGGTAGCCTAGACCCCAAGCTTGATGTTTGGACCCACCGATTCTCGAAAAGTCACCTCCTTAAAATTTCACTGCAAGCCCTAGATTTCCGCCCTACCTTTAAGGGATCAAAATTTAGGAGGAGAAAATATGGAGAAAGATGAGTTTGATCACCAAAATTCTTGTACTAGTGCCTAGTCCTTTGGCGAATAGAGTATTGACATGCTTAAGATAAGATAAAACGTCTTCTAAGGAGGCTCAAAATCAATGCCCTAGGTACCAACTTCAAACATTTACCCTCTTCAAGATATAATGGAGTTTCATGAAGAATCAAAGACATTCATTCACTAGGAACATTCATTACATGCCTTGCATTGGATAACATATGCAATACTCTACTAGAAAAGCTTTCCAAATTTAATTTTCAATAATTAGGGCACAAATTCGCATATTCTAGAGCAACAATTCCATACATTAAACAAATTTCAAAGAAAAATTTCATCAATATTGAGTACTTACAAAAGACATGCAATATATCCATCCATCATTCAAGAAGAAGCTCCAAAGAAGAAATGCGAATCATCTTCCACACATCAAAATGCATCAAAAGAGTCTCCAATAGCTCCAAAGAAAAAGTGCGAGTTCTTTTCAAGAGAAAAAGTCCAAGTGTGATGATGATCTCTCACAAATGAGAGTGAGTTATATTTATATGAACCTCACTAAGTTGAATTAGCCTAATTAGCCCCCAAAACATTAAAATAATGGGCAAGAAACAAGCCTTGGTCACAAGCCAAGCAAGTAGCTTTCACAAATTATAAATTAGCCATCCAAATGCTAGTCGAATTGATGACATCGTGTTGATGTAGGGTTGTTGGAGGGCCATGTGGAGTCCTCTTTGTGCCAAAATGTGAGAGAGGGCTCCATAAATCTCGAACAAGAGGATGGCCCCTTGGTATCCATGCAAGTCATCATGTGGGACCGCAAATTGGGTTTGGGGCACAAGAACTGGTATCATGGGTTTCTTGATGATAGAAGAGTCGATACTGCTCCAATGATGAGGGCTTTGACTATGGTGCTTGCCCTCCCATGTCTCGAGGGTGAGATAAAGCACATCTGGGCCTTGGATCAGTTGCCATAATATGCTAAGCAAGTTGGGGCAATGAATAGACAACTGAGGTGCTGAAGGTGCCCATGGCATGAAATGATGCTCTTAACACATGATGGAGCCCCATGGCTCTCAACGCATCCCCTAGGAGTGTCAATATGATGCTTTGGTGGGCTTGGGCCCTAGTTAAGTTGCCTAGCCCATGATGAAACCACCTGCCAATTAGATATAAGATCCAATGCGCTTCCTCACCTTTAGGTACAGTAATTCATTAGTGCATCTAACTTAACCAAACTTGTTAATCAAGGGCACCATGAGACTTCATAATGCGCTTCCCTTCCAAATTTAGGGTTTTAAGCTTGTAATAGTGTTCTCTCCCTAGGTAGGAGTGGCTAATAAACAACCCTATTAGGTGTTCCTAGCTCTAAAGGGTAAAGACAAGTCCAAGGTACATCTTTCAATTGATAGGGTTCTTGTGAATAATGATGAGATGGATGGGGACACTGGGTCTCAAAGCCAAATGCCGGGGGGTCAAGGATGATAATGATGAGGGATGTCCACATATTTTGGTGTATAGATGTAGGAGGGAGAAATCGTGGATACATGAGTTACCTTGGCCTTTGTTTTTCCATCCTTCATTATTTGCCTTTTGCCTTTTATGATTTTACTTTGTATTATTGCTTGGGGTTCTAGGAAATAAGAGCATGTTTCGAGGGATATGCAACAACTATTACCCATTAAAGTGGGGTATTTCATTGCCCACCAAGGGATGGGACATGCATGGGTTCCTTAATGATGTGTAGGGCACTTAAGGGCCCTAGGAACTAGGGTGATGGTTGTTGATTTGGGGTAGCATTGGATGTACTCTAGCTATGAAAATTGGTGGATAGGCTAAAGCACATGAGACCTACAAAACCCAGAAATCGTTTTGGAAAAATCCCTCCAGATGAAGAGTTATTAAAATAATTAATATTTTTAATGAGTTCCTAAGTCTAAACTTAGGGAAATAAAAATATTAATGGGTATTAATAAAGATAAGGATGAGAAGCTTCCAAAAGATAAGGATCAAGTCTATTTTAATCTTAGCTATTGATTAGGGACTTAATCTCGGCCGTTGATTCATCAACAGGAAAAGTATAAAAGGGGACTTGAGGGTCAGTTGGAGACACACTGAGGGAGACCAGTCAGTTCGATTTCTGGAGCGGGGTCAGCTGAGAAATTCGAACTAGAGGTCTGGATTGCAGCAAGAGGTAGCGGGTACGAAACAGAGAGTCAGGAACAACACCAGAAGATCAGCGTAGAGGTTAGAGAGGCAGACGCAGAGGCAGCAGGACTGCGCAGTCACTGGAGGGCCTGCATGGGTGATGTAGAGAGGCAAAAGCTGACGTAGAGGGTTTGGGAGCTGCGCAGAGGCCAACAAGCCTGGCGCTGAGTCTGGGAGAAGTGCCAGATAATTTATCTTTGTTGGGTAAGCCAGTTTGGCACCTAGTTGTACTGAAGAATAACTGATTAATAAAAATCCTCCTCTGCTGCATCGGTTTTCGCGCATTGGGTTTTTCCAAGGACAATTGTCCAAAGTATCTGTGTCGATGTGTTTGATTCTTGTGCATGTATTTATTTCTGTATTATGGTGTGATATCTGCAACATAATTTATTTTAATGTTTACTGAAGGGTTTTTGTAAATAACTTATTGGAAAATAAGTATGAAAAATAAATCAGTTGTTGTAGTGATAGAATTTTCACATGGTATCAAAGCGAGTAATCAAAGACAGGAAGTGAAAATCAATTATGGGTCGAGACCATGATGTAGAGGCATCTATGTCAGGAGACTTACAAATTTTCAGAAAATTGCACAAGAGACAGTAATTTCGATTTCTCTATGTTGGCTTCCAGATTGGAAGAAGAAGTTGCTTGTGTGACTAGCTCTGCATCATCAGAGGTATGGTATATAGACAGTGGGGCCTCTTGGAATATGACAGGAATCCGGGAATGTTTCTCAGATTATCAGGAGGAAAGGATGAATTTTTAGATCACCATGGAGAATAAGGCAAAGTGTACTCCAATAGGGAAGGGTATCATAGTTTTTCAAACAGAAACGAGAGAGTGGTTTCGTGCTACCAATGTGCTGCATGTACCAGGATTGGGGATGAATTTACTTTCCGTGTCACAACTTCAAGGCAAGGGCTATGACATTTTTTTCATGAAGGAGAAAGTATACGTCAAACACCTGAGTTGGAAAAAGAAAGTGCAGATCGGGATCAAAAGTAATAGCTTGTACAGACTACAACTAGAATCACCAATGGCACTGGTAGACAGTCATGGAGACAAGGATTTGAACGAAATATGGCACAGAAGAATGGGACATTTGCACCATGGGGCTCTGAGAATTCTCATGAAAACTGTAACAGGAGTTTTCGATCCTAGTACAGAACGAGATGATGTATGCAGAGGATGTGCTCTGGGAAAGTATGCCAAAGCAACATTTCCTAGAAGTAAAAATAGGCCAAGAGTATACTAGGATTGATACACTCAGATATCTGCGGATCTATGTCCACTAAAGTTCTTAGTGGTGCCGAATACTTTGTCACCTTCATTGATGACCAGTCAAGGAAAACTTGGATTTATTTTTTAAAAACCAAGGACGAGGTTTTCTATCGATTCAAAGAGTTCAAGGCTCTGGTGGAGAATCTGACAGGGAAGAAAATAAAAGTTTTGCGCTCAGATAATAGTGGAGAGTATGCCGATAAGGACTTCATTGATTTTTGCACTAAGGAGGGCATCAGAAGAGAGTGGACGACTCATTACAATCCGGAGCAGAATGGAGTAGCAGAAAGAAAGAACAGGACTATCGTAGAAGCAGCTAGGGCCACGATGTATGATCAGGATATGCCAAAGTTCCTGTGGGCAGAAGCATGCAACACGACGGTCTATGTTCAGAATAGAACTCCTAATCGGGCATTAGGCAAGATTACACTAGAGAAAGTCTTCACAGGGAAGACACCTGAAGTCAGTGATTTCAGGATATTTGGGAGCTTTGCATATTGCCGCATACCAGAGGAAAAGAGGAAGAAGCTGGATCAAACTGCAGAGAAATGATATCTAGTGGGATATAGAGAGAGCGCTAAAGCATACAGAATCTATCTCCACGGAGCAGGAAGGTAGTAGTTAGACGAGATGTGAAGTTCATGGAGGACAGGGCCTTCAGAAAATCTCGAGAAATGCCTTCTGAGGAGCAGTCAAAAGATGAGCCGTTGGTCAAACCACTTCAACCAACGGAAGTAAAGAATTCTTCCTCAGATCAGGAAGAATCACAGGAGGAGGAGAAGCTAACAAAAGCACCTGCTACTAGAGGAAGAACAAGCAGGGAACTTCGTCAGATTTTGCGAGATGCAGAGGATTTCATCGGTGCACCAAGAAACAATAAAAGGGAGCGAAAACAGCCAGATAGATATCAAGCATTAGTAGCTTAGGATGGGGAGCCTGCCAGTATTCAGGAGGCTGCCCAATATCAGGTCTGGTTGGATGCGATGGTAGAGGAATACAACTCCATAATGGTGAACGATGTCTGGGAGGTAGTTTCAAGGCCTCAAGACAGATCAGTGGTAGGTTCGAGATGGATCTACAAGATTAAATACGCTGTAGACGACAATGTGGAAAAATACAAAGCCAGGTTTGTGGCTAAGGGGTATGCTCAGAAGGAAGGAATTGACTACGAAGAGACCTTCGCCCCAGTAGCTAGGTATACATCTATTAGAACCATGATATCTCTTACAGCACAGATGGGATGGGAGATTCATCAGATGGATGTCAATATGACATTTCTGAATGGGGTGATAGAAGAAGAGGTATACATTGAACAACCAGAATGCTTTGAGACACATGAGAAGAAGTCTCATGTATGCAGATTGAAGAGAGCCTTGTATGGGCTGAAATAGGCACCTAGAGCATGGTATGGTCGAATTGATGGCTACTTGCAAAAGATGGGATTTGTCAAGAGTGACGCAGATCCAAATCTCTACTATCTAGTTGTAGAGAATGAGCCTCTAATCCTAGTATTATATGTGGATGATCTCTTCCTGACAGGATCATCCAGGCTCATCGGGCATTGCAAGAAGAATTTAGCCACAGAATTTGACATGAAGGATTTGTGACAAATGCATTATTTCCTGGGGTTGGAAGCTTGGCAGCAAAAGGGGGAAATCTTCCTTGGGCAAGGGAGATATGCTACAGAAATTCTGAAGAGATTCAGGATGGAGAATTGTAGACCCATGGCTACTCCAATGATCACCAACTGGAAGAAAATTGATGCATTAGAAGACAAGGATGTTGATCCCACCTTATACAGGCAGCTCATAGGGTCCCTGATGTATCTGGTCAATACCAGGCCAGACATTTGTTACGTTGTCAACACCCTTAGTCAGTTCATGGTGTAACCGAAGAGGGTGCACTGGGCAACAACCCAACATGTTCTCAGATATATATACAGGGAACAATTGATTATGGACTCTTGTACACCGGGAGTAAGGATATCAGATTGATTGGATTTACTGATGCAGATTGGGCTGGAAGTTTAGTGGATCGGAAAAGTACCTCTGGGTACTGTTTCAACATTGGATTGGGAATAACCACTTGGTGGCAGTAGGAAACTAAAATCCGTAGCTCTAAGCTTAGCTGAAGCAGAATATATGGCTGCAAGCATAGCTTCGTGCGAAGCCATATGGATTAGAAAACTACTTATGAACCTATTCAAAAGAAAGATGGAGGCGACCAGGATCATGTGTGATAATTAAAGTTGCATCATGTTTTCTGAGAATCCAGTATTTCACGATCGGTCAAAGCATATTGATATTTGGTGTCACTTTGTCAGAGACTATGTCCAACGAGGAGTTGTACAGTTGAGCTACACTCCTACAGGAGAACAGGTGGCAAACATCCTTACCAAGGCCCTTGGAAGAACCAAGTTTGATTATTTCAAGGAGAAGATGGGGATGATAAAGAATCCATTTCAGTAGCAGAAATGGGTATGATGTTGTAGTGCAGTAGCAATTAGAGGTAGCATGATGCAGCATGATGAGAAGGGGTTGCAATGCAGATGCAGTGTTGGGAAGGACCAACAACAGCATAGATGCAGAGGGAGTTGCAGTGCAGATGCAGTGTTGGGAAGGACCAACAGCAGCATAGATGCAGAGGGAGTTGCAGTGCAGATGCAGTGTTGGGAAGAAAGACCAACAGCACAGACGCAGAGGGAGCTGTAGTACAGATGTAACAGTGGCAGTGATAGAGCCATGGGCAGCGGTACAGGATGTAGCAGTGCAGAGGATGTTGGGCAGGGAGGCTTAGCATCAGTATAGGATGTAGTAGTGCAGAGGATGTTGGGCAGGGAGGCTTAGCATCAGTATAGGTACCAGTGTCGTATAATTAGAGTGATGCTTAGTGTGGAGTATTACTAGAGCACAGTCCTCGCTAAGAGGGAGTGTTGATTTAGGGTGGCATCGAATGTGCTCTAGCCATGAAAATTGGTGGAGAGGCTAAAGCACATGAGATCTCCAAAACCCAGAAATCATTTTGAAAAAATCCATCCAGATGAAGAGTTATTAAAATAATTAATATTTTTAATGAGTTCCTAAGTCTAAACTTAGGGAAATAAAAATATTCATGGGTATTAATAAAGATAAGGATGAGAAGCTTCCAAAAGATAAGGATCAAGTCTATTTTAATCTTAGCTGTTGATTAGGGACTTAATCTCGGCCATTGATTCATCAACAGGAAATGTATAAAAGGGGACTTGAGGGTTAGTTGGAGACACACTGAGGGAGACTAGTCAGTTCGATTTCTGGAGTGGGTTCAGCTGAGAAATTCGAACTAGAGGTCTGGATTGTAGCAAGAGGTAGCGAGTACGGAACAAAGTCAGGAACAACACTAGAAGATCAACGCAAAGGTTAGAGAGGCAAACACAGAGGCAGCAGGACTGTGCAGTCACTGGAGGGCCTGCATGGGTGATGCAGAGAGGCCCAATGCTGACGCAGAGAGGCAAAAGCTGATGCAGAGGGTCTGGGAGCTGCGCAGAGGCCAGCAAGCTTGACGCTGAGTCTGGAAGAAGTGCTGGAGAATTTATCTCTATTGGGTAAGCCAGTTTGGCACCCAGTTGTACTGAAGAATAGCTAATTAATAAAAATCCTCCTCTGCTGCACCGGTTTTCCCGTATTGGGTTTTTCCGGGGACAATTGTCCAAGATATCTGCGTCGATGTGTTTGATTCTTGTGCATGTATTTGTTTATGTATTATGGTGTGATATCTGCAACATAATTTATTTTAATGTTTATAGAAGGGTTTTTGTAAATAACTTATTGGAAAATAAGTAGGAAAAATAAATAAGTTGTTCCAGTGATAGAATTTTCACATGGCCATGATGAAAGGGTAGAGCTCATGTTTGGATTTTGCCCACGTGCTATATGAAATGTCCCAACCATCTTTTGCATTTTATGATATTCTTTTCTTTTGTTTCTTGCTCGTGGCCATGATATGGTTTTAAGTTTTAACATTCTTTTAGCTGCATCAACCTCCGAGGCAACAGTTCCAGGCCTGACCCAGACATGTGGACAAGGGGAGAGGGCGTACCAGTGGTGCCCTTTGGACCTAGTGGTCATGTGGACCAAGAGAGGGAAAATGATGAAATAGGGTTATAATGTGTGGAGGGGAGTGAAAAATGTGAAATGGGAAAAAGAGACCGCGCTACCAAAATCGGGATTTCCCAAGTAGTTCCCTTCCTGAAGCCATACGCCAATAGGGGACATCCCATGGGACTAGGATTGAGGATTAACCCGCCATTTAAGGCGAGGGAACAAAACTACAATTAAAACCCATCTTTCTTCCAAGTTACCTAGTAATCCATGCCCAAGATGCCCAAGGAAAAACAAGCATAAGCACCCTATTGCACAATGAAAAACATACCTTTAGGATCAGATTGCCCACCTTCACACATATGCTCTCAACAGATGGGTGATGGAACATATCACTAATGCAGAGAGCGGAGGTCAAATGACACAATGAATCGGCTACACTGGTGGCTGTTAGGGGCTGCTGGCTGTCGGCTGATGAGATGTCAAGGAGACAAATTCTCATATTGGTGTCACCCACTTTTGGTGGGTAACAGGTCAGCAAACATAAATGACATTTGTTGTAGTCTCTTCTCTTCCGTCTGTCCAAGGGAAGTCTTGTTGCCTCCTTTACACCCAAACCCCTAGGATTAATTTGTCTTTATGAATTATAAGCGCGCGCACACACACAGACAGATATATATATATATATATATATATCTTGTAAAATTTGTTTGTCTTCCCTATACATGATACCCCAATAACTCCACGTCATCAGTACAATATATATATATATATATATATATATATATATATATCGCATAGAATTTGTTTGTCTTCCCTATACATGATACCTCAATAACTCCACATCATCAGTACAATGTATAGGTGTGATTCGATACATGATCTCCGTGGACTGTTTGAACATGTGTAACTGTTGAACAGAGATGCTGTTGTGTGGACAAAGATGATGCTTGGTCGGAGAACATGGACATCAAGGTTTGAGACAGAATGGAGCCTGCAAATGGAGCCCACGAATGGAACTAACAAAATTGTGTACATGCATGCAGATAGAATGACCTAGAGACTTGTTTGGAAGATTAATTTCACTGGAGGGAGAATAGGGTTTCTGGAATGCAGAGAAAGAAGGAATATATTTGCTTGCTCAGGAGACTGGTCTGATGGGTTCATGAGGGTTTTTGGGCATGGATGAGGAGGAATGCATCAGAGACTAGGTCAGAATGCTACAGCTCAGGAGAATGTACAGAGGCATGTTTCTGCACGCATGCCAACCACTGGAGATATAGAGGGGTGCAGGACTGGTTAGGAGCAGAGCTCAAATTGGCAGAGAGGCAAGGAGGCATTTTTTGAGTGGGAATCATGGAGTTAGGGCTCTGATACCATTTCAGACTGATGATTAACTCAAAAAATTTTGATTATTTCCATTAACGTGAATCGCTCTTTAACACATTAAAAAGATGACTCTTTGCCTTCATTTTCCATATGGCATTTCTAACTCTTCAGATTCCTAATTATTTACAAATTATTTACAGTTACAAAAAGTCCTGGAGGATTATGTGTCCAACATTGAGGTTTGAAAATCTTTTAAGGATTGTAACTGGTGAGTGTCGACAGATTCTGAATGGACCTTTAACTCATATCCACAGAACTGATGGCCTCCACTGATGTCTTGTGTTAGTTTTCTTACAATTTTCTCCATCCCAACTTTTAGGCAGAGGCTTCCAATCTAGCAGTCTGCACCCCTCTGAAATACAGTCTCATAGGCTTGATATAGGCTTTGACAAATACCATGCTATTTATCAGAGGACACACATGGATGATACAAGGAAGAACCATTCACTATAATCTGCTGATTTTTTACTGAACAAGATACAATTTTCAACTTTTATAATACAAAATTATTTCAAAATTGGTCACTGAATATGAAAATGATTTTTAAATTGTTGCTAATTTTGACTATCAAAACCTTTTAGCTTTTCTTGGATGAGCACTGATTACGGATTACATGCACATAACTGACTGCTAATTTTAGGGAATGCCTACTTCTCAGTGGATATTAACTATTTTAACATCTAAAGACATTGTAGGTGATAGATATCCTAAATTTTACAAGGATGTTATTGAAAGATCTTTTTGAGACAGTATACTACATTGAAGTTCAGCAGTATAGATTGTCCTCAAACAAAATGAACAGACATAAATAATAAATCAGTGTTGAAAATATCGGTATCGGCAAAATATCGGCGAGGGTCCAGAAAACATCTTATCGGCAATATCGGCGAAAATATCGGCAAATATCGGCAAGCATAAAAAATAAATTTTTCAAATTTTTAAACATAGTGATATTTTGAAAATATCGCGATATTTTCTCGGCGATATATCGTTTTGCCGAAAATATTGCGATTTTTTTGAATATCGCTGATATATCGCCGATATTATAAACAGTGTAATAAATAAAATCATAGAGGATATGCCAAGAACAAGGGTAGCATTCAAACAAACAATATGGGAAGACAAGCTATCCTTTGTTGAATGTTCATAATGCAACAATAATACTACAATTTATAGCAATCTATGGATTTCATCCGAATCTTGCTAATGTTGAAAGTAAATTCGAAGTCTCTCTATAAATATAAAAATAATGTGAAAATAATAAAGGAATGCAATACTAAGTCTCCATGCTTGTCATTTTTCGCTTTAATCTACATTAATAGCATACATGGATTCTTTATATGATGGGATTGACTATGTTTTTCCTCGTTTAATTTGCAGAGGAAATGGTTGCAGCTCTTACCCAACTACCATGGGAAAGAGTTGATGTCAGCTTCCATAAAACCAAGCAAAGATTCTTTGCTCATAGCACGATACAGGTGAGAGCTTTACCATGTCTTTTGGTAACAAATTTTTGTAGGATTGTTAAAGTGGGTTTGTTGTCGTAGTAGAATTTCTTTAATAATAGTCCAAGCCTACACTTTGAAACTGAAATACTTGATATAACGAGGAGGCCAAAGACATCAAGTGGCCTGTTATTGTCAATTTTCAGACCATGGCAAGCAGATTCTACACTCAAGGAATAAACCTAAAACCTTGGTAACTTTGAAGCTTAAAACTTATGAAAACAACAGTCTTTGAATACTAGATTCTACAAAAACATACTGCAGAAAATAATAACAGCAAACACACAGGTCTGTCTCGAATCATGTCACTGTTTTATTAGCAGAAAGCAAAAGATTACAATGCGATAGAACAAACCCTATTGTCACTTAGTCACCCAATGGAATACCTTGACGCAATAATATAATACAAGAGGTCTCTAGTGTCTACCAAAAACCCTAAACCTATTTCTAGCTTAGGAAAGTGTCGTATATTAAATTTTCTTAGGACTTATTGTTCTTTGCTTTAGATAATTGCATTTTATCATTTACATATAGAATTCACCCCACAACTTCATAACATTATTTAGATTTACAACATTATTTAACAACATATGCAATTATGTAGAAAGAACAATATCATCACGAATGCAACGGAACATAAAGGAACAATAGAAGGAAAACATTCATACGTAGAGACACTAGAGTTGGTCGGAAACCAGGGCAAAACCCACTATGGGGAAAACCTTTTCAAATTCTTCTTCTTATTAGATTGTCATTGAATGATTCGACAAAAGAGAGTACAATGATCCATATTTTCAATCATAATTCTATCTAGCAAAATCAACTAAACAACATTCATAAGATGAACCCAACAAAGCTAATAATCAAAACCCTGATTCAGAAGCCTGCAGTTAACTGTCACTGTCTGTGGTCAACTGCCGAACTCTGCAGTCAATTGGTGAAATCTTCGGCCAACTGAAAATTGAAACCCTAGGTCTCAACCGCACAAAGAGAGTGTCATGCATGCAGCTAAAACCCTTCAACCACACACATAGGCTTGCATGCCTATGGTTATAATCGAAAATTGCTTGTGACAAGTTTGTGGTTGTGAACCAAAACCCTAGACATGTGTGCGAGCTTCAGCGCCTGCAATTTTGGACCTGTGCGAGCCAATTTCCGCAAATTGCCTCAGACCTGTGCGAGCCAAAACCAAAGAAGGAAACCAAATGAGGTTGAAGTCACTTATATTTATAGGCTTCCAAGAATGTCCAATTTGTTTTAAGGCTGACCTAATCAAATGTGCACATGTGGGCTTTAATTCAAAAGTACACTTTACCTTGTCCAAATTGAGCACTTCAATAGTCAAAATTGGTCCTCCCGTAAAGAGAAATCTCGTCCCATGTTTGGAATTTGTCACTGAGCTGCCAAACTAACATTTCTTCTTAGCTAGACAGAAATTCCAACTGCATCACGTAATTGTCGCAAGTACCCTGTCATTAAATCATTTCCTATCTCAAGTATCTCGTCATAAAATATCGTCACTGCTCATCTCAGTTCACTTCTGAACATTCTTGAATCTAAAAGAAGAAGAATTTGACATCGAAGGGGAGCCTTAACTACCACCCTCTATAATGAGGGAGAGCACATTTCAATCTGAAACAATATCAGTGAGCACATCTCAACCTGAAAGTACATCAGTGAGCACGTCTCAACCCGGAATCTCATGGGGGAGCAAAACATCTTTCACCCTGTAAGATTCTCTTCCAATAATTTTCCAAAGTTTCAACAATTTTCTGGGTTTATACTTTAAACTTTCACTAATGCCTTTCGTCAAACAGTTTAAATACACACTGCTGTAGGTTCACTTTTCAAATTTCAACTCCCAACTAGGAAATATCCTAAAATGTCACTGAGTTTTCTGAGTTTAGTATGTATTTTTCTATGTGGTATTTTGTCAAACATTTCACGAATATTCTGCTGTAGGTATGCTTTTCATAATTTAATCTCAAATAGGCGCACACAGTGATCTTCACTTAATGAAATAATGCTTCACACAGATATAGACTGATTTATAAAATTCCCAAACAAGGATAGTGCTGCTTCAAATTTATTAAATAGAGAATATAAACCCAGATAACATTACATTCATCCAAAATAAAAGCGGCGGTGGCAACAAATAGAGGAACTTAGTATACTAGCAGCACGATGTTCTTTAGTATTTGGCCTACTTTCAGTGTGACTTCAGCAGTGCACTTCCAAGTGATTGTTCCCAACTTCACTGTGTAATAACCAACTGATACAGCCTCCAAATGAACACGGAAAACACACACAGCCAACAAGCAATTTCGTAAGGGCTCTTGACTGATATGCAAGGACTCATCACCTCTGTTTCAAGTGATAACTTGGACCACAGAGAACAAAACCCCTTCCACAGTGCCTACACCCAACAACAAATGAAACACGGTCCTAGAAATGATTCATATCGATCCCTTGTGGAAAAAGATTACACCCAACAAACAATGATAGCCCACAGTCTGTGTTATGGTAAGGAAGACAACCCTTCCATGCTCAGAACTCAGCCTCTACAGGTCAATACATTTTCCAGAAGACAGATGGAGAAGTTCAAAGTCTTCCTTGTTCCCAGAATATGCCTAGCTTGAGTTATGACCCACTACCAATGGTGAAGGCAATTTCGGCTAGAGAAAAACATGTCCCAGATGAAGAGAAATTCGACCAGCTTCAAGAAAGAGGGCTTGTTCCCTTTACTATTCGAACCCTCCAACAAGCAGACTAGGAAACTCAACTTCCTTGATGAGTATCCTTCCAATGAGACAAAGCTTCAAGATCTGGTTATCGCTTCAACCTGGAAGAAGATAAATGAGAAATACAAAGTCAGGATATCAATTGATAACACCTCTTCTAGCTCAAATCTCCTGCAAATCACTGTCTCTATGAAAGCACATTGGTGAAATCTAAGTGATTTCATTTTTTGGACCAACTAGGGTGTCTAGTTTCAACACCGAAGCTAGCTATAGTGGTCAGGGTTTCTAAATCCTAAGCTTCTCCTCAAGAAACTCTCAAGAGCTCTTTTCTCCAAAAACTCAAATGCACCAATGAATGAGGAGATACCCCCTCATTTCTCTTTTTTATAACTCACTTACCTTTTCCCTTCAATTAAATATTTAAAAACACTTTTCCTTTCTTTATTTCATAAAGTGACTTTTATAAACTAATTAAAGTCACTTTTAATGCTGGAAAATGCTTAATTTGCCTCTGTGGTCAAATTAGCCACCCAAAGCCCCTTTTTATCATTCTTCTCTGTAGATCTTTCCCCCTGATTCTAACGAGCTATTACACTAACATGTTTCAACTTTCTTCAAGTAATTAGCCTGAAACAACACCTTAAATGTAATTAATTAAAATATGCATGTTAATAACGACATTTTATGGAAATCGTCAGAATGCAACAAAACAAAGAGCAAATTGTGCAAAATTGTTCCCGATGATGAAATATGGTAAGCGATCTTAGTCGTACCTATAAAACTCCTCTAAAACCCTCTGGGCCCACCAATGGACTAATTTTGCTCATATGACCAAGCTAACATAAGTTCTAGAAAACCCTCCTAACCACCTTATCAAATAATCTAAAATTTGGGGACTTTACATACCCCATATCGAGCAATAGGAATTGTAGGGGAGAACATCTCAACCCATCCTATTGCCCACTGATCTTCCTAACAATGACTCTCAAGAGTGATGTGGTAGAACACCTGCATCATAATCAGCTTGGGTTGTACATGTCCAAGCACTCTCTCAACCCGTTGGCCAAACTGGGAGTAGTATTCCCAACAAGTTCTGTTGTCGCACAGAATGTCTAGGCACCGCGACAATGGCTAAGATGGGGGGCTCACCTTGATCCCCAATCTCTCCATTTAAGCTGTCTCCCTACAACAGGCTAAGGGGGGTAGATGCTATTGAAAAGTGGAATGAAGAAGAACTAGTTGGGAACCAACCAGTTTCGAGAGACAGTGAAGCGATCAAGTACTTGATTAAGCTTTAGCAAGACTTATAGGATTTGATTAGATTTTAAACAATTGATACCAGTGCCTTATGGAGTCAACGATCTTGCTAGGGAAATTAAGACCAAGTAATCGATTAGCAACTGCTGCTTAGATGAATGACTATTTTATATGAAATGCAGATCCTAAAACTAATGTGAGATGCAAGAATCTTGGTTAATTTTAGTTAAATGCCTATTTAAATGTGAACCCTTCAATCCTTTCTGTGTTGAGATTGATTTTGTAGTAATTGGTAGAGAGAAGATCAGAAGAAGCACACTAAGGTGTGATTAATGATACTTCTCATGAAATTCTAACATACCTGGTGCCTCCGGCGCTGCAGAGAACTGTGGCTCTGACGACTGCAAGGTCACCATTTTAAGTACTATTAAAACAAGCTTCTCAAGAAAAGACGGATGGAGATCTATCTATCTATCGACCAAGCTTATGCTTGGAAGTAAATTTTATCTATGCAAAGCTAACTTACATGCAAATGCACTTGATGATGAGAAGATGAGATGAAGTTAGATTCAAGGATGAAAAGATGCTTATGTCGCAGAAACTTCCAATGCCCAAATGAAATGTTCACTTTATTAAATGAAGACTCAAAATTAAACCCTTGAAGATATTACAATTAGAACACAAGATTATTTCAAATCTTTCTGATACAGTTATAGCTCAAAGAAAACATTTTGTTTCATAAACTATACAGTTATAGCCCAAGTATTTTGTTTCATAAACTAAATATTCAAATCAGAAATGGAGCAAGGGGAATCTAGGGCCAATGAGAGGTAGCATTTGGGCTAGGAGAAGGCAGATCTGGGCTTAGGAGCCCCAAAACTTGAAATCCTTGCTTTGAAAAAATTATTTTGCCTCAGATCTTTAAATTTATTGCAAAATCTTTAATGGCTAGCCTTGCAAAAATATTTGGGACAAGATATTGCCATCCAGGGCCTAGATCTGTCTCAAACCCCCAGATCTGCATGAAAAAAAATCTCAGATCTGAAGATTTACTTGGCTGATTTCTCAGATCTATTCCTGCACACAATCTTTGAGCCCAGATCTTGCCCTCTAGGGTCTAAATCTAACTCAGATCTGAAGATTTTCTTGGCTGATTTTTCAGATCTATTTCTGCACAAGTGAAAAGAGGAAAACTCAATACCCAATATGTACAAAAATAGAGAAAATCTCAAAAAACTCAAGTCTTAAAATTCAAAATTATGTTACAAAAATTTCAGATCTACACAAGTAAATAACAGATCTATACAAATAATTTACAGATCTATCAGATCTGAGGAGTATGTGTCCAACTCCGCTCCCCGATCTGATAATTTAAGGCTCTTAATAGCTAGATCTATCAAAATTTCCTCAAAATATTTAAAAGATTTTGAAATTTTAGAGAGGTACTAGCCCAAAAACACTCTGCAGAAAAAAAAAGATTATCGTTAGATAAATCCCGAGGCTTATATGAAGTAGGCTCTTCAGAAAATATGTGTTGAGAGTTGGCTGGTCCAACCGAAGACTATCCCCAAACGCTCAATGAGAATTTGGGAGATCTTTTGCAAACACTAGATCAACCATCAAATCAAGTAGAGAAATAGAACAGCAATAAAATTCTGAAGAAATAGAGATACCTGCCACTTCAATCAAAATTAAAAATGTTACCCTAGATTCAACAAACTGAATAAGATACCTGTATTCAGATTATTCTAAGAGAGCTATTGATTGATAGTTTTCACATAATATTAAGCAGAAATTAAAACAATGTTACCATAAATTCATGAAGAGGAACACTACAGCACGTTGAAACCCCAAAGACTTTTGCATTAATTCAAAAAAGTATACAAGAGAATTTGAGAGCTTAGTACATGATCCAGAGATCGGATGGATCAACTAACAAATGACCTCCTATTTAAAGATAAATCTTCCAACGGCTAGTTCAAGTGATTCTTGTCAAAGCAATCTCGACCGTTGATGAGGATTAAAATTTCTTTTAATCTCATCCGTCGAAATTTTAAATTCTTGAGGAAATTCGAATTTTTCAATTAAATGCATTTTAATTAACTCAAAAATAAAAATTTTGAGTTAATTTCCTAAAAAATTTGACTTTGATTTAAACCCCAGTGACCAAAGGATTAAAATTTAGCAAAATAATTAATTTACCTCAGTGCTGGGACCTTTTAAAATTTGAATTTTAAGGACCCACGAATTTTGCTTTTGGAAAATTTAAATTTACCTAGGACCTATAATTAATTAAATTTCTGGCTTAGGATTTTAATTAATTTTTTGCCAGAAAATTTAATTAATTAACCTATGAGGGGATAAATTATTTTTCCAACCCTCAAGACACTTTACATCATCATTTTCATATCTTTTACATCACAAGGGGGAAAACCCATCTGAAATAGACCCTCACAGACTACCTATTTCTGCGACACAAATATAATCCAACAGACTAAGCAATTTGTAATAAAATAACCTAACCAAATAGTTAGGATTATTCCCAAATCACTTTTACATAGACTCGATCTATAAAACTAGGACTCGCCTAAGATCTCGGTGACAAAATTCATTCTAGCTTTGGGGTAAGGCTGAAGGAAAACTCTGCCGACCATCAAGAATGAATTGGTGAGACAAAAAAACTCCCGGAATGTAAATCGTCACCAGAAAAATAGGTTTACCTAGGCAATTATATACATGACACAGATCTGTTGAGATTATTTACATCATATACATGCATAATGGATTTACATTATAACATGACAATTAGGTTAATGATGAAAGCTGGACGGCATGGACACATCGATCAGGCGCTATCCCTCTTGTGAAAAAAGGGGGTGTACTGCTATGGGTCGTTCACACGTAGTGGTCAACATCTGGCTCTACTTGGGGACACGTTGCTGCACTGGAGGAATGTGAGAATCCAGAATCTACATCCACACAACATATCATAAGTAGTGTCAATCCAAAAATCATCATATAACGTTAAGCACAGGAAAGATATAAGCTCTTCATTTATTAACTAGTCTAATAACATGAAAAACACATCTAACTACAAAACGAAACACTGAAATAACAGGGTGTAAGGTAAGAGATACAATACAAAGATGCCCCATGGCATCAGATGTGTTCAATATAGTGCATACTGAGCATTTGCTTGCTTTCAGACAGATCTGTCGGTTGTTTCTCGGATGTGCCATGTCCAATTTTGCATAGGGTAGGACTTTTTACTATCCAAAAATCAAGCTGCTCGCGGCCATCTAATTTATCAAATCGCTTTCTCATTCTCTTTCTCTTGTGTCTTTTCTTAATGGCAGACTGTATCACTGATGACGTGGAACATTCTACTTCAAAACTCTTAGATGAAGTATGTAAGATATGTGTGACATGTCTTTCTTCATTTTGCATCTGCTCTGTCAAGAATGATGGATCAGTCGCACAGGTGTCATGAGTTTTAACTTGACCTTTTTTAATTTCTTCTTTGATCATGTCATTCTTAGTTAAATCTTTGTTAATGGAGTTAGCCTCTTTCTCGGGATATTCACAACAAGATGGGACCTGTGATTTTCTCTCTTCCAGCCTCTTATGTAATGAACCCATTTCTCTGGCATGTCTTACTATTAACTTCGCTTGATTGAGTTCAATTTTCACGAATCTTTCTTGCAGAGTGACATGATTAGCTTGCATAGCCTTTATTTGATTATGAATAATGGACATCTGATTAGAATGATTAACTTCCATTATTTTTAATCTATTTTCGATGATATGTATTCCATCTGTATTTATGACACATGGTACCTGCTTTTCTTCTATGGCCAATAATCTATTCTGAAGAGATATTTGACCAACTTCCATGTCCTTTATAATTTTATCATTCTTTGCTTTCATGCCCATGAAACAATTTTGCATATAGTTTATTTCTTTCTTATGATTTGCTTGCATGGTAGCTAACTGATTATTATAATCAAATCTCATGATGGTCATTTCTTCATCCATAGTTGACAATTTGTTTTGAATCGAACTTATTTCTTCCTGATAACTTGCTTCCATGGCAATCACTTGATTTGAATGATTGAATTCCATGATCGTCATCTTTTCCTCTAGGGCTAATAACTTGCTTTGCATAGAATTAGTTTCTCTGTCATGATTAGCTTTCATGGTTTCCATTTCCTTAGCATGCTGACTCTGCATGTCGGTTACGTGATCAGAGTGTTTAATTTTCATGATTTCCATCTCCTTATCACGTTTTTCCAGGTGGGTGTACAAAGTTCTCATATCCTTGACGTAATCAGTTACAAATTTTTCTTGATTAAGCTCCATATTTTTTACCAGCTGCGTTTGACTGAACTGCATGTCTTTAACCCACTGCTTTAGTTCTTCTATAATTTGCTTGTCATTTTCCCTTTCATTGTTGACATTGATTTGATAACTTGTTCATGCTTTTCCACTATCATGGATTCGTCTTGCAACGGTACAAGTGGATGGCACATTCTGATATGGAGAATTGTCTTGAAATCTTTCATTGACAGTTGGATCCTTTTTAAGATCACTTTCATTCTGTTGCATAATTTTAGGGGTACAAGGCGAGCCACCTTGATCACCAAATCTATCTGTAAAAGCATTGACAATGTCTTGTAAAGAAGCGAATGAATCTTCAAGACAATTATTAAACCAATTTAAAGCATCACCCTCTAAAGAAAAGGAAAATAGACACATTTTGACATCTTCATGATTATACTGGGGAGAACTACAATATTTGATTATTGTATGAGAAACCCTGCGTAAATGCTTTATAAGAGCGACTGAATCACCACCTGAGAACAAAGGCAATTTATGAATGGCCACTTTCGGTATATCATGGAGAAAATCAGTAAAATGACACGGGGTAAACGAATCATCCATGTTGACTTGCTTGAAGGGGTAAGGAGGGACCAAATGGATGCTAGAGAGAGACCCTTGCTCAAGAAAATCAAGAGATCCACAAGAAGCGAGCTTCTAGTAGAAATTCTTGTAAGAAATGAAAGAAGTGGAGTCACCACTTGAACATGAATCTAGCTCTAAGATCCAAAAGGCAAACAACTGGATATAAGGGAGGGTTTCTTGTTTGAGAAATAATAAATGAAAGAAGTGGAGTTGCCATCCAAACAAGAAACGAACCGAAATGTCCAAGTGTTAAAGGTGCAGAGATGACGAAAGATAGGGCGATGAAAAGATCAAATGATGCCAGTGAATGTTGTGTCGCTTGACCGGCTAATGAATGACGAAAAATATGAGATGATTAAAACGATGTCAAGAAACCAAGGATAGAAAAGCTCTATCCCCGGCAATGACGACAAAAAATGTTGCCATTGCCGGTAAAAATGATAAAGATAATATGAGGAGAATGAAGATAAAAGGTCGTTGAAGCGCCAAGAATAAAATATCCCCAACAATGGCGCCAAAAAATGTTGTCGCACATAATGTCTAGGCACCGCGACAACGGCTCAGATCAGGGGCTGTCACCCTGATCTCCAATCTCTTCGTTTAAACTATCTCCCTACAACAGGCTAAAGGGGGTAGACCCTATGGAAAAGTGGAATGAAGAAGAACTAGTTGGGAACCAATCAATTTCGGGAGACACAATGAAACGATCAAGTACTTGATTAAGATTCAGCAAGACTTATAGGATTTGATTAGATTTTAAACAATTGATACCAGTGCTTTATGGAGTCAACGATCTTGCTAGGGAAATTAAGACCAAGTAATCGATTAGCAACTGCTGCTTAGGTGAATGACTATTTTATATGAAATGCAGATTCTAAAACTAATGTGAGATGCAAGAATCTTGATTAATTTTAGTTAAATGCTATTTAAATGTGAACCCTTCAATCCTTTCCGTGTTGAGCCTGATTTCGTAGTAATTGGCAGAGAGAAGATCAAGAGAAGCACACTAAGGTGTGATTAATGATATCTCTCTTGAAATTCTAACATACCCGGTGCCTCCGGCGCTGCAGAGAACAGTGGCTTTGACGAGTGCATGGTCACCGTTTTAAGTACTATTAAAACAAGCTTCTCAAGAAAAGACGGATGGAGATCTATCTGTTTATCGACCAAGCTTATGCTTGGAAGTAAATTTTATCTATGCAAAGCTAACTTATATGCAAATGCACCAGATGATGAGAAGATGAGATGAAGTTAGATTCAAGGATGAAAAGATGCTTATGTCGCAGAAACTTCTAATACCCAAATGAAATGTTCGCTTTATGAAATGAAGATTCAAATTAAACCCCTGAAGATATTACAATTAGAACACAAGCTTATTTCAAATCTTTCTGATATAGTTATAGCTCAAAGAGAACAAAAACAACTTTGCAATTCGATGTCAATGTCAACAGATGCTAAAAAAAAATATTTAGTTTATGAAACAAAGGATATGCATTTTATCACAATTCCATGACAGAGTACTTAATTTTCAGAAATTAATTTTTAGGACAGCAGTAAGAAAAACTTTATGATAGCAGCGATATGACAATGAAAACAGTAAGCTATCAATGATATCTTTATGCCAAAAATTTACCGAAAATTTTCCAAACTTCCCACATGAATTATAAAAAAAAATTCAACCTGTTATGATGTGATTTCCAGAATTATATCAAATCTCATATACTTATTACAACCAACAATTAAAACATAAAATAACCCTAATGATGAATGCCCAACTCAAGAATTTAATTTTTTAATGTATTAGACAACTTAGGAACTGATTTTAGGTTAACTCACATGAAATTTTACCACTGTTATATTTCAGACTTCAGAAACAGAATTATTCAGAGATAATAGTCACCCAAAATGTAGATCTAGGCCAAATTTTTGATACACATCAAACATAAATGACTTATTAATGTATTTAGCAATTTTTTTTAGTTAATTTCAAACCACTTAGATGTGTTTTTCACCACTATTAGAAAGGTATATGACTGCTGTAGCAAACAGTGAGGAAAAAGATGGTTTAGATATCAAACCCTTAGGCCCTAGGCCTTGAAGATCACTTGTCCAAGTTGCCAAAAAAATTTCAATACCTAAAACACAATTTTTTACCAAATTTTCTGCAAAACTCACCAATGATTAGCTTCAGAAAATTAAATATTCAGATCAGAAATGGAGCAAGGGGAATCTAGGGCCAATGAGAGGTAGCACTTGGGCTAGAAGGCGGAAGATCTGGGCTTAGGAGCCCCAAAACTTGAAACCCTTGCTTTGAAAAAATTATGTTGCCTCAGATCTTCAAATTTATTGCAAAATCTTTAATCGCTGGCCTTGCAAAAATATTTGGGACAAGATATTACCCTCCAGGGCCTAGATCTGTCTCAAAACCCCTAGATCTGCTTGAAAAAAATCTCAGATCTGAAGATTTACTTGGTTGATTTCTCAGATCTATTCATGCACACAATATTTGAGGCCCTCCAGGGTCTAGATCTAACTCAGATTTAAAGATTTTCTTGGCTGATTTCTCAGATCTATTTCTGCACAAGTGAAAAGAGAAAAACCCAATACCCAATATGTACAAAAATAGAGAAAATCCCAAAAAACCCAAGTGTTAAAATTCAAAATTATGTTACAAAAATTTCAGATCTACACAAGCAAATAACAGATTTATACAAATAATTTACAGATTTATCAGATCTGAGGAGTATGAATCCGATTCCGCTCCCAGATCTGAGGAGTATGAGTCTAACTTCGCTCTCAAATATGATAATCTAAGGTTCTTAATAGCCAGATCTATCAAATTTCCGCAAAATATTTAAAATATTTTGAAATTTTAGAGAGGTACTAGCCCAAAAACACCCTGCAAAAAAAAAGATTATTGTTAGATAAATCCTGAGGCTTATATGAAGTAGGCTCTTCAGAAAATATGTGTTGAGAGTTCGCTGGTCCAGCCGAAGTCTATCCCCAAATGCTCAATGAGAACCTGAGAAATCTTCTGCAAACACTAGATCAACCATCAAATCAAGTAAAGAAATATAACAACAATAAAATTATGAAGAAATAGAGATACCTGCTACTTAAAAATTAAAAATGTTACCCTAGATCCAATAAACTGAATAAGATACCTGTATTCAGATTATTTTAAAAGAGCTATTGATTGATAGTTTTCACATAATATTAAGCAGAAATTAAAACAATGTTACCATAAATTCATGAAGAAGAACACTACAACACGTTGAAACCCGAAGACTTTTGCATTAATTCAAAAAAGTATACAAGAGAGCTTGAGAGCTTAGTACACGATCCAGAGATTGGATGGATCAACTAACAAATGACCTCCTATTTAAAGATAAATCTTCCAATGGCTAGTTCGAGTGATCCTTGTCAAAGATATCTCGACCGCTGATGAGGATTAAAATTTCTTTTAATCTCATCCGTCGAAATTTTAAATTCTTGAGGAAATTCGAATTTTTCAATTAAATGCATTTTAGTTAATTCAAAAATAAAAATTTTGAGTTAATTTCCTCAAAAATTTGACTTTGACCTAAACTCGAGGGACCAAAGGATTAAAATTTAGCAAAATAATTAATTTACCTCAGTCCTGGGACCTTTTAAAATTTGAATTTTAAGGACCCACGAATTTTGCCTTTGGAAAATTTAAATTTACCTAGGACGTATAATTAATTAAATTTCTGGTTTAGGATTTTAATTAATTGTTTGCCAGAAAATTTAATTAATTAACCTGTGAGGGGATAAATTGTTTTTCCAACCCTCAAGACACTGTACATCATTATTTTCATATCTTTTATATCACAAAGGAGAAAACCCATCTGAAATAGACCCTCACAGACTACCCATTTCTGCGACACAAATATAATCCAACGAACTAAGCAATTTGTAATAAAATAACTTAACCAAATAGTTATGATTATTCCCAAATCACTTTTACGTAGAGTCGATTTATAAAACTAGGACTCGCCTAAGATTTCGGTGACAAAATTCATTCTGGCTTTGGGGTAAGGTTGAAAGAAAACTCTGCCAACCATCAAGAATGGATTGGTGAGATAAAAAACCTCCCAGAATGTAGATCGTCATCAGAAAAATAGGTTTACCTAGGCAATTACATACATGACACAGATCTGCTGAGATTATTTACATCATATACATGCATAATGGGTTTTACATTATAACATGATAATCAGATTGATGATGAAAGCTGGATGGCACGGACAGATCGATCAGGCGCTATCCCTCTTGTGAAAAAGGGGGCTGTATTGCTATGGGTCGTTCACACGTAGTGGTCAACAAGCCCAACTTGTGGGTATGATGCCAACTCGGGTATACTCTACATAGACCAAGATAGGGGAGCTAACATCTCCGACCCTATGGGTGACAGATAGAGGAGCAACCTATTTAATTGAGTCTCTCTTGCGAATAGGCTTAGGAATCACTTCCTTATCGTATCATTGATTATATCTATTCTAGTGATTCCTCTCATACTGAAACTCCTCCCATCAGTGAATATCCGCAAAGAGCAGGGAGCCTTAGCTGAGGTGACAGTGGGCTATCACACCATTGTTTCTCTCGACCTAGTAGTTGTTCTATAGGATCCCCTCCTTGGAACCCTACTAGTTTGAGCGATAACAAGAACTATGTATAGAAAATCCCGAGGAAGCCATCTACGAAGAAGTTGAAAGAAGAGTTTGTGAAAGATGTACCTATAGTCACGTAAGATAAGATAAGTGATCAACATTTGATAACAAGAAGGATTAGCTATGACATCTCCATGAAGAAGGTATGAAGACCTTGATAGGTATGTTGGAAAAAGAGAATCTTGGTAATGAATATCTTGGAGATGGATTCATACATGTGCAGGATGTTGATGTTGTTAGAAGCTAATGTCATGATGAAAGGGCATCATAAAGAGGTAATGTTGATTTGATGTTTATTTTTTATTTTTGAGAAAGCATATGGTTGTGTTGCAACAGGGCTACCGAAAGAGGATTGTAGAAGTCACCTACAACTAGTAGTCATGAGATTGGATGGAAGATCTTGAAAGAAGCATGGCTTGGAAGAGGTAGCTGTATGAAGAATAACAATATGTGGACTAGAAGATCACTTCTCGATGAAAAGAAGGATGACATGACTATTGGTTCAACACTATATTTCATTGAAGGGAAGTGATGGTGAAGATGGTCGATGCCCTGTGAAGAAGTTCTAGAAGAAGAAGGCTCCATGATGAAAAATTTGAAGTTCATGACATAATGCGGAAAGGAGGAGCCATACAAGCAGTTGATAGTACCATGATCTCCACCAAAGAGAAGATAGTTGTTGTTGGAAACAAGTCCCTAGTTAAGAGGGAGCTTGAGTATATTCCTTGTATAGGAATGATTAGATCCTCCCTGGTTGAGAGGGAGTGACAAATATGGTTCTTTACTTCATGTGTCATGCACTAGACCAGGACTAATAGTTGTAAGTCTTAGTGAAGGCCATGAGGGAGAAATGGACACATCATTCTTGTCTTCATGTTATGAAGAAAGAATGGAGGATTGTGTAAACATCTGAATTCTGATACTCTTTGAGGATATGGTAGGGCATTCAATAGGTAAGAGTAGTCGAAGAGGAAATTCCTTGAGGATGTGTTAATCCAAGACAGGAATGGTCCTAGAAGGACATACCTTGTGAACATCCGGATGAGGTATGTGACTTAAGAGATAATGATGATGGTGTCTATCAATCATTATCTCGCCAACATTGTGCTTTGATCTTGTGGAGAGATAGAGTTGTTAGTCAAGGCCTTGCTATGTGACAATGTTGGTTGGTATGATGAGATGCAATGAGATAAGCTGAAATAATAGCTTATGAGATGGCTTACCAATCCAACTCTTCTTATGAGAATTCTTCAGTATGAGAATGTCCAAGTACCTTGTATGGATTATGAATACCTCCCTAGTTAAGAGGGAGTGTTGAAATATGTAACTAGGTTCAGTCTTCATAATGACATATGTAATCATGATTTTATGTATTTGATATTGAAGAGAAAAAGTAAATTTATTATTGTCATTCTTGATGCATGGGTTTCATGCTCAAGATTATTTTATTTATAGGTCAAGCACCCATTGAGTGCTTCTAGGGATTTTCATTGACTTAACAAGTCAATTGAGTCATTGTCATGTATGGAAGACCCTCTTAGGTATCATGTATCAAGTCAAAGAAATGTATTGTAAAGTCAAAGTGTCATAAGAATTCCTCCAAGACAAGTCAACCTTTAAGAAGGGATAAGTCGGCCTCAAGATAGGGCTATTCGACCACCAAGAGAAGACTATAAATTAGAAGCACTCAACCTCATTTATGATCATCCATCAAGATCACAAACAAGTTCGATCAATGGAAAAAGAAGTCTTCTAGCCAACGAAAAAGGAGAAAACTTAAAAGGAAGAAAGTCTGAAATTTTGGATTGTTTCTAGGCATTATTCCTCACACGTGCGAAAGAGTTAGAGCATCAACCATTGCAGCAGAGATCAAAATATTGCAAGAGGACGAAATCTAATAAAAGAAGGATCATCTTGCTAGCCGAATTGTTGGAGAAAAAACTATTGTCCAAGCGAAGGAAAAAAGAAAGAAAGAAATTCACCATATTTATCTCACACGTGTGACCTAGGGTTTATGCAGTAGAAGCTGAAATTGCAGTCCTGAAGCAACATGCCGAAAATCTAAGGGTGGGCCCGAATTTGAAGTTGTGGAGCAAGTTTGACTGGCATTGACGTTGTTGAAGAGAAGCTCATCAAAAGAAGGTTTGACTTGGTCTTGGAGGAATCTTTGACAAAGGTCGTAGGTCTTGAAATTCGTCATTTGAAGTTTTATAAGAGAAGAATTCTTGTGGGTTTTCCTCTCAAGTGGAGAGGTTTTGGCCATGGTTGACATTCTACATTTTGTGTCTCCTTGTCTCATTGATCTTCATTGTTTGGTAGCTATTTGATGATAAAGAACACTAATAATAATCAAGTGAATGAAAGAAGATAATCAAGTTAAGTAAAAAATACATCACAAGCAGTTATCAAAGTAAGAGAAATCACCTTATCCAGCTACCCCTAGATTCCTAAATGGTTTCTTTGGGTATAAGAATGAAATACAACAGTTTACATCTAGAACAAGTTTACTCATTGGATCTTGGGGGACAAGATCACGACTGCTTAGAAGTGGAAGCAAGAGTGGGAGTAAGAGTGATAATTATCAGAAGCTTCCAAGCCGGGAGTGTTTTTTATATAATATATATTTTATATATTTTGATGCACATATGTCAACAAAAGCATGTAGAATGATGAATTAGTTATAAGAACATAAAAACATAGATTAAACCATATAACATCAATCACCTAGTAGTTATAATCTTCATCAACCACGGGTCCATAACATCTTGATTTTCATCAACCTTAAAGTTTCAAAGTTTCAAAATTCAATATATAACATTTGTCATCACTAAAGTTATACTTGTAACCATTATCAAACTATAACAAATAATATCAAACATGAAATGAAATGTTTCACGAAACATGATATTCATAATTCATTACCAATGAATTATGATTGCCAACTTCAAACTTCAAACTTAAATTGTCATATATTGTTTAGCATGCTTGGACAAATGGATATATCTAGTTTATTAGGGAGATTTGAAGCATCTAATGGTGGATGCTTGGGAGGACATATGGCCCGCCTATGTGTGTTTGATGCCCTGATCCCGAAGAGGGAGGGTGGCATTGGTCTTGGAGCTCTGTGTTGACTTGGGGTAGCATTGGATGTGCTCTAGCCTTGAAAATTGGTGGAGAGGCTAAGGCACATGAGATCTCTAATACTAGAAAGGGTTTGGGCAAATTCTAAACAGTTTGGAAGATATTAAAATAATTAATATTTTTAATGGAGTCCCTAAGTCTAAACTTAGGGAAAATAAAATATTAATGCGAATTAATATAAAATTGTGTTAGAATGGTCCAAAAGTCATGGATCAAGCCAGATCTAATCTTAGCCGTTGATTAGGGACTTAATCTCGGCTGTTGATTATCAACGAGAAAAGTATAAGAGGAGGCTTGAGGGTCATTTGGAGAACACACTGAGGGAGACCAGTTAGTTCAATTTCTGGAGCGGGGTTAGCTGAGAAATTGAACCAGTGGTCTGGTGAGCAGTCAGGAGGCAACAAGTACGGAACAGAGAGACGGGATCAGCCACTAGAGATCAGCGCTGAGGCAGGAGAGGCAAACGCAAGGCATTTCAGGTAGACGCAGAGGCAGTAGGAGACTGTGCAGTCATTAACTAGGCCTGCGTGTGTGACACAGAGAGGCCCAGGGCTAACGTAGTTAAGCAGGGGCTGACGCAGAGGGTTTGAGAGCCACGCAGAGGTTAGCCGAGCTGGCGTTGGGATTGGGAGAAGTACTGGAGAATTTTTCTATCTGTGGGTAAGCCAGTTTGGCACCCTGTTGTACTGAAGAATTGCTGAATAATAAAAACCTCCCTTGCTGCACCGGTTTTCCCACATTGGGTTTTTCCGGGGACTGTTGTCCAAAATAACTATGTCAATGTGTTGATTCTTGTGCATATGTTTGTTTCTGTATTACGGTGTGATATCTGCAGCAATATTTATTTTAATGTTTATTGAAGTAATTTCATAAATAACTTATTGTGGAATAAGTAGGAAAAGTAAATCAGTTGCTGCAGTGTAGCCCGCCTATGTGTGTTTGATGCCCTGATCCCGAAGAGGGAGGGTGGCAATGGTCTTGGAGCTCTGACCTTGGATACACACCTAGATCCTTGGGTTGATGGTTAGCAAGTAAGCTTGATGGTACTTAGTGTTGAAATTTCTAATTCTGACACATTAGAAATCCCTACTGCATTAGCTGGTTTATACATATAAATACTGAAGATAAACACAAATGCAACCTTAACTCATATACAAATCAACAACTGGAATACTAGACAAACACACAACAAACACTGCTATTTTTGGACAACATGTCCCCAGAAAAACCCAATGCGGGAAAACCGGTGCAACATATTTGAGGTTTTTATTATTATGCAGATTTCTTGAGTACAACTAGGGTGCCGAACTGGCTCACCCAACAGAGATTGTTACGTGACAGTAATACCTCTTCTCGAAGACAGATATTTAGCTAGTCTGCCCCACAAAAATCCTTCCGACGCTTCTCCAAGGCTCTGCGTCAGCCCTGCTAGCCTCAACATAGCTCCTAAACCCTCTGCGTCAGCCTTCTACCTCTCTGTGTTAGCTCTCTGGTCTTCTGCGTCACCCATGCAGGCCCCTCAGCGTTTGGCGCAGTATCTAGCTGCCTCTGCGTGGCTCTTGCTGCCTCTGCGTAGCTCTGGCTGCCTCTACGTCAGCCTCTTCGGTCTCTGCGCTAACCCTTCGACACTATCTCTGCCTCTTTGCTATGTACCCACTTCCCCTCTTTGCAACAGATCACTTGTTCGAATTTTCTCAGCAAACCCCGCTCCGGAAAATCTAACTGAGTGATCAATCTTGGTGTATCTCCAACTGACCTTCAAGCTTCCTCTTATACTTTTCCGGTTGAGTCCTCAACGACCGAGATTAAGTCTCTAATCAACGGCTAAGATTAGATTTGGCTTGATCCATGTCATTTAGAACATTCTCACTCAGTTTTATATTAATACCCATTAATATTTTAATTTTCCTAAGTTTAGACTTAGGAACCCCATTAAAAGTATTAATTATTTTAGTTTCTCTCTAACCAGTTGGAATTTTCCCAAACCATTTCTAGGCCTTCGAGATCTTATGTGCTTTAGCCTCTCCACCAATTTTCATGGTTAGAGCACATCTGATGCTTCCACAAATCAACACTTAGAGTGGCTGAAAGCTTTAGTCCATCTTAGTCCCACCTTGATAGATAACCCTGGTCAGGTATCTAGTCCGAGGCACTGAGTGTGCTTGAACTCTTTGTAGTTCATAGTGGAGATCGTCCATGTACATCTATATGGTTGTAATTATGAATACCTCCCTAGTTAAGAGGGAGTGTTGAAGAATGTAACTAGGTTCGGTCTTCATAAATGTATGGAAGTCACAGTATATTGTATTTGTCAAAAGAAAGCAAATGAAATTTTATTATTATTAAAATTGACTTATTAAAGCAGGGGTTTCATGCTTTGGTCGATTATTTTTAGGTCAAAGCCTCCATTGCAGGCTTCTAGGATTTGTGTCAAGTGTCCTTGTCCATGTCATAATTTGAGGAATCCTTCTTGGGAATTATTTGTCAAGAAAGAAATTTATTTTATATTAAAATTAGTCTTCTAAGCCTCTTCCATCAAGTCGGCCTAAACTAGGCAGCAAAATCACTATATAAAGGCAACAACTTGACCTCATTTGTCACACTCACAAAAAGTTGATCTGCAACTTCTTGGGCCAGAAAAAGTGTGAATTTCAAGGAAGAAGAGGAAGAAGGATAGCAAAGGAGAAGGATGTCTCTCACAAGCATAAGAAGTTGAAATTTTCTCTTTCTTGCCCACACGTGTGAAGCTGTGCAGTTGCTGGAAGGGAGGCCGAAATTCTGCCACTGGGGGTCGAAATTCTACAACTGGGAAGTCAAATTTCTAGATTGTTGTTGGGCTAGAGCTACTGAATAAGAAGAGACTACTATATCATCTTAGAAGGCTCTCTAGAATTTTTAGGTCTAACAGGTCTTGTTAGAACACCTTTTATTTTGATGAAGTTGTAGGTATCCCTCGATTGGATTAAGAGGGAGCCCTCACCATTTTACCAAAGATAAGTATGTTGGGAAACCAAACATAAAAGATAAGACTTATTTGTGAGGGCTCCCTCTTAAATCCAATCTTGAGGGCTCCCTCTTAATCCAATCTTTAGGGCTCCCTCTTAATTTGATCTTGAGGGATACCTACAACTTTATCAAAATAAAAGGTGTTCTAACAAGTCTTGTTAGACCTACAAATTCTAGAGAGCCTTCCAAGATGTAGTTACATCTAAAAGAATGTAACTAGGTTCAGTCTTCTTAATTGTATAATATAATTCATTTGTAAAAAGAAATTTTATTATGACTTATTAAAGCATGGGTTTCATGCTTGGGTCAATTATTTTTAGGTTAAAGCCTCCATTGTAGGCAT
Source organism: Pinus tabuliformis (assembly GCA_031772625.1). Classification (NCBI taxonomy): domain Eukaryota; kingdom Viridiplantae; phylum Streptophyta; class Pinopsida; order Pinales; family Pinaceae; genus Pinus; species Pinus tabuliformis. The sequence continues at coordinate 1,584,217,241 of CM062820.1, read as the reverse complement.
CTAGGGTTTATGTCAAGTATCTTTGTCCATGTTATAATGTAAAGAACCCTTCTTGGGTTTTATTTGTCAAAGAAGAAATTTATTTTGTTGTACTTTAGGTCTTCTAGGCTTCCTCCACCAAGTTACCTCAAGGAAGGACAAGTCAGCCTCAAACAGGGTAATTCGACCTCATAAGAAGCCTATATATTGGAGCAAATCGACCTCATTTGTGTAGTGAGACAAGAAAGTTCGATTTGTAGAAGATTGTAGTTGGAAAAGTGCGAAATGCTAAGGAAGAAGAGGACAAGTCTAAGGGCAAACAAGAAGGTCTCTTTCAAGGTCAAGAATTTGATTTCTCTCTCTCTCATCTCACACGTGTGAAGTTCTGGAGTTTTGCTAGAAGGCCGAAATTCTAGAGTAGTTGGGCCGAAAATTCTGTTGCTAGTTCGAAGTTCTGGATTGAAGCTGCACTTTGAAGGGCTGACATTTGGAAGACTAAGAAAATGATATTTACAAGGAGGAAGGGCTGACTTGGTGGAGGAGGAAGGTCTATGGGTCTAGAGTCTTGGTCTTTCTCATATTGTATTTGAATCTACTGAAGGAAGAGTGTGAAAATTTCTAAACATTAATTCTATTACTGCAGCAACTGATTTATTTTACCTACTTATTTCTCAATAAGTTATTTATGAATCACTTCAGTAAATATTAAAATAAATTCTACTGCAGATATCACACCATTATACAGAAACAAATATATGCACAAGAATCAAACACATGAACGCAGTTATTTTTGGACAATTGTCCCCGGGAAAACCCAATGCGGGAACGCTGGTACAACAGAGGAGGAATTTATTAATCTTCAACAACAATCGCTTTTACATAATTTTTTTACACCCTGGAGGACTTCCTTTCCCTACTGTGTCAGCCCTGCATCATTCTGCGTGGCTTTGCGCTACTCTGTCCTCTGCATAATCCACTGCGTCTCTATGTTCTGTCTCCCTCTGCACCGTCTCTCAGAGTCCATGCATCACCTCTTTTGAGCTCCTGACTGCTGCTAATCGCCCCCTCTTCCTCCACCCTGCAACTCTCCCTCTGAAACCAATTTTCACTCTCTCTGAGAATTGATTTTCCTTGGGATATTGAGTATCTGCTGGTGTATGTCCAAATGACCCTCAAGTCTTCTCTTATACTGTTCTTGTTGACGAAACAACGACCGAGATTAAGTCTCTAATCAATGACTAAGATTAAAACAAACTTGATCCTCGTCTCTTAGAAGCTTCTCATCTTTATCTTTATCAATACCCATTAATATTTTTATTTTCCTAAGGTTAGACTTAGGAGCCCATTAAAAATATTAATTATTTTAATAACTCCTCATCCGGATGGAATTTCTCAAAACGATTTCTGGGCCTTGGAGATCCTATTTGCCTTAGCCTCTCCACCAATTTTCATGGCTAGAGCACATTCGATGCTACCAAAAATCAACACTCCCTCTTAGCGAGAAATGTGCTCTAGTAATGCTCCAACATTGAACATCACATTGATCCTCCAGCATCGGTACTTGTGCTGATGCTTGGCCTGCTACCCAACATCCTCTGCACTGCCACCACCTATACTGCTGCCCATGGCTCTGCTACTGCCACTGCTACAACTGTACTGCAGCTCCCTCTCAACATGCTACCCATGCTGCCCATAGCACTGCCACTGCTAACCGCTGCACTGCATCCCTAGATACTTATCCATTTCTCCTACTGAAATGGATTCTTCACCATCCCCATCTTCTCCCTGAAATAAACGAACTTTGTTCTTCCTAGGGCCTTGGTGAGGATGTTCGCCACCTGTTCTCCTGTAGGAGTGTATTTTAACTACACTGCTCCTCATTGGACACAGTCTCTGACAAAGTGACACCGAATATCAATGTGCTTCGATCGATCATGAAATACTAGATTCTTAGTGAGCTTGATGCAACTTTGATTATCACACATGATCTTGGTCGCCTCCATCCTTCTTCTGAATAGGTTCACAAGCAATTTTCTAAGCCATATGGCTTCACATGAAGCTGTGCTAACGGCCATATATTCTACTTCAGCTGAGCTTAGAGCTATGGATTTCTGTTTGCTACTACACTAGGACGTCATCCCCGATCCAATGTTGAAACAGTTCCGAGAGGTACTTTTCCAATCTACTGAACTGCCAGCCCAATCTGCATCAGTAAACCCACTCAATTTGATGTCATTACGTCTGGTGTACAATAGTCCATACTCAACTGTTCCCTGTATATATCTGAGAACATGTTTCGCTACTGCCCAATGCACCCTCTTAGGTTCCACCATGAACTGACTGAGGGTGTTGACAGCATAACAAATGTCTGGCCTGGTATTGACCAGATACATCAGGGACCCTATGAGCTACCTGTATAAGGTGGGATCAACATCTTTGTCTTCTGATGCATCAATTTTCTTCTAGTTGGTGATCATTGGAGTAGCCATAGGCCTACAGTCCTGCATCCTGAATCTCTTCAGGATTTCTGTAGCATATCTCCCTTGTCCAAGGAAGATCTCACCCTTCTGTTGCCAAACTTCCAACCCCAGGAAATAATGCATCTGTCCCAAATCCTTCATGTCGAATTCTGTGGCTAGATTCTTCTTGCAGTCCTCGATGAGCCTAGATGATCCTATCAGGAAGAGATCATCCACATTTAATACTAGGACTAGGGGCTCATTCTCTACAATTAGATAGTAGAGATTGGGATTTGTATCTCTTGATGAACCCCATCTTCTGCAAGTAGCCATCAATTCGACCATACCATGCTCTAGGCGCCTGTTTGAGCCCATACAAGGCTTTCTTCAATCTGCATACATGAGATTTCTTCTCATGTGTTTCAAAGCCTTTTAGTTGTTCAATGTATACTTCCTCTTCTATCACCCCGTTCAAGAATGCCGTCTTGACATCCATCTGATGAATCTCCCACCCCATCTGTGCTGCAAGAGATATCATGGTTCTAATAGATGTATACCTGGCTACTGGGGCGAAGGTCTCTTCGTAGTCTATTCCTTCCTTCTGAGCATACCCCTTAGCCACAAACCTGGCTTTGTATTTTTCCACATTGCCGTCTGCAACGTATTTGATCTTCTAGATCCATCTCAAACCGAACACTGATCTGTCTTGAGGCCTAGGCACTACTTCCCAGACATCATTTACCATTTATAACAACATCTTTCAGTAAAAATCACATAGTAGATAATCTCGTCGAAGCGTTTCGAACCAACCAGTGTGGTTCATCTTCAGGACAAGATGAACCACACTAGTTGGTTCGAAATGCATCGACGAGATTATCTCCTATGTGATTTTTACTGAAAGATGTTGTTATAATTAATATGGATCACAAAAATCTAAAATCAACAATCATTTACCATTATAGAGCTATATTCCTCCACCATCGCATCCATCCAAACTTGATGCTGAACGACCTCTTGAAAATTGGAAGGTTCCCCAACCTGAGCTACTAAGGCCTGATATCTGTCTGGCTGTCTTCGCTCCCTTTTATTGTTCCTGGGTGCACCAATGAAATCTTCTGCATCCCGTAGAATCTGTCGGAGTTCCCAGCTCGTTCTTCCTCTGGTAGTAGGTGCATCTGTTAGCTCTTCCTCTTCCTGTGATTCCTCCTATTCTGAAGGAGAATTTTTGGTATTGGCTTCCGCTGGTTGAAGTGGTTTGACCAATGGCTCATCTTTTGACTGCTCCTCGGAAGGCATTTCTCGAGATTTTCTGAAGGCCCTATCCTCCATGAACTTCACATCTCGCCAAACTACTACCTTCCTGCTCCCTGGAAGATAGATTCTATATGCCTTAGCATTCTCGCTATATCCCACAAGATATCCTTTCTCTGCAGTTTGATCTAACTTCTTCCTCTTCTCCTCAGGTATACGACAATATGCTAAACTCCCAAATATCTTGAAATATCTAACTTCAAGTGTCTTCTCGGTGAAGACCTGCTCTGGAGTAATTTTGCCCAATGCCCTATGAGGAGTTCTATTCTGGACATAGACTGCTATGCTGCATGATTCTGCCCACTGGAATTTTGGCGTATCCTGATCATAATCATTGCCCTAGTTGCTTCCACAATAGTCTTGTTCTTCCTTTCTGCTACTTCATTCTGCTTCGGATTATAGGGAGCTGTCCACTCTCTTTTGATGCCCTCCCTAGCGCAAAAATCGGTGAAGTCCTTGTCGACATACTCTCCACCATTGTCTGAGCACAACACTTTTATTTTCTTTCCTGTCAGATTCTCCACTAGAGCCTTGAACTCTTTGAATCGACATAAAACCTCATCCTTGGTTTTCAGAAAATAGATCCAAGTCTTCCTGGAATGGTCATCGATGAAGGTGATGAAATATTCGGCACCACTAAGAGCTTTTGTGGACATTGGTCTGCAGATATCTGAGTGTATCAATCCTAGTACACTCTTGGCCCTATTGTTACTTCTAGGAAACGCTGCTTTGGCATACTTCCCTAGAGCACATCCTGTAGATATTTTGAATAATTTAACACATATTCAACATAGATTATCTTGATCATGTACTATTGCGGAATACATACACAAGACATAAGCTCCTTTACGCTGATCATCAATATAGCAGCATCAATAACAATAAAACATCAAGAGCATTCACACATTAACACAGTATGTAACCCGGGGAAAGCATCTCGCTAAAAACCCCAACTATCTGTATATTAATGATTGAGACCATGTAACATTACAAAGTACAATGCTTATCACAAGCAATCCAGTACCAGCTCCACCTGTTACACACAATACAGCTCAGATCTGATCTCCAAATCTATTCCACTGCTTGCCTGCCTCCACTGCTCAATACCTGCTCAAGAATTGATGAGAATGGCTTGCCAAACTCGTATTTCACCTCAAAATAATCACACTTTGTTGGACGTGAGCAAAGGCTACAATACTGGGCAAATACGTGAGCAAACTCATTGGCATACTCAATCCCTTGATTGTGCAAGATCTGGTGCACAACTATAGTCACAACTGATAGCAATTTGATTCTCTACCACCTGTCCTTGTTGAACTGAACATGCACTGACATGCAACTGAGTTAACTGATGTATTCATTAGTTGCATCATGAGTTAATAATTAGTTTAACAACTCATCATTAGTCTATTTGCAGTTAGACTAATTACAACTAGTTTAACTAAGTCAAACTGAACACAACTCCATCAACTCCACAATCAACTCCACCAAACTCAACTGATTGAGTTCTAACTGAAGTCATGCATGCAACAACTCAACTGACTCATAAGAAAAGCGTATTTACTTCTGACAGCTGCATGTGCCACCTCTGTAGCTTAAACTGAAGTGCTCCAAGAGAATAAGATCAAGTTTATAGTCCAAATATTATTATGAGACAATAATATTTGACTTTTCTATTTTTGACAGCTAGTCTAAAAATAGACTTTGATCACTCACACTGTGATCACTCACACTTTGATAAAAAATAGAAGTCCATCTATTTTTCCCAACTTGACCAATCATCCATAAACAGCAACCTGCAATCCATAGACATGATCCATATGTCTAAAAATAGACAGAGTCTAAAAATAGACTTGCGTCAAAAATGGCATGCGGGCCCACTTAGTGAAGGCGACTCTTTTCACTAAGCTCCATCATCTTGTTGCAATCTCAACACTCCCTCTCGACAAGATATGGATTATCAGCAACCCCTATCCTGCCTCGGTGGTACTCGAATTTGCTCCTGGTGAGAGCCTTCGTCAGAATATCAGCATCCTGATCCTCCGTTGGAATGTATGAAAGCAACATGATCCTCCGCTGCACACAATCTCTGATATGATGGTACCTGATGTCAATATGTTTAGATCTATCATGAAATACAGGATTAGCCGAGAGTTTAATGCAACTCTGGTTATCACAGTAAATCATAGTAGGATCCAAATGAGAACCGAACAAACCAACCAGGATCTTCCTCATCCATATAGCCTCGCATGCAGCCAAACTTGCTGCCATATACTCGGCCTCCGCTGAACTGAGTGCCACGGATCTCTGCTTCCTGCTGTACCAAGAAACTGCTGTCGATCCAATACTGAAGACCCCTCCTGATGTGCTCTTTCTGTCCGTTGGGCTCCCTGCCCAATCTGCGTCCGTGAAGCCACATAGCTTCACCTCATCCTCCTGTCTGTACCACAAACGATATCTCGATGTGCCTCTCAAGTAGTGCAATACATGCTTGCTCGCCTTCCAAAAGAGCTTGGTAGGCTTAACCATAGCTTGTGAAAGCTGGTTAACTGCATAGCATATATCGGGTCGTGTATTGACCAAATACATCAGCGACCCCACCAACTGTCGATAAACAGTGGCATCCACTTCTTCTCCCGAAGTGGCATCCTCCTTCCTCCAACCTCCAGGAAGAGGAGTATCAACAGGCTTGCAGCCATGCATGTTGAACTTCTCCAGTGTCTCCCGAGCATACTTGTCCTGAGAAACAAACAGTCCACCACTGCGCTGCCATATTTCCAATCCTAGGAAATAGTGAAGGAGGCCCAAATCCTTCATCTCAAACTCTGTAGCAAGATCCTTCTTGCATGACAGTATCAACAGCTCATCACCCGTTAGAATCAAATCATCAACATACAATACAATGATAAGCAACTTACCCTCCACCACAATCTGGTATAGGTTAGGATCCGCCTCGCTCTTGGAGAATCCAAGTCCTGTGAAATAGCTGTCTATCCGTGTGTACCAAGCACGTGGTGCTTGCTTCAACCCATACAACACTCTCTTGAGCCTGCACACATGCGACTCGCTGCTGAAGACCTCAAAGCCTTCGGGCTGCTCAATGTAGACCTCCTCCTCAATGACTCCGTTGAGGAACGCAATCTTCACATCCATCTGATGAATGTGCCATCCCATCTGCGCTGAGAGAGCAAGAATCGTTCGTATGGAAGAATACCTTGCGACAGGTGCAAAGGTCTCCTCATAATCGATCCCCTCAATCTGTGAAAAGCCTCGGGCAACAAATCTTGCCTTGTACTTCTCCACACTCCCGTCAGCTGCCTGCTTAACTTTGTAGATCCATCTTGAACCCACCACTGATTTCCCTTCCGGTCTAGGAACAATCTCCCATGCACTGTTTCTGACAATAGAATCATACTCTTCCACCATGGCGTCTACCCATGCGGGATCCTCCACAGCTTCCTCGAAAGAGGATGGCTCAGTCACAACACACTTGCTCATAAGAGCCATGTATCCAGTGTACCAATCAGGTGATTGTCTCTGCCTGCGTTGGGCTATAGGTGGTCCTACAACTTTCTCTGCATCTTGAGCCAGTCGCGCAGCTTCTGTCAAGCGCTTTCGCCCTCTGATGGTTGGCGCTGCATGAGTGGTCTCTTCCACTCCATGAACCTCGTCCTGTGGCTGATCCACGTTCTGAAGCTCATCCTTAGGAACTAATAGCTCCTCATCTGCATGCAAGTGTAGCTCCCTCTCAAGCGAACACTTCATGGCTTTCTCCTCCTGAAATTTTATATCTCGTCGCACAACAGTTTTACCACTGTCTGGCAAATACACACGATAGTTGTGGGGCGTATCAGTGTACCCCACAAATATCCCAACCTCTGCGGTCGGCTCCAACTTCTTCCTGGCATCCTTCGTCACATGCATGTAAACGTTAGCACCAAAAATCCTCAAATGAGAAAGATCAGGCTTCTTACCAGAATAAGCCTCCTCGGGTGTACTCATGCCAAGTATCCTATGAGGACAATGGTTCTGCACATAAACTGCTGTATTGCATGCTTCCGCCCATAAGTGAAGGGGTAGGCCCTGATCATGCAACATTGCCCGTGCAACACCCACAATCGTTCTGTTCTTTCGCTCATCTACCCCGTTCTGCTGTGGGTTATGGGGAGCTATGAGCTTTCTACGAATCCCTTCTGCCTTGCAGAAATCCTTGAACTCGTCCGAGATGTATTCACCACCATTATCGCTCCTAAGAGCCTTCACCTTCTTCCCCGACTCCTTCTCGACCAGTGCTTTGAATTCACAGAACTTTGAATATGTCTCGCTCTTCTTCTGCATGAAGAAGATCCAGCACTTACGAGAGAAATCATCAACAAAAATCACATAATACCTGTGTTTTGCTGTTGAAGCAAATGAGAAAGGTCCACACACGTCTGTGTGAATTCTCTCAAGGATCGTCGTGGCGCGACTATCCTTCTCGTGAAAGGTGGCTTTCACAAACTTCCCCAAAGTACACCCCTTGCACTGATCTCACTGCGCAAGTGTGCCTTTAGGAAGCCCTATAGTGATCTGCTGCAGTATCTTCAAGGCTCCATGGTGAAGGTGACCCAATCTCCTGTGCCACAACTCGCCATCATCCCGGCTCACCAATCCTTCTGCTTTGCCCGCCATTGCTGCGCATCCATCTACATGCAACTGATAAAGGTTCCTCACTCGAACCCCTATCTTCCGGGTCTCACCAGTTGTCTTGCTGCGCAGGAAAGCCTTTCCCTCGCTGAAAACAACATCATACCCCTTGTCTTCTAACATCGCCACTGAGATCAGATTCTTCTTCAATCCTGGAACATGCATGACTTCCTTCAATACGAAGGGTTTACTAGACTCCCTCTCAAAGGAAATGGTACCGATACCGGTCGCACTGTATCTACCATCATCGCCCATCTCGATGTGCACTCCAAGATCTTTGTCCTCCAGATCAGAGAACGAATCTTTATCTCCCGTCATGTGAAAAGACGCACCACTGTCCAAGAACCACACATATCCCATCACACTTGAAACCAAGCATGCGATCAATGAAAAATCAAGCTCAAACTGAGAAGCTAAGGCCTCTCCCCCTGCAGATCCAGCAGCTTGCTTGTTCTTCTTCTTCTGCGGACAATTTGTGGCATAGTGTTCGTGCTGGTGACAGTGAAAACACTTCACCTTGGACATATCCTGCTTCTTGCCTTTCGCACCAGACTGAGAAGCTTTCTTGCTCTTCCCTTTCTTTGCTTTGGCAGCCAAAGCACAATTCTCTTCATCAGATACCTTTGATGAAGATCCATTCTCATCCTTATTGTTTCTGAGTTTATATTTGAGCGCCAGGTCGCTCTTGCTTTGGAATAACATTTGCAATCCGTTGAAAGACATTTCAACAACACTACTGCAAAATCGAATTCCACCAGCAACCAACTCAACTGCTTCCAATCTAGAATTCGTGAGAACACAATATTTCTCGTATAGAGATTGACTGTATGGGCATTCACCGGATATCTCACCTTCCAAAGGAAGGATGAATCCAGAGGCTACCTGGCCCGATTACAGACTCTGCCTGAAGAAATAGAATGTAAACACTTCCTGAATAGTAGATCTGATGATCAACAGCTCCGATACCATGTAGAAATTTTGAATAATTTAACACATATTCAACAGAGATTATCCTGATCATGTACTATTGCGGAATACATACACAATACATAAGCTCCTCTACGCTGATCATCAATATAGCAGCATCAATAACAATAAAACATCAAGAGCATTCACACATTAACACAGTATGTAACCCGGGGAAAGCATCTCGCTAAAAACCCCAACTATCTGTATATTAATGATTGAGACCATGTAACATTACAAAGTACAATGCTTATTACAAGCAATCCAGTACCAGCTCCACCTGTTACACACAATACAGCTCAGATCTGATCTCCAAATCTATTCCACTGCTTGCCTACCTCCACTGCTCAATACTTGCTCAAGAATTGATGAGAATGGCTTGCCAAACTCGTATTTCACCTCAAAATAATCACTCACACTTTGTTGGACGTGAGCAAAGGCTACAATACTGGGCAAATACGTGAGCAAACTCATTGGCATACTCAATCCCTTGATTGTGCAAGATCTGGTGCACAACTATAGTCACAACTGATAGCAATCTGATTCTCTACCACCTGTCCCTGTTGAACTGAACATGCACTGACATGCAACTGAGTTAACTGATGTATTCATTAGTTGCATCATGAGTTAATAATTAGTTTAACAACTCATCATTAGTCTATTTGCAGTTAGACTAATTACAACTAGTTTAACTAAGTCAAACTGAACACAACTCCATCAACTCCACAATCAACTCCACCAAACTCAACTGATTGAGTTCTAACTGAAGTCATGCATGCAACAACTCAACTGACTCATAAGAAAAGCGTATTTCCTTCTGACAGCTGCATGTGCCACCTTTGTAGCTTAAACTGAAGTGCTCCAAGAGAATAAGATCAAGTTTATAGTCCAAATATTATTATGAGACAATAATATTTGACTTTTCTATTTTTGACAGCTAGTCTAAAAATAGACTTTGATCACTCACACTGTGATCACTCACACTTTGATAAAAAATAGAAGTCCATCTATTTTTCCCAACTTGACCAATCATCCATAAACAGCAACCTGCAATCCATAGACATGATCCATATGTCTAAAAATAGACATAGTCTAAAAATAGACTTGCGCCAAAAATAGCCTGCGGGCCCACTTAGTGAAGGCGACTCTTTTCACTAAGCTCCATCATCTTGTTGCAATCTCAACACATCCTCTGCATACATCATCTCGTTCAGTACTAAGATCTGGAACTCTTGTTACAGTTTTCCTGAGAATTCTCAGAGCCCCATGGTGCAAATGTCCCATCCTTCTGTGCCATAGTTCATTCAAGTCCTTGTCTCCATCACTGCCTATCCGTGCCATTGGTGATTCTAGTTGCAACTTGTACAACCTGTCCCTTTTGATTCCGATCTGTACCTTCTTTTTCCAACTCGGATGTTTGACATATACTTTCTCCTTAATCAAGAAAACGTCATAGCCCTTGCTTTGAAGTTGAGATATGGAAAGTAAGTTCATCCCTAGTCCTGGCACATGCAACACATTGGTAGCTCAGAACCACTCTCCTGTTTCTGTTTGAAAAACTGTAGTACCCTTCCCTACTGGATTACACTTTGCCTTATTCCCCATGGTGATCTGAAAATTCATTCCTTCCTCCTGATAGTCTGAGAAACATTCCTGGATTCCTGTCATATGCCAGGAGGCTCCACTGTCTATATACCATACCCCTGATGATGCAGAGCTTCTACGCAAGCAACTTCTTCTTCCAATCTGGAAGCCATCATAGAGAAATCGAAATTTCTATCTCTTGTGCATTCTTCTCAAAACATGCACAAGTCTCCTGATGTGGATGCCTCTGCATCATGCCCTTGACCCATAATTGGTTTTCCCTTCCTGTCTCAGAATCTTTGCTCTGATACCATGTGAAAATTTCTAAACAGAAATTCTATTACTACAACAATTGATTTATTTTACCTACTTATTTCTCATTGATTTCACACCATTATACAGAAACAAATATGCACAAGAATCAAACACATGAATATAGTTATTTTTGGATAATTGTTCGTGGAAAAACCCAATGCAGGAAAACCGGTGCAACAGAGGAGGGCTTTATTAATCTTCAGCAACAATCGCTTTTACAGAATTTTTTTTGCATAGATACTGGGAGAAAACACCTGAGACTTTTGTCTTAGACTTTCTGACACCCTGGAGGACTTCCTTTCCCTACTGCATCAGCCCTGCGTCATTCTGCGTGGCTCTGCGCTGCTCTATCCTTCTCTGTGTCATCCACTGCGTCTCTATGTTCTGCGTCTCCCTCTGCGCTGTCTCTTAGAGTCCCTGCATCACCTCTTCTGAGCTCCGTGACTATTGCTAATCACCCCCTCTTCCTCCACCTTGCAACTCTCCCTCTGAAATCGATTTCACTCTCTCTGAGAATTGATTTTCCTTGGGATACTAAGTATCTGTTGGTGTGTGTCCAGATGACCCTCAAGTATTCTCTTATACTATTCCTGTTGACAAATTAACAGCCAAGATTAAGTCTCTAATCAACGGCTAAGATTAAAACAGACTTGATATTCGTGTCTTAGAAGCTTCTCATCCTTATCTTTATTAATACTTATTAATATGTTTATTTTCCTAAGTTTAGAATTAGGAGCCCATTAAAAATATTAATTATTTTAATAACTCCTCATCCGGATGGAATTTCTCAAAACGATTTCTGGGTCTTGGAGATCTTATGTGCCTTAGCCTCTCCACCAATTTTCATAGCTAGAGCACATCCGATGCTACCACAAATCAACAAAGAGTTCATTGACTAGGTTTTCCCCTATATAGGGGTTTTAGCCCTAGCTGTTCGCCTACATTTGGTGTCCCTGATCTTCATGTTTTTCTTTTGATAATTGCTTGTTGAAACAAAGATAAAATAAGAATATAAGAAAATTAATAATTGTTGAAGAATGTAACTAGGTTCGGTCTTCATAAATTGTACTTGAGTCAAAATGTAATATTTGTCAAAATAAAGAAAAAGAATTTTAATTATTGAATTGACTTATTAAAGCATGAGTTTAATGCTTGGGTCAATTGTCTTAGGTCAAGCCTCCATTGTTGGCTTTAGTTTGTTGTCAAAGTCAATTCTTGTTTGAAGACTCCTCCATCAAGTCATCCTTGTTGTCAACCTCAAACAAATCTTCATCAAGTTGGCCTACCAGTCGCCCTACATGTCGGCATAACCTTATGAAACATTACTCTTCAAGTTCTCATGTCGACTTATTTACTATTGGGAACAATTATAAATAGCAGGGTATACCCCGCTCCACAGTTCAGAGATATAGCTTGCATAAATCTTAGAAGAAAATTTCCGTGGAATAGAGAAGAATAAGCTCAGATCATCTCTGAAATAAGTTGGGATATCACAGGTGTGCTCTTGGTGCAATCACAGTGAGTTATTTTCGGATTAGGTTGGTAAATGCAGATTGAGGTTCAGTACTACCACAGTCTCGATGCTACCACTATACCACAGTCTCGGTGCAATCACTGTCTCAGTGTAACTATAGAGATAAGGGTTTGGTGCCACTACAATGTGAAGGATTTAGTGTCACCACAGTGAGAAGGTCTCGGTGCCACCACAGAAATGAAGTCTCGGTGGTATTACTGTGATGAGGTCTTCTTAGTATTAAAGTGATAAGGTCTTTGTGGAATTGCAGTGATGATGTCTCGGTACAAACCTAGTGGCAAGTATTTGATACTAGTACAGTAACAAGAATTCAGCGCTAACAAAGTGACATGGATCTTGGTATGCAAACAAGGATGACTTGATGGAGGTAGTCTCGAGTCTAAGTTGTAAGGGTCTTGGTCGTCTCATCTTGAATCTACTAAAGGAAGAATTTTGATTGGGTTTTCCCCTAGAGTGGGGTTTTGCCCTGGCAGCGTGCCTACATCTTGTGTTCTCTTCTATTTGTTGCTTGGCATTAGTCTTGATGATAAGAAAAGATAATTCAAAAGAACAAATAATAATAATAAAAAACATCACAAGATAATGTCATAATAAGAGAAATTGTTTAACTGCCACTCTTTGGATTTCTCAACAATAAGAACATAAGAATATCACAAGTAATTATCAACATAAGAAAATCTTTCCACCTTTTCGATTTTCTAACATGGCCCTGGTTGACAACCTACATTTGGTGTCTCCTTGTCTCATTGATCTTCATTGTTTGGTAGTTGTTTGATGATAGAGATCACTAATAATAATCAAGTGAATGAAAGATAATAGTCAAGTTTAGTAAAAAATACATCACATGCAGTTAACAAAGTAAGAGAAATCACCTTATCCAACTGCCCCTAGATTTCTCAACATTTTCTTTGGGTAGAAGAATGAAATACAACAATCTACATCAAGAACATAGATTAAACCATATAACATCAATCATCTAGTAGTTATAATCTTCTTGATTCTCATCAACCTTAAAGTTTCAAAGTTTCAAAATTCAATATATAACATTTGTCATCACTAAAGTTATACTTGTAACCATTATCAAACTATAACAAATAATATCTAACATGAAATGAAATGTTTCACAAAACATGATATTCATAATTCATACCAATGAGTTATGATTGCCAACTTTAAACTTCAAACTTAAATTGTCATATATTGTTTACAAAAATTACCATAATAAATATGAAAAAGTCAATAGTTATAAAAAATACTAGAAACTAGAAACGATAAGTAAATCTACTATCTACTAAAATTTCTTGTTGCCATGTGAAACTTCTAATTTAATTTCTCGTGATCTATGAAAAATGGGAGTCTCCTCCTGCATAATCTAACTTTGCAATGGTCGTGAACCATGTCTTGAGCCCTGCTAGTGGATGGGGATGACATTACTGTTGATGTTGTTGTTGTTTCTTGATCACTGTCATCCTCATCGTCCAAAAGTTTTGCTTCCAACTATTCTAAATGTAAGGCACCATCATCCAAATTATCCTCCTTTGGGTTGTTGTCCCAAGTGATATATGCTCTATCAAATCGAGCTCACTCACAATAATGTATCAACAACCTCATGTTGTAGTGTACATAAACCAAGCTTTCTGCACGATTTTCATTGAGGCAATTTCTTTTGACATTGTGGATGAAGTTATAGGTGCTCCAACACCTCTTTGTAGAAGAAATATTACCACCCGTGAAAACATTTTAACTGCCAATTTTGCCAAAGGCCACTCGGAGCCATACATGTTCCACCATTCAATGGGATCCAATCTATCTCTATCATTGATTGCATGTAAAGCACCAAACATTCTAGTTTGGCTGAAATATTTGTTTATTCTCCACGTAATCTAGCACACTCCTCCTTGTCAGGGACCGACTTGTCTAATGCTAGCATGTACCCATTTTGTACCTCTGGATCTGTATGGGGTTTTCTCCTAACCCCACCCCTAGGTGTAGGTTTGGCCAACCAAGATGGAGAGTAGTATTTTGGCATAAGGACATATGCCAAGGCATGAAGTGTAACATTAGGATTATCCCACCTTTTGACCACATGTTTGTGAATATGATCATTCTAGATGACATATTTCGACTGAACAATATCTTGATTTGTGAACATGATGATTACTTCTTGTTGAAGAAAGTGTAACTAGGTTCGGTCTTCATAATGATTTGATCTTTGTAAATGATGTAATAAAAGAGAACAAATTATTTTTGTATGCCTTACTACATGGGTTTCATGAGCAAGAAGTGTCATTAGGTCAAAGACTTCTTCTTGATGTCTTTAGGATTTATTAATATGTCAAAGAGTCAAGTCATGTATGAAGGAGCTCTTCATGAGCCTATGTAAAATGTATTCAAGCTAAAGCAACCCTCCAAGACCAAGATCAATCCTCCAAAAGCAAGCACATCAAAGTCTGCAAGCAAAACGACAAGGAGATCACCATGTCGGCTTCAAAATAGAATTAAATATATAAAAGAAAGTCATGTCGGCTCAAGGAAATAGACACAACATTTCACATGACAAGTCGGCTTATTTTTTAGGACAAACCACTATAAATAGGTGGCTAGGGTCTGCGCAAATCACAAGTACAGAACTCACATTTTTCCTCTCTGAAATTTCGTATGATATAGGAGCAGATCCGCATTACAGGAAGGCAATTGTTCAAGGGTTTGACTGCACCTCGGATGGGTATAAGGTGCAGGCAGACTAGACATCGTATATCTCAAAAGTCTTGGTGGTGATTACAATGAGTAATCACAGAAACTCGCATTCTTCTCTAAGGCATTCAGATGGGTATGAAGAAGATCTCGGATGGGTTGAAGTGCAGAAAGAAGATCTCGCATTACAAGAAGCAGTCTCGGCATATATATATGTATCTCGGTACTCCTACAACAACATACTATTAACATAGTCACTAACACTGTCTCGGCATAGTCATGTTGGAAAGAATTTTGGTGATGACAGTGACTATTACAATCTCGGCATACCTGTGAATGGAGACATACAGTCTCGGCATATTTAGTCTCGGTGGATATCACAGTATTCGGATCTGTCTCCTAGTAATCTTGGTATATATGTATCCTAGTAATCCCACAACTACACACAGTCTTGGCATACATCTAGTTGCAGTCATGGTCTCAGCATGAGTGTAATGTCACAATCTGTCTTGATTCAACCATGATCCTAATAAGCATCACAGTCAAGATCTCAGTGAAGTAATGATCTTATGAAGTCAAGTTCATAATCATGATTATGATGAAGGCAAGGTCCTGATCTATATCTAGGTTTAGCTCTCATAAAGACCTCGCTGTTATAATGATGATCTCGGTGAAGGAGTAATAAGGATGACCTCAGTGAAGGTGCAACAGTGGTGCAACTGTGCTGACATCAGTAAGGCACTAATGATGGTCTCAATGATCGTAGTAGTAATGAAGATCTCAACAGTGACAGAGAAGAGGATTGGTGTCTATATGAATTACTTCTTGCTTGCTACAACGCCAATTCATATAGACCATCATTCGTCAATTGGAATCTCTCTAAGAAGAATTTTTATGCAGGTTTTTCTCTCCAAGAGGGAGAGGTTTTGTATTTGGCAGAAAGCCATATATCTTGTGTTCTTGTCTCTTTTATTTTGGTAGCAGTTTGATGAAGCAAACTCACACACACTAATATAATAAGAAGATCAAGTTAAGATATAATTGTAAAAACACTTCACAAATTGTTATCATGAAAGAAGAATCTCTCTAATTCTGAATGCCCTAGATTGTTCAGCACTTCTTGGGTATGGAGGTTTGGCATAAACTAGGGGACATATTCCTTGGGAAGGTTTAGTATGTAGTTGAGATCTTGAAGAGATTTCAGATGGATGACAACAAACCTATGGCTACACCCATGGTCACCAATCTTAAGAAGGTGATAGCTTTAGATTCGTAGTTGGTGGATCCCATGTGATACAGGGAGCTAATAGGTTCCTTGATGCATTTGGTCAACACTAGGCCATATATATGTTTTGAAGTGAACACCTTGGGTCAATTCATCTATTAGAATAATGCTATTTTAGTATTTAATGCTCATTTATGTAGATAAGATCGTCTGTGATCTTATTAGCAGTTTCTTATTAGAAACTTGCTGTTTCTATTTCTTAGTAGAAACTCGCTGTTTCTGTAAATACTTTTGTATTATTTATTGATCTTCATTGCTCATTGTAGATCAATTCAATTCATTCATTGATTATGGTATCAGAGCCAAGTTATTTTGTTTCGAAATAATTTTTTTTTCATTGTTTGAAAAAATTCCAATTTCACCTTGTCCCGCGACGACTTCATCCCGTTTTCTTTATTCTCCTCAGCCACTGATACGCCTTTCTATTAATTGTTGGCTCCAGCGCGTGCGCACATTCGATGGCTCGCTCTCTTGCCGGAATCCGGTGGCTCTGAACGCCCTCCGCCCTACCATAGTTTTCCGTGCCGACGTTTTTTCTCTTCTGCGATAAGCAGGGTTGGAGCGGGAACTTTCCGTCTACTTGTGGGGTTTAGCAGGCGGGCTATCACTGCCCAAATCCCCGATACTCTCCGGCGATATTCCTTTGGTCCACAAGGACCTTCGAAGTACGGAGGGTTCTGGTTCTTTTTCACGCTTCGAAGGTTTATAACCTTTAGTCTCCAATTTTTTTGAGGCAGAACGATGGCCCTCTGCTGTATCGTGCATGCGAAAAGCCACTCACATCTGTTGGTTACACTGGACATTTTCGAGCCTCTTGCGTTCGTATTCTGTCATTTGCTCCATTGTTGTTGTTGTCTCATCTTTCTGCTGGCCATGTACCTCTTACTAGTGTATATCTGAACTTGTGAAGTTTGAATCTCTTTGTGGGTTGAGTTTCTACCACGTTCTGTCCTGAACCAAGCCTATATATATATATATCAGCTCGTGTGGTGCCTTTTTTGCATAGTTCGAACTTGTTTGTACCTTGCTGGGCTGGACGTGTGGCCTCACTATGGAAGTCTGATTTGTTAGCTTATTCCTGGGCAGTGTATCTCTGAATCTGAGTGCTGGAATATTATCTCAAGGGATTGTGTCATACATTTCTTGAATGCAACTAAGAACAAAATTGGGGCCAAAGGCATTTTTGTTTCAGTTCTTTCAGAAGCTGCCGATTGGACGTATATTTTCAGTACATGCAAATGCATGTTTATGCAGGCGTAATTATTGAGCATGGGGAATTTTTGCACCTGTTAGATTTTGTCCGGATCAGCCGGCATCTGCATTGAAATCCGTGTTGGACTCCTTTGTTGTTTTCTGTGTCTTGGGAAACGTGCAAATGGCCTCGCTAACAAATCTGATGTTGGAAGGCAGTCAACGCTTTAATGGCACCAATTATAACATCTGGAAACAGAGAACGTTGACCATTTTTGAATATAGGCGTCCTGACCAACTCGTTTGGGCAAAGAGCTCAGTCCTGGTACAACTGGTGCCGATCAAGATAATTTTGATGATCGAAATCGAGATGTTGTTATGCTTCTCAAACTCTCTGTGACTGATGTTCAGTTACCACAGATTCCTTTCGGCAAGACAGCTGCCGAAATCTGGCAACATTTGAAGGAACTGCACAAGGCATCCAACAAGAGCAGATCTTTCTTTCTAAAGAATCAGTTGTTCTCCATCATGATGGACGAACGTATGTCTTTACAGGAACATCTTAACAAGATTAAAGACATTCGAGATCAGCTCGAAGCCATTGGTCGGACCATGGAGGAAGAAGATATGGTAGTCATCACTCTGAAAAGTCTACCAAAACCTTATGAGCACTTCATAGAAACACTCAACATTACCTCCACTAATGTTGATCTGAAGTTTCCGGAGTTATGCACCAAACTCCTGCAGCAGGATCGTTGGAAACAATAGTTTGGTAGTGGTGCTTCATCAACCTCCTTAGAAAATGCTTTTGCTGCCAAATATCAGTCCTCTCAGTCCTTTCAGCAGAAAGGTTCTTCTCAGCCTTCTGATCCTGCTAAGAAGAAAAATGTGCAGTGTAATTACTGTCACAAGTTCGGCCACATGAAGAAAGATTGCCGACAGAGGATTGCTTCTGAACAAAAGAAGCAGGGAGGGTCTCATCAGAAAGCAAATGTTGCAGAACATTCTGAGCAGAAGGAATCTGCCTTTTATGCCTTTATGGCTAAGAGGTCCTCAGATCATGCCCCGTCTTCTGCCTGGTACATTGACTCTGGTGCATCACGTCATTTCTCTCACAGGCGTGACTGGTTTACTGACTTCTCATCTTTCAATGATTCCGTGGTATTCGGAGGTGAGGAGTACACAGTGGTTGGCAAAGGTACAGTTCAGATCCAGTCTGATGGGCACACACTTAGCTTCTTGAATGTGTACTATGTTCCTGGTATGGAAATTAATCTGCTGCCTGTCAGCGAGATTATGAGGAATTCTCCTTAGCTCGATGTGGTGTTCAATGCGCACAAGTGCTCCATTATTGACAGGGAAACTCGTCTTACGGTTGTTGTTGGCCTAGAGGATCATGGTCTATACAGGCTTCTTGACACTAGTGATTCTCCAGAAGTGGCTCTAGCAGCTCGTGTTTCTCCCATCAGCACTCTGTGGCATCAGAGATATGGGCATCTAAACATTCAGTATCTCTCTCAGCTATCTCGGGAGGGACTTGTGTCAGGGTTACCTGATATTCAGACTCAGCAGTTGGGAGTGTGCGGTGCCTGTCAAGCTAGCAAGCAACATCGGTCTTCATTCAAGGATGGAGAATCTTGGCGCGCATCTAAGGTACTCCAGTTAATTCATGCTGATATTTGTGGTCCTATGAATACATCTTCAGTTACTGGTTGCAAATATTTTTTGCTTATTGTAGATGATTTCAGTAGAAAGATGTGGGTGTACTTTCTAAAACATAAATCTGATGTATTTAGTATCTTTCAGAAGTTTAAGTCCTTAGTTGAAAAAGAGTCTGGCTGTAATATCATAACTCTTAGGACAGATAACGGGGGGGGGATTTTGTTCTTCTGCTTTCTCCAACTTCTATGATACCCATGGCATCAAACGCTAGTTAAGTACACCCTACACTCCTCAGCAGAATAGTGTTGTCGAACGTCGCAACCGTATGATTGTTGAAATGGCT
This sequence comes from Pinus tabuliformis, assembly GCA_031772625.1. Lineage (NCBI taxonomy): Eukaryota > Viridiplantae > Streptophyta > Pinopsida > Pinales > Pinaceae > Pinus > Pinus tabuliformis. Next base: position 1,584,197,232 of record CM062820.1, on the reverse strand, counting down.
CGTTCCATGTTACAACATAGGAGTGTTTCGAACAAATTTTGGGCTGAAGCAGTGTTTACTGCTGTCTATCTTCTTAACCGATCACCTACTCAGGCTGTTAAGGGGAAGAATCCAGAAGAGGTTTGGTCTGGCCATAAGCCTAAAATCAGTCACCTCAAAGTGTTTGGCTTGGTTGCATATGTTTGGATTCTAGCTGCTAAGCGCTCTAAGTTGGATTCCAAAAGCCAGAAACTCATGATGATAGGGTACAGTGATCACCACAAGGCCTATAGGCTGATAGATTTAGACACTGATCGTCTTATCTTTAGTCGAGATGTAGTATTTGATGAAGACAGAGGGTTCTTTCAGTCCCCTCCTTCTAAGCAGTGTTCTGAGGATCAGCCTCCCAGTGTTCTTCTTTCGTTAGGTCCACCTAATGGGAGGGATGATGCAGCATCAGTATTTGATGATGCACTACCTGAGTTACCTCTGGAAAATAATCCTCCTCTCGCTGCTCCTGTTGTTCCTGAGCCTCCTCCACCTACTCCAGATATTGGTTCTTCTACTCTCCAGCCTAAATGGTGGGCTAAAACTATTGGTGATCTCCAGGATAATGAGCTCCTTGAAGGTAGAACTACCAAAAATAAGAGCAAACAACAGCCTACAGTGAATTTTGCTCTTATGGCTAACTTAAACATTGTTTTTGAGCCTCAAACCTATTCAGAGGCTAAGGGTATACCTGAGTGGGAACAGGCTATGGAAGCTGAATTCCAAAGTCTTTAGAAGAATCACACTTGGACCCTTTTTGATCTTCTTGTACGGAAGAAGCCCATTAGCTGCAAATGGGTCTATAAAGTGAAATACAAAGCTAACAGAACACTCGACAAGTATAAGGCTCGCCTTGTTGCTCGAGGGTTCTCACAGAAGGAAGGCATAGACTATGAGGAGACCTTTGCTCCTACAGCCAAGATGAGTACCATATGGCTCGTCCTTGCCTTAGCAGCTCAGTTCAGTTGGAAAGTCCATCAAATGGATGTAAAGAGTGCTTTTCTGAATGGTGACTTACAGGAAGAAGTCTACATGACGCAGCCTCTAGGATTCAAGGTTGCCGGTCAAGAACAGAAAGTATGTAGATTAGTCAAAGCACTCTATGGTCTGAAACAAGCCCCTTGGGCTTGGTACATGAAAATTGATAAGTACCTAACAGATCATGGCTTTTAGCGGAGTCCATCTGATGCAAACTTGTATTTCAAACATACTGGTGATGATATTTTGTTTGTGGTTGTCTATGTGGATGACCTTATCATTACTGGCAGTTCAACACATTTGATGCATGGGATCAAACAAGATTTGTGCAACACTTTTGATATGATAGATTTGGGACTTCTTCATTATTGTTTGGGGTTGAAGTCTGGCAGACTGAGAACAACATCTTTCTCTCTCAGTCCAAGTATGCCAGAAGTCTTGTGGACAGGTTCAGACTGCAGGATTGCAAACCTGCGACTACTCCTATGGAACTAGGGCTCAAACTTTCAGCTCAGTCATCCTCACCACTTGAATATTTATTCAGGCAATTAGTGGGCAGCCTCATCTACCTTACTGCCACTAGACCTGATATCAGTTTTGCAGTGAGCTACATTTCACGCTTCATGACAACTCCTAAGGCTGATCATTGGATAGCAGCGAAGCGTGTGCTGCGTTATGCGAGTAGCACTCCTGATTATGGACTTCTGTACACTCGGAGTTCAGATCCTACACTCAGTGGTTACACAGATTCCGACTGGGCAGGTTCAGTTGATGACCGTAAATCCACAGCTGGGTATGTGTTTAGTCTGGGATCCGGTGTTGTCACATGGACTAGTAAGAAGTAGTAGGCAATGGCTCTCTCCTCGACAGAAGAAGAGTATCGGGGAGCAGTTAAGGCATCTTGTGAGGCAGTTTGGCTTCGACGTATCCTTGTGGATATGCATGTTTCCCAGGCAGGTCCTACTCCCTTGTTATGTGATAATCAGGGAGTGCTCAAACTCGCCAAGAATCTAGTCTTCCATGAACGAACAAAGCATGTGGAAACCCATTGTCACTACATTCGACAACTTGTTGAAGACAGATTCATTCAGTTGCTGTATGTTCCCACAACGGAGCAACCAACAGACATCTTCACCAAGCCCCTTGGTCTTGATAAGTTTGTAAAATTCAGAGGATCTATAGGTGTTGTAAATAGATTGAGCATTAAGGGAGGGTATTAGAATAATGCTATTTTAGTATTTAATGCTCATTTATGTAGATAAGATCGTCTGTGATCTTATTAGCAGTTTCTTATTAGAAACTTGCTGTTTCTATTTCCTTGTAGAAACTTGTTGTTTCTGTAAATACTTTTGTATTATTTATTGAGCTTCATTGCTCATTGTAAATCAATTCAATTCATTCATTGATTATCATCGTGGAGCCAAGGCAAGGGCATTGGGTAGTACCAAAACATGTGCTCTTATTATTGGGTGGTGTTATCACCCCAAGAAACTCACCTAGGTTGTAAATCAGTGATGCTCGGGAACATTACAAATTCAACCAAATATAGTTGGATAAATGGTGGACGAATGGAACAAATGCTGCATATTCAAGCCAGATAACCACTTCTACTATGATTGACCCCAGAAATGGGTGAACACCCCCAGACTACAAGGCTTTTAACCACCTATTACTCACAGTTTGAGGATAAGGTGACAATGGAGAAGACTGACCACACCAGCAGATGCACAAGACCTTGTGATGGCCGACTGCAACTAGTTAAGAGGTCTGTAAATCTAGTTTCTAATACACAGATAGGATGACAGCTCTCTATGCATTAAACAACAGAAACCTGCACACATGTTCTATGATACATGCTAAATCCTAACATAGAGGTGGGATGACAGCCCCTCTGATGCTAAACATTCACAGCAATAGAACAAATGCAAACAGGCACAGCCTGGAACAAGAAAGAGAAGTGGAAAGTGAGCAATAAACAACAAAAGAAGCTTGTATTAGCTGGAAATGAAGACCAGACGCTGCAGGTTACAAAGTAGTTACAGTCTCTAGAAGTTGAACCTTACAACAGGGTTCTCTTCATCTAATACTCATCAATTGATTACATCTCTGTTCTGGGTATATATGGTGTTACATTACAAAATATTTCTGTTAGCTATGCGTGGAGGAGCCCATAAATGGCCACCAACCACATTTACATTCAGGAATGGGCCGCCGATACAAATCTGGCTATGCTGTAAATGGATTTGTCCTTTCTGTTGCTCTGCAGTCCTCCTTGGAGCAGGTGGCATGAAATACCAAAGGAACCATAACCATTGAATGCTCTGCATTGATAAACAGTGTCCTGCTTCCTCCTCGGCCATACATTTGATTAAATGCAGTCGCTGAATAATAAAATGGCTCAATCATGACGGTTTGCTTATAATCAGTGAAAACGCTGCCCAAACTGTTCATTCCCGCCCATCACTGCTTCCATGTTGACTTTTAAAAGGCTCAGGCATAGTCTATTCACTATCGGGTCTGCCTTTGGCTCGCAATTCACGTTAAAACAGGCCCCTCCCTTGTTTTTTAATATTTCACAAATACCTGCAAAACTACTGCAAACCATGAAAAATTGGCCTTGGCGGATTTGAAATATATATATTTGGCCTTTAGAACCCTTTCAGATCCGAAATCCCATCGCAATCGGCGCTTGCCACAGGCTTCCCTTTGTATTTTCTTTATACAAAGAAAATACACAAAATACATTGAAAACGCTATGGGCGCGGACTTGAAAAATATGAAATGGAGTGTTGTGTGGTCGTCGGGTCCGGCCCATCGGGTCGGAGGTATATGTATGCGCGAAAGGCCTTGCCCTCTTTGAAAGTGCCGATGCGATATCGGCGACCGCCGCGGACCCGATAATCTTATCAAAAAGGATTAATATCGCCGTCGGGTCCGGCCCATCGGCCATCACTCATCGGCGAAGTCTTGTGCCCTTGCCACTGCCCGCCTCCTCCGATTGCGATATGCCGACGAGATTTGGACCGCTGATCGGCCAGATCCAACGGCTGAGATTAAAGTGGAGCCTTAGGCCTGTGATTTTGATTTTTACATGGTTTTTGGGGTATTTCCGCCTCCCGATAGTGTATTTCTGCCCTCCAAAGGGCTTTCCCCTTGCAATTTTTTCGATCGGTGGAAGACTTTTAGCCAAGATTTGAGAATTTGAACAGCAACCGTGGATCCTTTGGCATGATTATAAGTGTAATTGCAGCCTTTGAGAGTGTTTGAATCCATTTTTGATTCTTTGTCACAGCAAAGCTAACACTGGCTCCTTCTGGGGATGAGATCCTCCCTGTGAGGTCTCAAGAACCTGCAGACCAATGCCTTCATACAAAAACAGCTATAAAAACACTTGCCTAGTGTCCATTGGGCATGGAGTCAATTAAGCATACAACATAAAACTGTAAAAGAACTTAATTACAAACATAAAAGCCTGAAAACTTAAACTTCAAAATTTGCCCATTAGCAGGGCAACCAAAACTGTTTCTCCTGCTCTCAGCCCGGTTCATCATAGATCAGTAGGACTGGATTGATTTGATCCTCTACCTCAAAGAGTTTAGGACATTTGAGCTTGATAGGTAGGTAGGGATCAAATTTCATTTCCCCTTTGCGTATTCTCCTCCTTGGATGTTCTTTATGGGAGCATTTGTACACCTGCTGAATAACCATGTATGCTGTGTACTTGTCTGTGTCTTTTGTAGTCTGCACAACTAATATGAAAGATGCACCATTGTATCCTTGTGCAGGGGACACAGAGACATTTTCTGCTCCTGAATCTTTCTTTAAACAACCCTCATCCAAGGAGGAGTCCCATGACTGTGCATTTTCTTCCTCTGTCATCTGATAAGCTGCCATTTCAATCTTTGTGGAGGCCTTCTGGGCAGGCATTGGAATATCAAGGCCGAGATTACCAGTTTCAGCCTTGAGCATAGAATTATATTCTGCCTCAGTGTTCAAGGGGCAGCAATGAGGGCTTTCCTGATGAGCAGACATAGGGACAAAAGATGATGGGGAGTTTTCCTCTCCCTCTTTAATCACTGGGCCGGGGACAAAAGCAGGCTGGAAAATTTGCAGATCTGCATAGCCATGTGAAGATGAACTAGCTTCGGGCTCAGATTCATGGAGGAAGGGACCTGCTGCCATCTGCTGCTGCTGATCAGCTTGTTGTTCTGCAGCTACAACAAACTCACGAGCAGTTCCTCTAGCTATTGCTTCTTCATATGCAGCTCTGGTTAGGAAAGGAGCACCTCCCAAACCATGGACCTCCTCCTCTTCTTCAAATAGATCTTCTTTCATGACTATATCCTGACAAAGGGTCTTCACCCTTTGATCCTCGTTTGCATCCTTGTTTCTCTGCAAAATCTGCAATTGCTCCTGTGCTCCTTTATATAGATTTGGAGCTGGAAGAGAAATGGAACAAGGAGCTCCTGCTTCCTTAGAATACTGCTCAGCCTTTAATTTGGAAACTTCAGAGGTCAAAAGCTCGATCATCCTAGCTAATTTATCAATCTCAGGCTCTGAGGATGATGAGGATTCACCTCCCTGACTTCTGCATTCATCATCACCTTCAAGTCTTTCTGCAGCCATAATATTTGCTTCTACTTCAAAGGCTGCAGCTTGCATATCAGCCAAAGAAGTACATCTTCGTTCTCTTAATAGTAGGCAGAACCTAGAATCGAAGGCATTAGAATAAGTAATCATGGCAGAAGTAGGGGTGGGTTTTATTTCTGCTGGCATTCTGCTGTACAAATGATTGAATCTGATATTGAAATCAGACAACAGCTCACCATCTTCTCTCTGCAAGTTCCCAAATTCATCATGATAGAAGAGCAGATCTTTATTATTTCCCCAGTGCTTTAAAAATACATCATCTAAAGCATCAATGTCTGCAATGGACCTAGGGGGTAAATCTCTAAACCATTTTCTAGCCTCCCCATCTAGGCTTTGAACAAAAACCCTCATCCAAACATCCTCTTCATTGATATCCAAGTTATCAGCATAAAAATAAAATGACTCAAGGTGCTCTTCAGCTGATACTCCTTCTGCACCAGTAAACTTTGGCATAAATTCTTGATAATCTCCTGCAGGCATGGCATTTAAAGGTGTAGGCAAGACTAAGGGTCCATACCTAGCAACAATTATTCGTTCTATCTTTGAAAGGGCTTGCTGGCCTGCCATGACTGAGGTATTCTAACGGGATACTGGTAAACTAAGTGATATGAATCAATGAAAAGGATAGCAGAGACCGAGGAGAATGATGGACAACATAGAATGCTTTTATGGATAGAGATCCGAAAGGGAAATGAATAAACGAGAGCTGTATGAATCTCCGAAGGTGAACTTCACTAACAGAGACACATAAAAATTGTTTAAGGCTTACTTGATCCTGATGCTCCCTTCCGCAAAGTTTTTTTTTTTCTGCTTATCGATCCTCTCAGGATCAGGCACTAGCCAGTTAGTGATTTCTGAAGATTTTTCCGAGCATGCTTCACGAACTAGACCAGAACTTCAATGTGGAGTCGCCAAAGGATGGCCTTCCTCTAGTGGAGTCGCCAGACAGATGATTACAACCAAAATCTGTGCTCAAACCTTGTCTGTCATCAAAGTTTGAAGTTGTGTCGTCTCCCAGGGAAGCTGAGCTTCGATTCTCTTCTCCTCGGCAACGACGCCATTTAATGTTATCACCCCAAGAAACTCACCTAGGTTGTAAATCAGTGATGCTCGGGAACATTACGAATTCAACCAAATATAGTTGGATAAATGGTGGATGAATGGAACAAATGTTGCATATTCAAGCCAGATAACCGCTTCTACTATGATTGACCCCAGACATGGGTGAACACCCCCAGACTACAAAGCTTTTAACCACCTATTACTCACAGTTTGAGGATAAGGTGACAATGGAGAAGACTGACCACACCAGCAGATGCACAAGACCCTGTGATGGCCGGCTGCAACCAGTTAAGAGATCTGTAAATCTAGTTTCTAATGCACAGACAGGATGACAACTTTTTATGCATTAAACAACAGAAACCTGCACACATGTTCTATGATACATGCTAAATCCTAACACAAAGGTGGGATGATAGCCCCTCTGATGCTAAACATTCACAGCAATAGAACAAATGCAAACAGGCACAGCCTGGAACAAGAAAGAGAAGTGGAAAGTGAGCAATAAACAGCAAAAGAAGCTTGTATTAGCTGGAAATGAAGACCAGACGCTGCAGGTTACAAAGTAGTTACAGTCTGTAGAAGTTGAACCTTACAACAGGGTTCTCTTCAACGAACACTCATTAATCGATTACATCTCTGTTCTGGGTATATATGGTGTTACATTACAAAATATCTCTTTGTTAGCTATGCGTGGAGGAGCCCATAAATGGCCACCAACCACATTTACATTCAGGAATGGGCCGCCGATACAAATCTGGCTGTGCTGTAAATGGATTTGTCCTTTCTAGTGCTCTGTAGTCCTCTTTGGAGCAGGTGGCGTGAAATACCAAAGGAACCATAACCATTGAATGCTCTGCATTGATAAACGGTGTCCTACTTCCTCCTCGGCCATACTTTTGATTAAATGCAGTTGCTGAACAATAAAATGGCTCAATCATGACGGTTTGCTTATAATCAGTGAAAATGCTGCCCAAACTGTTCATTCCCGCCCATCACTGCTTCCATGTTGACTTTTAAAAGGCTCAGGCATAGTCTATTCACTATCGGGTCCGCCTTTGGCTCACAATTCACTTTAAAACAGGCCCCTCCCTTGTTTTTTAATATTTGACAAATACCTGCAAAACTGCCGCAAACCATGAAAAATTGGCTTTGGCGGATTTGAAATATATATATTTGGCCTTTAGAACCCTTTCGGATCCGAAATCCCATCGCAATCGGCGCTTGCCACAAGCTTCCCTTTGTATTTTCTTTATACAAAGAAAATACACAAAATACATTGAAAACGCTATGGGCGCGGACTTGAAAAAATATGAAATGGAGTGTTGTGTGGTCGTTGGGTCCGGCCCATCGGGTCGGAGGTATATGTATGCGCGAAAGGCCCCGTCCTCTTTGAAAGTACCGATGCGATATCGACGACCGCCGCGGACCCGATAATCTTATAAAAAAGGATTAATACCGCCGTCGGGTCCGGCCCATCGGCGATCACTCATCGGCGAAGTCTTGTGCCCCTGCCACTGCCCGCCTCCTCCGATTGCGATATGCCGACGAGATCTGAACCGCTGATCGGCCAGATCCAACGGCTGAGATTAAAGCGGAGCCTTAGGCCTGTGATTTTGATTTTTACATGGTTTTTGGGGTATTTCCACCTCTCGATAGTGTATTTTTGCCCTCCAAAGGGCTTTCCCTTGCAATTTTTTCAATCGGTGGAAGACTTTTAGCCAAGATTTGAGAATTTGAACAACAACCATGGATACTTTGGCATGATTATAAGTGTAATTGCAGCCTTTGAGAGTGTTTGAATCCATTTTTGATTCTTTGGCACAGCAAAGCTAACAGGTGGCACAATGGAGTATGGTCTGAGATAACTTGGAGATGGTAAAGTGAAGTTGTTGGGGTATACAAACTTAGATTGGGTAGGCAGTCTAGCTGATAGGAAAAACACCTTAGGGTGTTACTATAGCTTGGGATCAACAATGATATCTTGGTTCAACAGGAATAGACTTTTATGGCACTTAGCTCAGTAGAGGTAGAGTATATGGCAGCTAGTATAGCAAGTTATGAGGGCCTTTGGTTTTACAACTTGATGGCAAGTTTATTTGATCAAGAGTTGTATCCCATGATGATTTTTAGTGATAATTAGAGTTGTTTCAAATTATCTGACAATTTAGTGTTTCATGACAAGTCCAAGCACATAGAGATCATATATCACTTCATTTGAGACAATTTTCAAAAGGGACCAATGAAACTCTAGCATATTCCCACCTATCCCTTAACAAAAGGAAAGTATGAAGCATTTAGAATTAGACTTGCATTTGTGCAAAATTCATTCTTCCCTAAGAGGGAGGTTTGAGAAATATAGCTTGAGCAAGAGCTTCTTACATAGGTTAGGTGTGAGTGTGTGAGTAGTTTTAGACAACTTTTATTGACCACTTAGTAAAAGTGGGAAATAATACCCATACTGTAATTTAATTTAAACAAATACAAGTGAAAAGTTAAATTTCTTATATTCTTTTAGCCTTGGAAATCTAAATGACATCTTCTAGAGATTATATAATATTAGTGAATTAGATTTGTTATAATCTTAGCCATACACCTCATAGTTGAGATCAGTGTTGAAAATATCGGTATCGGCAAAATATCGGCGAGGGTCCAGAAAATATCTTATCGGCAATATCGGCGAAAATATCGGCAAAATATCGGCAAATATCGGCAAGCATAAAAAATAATTTTTTCAAATTTTTAAATATAGCCGATATTTTCAAAATATCGCGATATTTTGCCGATATTTTCCGATATTTGCCGATATTTTGAAAATATCGCGATATTATCAAAACAGAAAATATCGCGATATTTTCTCGGCGATATATCGTTTTGCCGAAAATATCGCGATATCGCCGATATTATCAACAATGGTTGAGATAAGGTGGTTGCTAGAATTAATGAGATTAGTTGCTAACATATGATAAATTAGTTGGCAGGATTGAGGAGATTAGTTATCTTTCTCAACGCATAAATAGAAAAAGATGGGAGAAGTTGCAAGACATAAGAACACTTGAGAGAGACAGAGACCAAAAAAAGGAGGAGAGTGCATATGAGAGGAGAAAGTGCATATGCGTTGTATCAAACAAGAAGTAATTCATATAGCAACAACATCATATAGCTGTGCAGCAGTAGTTCTGTCTTCTTTCTTCAGTAGAGCCATACTTTATTTCGGTAGGTCATACTTCTTTTTTTTGTAGTATTTTTGTTTTATGTATAGCTGCTAGGTTACAACAGACTATGTAGGTTCCTTGTAAGCTTTGATCATTGGAATGAACGCTGATTTGAATTGGAGAATCATCATGCATGTGTGTTATTCATTTTTTGCTTCCGCTGTTCATTTTTCCAGCCATTTGTGTGATTGTTGCATGGTTATAAATATTCATTTATGTGATTAAATAAGTTTAGATTTGATTTATTTAATTGAGAGAAACATAGGACAACAATCATCTATGGCTTTCGGAAAATTTGACATCATTGGACAAACAAAGATATTGTTGAACATCCTCAATGTTAGATAAAATCTTCACAAGCTTTTTAAAGATGAATGGAGGGATTTTTCAAGGGGGATTCCATTTCTCAATTTTCACAGTTGCTGTCTAAAAGTGGACTCTTATCTCTACATCTTTTGTGGCCTTCTCTCGACAATAGAATTAATTTTAGTTTCTTCCCTTCCGAACATCTACTTTGAGGAAATAGGGCCAAGTTTCTCTCATTTGTCTTTGTTCTCATAGATGAGTGAGATGATCTAGACTATTACTCTTCACATTGGCATGTGTGCTAAATTAGATTCTTATCACATGACATGTTTTACATGGTAACCGTATAGGGAGGATGATGAGCTTGAGATATATACCATTTATTTTTTGCTTGATGATAGTGCATCTTGAGATAGTGATGATTGTGGATCCTCCATGATGTTGTATGAAATGTTGATTGAGTGGATTGTGGTTGGTTGTCTTGGTCAAGCGGGCTTCACTTGGGGAGCAATACCATACCTCGTGGGTTCATATTGGGGGATTTATATTGAGGAAAAAATGGCATAATATATTGGGGGATATATGGGGGGAAAGGGGTTTTATATTGGCAGGTATAAAAAATGGAGCTCATATTAATGATAAAATATAAAGGGGTATAAAAAATGTTAATGAAAAAATAGATGTCTACAATATCTAGTGGAAGTAGGGGTTTTTTAAATTGGGAAGGTGTATTGGGTTTGTATTGGTAGGGGGTTAAATAATGTGATTTTTAAGGATGTTTTCCTATATGTAGTCAGATTAAGGGTATTGTTTAATATGCCACGAATGCATGTGATAGGTCAGAGGTTCATTGAGTGAATCCCCCATGGTCTTGGTTTCTTTCTTCATGATCACATATTCCTTGGTGTTAATTGATGGTGATGACACGCTCCTAGGTGTAATGATGTGATGCTTATCTTCATGGTGTTGCTCTTTGCATGACTAGTTATGGTTTTCATAAAAGAGCGCTTTGGTAATTTGTTATGTCTATCCTACTTTCATCATGATGTTTAATAAAATAGATAGGGTTTCTTGGGCTAGGTCACAAGGTTCGCCGAACCTGAACCTTCAAGTTCAGAATTTGGCAAACCTAAAGAAAAATTTGAGGTTTGTTGCGGTTCGTTGAATCTCAAAGATTAATGGAATCGAAATTCTTTTTTGAGATTAGATGGTAGGTTCGATTTAGGGTTTAGTTTGAATAAACAATTAAAGAAATTTGATGACTTCCAGATGTACATTTTTCATTTTTGAGCTTGACCCTCAGCGGTGAGGATTTCTCCATTTCTCCGTTGTGTCTCAGGCATCCCTCGCCATTTTAGTTTGCGTGTACATTATGTTACTTCTGTAAATTGTGCGTTAAAGTGTTGAAAGCTCAAACCACGCCACACAATCCGGGTGGAACTTGGGTAGATCACCCATTGTCACCTTGACGACCTACCTTGTCTCTTTTGACTAGCGCCCTTCGACTTCTAAGGGGGCTCCCTTATAGATCACTAGGGCTTTAACACTATGAAGCAAGGTGATATCACAAGTAACCCTAATGACTAGACTTGTTTTCTTAACAACAGAAAATGATATAAGGATGATGGAAGCTTATACGAAGACTAGTGCCAATGTTCAAGGGCGATAGGCGGGGTGGCGATCACAACCCCCTCTTTGTCAACTCTTCCTTTGAGACTGGATGGTTGAGGATTTGGGGATAAAACTATTCCACTCAAACCAATCTAGATTAACCAACATGGAATCTAGCTTCACAACGAGGACCTACTCATTTGAGGAGCCCTTACACTATACCAATAGTGCCACCAATATCCCATACTAAGGTTGAAGATTCCCCCTAGATGACTTGTCCAACATACTAGTATGTCTTCTTGATGGAGACTAAGGGCGAGATGAAGATCCTTGAACCTAGTCCTCCTCTTCGAAGTGACTATCCATCTCTCAAATGGATCGGTAGAGTAGTCTTGTGATCACCAAATTTATACTTGCGAAATTAATCTTTTAAAAGCATAGTTTATAGACAAGAGCTAAGAAGAAAGAACAAAAGAATCAACCCAAAGGAGAGGAACACTCCCACTCTCTATCTATGATTCAAAATAAGGAAACACCTCTCTTTGTATGACAAGGTCTTAATTCCTCTATAATAAAATAATATTGTTTTTTATAAAGAACTTAAACAAAGTCTAATCTAACTTCTTTATATATATAGAAATTAAGTGGACAAACCTCATGTACAACAAAAATAAAGAGTTCTTGTTAAATTTTCTTAGGGCTATATTGTTTTTTGCTTTGATAATTGCATTTCTTCATTTACACATTAAATTCACCCCACAACATCATAACATTATTCAGATTTACATCCTTATTCAACAACATATGCAACTATATAGAAAGAAAAATATCATCATCATCAATGCAGTAGAACATAAAGGAACAATAGAAGAAAAACATTCACACATAGAGACACCAGGATTGGTCGGAGACCAGAGAAAAATCCACTATGGGGAAAACCCTTTCAAATTCTTCTTCTTATTAGATTGTCATTGAATGATTCAACAAAAGAGAGTACAATGATCCATATCTTCATCCATACAACTATCCAACAAAAATCAACTAAACAATATCTATGAGATGAACCCAATCATGCTCATACTCAAAACCCTGATCCTGAAAACTGTAATGCATTGTCACTGTCTACGGTCCATTGTCGAACACTGCAGTCAACGAGTGAAAACTTCAAATAATTGAAAAACCAAACCCTACTTCCAATCGCATGGAGGACATGTGCAAGCGACTGAAACGCTGCAGTGGCACAAATGAGCCGGCCAATGAGCAACTAAAGCCGAGATTTCTCTGTGTTGTGTTGTGCCTGTGACTGAGACCTAAAACCCTAAAACAAAGATGTGAGCTTCAGACCCTGCAATTTCACCTTCGTGCGAACCTATTCCTCCACGGATCTACCTTAGACCTATGCGAGCAAAAAAAAGAAAGAATAGAAAAATGTCTCATAATGATATGTCCAAATGAGGTTCACGTCACTTGTATTCATAGCTGTCTAAGGGTGTTCAATTTGCTTTAGGGCCGATCTGATCAAATATGCACATGTGGGCTTATAATTAAAAAATACACTTTCCCTTATCCAAATTTGATGATCTTTAGATCCATTTTGGTCCTCTCAAAAAGAGGAATTCAATGCAATCATTATCTCCATCAAATGAGCTGTTCAAAGTGGAATTTAACCCTAGTTGCCAATTTTAACAGTTCTCACAAAGATAGATGGATCACCAGAATTTAATTTTCATGTTGGTCCAACTCCTCAAATAATGAGGCAATGGGTGCCTTGTCTCCTCCACCGTTTACACTCTTCGTCCTGGCCCGGCTCATCTTTTCTCCCACAATTCTCAAAAGGAAAACCCCGCGCCAACTCGCAGAATTAAAAAATTTGCCCGCAGCCCAAAATATTTGGTGCCGGATGACTGTAAGCAGTGGTGCCGTGACTGGCTGTTGCCCAGATATATGCATGCTCGAACGCTTCTTCCACTTCTCGTAGACCACAACTGCTAGGTTTTATCATCGAACAGCTTTCAGTTTTGACCGTTCTTGAAGCTGTTGCTCTCCATTGTTTAGTTTAACACATTTTTTTTACTTCCTTTATCCCAGTGGTTTGCGGATTTCTGCTTTTGCTAACCACCACCGTCATCTGCAACGAGGTCAAGAACAACCACATCGATCCTGCATTTCTTTCAAGATGAGTCCACATTCCTGTCACCTGGGTGGCTAATGTTGAATGAAATGCCGGTAATCTTCTCTTATTTCGGCTTGTCCATTGCATTAGACGAACCAAAGCTTGCTCCACTTGAAACTGAATTTTGTTTGTTTGCTCTTACAAGCACGCTGGCTTTACAGGTGAGCAAGCGAAGGGCAACAAATTGCAGTATCCATCTCAAAAAGGGTACAGGAAAAGCTTTCCAAAACAAAAACTTCTCAGAAAATTGAAATGTTTGGTTGGATCTCTTTGTCAATGATTGGAGCTAGAAAATTAATGTTTCCGCTTCACTGCCAAGTTTTCTGAGTTGCAAATGGGCAAAAATTGGATTGAAGGATTATATTTAGACTCTATTTATCATTTCAGTGACTTATCCTGTCATCTGCAATATTTAGACCAAGGGAGCTGAGATGAAAGTAAATAGAGATGTCATTTTCCATTTGTTTTTGTTTTGCTTTATTTCGATAAATAAATTTTCTGTTGAAGGGTTTGTCACTGAGAGTATATATCATTCTATGTTCTTTATAAAAGCAGTTACATTAAGCTAATCTGTTGTGGGCATGCGGGGACTTGTTTTTGCAGGTAAAATGGTACTGGATGCATTCGGAAGGTTCTGACGTGATATCTCATTTGATTGATAATTTTGTTGTCCAATAGGAGGGTAATGTCAGTTACCAATATAACAATCCTAAAAATATAATGCTAATTATATGTAGCCTTATCTAGCTCATGGAAGACTCTAAAGCATCTTTATCTGCCTTCCATGGTAGAATGTCAATAGCTTTGGGATGTCCACTTCATAATAGATCATACAAAAACCATGTTTATGAATCATTTCTTCCATGGGTAGAAGGTATGTGATGTCAGAAAGAGGTCATTGATTCCTTCCCTGAGACTATTGCCACGCTGTTGTGGCTGGTTCTCAAAGTCTTATATTAATCTGTTTATTTCTGCATTATTTGCTTTTGTTGCACAAAAGCTGAAATTCAATCGTTTCTGGAGGTGATTTGTCAATGGTCCAGTGTTCTAATCTCCTCATGTTACTGGCAAATTAAAGTCCTCAATGGATATGATTGCCATTAACATTTTTGTACGTCATTGTACTTGTAATGAATTTTGGGTTGTTAGCCAGTCACCTGTACATCATGTATAGAAAGCAAGATGCATGAACATAGGTGATATGATTTATACTCTACTTCCAACGACATAGATGATATTGATGGATACTCCAAACGAGGTTCCAAAACTTGGGATATGCAGAAGACTAGCAGGATGACATATTTTGGAGTGAAGTTGATAACCCTGTTGTACTTCGTGCACAATCAATTGTTGCATACAAAGGAAAGGCAAGACACCCTGAACAAATACTATTTGCAAGCAGAGGCTCCTCATTGATTTGACATTTTCCTTTGTCATTCCGTGATTGTTGATAAACTTTTGTTAAAATAAGGGAAGATGTTTTGTTAAACTAGTAGGTCCACTTATAATATGAAGGATGCATAACTCACTGTATCTCCCAAGCCCATGTGAGAATGTGGGTACCTAATAAGCATGGAGTTATGTTTTAGAGCTGACTTTCGCCACTTCAAAATGAAAATGAAATGCATCATGTGCTGGTGAAAAGCTACTTTTCTCTATGTAATCATGTTGTATAATCTGCACAAGAAAGCACGCTGTAGTTGAGTACTGGAGTTTGTGAATAGCAAAACTTACTTTGACAATAAAACCCAAGAGTTTGTGAAATAGAAGTCAAACATTTTTTGTTTCAAGTTGTTTCTGATAACCATATAGAAGCCTTGGCACTATTTTCTAATATAATATCCCGTGCTTTTTATTGGTTGTGATCCAGTGGTAAAGATGAAAATAGAGAAGCTATTTTGTTGCTTTGAATAGAAATAGGAATTCCGAACTACCTATCAAATCTACTCGAATGCTTGTTTGTTCTGCATACAGCAGGTTTAAGCTCCGCATTTTTGTAATTCCCATTTGAACTAACGGACAATTGACACAACTTTTACCGGGAATGCCTGTAGATAATATTTATTAGTTAGGATCCAGAGGTAAAGATTCAAAGCCAGAAGCCTTGTTTCCTTCTATACTAGTTAGCAGTTCCTTCCAACGTGTTGGAGCTTGTTTTTGATAACACTATTTATATCTTATAATTCCCTATGGAGAAAATAATGGAGAAAAAAATTGCTTTGGTGCAGAAATTAGAGGATGGACAAGTAATTGTGAATACATCTAAATCTGAACCATCCAGGTATATGATTTGACAAGAAGCCATTCTTTTGAAAATATGGTACAGCTTTAAAATATTTGTTACAAGAAAAAAAAGACGAGGAATTGACTTTTTGATAGTTTGTGAAGTATATTTTATTGAATTTAAACAATGCATGTTGATACAATAAAACACTATGCCGAAGTGGCATACACCAAACCATCTGGACTTGATATACTCCATCAAGAAGACTATCTTGTATGTAATATATATAAAGAAAATGGTGTGAAAGCCATTCAAATACATAGCTAAAATTGGACTAAAAATGGTCGCAAAAAGTAGGAGAGAACTAGTCATTTAACACAAGCAGTTTTAGCACGAGGAATTGGGTCGTGGTCATGCTTGTTCACCCAAGTACATTCTAGCATTGCGAAGTTTGGATGATTCTAACTTCATTGACATTGTCTTACTCAACCATCATGCATGAGGGGAGGCTACTTCTTTCTTGCCTTGTAATTGTTTAGAAAAGGCAAGTGATCATGGTGCTTTTTGTGATAGGAGACCGGAAATTGTGGTGATCACCATTTCTCCATCCACCCCTTTCTAATTTATATTTTTTTCTATGGATCTAATTTAGTCATTGACAAACTCATTAACCTATAACCTATAGGATCTTGAAGACTATGTAGGACGCATTTTACCATTGATTAATCAAGGATCATGGATGTTCTAGTTAAAGAGCTACCTTATTTTCTTAGTTCTAAATGCGTCAACACAATGCTGCAACGATGTTACAACAATCAATGTACATGACATTGATGTTAGTTGGAATGTTTTTGTAACATCATTTCTTCACAAGGTTAAAATACAACTTTTTTTCCAACTTTATGAAGTTCTTATCCTAAAGTGAACAATGTAAACCAATAATTAACATTCCTAAGAATAATTGAATTGGAGTTAATCATGGTTACACACTTAAGTGAGTTTGCCACATGTTTTCATATTGCTTTTGCCTAGGAGGGTCATTAGGTGTGCAAAAGATTATCCTCATGGACATTGGATACATGCTTGATATTTTGTCACTCAATGCAAATTCATGATAGTTCCAAAAGTCATCAACGTTGATCCAAAAAAATGCCTTTTTTTTTGTATTTTTTTTCAAATATGGAGTGCAATTGGCTTATGTAAGTTTAATATGTACTTCACTGTCATTTTTCTTTGTAGTCATATGATTCCTATAGTAGGGAGTTGTATTCATAAAGGCTTGGGAATATTCTAGCACTAGTCCTTCCACTAGGGTTTGATGTGGTCCAAGCCAAATTAATTAGATGAGTTAGGCATTATGACTTTTTGGATGACACTCTAGATTATTGTTCGGACTATATTTGGCATTAAAAAACCATTCTCCAATGGTAGGGTAGAAGAAGCTTTTGAGTCTTTCCTTGCCAACATGTTGAAGCCTTTGGACCCAATTTAGTAGTATGGTGAATGTAAAGATGGGATGAATCATGAAAGGTCGTCATGTAAATTGTGTGGTTAGTGTATGATAGGACTTGTTTAAAATCTCAATACATGAAGTTGGGATTTGTGATAAATCAACCTCATAGTCTGTGGGTTGCCATGATTCTATTGAAAAGAATAAAAATAGAGAACATACAACCACTAATAAGTTGAATTTTCCACCAATGGAGTGGGTAGATCCTTAAGAACCATATGCATATTAGGCACTATGAGCAGAGAGAGGGCTCCACGGATTCACGTTCCATGAAGAGCTTACCTTTCTTTGTTCCAAGAACCAAAGATGGGGCACAACCTTCCATCTGGTTAGTGGTTAAAAGAAAGGAGAAGCAATAAGCAAATAGGGTTGTGGGGGAGTGTATCTCTGGAAATGCTTTTGAGCATCACAAAGATCAATCAATTTTTCTAGCTAATGTGTGTTGTTATCGCTATTGTTGGCCCAAGGTATAAGTGCCCTACCTATGAGGAGTTGTGGGGGCCAATTCTTCTAATCGAAAATAATGACATCAATATTTGATTGGAGGACCTAAAGAAGTCATGGGAGTGAACTTAATCCATGTGAATGTTTGATGATTGGATAGATGAGAAGGGTAGGACCTTGCTTAATTTCTTGGTACATTGTCTAGGAGTATAATGTTTATTAAGGAAATTGATGCATCATTGCATGTTAAAGATGTGACATTGTTGTGAAAATTAATGGATGGGTTCATCTGAGAGATTGGTTTGCTGCATGTGCAAACCATTACAAATAATGCAACTAATTATTTTGCTTTTGACAAAGTCTTAATGGAGAGGCACTTAACAATGTTTTGGACCCAATTTACTAAATATATTTGATGCTTGAGGTGTGGAAAACATATCCTTTGACAATGATCAGGTTAGGAGCATCACAAAATTCATATATAACAACTCATTTGTTCATAGCCTCATGAGAAAATTCACAAGAAATTGGGAGATGTAGTCTACACATGTTTTGCTAATATCTTCATTTTTCTTCAATCTTTGTTCCAATGTTAGTTTCGGTTGAGTAGATGTTTGCTTGTGAATTTAACACAAGACAAGATGAGAGAGCCATCACTAAACTACTATACATTGACTCCTTTTAGGAAGGTGTCCATGGTTATCGACCTTTGGTGAGTGTTCTATGCTTAGTTGATGGGGATAAGCCCACAATGGGCTACTTGTATGAGGACACAAATAGAGCGAAAGAACCTATCCGGTCTTATTATGTGTCAAGGGTACCTGAAGGTATGATAAATACATGATAAATTGGGATTTGATTGATTATTGATGGGTTGAGTTGCTCCATTGGCTTGTTGATGCAACAACACTTTTCCTTGACCTTGTGTATGCTTATGCATGATCTGGATCTAAAAAAATGAAATGGATCTTTGCAGGGGGGGGAGGCCCTCAAGATCTGAAAAAATGCAATGCCAGAAAGAAAATGAGAGAACACAGTAAATAAAATCACAAAGGAATTTTTTTATTAAAATAAATAATAACTATAAAAGCTACATTATGGTGGACAATCTGTCCTTTTACAAAATGTGACTTGTTACTTATAGCCTTTTTTGGTTACAATACCACATGTAAATTCCATGGGTGAATGAATACCATGGATGGATGCCACTTATAATATCATGGGTGGATAAATACCATGGGTGGATGCCACTTACAATACCATGGCTAAATTCCATGGGTAGATGAGTACCATGGGTGGATGCCATTTTCCATTCGGATCATTCATCCCTCCTTAAGAAGCAATGGTCCCCAATGAGTGAAGTTCCCTCCCGCGAAGCCTTTGTTGAATATGAAGAGCCATTGAAGATAAGAGTTTTGTGTGGTTAACCCTAACCATGATGAACGGAGATCCGATGATAGAGATACCCTGTAATGCTTGTGACCAACTGTGATACTGAAAGTGTGTGACCTACCAAATGTACTTCAATGAAGTGTGGGTTTGTGGATGACCCATAACCATGACAAACGAATATCCGATGATAGAGATACCCTATAATGTTTGTGATCAACTGTGATACTAACAATGTTCGACCTAGCAAATGGACTTCGATGATAAGGATTTTGTGTGGTTGACCCATAACCGTGATGCTGACTATTGATAAAGCAGCAGGTGCCTACATAGCCTGGGGTGGGAGGGCACGTCTCTAAAGAACCCAAGCTAGATGTTGCTATGTTGAAACTGATGAATGTGAAGCAGGTGCCTACTAAAGTGGGGTGGGAGGGCATGTCTCCAAAGGGAACCCGCTCTGAATGTTGTTCTAGATTTAAAATGGACATAATTCGGTCAATATAACTCAGAATGTTTATTATAATTTGTTTTTGGAAACATAATGACCATTCAACATCTTCCCATGTGTTTGAAATCCCTATCTAGACATTCTGGGAACTCAGATTCACACTGCAATTGTTCCACCATCACAAAAGTTTTGAAAAAATAGTTGATTTCAAATCAGTGATATCTCCTTCATTCGAACTCCGATTCGACTAATTTTTTTTTTTTTTTGAAATTGGGTGATTTTTCGAGAGGAGCTCATATCTACTATCATTTTTCTATAATTCTACACAAAAATTGAAAAAATGATAGGAGAGTCGCCGTCCATGAATTGATGTCAGAAAAATTTCCACAATATAGTTTATTTTAAATCAACTATATCACCCTCATATGGACTTTGATTCGATCGATTTTTTTTTTATAAATTTGGGTATTTTTTCGCAAGCAATCTAGATGTATTATTTATTTTTGTAAAATTTGCACCAAAAGTTTCAGATATGATTTGCAAACTCGCCACCCAAAAAAATCCTGCAAAAAAATGAAAAAAGAAAAATTCTTCCCACTTTATCCAAGAAGTGCTATGTGGAAGTCGTAGCACATGCCTGAAGTTTGTTGAATATTGCTGCAAAAATTTGAAACTAAAATATGAATCAAACCCTAATTCCTGTGCAATCGTAACCTACTCCGATACCATTGATCCAGATCTTGGGGGGAGGCCCCCAAAATCAAAAAAATTGAAATGGATCTTGTGGGGGGGGATGTGAAAATTCCTACACCAGAATCCCTACTGCAACAAACTAATGTTACTTCTCCTACTTGTTAATCTATACAAGTTATTTACTGTGTTCTACGACAAATATCGAAGTAAATACTACTGCAACCTTCACTTAATTAAATATGATTTTGAAACATAAGAACTAAGCAAGGAAATACAAACACATAGGACACCATTATTTTTGGACAAAAGTCCTCGGAAAAACCCAATGTGGGAAAACTGGTGCAGCAGCTCTGTGGGTTTATTATTATTAAGCAGTAGCAAATTTTGAATACATCGCTAAATACCTCACAGGGTTATTCAGTTACATAGAGAAATATTGGCAGAAAGATTTGTGAAATTACCTCACACAATCACTGACAATCCTGATTGATCCAGCCCTAGATTGATTGGCCCAGATTTTTCTCGTTGCCTGTGCGCAACCTTTGCGTCAGCCTAACGTCAAGCTCTCTAGGCACTGCGTCAATCCTCTGGTTGGTCGATTTACTGCCCATGAGATTCGTTTTCTGCCTCTCGCTCTCACAACTTGGCTCCCAGCTTATGAAACTCAAATTCCCTCTGCAAATTTTGGACTCCTCACTGGCTTTTGTGCTACCTTTGCGTGGCTATATGTTAGCCTCTCTGGCTCAGCGCTGCCATTGTTGGATTACTGTTTGTCTTTCTTTGCTGATGATTCTCCGGCTGAGAAAATCACTCTTTGTCCGGAAGCTATCCCTGCCCCTCAACTATAAGATATCTCCTCAATCGAATTTTCCTCCTGAGAACTTCTCACTTTAGAAAATCGATTTCTTGATATTTGTTGGTGTATTTTCCAAATGACCCTCAAGTCCCTTCTTATATCTTCCTGTTGGAAAACCAATGGCCTAGATTAACTCCTAATTAAAGGCTCAGATCGTTTTGACTTGATCTTCGTTTTTTTCTAGAAGTTACACCCACAATTAGATTAATACCCATTAATATTTTAATTTTCTTAAGTTTAGACTTAGGAACTCCATTAAAAATATTAATTATTTTAATAAAATTGTCTCTTGGTGGAATTTTCCAAAACGGTTTCTGGGTTATTTGGAATGCATGTGCCCAAGCCTCCCTGCAAAATTTGAGGCCTAGAGCACATCTGATGCTACCTCAAATCAACACTTCCTCTTAGCGAGGAATGTGCTCTAGCAATATACTGTTACTGCATATTGCTCTGACTCTGAAGCATCGTCCTCTGCGCTGCTGATGTCTGGCATGCTATCCACCAACTACTGCACTGTTGTTGCAACTGTACTGTTGCCTTTGACACTGCCATTGCCAATGCTACATCTATACTACAACTCCCTCTCAATTGCTACATTTGCTATGCTGTTAGCACTGCCACTTCTAACACTGCATCCATATTGCAACTCAGTTGCTAAGAGAAGCAATTGAAAAACATCCAAAATTACTGAACTAACTGTGTTCATTATGATACCACATGAATGCTGGAGCTGAATGTTGCTAGACTCTGCGCTGACCCTCTAAATCTATCGTGTTGCTGCTGACCTCTGCGCTGTGCCATCTACATTACTGCTAACTCTGATTTGCGTTGTTCAGTCTCTAGTGCTCCTAGCTACTACAACTATCTCCCTAACACTCCTTGACACTATTCAACACGAGTCCATCCTGCTACTGCAAAACTGGGCTCCTGTAGCAAGGTATTGATCCAAGAGGTGGACTCCTTAAGCATCATGCCCATCTGTAGCTCTTTCAAACTACAACTCCAAATCATCCACCTCGCTCCTGGAGGTATCTTTTCTGTCATGGCGAACTCTTCCTCTTCGATCTTCGCGACTGCAACCTTAGGATCGTGCTTCTCATCCTTGTCCTTTTTCTTCAAAGGACACTGGGATGCATAGTGGCCCATCTTGCCACATCTAAAACACTTCACCTTGGAGACGTTCTTCTTTTGTCTCTGTTGCCCCTGATGTCCCTTCGATGCAAGGGCTGCATTTTCCTCCTCCTCCTTGGGATTCGACCACTTCTACTGCTACTTCTGTCAAGTTTGACCTTGACTAGGTCTCTCCTCAGCTCCTCTTGTTTTAGAGCTACCCACATCTCATCCCAATTAGACAATGTTGCTCTTCCCAGGATACTCTAGACAAAGACTTGCCACTCATCTGAGACAGAATTGAGGGTTAGTCTAACTAACTCTGAATCTTGAGGTGTATGCCCCGCAACCGACAACTAATCACGGGTCTCCTTCAGCTTCATGAGGAATGGATCCACATGCTCCTCCCTTTTGCATCTGAGCATATCTCAATGTCAGTTCTAAGTACATCTTTCGTTGCTCGGAAGATCCTTGATAAAACGTGGCCAAGGCATCCCACATCTCCTTAGCAGTCGCTCTGCTAGTAACGTGGCACACTACGTGATCCTTGAGTCCATCTAGGATCATCCTCTTAGCCTTTTCCATCTCAACCTTGTATTTTTACAGCGGATCTGCATCCGCAGGTTCAGCCACCATGTTGTCGACGTACTTCTTGAGGGCATGCTCATCTAGAAGGAAAGACATTGTAGCCTTCCAGATGACGTAGTTGGATGCTCCGTCCAACTGTTCTGATCCCTCAAGCCATTGGTTGCCATCTCCTCCGAAAGCTATCAAACAACTCCCTCTTTCCCCCTACTGCATAGCTTCTACACTGGCTTACATACTCCTTGATGGACTTGGTAAGTCTGTTTCTCCTTTGTTGAGGGAAAATGAGAAATAATGATTTCCTCGGCAAGTAACCACGAGTAAGTATTCCCTTACTATGCGATCTGCTTCCTTCTTTCGACGACTTTTCTACCCAACACTCAGCTTGCAGAAAACTGCATCCCTCTAGCTTCGCGTTGAGGCTCTGCCTTGGCAAATTCTCGATCCGATAGTCTTACCTCTTTGTCGACTCACTCAGAGAGAGACAACTCGAAAATATAGCCCTCTTGGCTAGAACTACGCAATCCCTCAGGGGATTCAAACTATTGTTTGCTGCAACAAGTTGGCCCTTACTTTAGTGATAGATCTACTCTTCCTGTTTCACATCAAACACTCTGATACCATGTGAAAATTCCTACACCGGAATCCCTACTGCAGCAAACTAATGTTACTTCTCCTACTTGTTAATCCATATAAGTTATTTATTGCGTTCTACAACAAATATCGAAGTAAATACCACTGCAACCTTTACTTAATTAAATATGATTATGAAACATAGAAATTGAGCAAGGAAATACATGTTGAAGAATCTAGGGCATTCATATTAAGGTGATTCTTCTTTAACATGATAACAATTTGTGAAGTATTTAAATACAATTTATCTTAACTTGATGTTCCATTCATTATTAATATGTGTGTTTACTTCATCAAATTGCTACCAAAAACAAAAGAGACAAGAACACAAATATTTGGCTTTCTGCCAGGGCCAAAACCTCTCCCTCTTGGAGAGGAAAACCCACGCAAAATTCTTCTTATGGAGATTCCATTAACGAATACCAAGACCAGGACCCTTGACACAATTTGTCTCTCTAAGACCAAGACATCAATCCTCTTCCACAAACACTGCTGAGATCATCATGAGTGCTGTGTCATTGAAGCTCTCACTGAGATCTTTATTATTGCTTCTAAGATTTTCTCCATAACTGTTCCTTGAAGTTGCCACCGAGGTGATCTCTGCACCCTTCATCAAGAATATGATTTTCAATAACCAGATCATGATTTGTGATGACACCTTACTGTAGCTTGGGACAATGTGTGAGATCATGATCCTTGTCGAGACTGTTCACCCTTGTCATCATTGTCACAACTCCCTTCATTATCGTTGCTTACTGCTCCTTTTAGCATATCGAGACTGTAGCTCTAAAATTGATTATCACCGCTCTTTATTATGCTTAGACTGCAGTAGACACAGTCATCACCGAAATATTCTTCAACATAATTACATCGATGCTGAGACTGAGATAGCAACTTCAAGATTACTGTGATCTTCATTAGACCGAGACAATGAGGACAGTAAGGGCACAAAAACACTTATATATATGCTGAGATTAATATCACAGACTTCATGCCAATGCTTTGACCTTATCCGCTGTCCTTTCTCCTTCATCCATCCGAGATCTACTAAGTATGAGATCTGAGATCCATCTAGACTACAACTACAGGTATGTCGAGATTGGGACCTAGTCCAGACCTTAGTTAATGTTGCGTCTTCATCTGAAGTAGTTCATGCACCCGAGATCTGGCTATGACTGCACCTAATGCCCAACCGAGGTGCAGTCAAGCCCTAATACGAATCTCCTTCTTGTTTGCGGATATGTGAGGTCTATCTCTCCTTGACTGCATATACCTGTAGCCCATACTCATATGAAATTTCAGAGAGAATAGCGAGGTTCTGATCTTCCTTGACTGCGGTTCCTTCACCCAATATTTACCCGAAATTTCAAAGAGGAGAATGTGAGTTCCTTGCTTTAATTGCGGCTTCACTTGACTGCGACTCCATCTTAACTGCCTCTCCTTCTCTTTTCTGACTACGGCTTACCCTTCATGGGTATTTATAGGGGTCAACCCATATATGCAAGCCGACCTTACCTTATGTATCGACGAGTCTTTTTATCAAGCCGACATGAGATATATTAATTTATTTAGTTCATAATTTGAGCCGACATGAAGGTGAATGGATGTGACTGTCCCTTGAGCCGACATGACTTATATTTATTCATTTTAAGTCATATCCTGGACCCGACACAAAGATCTCCTCATTGCTTCCATTTGTAGACTTCTTGAAGGATTGTGCTTGGTCTTTGGAGGGCTTATTCACAGCCTTGTGGACTGTTTACATTTACGTGAAGAGACATGACTCTTTGACATAGAAATAAATCCTAAAGACATCAAGAAGAAGTCTTTAACCTAGAGACACTTCTTGCTCATGAAACCCATGTAGCAAGATTACAAAAATAATTTATTTCTTTTTATTACATCAAATACAAAGATCATGTCATTATGAAGACCGAACCTAGTTACACTTTCTTCAACATTCCCTCTTGGTATTCATAATGGTACTTGGTCATTCTCAATCTGAAGAATTTCTCATAAGGAGAATCGGATTTGCAATCCATCTGTTATAACATCATTTCAACCAACATTGTTTCTATTTAGCAAGGCCTTGACTAACAACTCTATCTCTCACTTAGATCAAAGCACACAATGTTCGCGAGACCAATGAATGATAGACACGCATCATCATTATGTCTCTTTGGGTGATACCCACCCGGGTGTTCTCCGAGTATGCCCTACTAGGACTTTTCTCATCTTGGGTTCCCAACACTCAAGAATATCAGTGCTCTTGCCCACTCTTTTCTTGGATGCCCTACCACATCCTCAAAGAGTGTCAAATGCCAGATGATTACACAATCCTCCATTCTTTCTTCCAAACCGAAGACAAGAATGTCGTGTCTAACTCTCCCTCTTAACCAGGGATGATTTCCGAGTTTCTCTTTACTCAGAAACTTTCTTGAGTTCCTTTGCTCATAGGATCCTCCGAGAGCTCCCTCTTACCTAGGGACTCTATCATCAATGCTTTATAGGGTCTTCTAGTTGACTGATGATTCAAGACTTCAATGTCATCAATTTTTTTCACATGTAGGGTCAACCATCCATCTCTTTCATCCGTCATGTCATTCCTTCTTTCCCAGAAAGTATCCTCCTTGGTTTTTCATCTAGGGCTTCCTTCACAAGCTTCTCTGTTTTAACTTTTCTTCAATAGTGATTTCTTTGGATCACAAGGTACATAGTTGTGACATCCCTCACAAATCTCCTTTCCTTGATCCTGCACACATATCTAGACTTTTTCAAGAGGTCAGATCCAAAAAACAAATTACATATTATCTTTTGGTGATGGCTTTTTCCAGTGACATCTTCTTGTAGGTATCAATCATCCTGCATTCATGTTGACACATCTCCCAATGATATTTGTTGTTAAGGGTCCTCATCTGTTCAGACTTCCATCAAAGTCTTCACATCATTCCGGGAGTTTTCCTGGTCAAGTCTTCCCGATTCTCTGGATGTTGACTGCATTCGTCATGTTTGCATGTTTCACAATCTCTTCCATCCTCATGTCTTCCATTCCCAGGAACTCTCATAGTTCTTCAATGGTCATCAACTACCGCATACTACATTATGAGGACATATTATGTTGATTTCACCTAGTCTGACTTATGTCTTTCTGCATCCTTTCAAAGGAGTAGATCTATTCCCCTTTTGATCATGTTTGATCTATTTTATCTGCAAACACATATCATGACATTACAATATCAAATGAAAATACAAATACACTCAAACATGCCTTATTTTCCGTCCTGTATTTTCCTGCAACTTCCTTGATTTAAAATATATTCAATACCTTGGTCTTCTCCATTATTCATTTCATTGAACCACCAACTCATGAGTTCCAAGAGTTGGAATTTCTGACGAGACATTTGTTGCCTTCCTGGACTAGGAGATCCTCCGCTAAGATCTCTATCAGAGATCCTTTAGGATCTAGTACATCCCCATCTGGCAAATGTTTCCTTTGAATGACTTCTTCCTTTTCTTCAATGTATAACGAGATTCCCAAGAGCTATGTTCTTCATGATTCCATACGAGCTCTTGATGCCACGATACATCTTACTATGTTCATATTTGTAGGGATTTCTGATAGGATACTTTTGAGAGGGATACCATCTCATCCATAGTGGAGATCCATTACTCCCTCTTTCCTTGATCCTTTCCTCAACTTTCTCCATCTGTTAGGTAATCTTTCAATAGTACTAATCTTTCCTTTGCTTATCTGCACTTATTTGTATTCTATCATATTGCCTTTCTCTATCTGACATAGAGACCACAGACTGTTGATTGAGGTAACCTTCTTGTTTATGAACATCTGTTACCTTGCTTATCAATATCAGTACCAATGATGATTATTTTCGCTAATCTCTCCATTGATATTTCATGAAGATATTTCTTCAGTCTTTGGCACCTTCTGCACTTATTTTGAGAGAGTATATTCTTTTGTGTCTCCTTTCTTTCTTCATAGAACCTTAAGAGTTCTCATGACTTCAAAGGTGACCTTGAGGTACTGACTTCACTCCTTCATGAGGATTATGTCAATCCCACTGAAAGAAATTTGTCTAACCTATGGATTTTCTTGCACTGATGAAGTCAATAAACCAAAACTTGATTATAGAATAAAAGATACTTACTTGATACGTGAAGACAAGAACTTCACCTTGATCATGTTGGCAGTAGTTGAAGCAGATATATTGGCTGAGATCCTTAGATTGCCCTTCAACAAATCGCTGATACATATTGAATTGAAGTTGCTTGCCATGATCCATAGAATAACTTCTGATTTGGGTACTGTTCATATACATTCTTAGATCTGATATCTAAAGAAGGATCCAAACTGAGTTGTGGATGATCTTGTCAAAACTGTTGTTGAGATCTGAAGGCTGTTGATTATTTGAAACCCTTGTTGCTGCATACTGATCTCTGATCTAGGGTTTGATCATGACTAGGGTTTGATTCCACCATGTAGATCTTCAGCTACTTTGATGTCTTGATTCATGAATGTATCTTCTCTGCCCTTATTTTGACTACTGAAACCATTCCCTCTGATACCATGTTGAAGAATCTAGAGCATTCATATTAAGGTGATTCTTCTTTAACATGATAATAATTCGTGAAGTATATAAATACAATTTATCCTAGCTTGATGTTCCATTCATTATTAGTATATGTGTTTACTTCATCACACTGTTACCAAAAACAAAAGAGACAAGAACACAAATATTTGGTTTTCTACCAGGGTCAAAACCTCTCCCTCTTGGAGAGCAAAACCCACACAAAATTATTCTTATAGAGATTCCATTGACGAATACCAAGACCAGGACCCTTGACACAATCTGCCTCTCCAAGACCAAGACATCAATCCTCTTCTGTGAACACTGCTGAGATCATCATGAGTGCTGTGTCGTTGAAGCTCCAAGGAAAATTTTAAGGATGGAAATTTATCTTAAATTTTAGAGAACTTGGTGAATCTCACCAGTCCATAATATGAAATATGTAAAAAAAATTATGACACTTTTCTAAAAATATTCAAATTTCTAATAATTTTATATAGTCTCTATATAAAATTTTGGCGATTTTTAAAGTAAAATAGTTTTATACTATAAAATTTGGGCGAATCATTTTTAGGAAAAATGGAAATTAGCGAATCTTTTTTTTTTTGAAAAAACATGGAAAATTAGCCCACTTGCGAATATTAGCCCCTAAAATTTTCCATGTGAAGCTCTCACTGAGATCTTTATTACTACTTCTAAGATTTTTTCCATAACTGTTCCTTGAAGTTGCCACCGAGGTGATCTCTGCACCCTTCAACAAGAATGTGATTTTCAATAACCAGATCATGATTTGTGATGACACCTCACTGTAGCTTGGGATAATGTGTGAGATCATGATCCTTGTCAAGACTGTTCATCCTTGTCATCATTGTCACAACTCCCTTCATTATTGTTGCTTGTTGCTCCTTTTAGCATATTGAGACTACAACGCTAAAATTGATTATCAGCGCTCTTTATTATGCTTAGACTGCAGTAGACACAGTCATCACTGAAATATTCTTCAACATAATTACATCAATGCTGAGACTGAGATAACAACTTCAATATTACTGTGATCTTCATTAGACCGAGACAGTGAGGATAGTAAGGGCACAAAAACACTTATATATATGCCGAGATTAATAGCACAGACTTCATGCCAATTCTTTGGCCTTATCCACTGTCCTTTCTCCTTCATCCATTCGAGATCTACTAAGTATGAGATCTGAGATCCATCTAGACTACAACTACATGTATGCCGAGATTGGGACCTAGTGCAGACCTTAGTTAATGTTGTGTCTTCATCTGAATTAGTTCATGCACCTTAGATCTGGCTATGACTGCACCTAATGCCCAACCGAGGTGCAGTCAAGTCCTAATACAAATCTACTTGTTTGCGGATATGTGAGGTCTGTCTCTCCTTGACTGCATATACCTGTAGCCCATACTCATACGAAATTTCAGAGAGAATAGCGAGGTTCTGATCTTCCTTGACTGCGGCTCCTTCACCTAATATTTACCCGAAATTTCAGAGAGGAGAATGTGAGTTCCTTCTATTAACTACGGCTTCACTTGACTGCGGCTCCATCTTAACTGCCTCTCCTTCTCTCTTCTCACTGCGGCTTACCCTTAATGGGTATTTATAGTGGTCAGCGCATATATGCAAGCGGACCTTACCTTATGAACCGATGGGTCTTTTTATCAAGCCAACATGAGATATATTAATTTATTTAGTTCATAATTTGAGCCGACATGAAGGTGAATGGATGTCACTGTCCCTTGAGCCACCATGACTTATATTTATTCATTTTAAGTCATATTCTGGAGCCGACATGAAGATCTCCTCATTGCTTCTGCTTGTAGAGTTCTTTTAGGATTGTGCTTGGCCTTTGGAGGGTTTATTCACAGCATTGTGGGTTGTTTACATTTACATGAAGAGACATGACTCTTTGACATAGAAATAAATCCTAAAGACATCAAGAAGAAGTCTTTGACCTAGAGACACTTCTTGCTCATGAAACCCATGTAGCAAGATTACAAAAATAATTTATTTCCTTTTATTACATCAAATACAAAGATCATGTCATTATGAAGACCGAACCTAGTTACACTTTCTTCAACAATACAAACACATAGGACATCGTTATTTTTGGACAAAAGTCCCTGGAAAAACCCAATGCGGGAAAACCAGTGCAACAACTCTGAGGGTTTATTATTATTAAGCAGTAGCAAAGTATGAATACATCTCTGAATACCTCACAGGGTTATTCAGTTACAGAGAAATACTAGCAGAAAGATTTGTGAGATTACCTCACACAATCACTGAGAAAATCCTGACTGATCCTGTTGACACCTAATCCTTGTGATTGGGTGAATATATGTAAATAGATAAGTAAGAAATATGAACAGTCATCGAGAGATGAAATGAATAGTCTTTCCCTCATGTATATAATGAAGACCTACCTGATTGAATAGAACACACGAATCATTTTTTTCCATATGGAGTTACTGCTTGGCCTGACATGGTATCAGAGCCAGCTCCTTCTTTTTCTTAGCTCTTATGTCCCTTGTAACTCCCTAGTCTGCTCTCCATATAGAAGCGCTGCTCCTCCATACAATTAGTTGTCCATATAATTCAGAGCCTGACACTGCCTACGCTCTCTGGCTCTCTGGACTGTCCATAAACGTTTTCTGCCATACTGTTCAAAGGAATCAAAGCGCATTAAGTCCATAAACGTTTTCTGCCATACTTATTCCACTGAAAGCTATCGCCTCTGCCATTATCGTGAGCCCATACAGTCCGTTTGAGGAACGCTGGTGCGTGAGTCGAGCTGTCGCCATCACTGAAAGCCATCGCCTCAGCCAAGGTTCTAACTATTTAGGAAAGGGTTCTTTTCTTGGGTAATCTTTACACTTTCGAATCAATGCTCAATATAAACGTTGTTTCAAGTTTTCCACATAACGTTGCTCCGGTATTTTTTTAACGTTGGTATATGCTGTGTGAATGATGCTTTCAAGTTTTCCACATAACGCTGCTCCGGTATTTTTTAACGCTGGACTGACAGAACATTGTTGACCAACAACAACTGCAATGCTGAAGACCAACCAAGGCGATTTGAAGGAATTCAAGGTTGAAACTCCTCTGGCTGTGGAGGAGTGCAGTGCCTTAAGGGATAAATTGCAACCCGACAACAGTCTTGTTGTCGATCTGGATGCCTGCATTTTGGAATTGGTGGTGAGCTTCCTCTAGTTTAGGAAAATGATAAGAGACCAATTTCCGGGCGATGATTTAGTGAACACATTGGCCTGGAAACGATATTGAACTTGTATCTCAATATGCTGCCTTGATTAATCAGAAATGTCATGTGAAGAAGAAGTATATTCAAAAGTTTTTGGATGGTATATATGTGAGTGAGAGAACCACTATTGAAGATTGAAGGCTGTGCTTTCCCATCAGACAAAAAATTTTCTCCATCATTTTTAAAGATGCGGAGTAGTGCATTTGCTTAGGGTAGCGAATTGAGCTTTATTTTAGGGTTTTGCTAATCTAAACACATAAAATTCATATGTTTTTTGTGTTTGAGATGATATCATTATCGTTGGCATATACTTTGAAGTTTTTTGGTATATACGTTGAAGACTTTTTGACATGTAAAATGTGTACTCTTAACTCTGTTTAACACATGGAATTGTATTGGGCCCCTTATTTTTGGTACGCTCACTGCATGGTATTGGCGTCCATATTGGTATATAAGGAAGAGATTTGAAATCTTTTGAGAATGCCCTTTTGAGTACGATTTTACTGTATATTGGCAGAAGTAATTTTCTATCAGCAGAATTTTTTTTTTTTTTACAGAATGCATTCAATCATATCCATGGTGGGAATAGTTCTCACTGACAAGGAGAACTATCCTGAATGGTTTTGGATGATAAAACACACCCTCATTTTCAATGAGTTGTGGAAAGAAGTGTGTGTCGGAGACGGAGACAATGAACCAGTACAACCTACCTCAGACAAAGAGCTCGTCATTTGGGAAAACAAGAACAGCAAAGCCTATGCATTAATCGCAACATCTGTAAATGAAGAGGTGAGTCGCCATATTTCGTCATATTCAACTGCCTTTGAAGCCTTACAAAAGCTGAAAGAACTCTATGACTCACATTCTGCACTTGAAGTTGTTCAACTCATGATTAAACTCTTCACTCTTGAACTGCAAAATAATGATCCTCTTGCTCTTGCATCTGAAGTAAAGTCTATAATGCGTGATATCAAATCCACTAAGGTTGAATTGAATATTCCTCTTATCGTTTTTCTCAAGGCATTTTATCTTATTTACTCCAATTATCTTGAGTCATTGCAAGCAAATGGAAATCTCAAAGATATAACCTTCGACTCTCTTGTAAAAAAGTTTGCTGAAAGAGAGAAAGCTTCTGGAAAGAAGACAACCCCTGAATCTTCTGAAGAGGTTGTGTGCCTTGCTCTTAAAGAAAAGCATCCTGCTCAGGATTCTACAAGAGGAAGAGGTGGTCGAAGAGGAAGAGGAAGATATTTCAGAGGCAAGGGGGGCAGACATTCTCAAGGAGAAAAGGCAGATTTGCACTGCATACGCTGCAAAAGAAACGGATCACATGATGCCTCTACATGCAAGCTAACATGGGACAAAATTGAGCAGAAAAGAAACCAACAGAAAGGTAAAACTGATGACATAGACAAAGGTAAAGCACCTGAATCCGCTCACTATGTTGTGGCACAATGTAACATTGGAGTAAATGAATATTTATTTAATGTTTCACTTGCTTCTTCGAAAAATGTTTGGTTGCTTGATTCAGGAGCAACCTGCCACATGATTCATAGAAAAGATTTTTTTGAAGATTTCACTGACAATGATGATGGAGCAGTATACTTTGCAGACCAATCAAAAATCAAGCCATCAGGGCTTGGCACAATCAGGCTTAAACTGCCTGGTCTTCCAGACTTTCTTCTGCATCATGTTCTATATCTCCCACAGCTCAAGAGAAATTTGTTGTCCTTGGTCCACATCTGCCAGCAAGGTCACTCCATTCATACGTTTGATGGCAAGATTGAGGTAAGAAAAGCATCTGACCACTCACTTGTCATGAGGGGAATAGACGAAGAAAGGCTTCTCAAGCTGCAAGGAACCTCTGCTCATGCACAACATTTCTCATACAATTCTCATAATGAAGAAGGTACAATTCCATCAAGTTTATTATGGAATGCTAGATTTGGACATTTGAACTATGACAGTCTCCGCTTGTTGAAGAAAAATGGTGTTGCTGGTTTGCCTACAATTCCTAGGAAATTCAAGCAATGTGATGCTTGCATTCTATGAAAGCGTAGCAAGCAGTCTTTTCATGATTCACATTCAAGAGCACATAGAAAACTTGAACTCATTCATTCAGATTTATGTGGTCCAATTCCTGTTCCCTCTGCAAATGGAAATAAATATATCATGACATTTATTGATGACTACACCAGAATGTGTTGGGTTTATTTATTGAAGAACAAATTTGATGCTTTTTAAACATTCAAGAATTTTCATAAATGGATTGAAAACGATGCACAATCTCATATTGGGTCTATTCGCACTGATAATGGAAAAGAATACACATCAAATGAATTTGAAAACTATCTTCGCCAACATGGGATCAAACATCAAACAACTGTGCCTTATAATCCCCAACAGAATGGTGTAGCTGAAGAATGAATAGGATAATCTTAAATATGGTACGATCCATGCTCTTCTTCAAAAATGTAAAGATAATGTTTTGGGCTGATGTTGTATGTGCTGCATATATAAAGAATAGATGTCCATCTAATGCTATAAGAAACAAGACCCCATATGAAATGTGGTATGGATATGTTCCTTCAGTAAAGCATCTCAGGGTCTTTGGTTCCACCTGTTATGCCTTAATACCGAAGGTACATAGAAACAAACTTGGTGCTAGAAGTCGTAAGTGTATCTTTCCGGGGTATTCAAACACCTCCAAAGCATACCGCCTCTATGATGAAGTAAATAAGAATTTTGTTGTATCTAGAGATGTAATTTTTCTTGAATCATCCAAAACTGACAATGTTGTTGAGCGGCAACTTGATCGCTTGGATAGATTCGCAAAAGCAAAATCATTTCAAGAATTTGATAATTAGATTCCACATATTGAAGAGGGGATTCCTTACTAGATCAACATGTGGAATCTTCTTTTGAAGAACACTCTCCCTCGCATGAAACTCCAACAACGATGATGCTTTAAGTGATGTGATTGATAGAATTGGGAGACTCAATCTTGATTCAGTCCCAACTCAATAAACGGAGCAGCCTGGACCATCTGAAAAAGACCCTCCAAAGTGGCTAACAAAGACACTTTAAAGTGTTCATCCTAATGAGGTTGGAAAGACAAGAACTAGAAATTCAAACCGGCAAAATGGAGGTGATGTGCATGACTCTAATTCACCTGTTGATATGGATGTTTCTTATGATTGTGAATTGAACTTGTCTACAAATTTTGAACCAACTTCCTTCAAAGAAGCTGCTTCTCATGATGAATGGAAAGAAGCAATGCAGAAGGAGTATGATGCCCTCATAAAGAATGGCACTTGGACGCTGGTTGATCCTCCATTAAGAACCAAACCAATGCGCTGCAAGTGGGTCTACAAGAACACGTATAGAGCTGATGGCTCACTTGACAAGCACAAAGCTAGGCTTGTGGCAAAAGGTTTTGCACAGAAGGAAGGGGTCGATTATGAGGAGACTTTTACCCCCACAACAAAATGGGCTACCATTCAGACACTCTTTGCACTAGCAGCTCAGAACGGTTGGAAAGTCCACCAAATGGATGTAAAAACTGCTTTCTTAAATGCAGATCTAAAAGAGAATGTTTTTATGTCCCAGCCTGAAGGATTTGCTGTGAAAGGACATGAACATAAAGTATGCAAATTGGTGAAGTCCTTGTATGGCCTCAAACAAGCATCGCGAGCCTGGTATGAAAAACTAACTGAGCATCTTCTGAAACTTAATTTCAAACATTATGATCTTGATGATGCAACTTTATTTGTCAAGAAAGTCGGCAAAACGGTTGTATGTCTTGTGGTATATGTAGATGATCTTTTGATGACAGGGAACAATGAAAGCTACATTGCATCCATAAAGAAGGAATTGGGGAAAAGTTTTGAAATGATTGATTTGGGCTATGTTCATTACTATCTTGGCATTGAAGTAACCCAACATCCGAAGTCCATATTTCTTTCTCAAAAGAAATACATTGGAAATCTGTTGAACAGGATTGGCATGACAGAGTGCAATCCTCTTACTATTCTAATGGAACAAAACTTAAAGCTCACATCTATTGAAGGAAAAGAATTTGAGGATGCAACAAAGTATAGACAACTTGTAGGAAGTCTCAACTACCTAACTACTACCAGACCAAACATTTCATTTGTTGTTGGAATCCTCTCCAGGTTTATGCAAAAGCCTTGTGAGGGACATTGGTCTGCTGCAAAAATAGTTCTAAGGTACTTGAAGGGAACTCAAGACTTTGGAATCAAGTATACACAGGTGGACGACTTCAGCTTGATTGGATACTCTGATTCAGACTTCGATGGAGACAAAGAAACTGGGGTATCTACTTCAGGATATGCTATGAGTCTTGGATCAGGAGTTGTCTCCTGGAGATCACGCAAACAATCAGTTCCAACAGATTCCACAACAGAAGCAGAATACGTGGAAGCAGCTGAAGCAACAAAAGAAATTGTGTGGCTCAGGAAAATTCTTGAAGATTTGCAAGTAAAATAAGTACAATCAACTCCACTCATGATTGACAATACCTCTGCAATAAAGTTGGCCAAGAACCCAAAGTTCCATGATCGAACGAAGCACATCAATACTAAATATCATCTGATTTGACATCATGTTGAGGCCAAAACAATCCATCTCCGTCATTGTTCCACAAATGAGCAAATTGCAGACATCTTCACCAAAGCGCTTGGAAGAGAAAAGCTTGAATGATTCAGAATGATGCTTGGACTCACTAACATCCCTTCAGATTAAGGGGGGGAATGTTGACACTTAATCCTTGTCTTTGGGTGAATATATGTAAATAGATAAATAAGAAATATGAACAGTCATCGAGAGATGAACTGAACAATCTCTCCCTCATGTATATAATGAAGACCTACTTGATGGAATAGAACACACGAATCATTTTTTGTCTTATGGAGGTACTGCCTGACCTGACAGATCCAACCCCAAACTGATTGCCCCTGACTTTTCTGGCTGCCTCTGCGTGGCTCTATGTCAACCCCTCTGGCTCAGTGCTGCCACTGCTGGATTACTCTCTGCCTCTCTTTGTTGATGATTCTTTGGCTGAGAAAATCACTCTGTGTCCGAAAGTTATCCCTGCCCCTCAACTACAAGATATCTTCTCAATCGAATTTTCCACCTGAGAACTTCTCACTTTAGAAAATCTATTTCTTGATATCTCTTGGTATATTTTCCAAATGACCCTCAAGCCCCTTCTTATATCTTCTTGTTGGAAAACCAACGGCCTAGATTAACTCCTAATGAAAGACTTAGATCGTTTTGTTGAGATTGCAACAAGATGATGGAGCTTAGTGAAAAGAGTCGCCTTCACTAAGTGGGCCCGCAGGCTATTTTTGGCGCAAGTCTATTTTTAGACATATGGATCATGTCTATGGATTGCAGGTTGCTGTTTATGGATGATGGATGATTGGTGAGTTGGGATGATGGCGAGTTGTGGCACAGGAGATTGGGTCACCTTCACCATGGAGCTTTTAAGATGCTGCAGCAGATCACTACAGGGCTTCCTAAAGGCACACTTGCGCAGTCAGATCAGTGCAAGGGGTGTACTTTGGGGAAGTTTGTGAAAGCCACCTTTCACGAGAAGGATAGTCGCGCCACGACAATCCTTGAGAGAATTCACACAGACGTGTGTGGACCTTTCTCAGTTGCTTCGACAGCAAAACACAGGTATTATGTGATTTTTGTTGATGATTTCTCTCGTAAGTGCTGGATCTTCTTCATGCAGAAGAAGAGCGAGACATATTCAAAGTTTTGTGAATTCAAAGCACTGGTCGAGAAGGA
Source organism: Pinus tabuliformis (assembly GCA_031772625.1). Taxonomy (NCBI): domain Eukaryota; kingdom Viridiplantae; phylum Streptophyta; class Pinopsida; order Pinales; family Pinaceae; genus Pinus; species Pinus tabuliformis. Next base: position 1,584,159,643 of record CM062820.1, on the reverse strand, counting down.
GTCGGGGAAGAAGGTGAAGGCTCTTAGGAGCGATATGGTGGTGAATACATCTCGGACGATTTCAAGGATTTTTGCAAGACAGAAGGGATTCGTAGAGAGCTCATAGCTCCCCATAAACCACAGCAGAACGAGGTAGCTGAGCGGAAGAACAGAACGATTGTGGGTGCTGCACGGGCAATGTTGCATGATCAGGGCCTACCCCTTCACTTGTGGGCGGAAGCATGCAATACAACAGTTTATGTGCAAAACCGTTGTCCTCATAGGATACTTGGCATGAGTACACCCGAGGAGGCTTATTCTGGTAAGAAGCCTGATCTTTCTCATTTGAGGATTTTTGGTGCTAATGTTTACATGCATGTGATGAAGGATGCCAGGAAGAAGTTGGAGCCGACCGCAGAGGTTGCGATATTTGTGGGGTACACTGATACGCCCCACAACTATCGTGTGTATTTGCCAGACAGTGGTAAAACTGTTGTGCGACAGGATATAAAATTTCAGGAGGAGAAAGCCATGAAGTGTTCGCTTGAGAGGGAGCTACACTTGCATGCAGATGAGGAGCTATTAGTTCCTAAGGATGAGCTTCAGGACGTGGATTAGCCACAGGACGAGGTTCATGGAGTGGAAGAGACCACTCATGTAGCGCCAACCATCAGAGGGCGAAAGCGCTTGACAGAAGCTGAGCGACTGGCTCAAGATGCAGAGAAAGTTGTAGGACCACCTACAACCCAACACAGGCAGAGACAGTCACCTGATCGGTACACTGGATACATGGCTCTTATGAGCAAGTGTGTTGTGACTGAGCCATCCTCTTTCGAGGAAGCTGTGGAGGATCCCGCATGGGTAGACGCCATGGTGGAAGAGTATGATTCTATTGTCAGAAACAGTGCATGGGAGATTGTTCCTAGACCATAAGGGAAATCAGTGGTGGGTTCGAGATGGATCTACAAAGTTAAGCAGGCAGCTGACGGGAGTGTGGAGAAGTATAAGGCAAGATTTGTTGTCCGAGGCTTTTCACAGATTGAGGGGATCGATTATGAGGAGACCTTTGCAGCTGTCGCAAGGTATTCTTCCATACGGACGATTCTTGCTCTCTTAGTGCAGATGGGATGGCACATTCATCAGATGGATGTGAAGACTGCGTTCCTCAACGAAGTCATTGAGGAGGAGGTGTACATTGAGCAACCCGAAGGCTTTGAAGTCTTCAGCAGCGAGTCGCATGTGTGCAGGCTCAAGAGAGCGCTGTATGGGTTGAAGCAAGCACCACGTGCTTGGTACACACGGATAGACAGCTATTTCACAGGACTTGGATTCTCCAAGAGCGAGGCGGATCCTAACCTATACCAGATTGTGGTGGAGGGTAAGTTGCTTATCATTGTACTGTATGTTGATGATTTGATTCTAACGGGTGATGAGCTGTTGATACTGTCATGCAAGAAGGATCTTGCTACAGAGTTTGAGATGAAGGATTTGGGCCTCCTTCACTATTTCCTGGGATTGGAAATATGGCAACGCAGTGGTGGACTGTTTGTTTCTCAGGGCAAGTATGCTCAGGAGATATTAGAGAAGTTCAACATGCATGGTTGCAAGCTTGTTGATACTCCTCTTCCTGGAGGTTGGAGGAAGGAGGATGCCACTTCGGGAGAAGAAGTGGATGCCACTGTTTATTGACAGTTGGTGGGGTCGCTGATGTATTTGGTCAATACATGACCTGATATATGCTATGCAGTTAACCAGCTTTCACAAGCTATGGTTAAGCCTACCAAGCTCTTCTGGAAGGTGGGCAAGCATGTATTGCGCTACTTGAGAGGCACATCGGGATATGGTTTGTGGTACAGACAGGAGGATGAGGTGAAGCTATGTGGCTTCACGGATGCAGATTGGGCAGGGAGCCCAACAGACAGAAAGAGCACATCAGGAGGGGTCTTCAGTATTGGATCGACAACAGTTTCTTGGTACATCAGGAAACAAAGATCCGTGGCACTCAGTTCAGCGGAGGCCGAGTATATGGCAGCAAGTTTGGCTGCATGTGAGGCTATATGGATGAGGAAGATCCTGGTTGGTTTGTTCAGTTCTCATTTGGATCCTACTGTGATTTACTGTGATAACCAGAGTTGCATTAAACTCTCGGCTAATCCTGTATTTCATGATAGATCTAAACATATTGACATCAGGTACCATCATATCAGAGATTGTGTGCAGCGGAGGATCATGTTACTTTCGTACATTCCAATGGAGGATCAGGATGCTGACATTCTGACGAAGGCTCTCACCAGGAGCAAATTCGAGTACCACCGAGGCAGGATAGGGGTTGCTGATAATCCATATCTTGTCGAGAGGGAGTGTTGAGATTGCAACAAGATGATGGAGCTTAGTGAAAAGAGTCGCCTTCACTAAGTGGGCCCGCAGGCTATTTTTGGCGCAAGTCTATTTTTAGACTATGTCTATTTTTAGACATATGGATCATGTCTATGGATTGTAGGTTTCTGTTTATGGATGATTGATCAAGTTGGAAAAAAAATAGATGGACTTCTATTTTTGATGAAAGTGTGAGTGATCACAGTGTGATTGATCACAGTGTGAGTGATCAAAGTCAAAAATAGAAAAGTCAAATATTATTATCTCACAATAATATTTGGACTATAAACTTAATCTTATTCTCTTGGAGCACTTCAGTTTGAGCTACAGAGGTGGCACATGCAGCTGTCAGAAGGAAATACGCTTTTCTTATGAGTCAGTTGAGTTGTTGCATGCATGACTTCAGTTAGAACTCAATCAGTTGAGTTTGGTGGAGTTGATTGTGGAGTTGATGGAGTTGTGTTCAGTTTAGCTTTGTTAAACTAGTTGTATTTAGTCTAACTGGAAAATAGACTAGAGATGAGTTGGGTGAATTAGTTATTAATTAATTCACAAGTTATTAACTCATAATACAACTAATGAATACATCAGTTAACTCAGTTGCATGTCAGTGCATGTTCAGTTCAACAGGGACAGGTGGTAGAGAATCAGATTGCTATCAGTTGTGACTATTGTTGTGCACCAGATCTTGCACAATAAAGGGATTGAGTATGCCAATGAGTTTGCTCACGTATTTTCCCACATTATAGCTTGTGCTCACGTCCAACAAAGAGTGAGTGACTATTTTGTAGGTGAAAAACGAGTTTGGTAAGCCATTCACATCAGTTCTTGAGCAGGTATTGAGCAGTGGAGGCAGGCAAGCAGTGGAAGAGATTTGGAGATCAGATCTGAGTTGTATTGTGTGTAACAGAGGTGGAGATACTTGTGAGAAGTATTATGCTGTGTAATGTTACATGACTCAATCATTAATATACAGATAGTTGGGGTTTTTAGCGAGATGCTTTCCCCGGGATACATACTGTGTTAATGTGTGAATGCTCTTGATGTTTTATTGTTATTGATGCTGCTATATTGTTGATCAACGTAGAGGAGCTTATGTATTGTGTATGGTTTCCACAATAGTACATGATCAGGATAATCTCCATTGAATATGTGTTAAATTATTCAAAATTTCTACACGTTTTGACTTGATCTCCGTCTTTTTCTAAAAGTCATACCCACAATTAGATTAATACCCGTTAATATTTTAATTTTCCTAAGTTTAGACTTAGGAACTCCATTAAAAATATTAATTATTTTAATAAAATCGTCTCTGGGTGGAATTTCCCAAAACGGTCTCTGGGTTCTTTGGAATGCATGTGCCCAAGCCTCCCTGCAAAATTTGAGGCCTAGAGCACATCCGGTGCTACCCCAAATAAAAAAGGGATGCCCCTAAATCTGAAAAATTGCAATGCCAGAAAGAAAAAGATAGAACATACAGTAAATAAAACCACAAAGGAACTTTTTTTAGTAAGATAGATAATAACTGTAAAAGCTACATTGTGGTGGACAATCTGTCTATTTACAAAATGCAACTTGTTACTTATAGTCTTTTTTTGTTACAATACCACAGGTAAATTCCACGGGTTGGTAAATACCATGGGTGGATGTCACAATACCATGGGTGGATGCCACTTACAATATCATGGGTGGATAAATACCATGGGTGGATGCCATTTACAATACCATGGGTAAATTCTATGGGTGGATTAATAGCATGGGTGAATGAATACCATGGGTGGATGCCATTTTCCATTCGGATCAATGCAACTTTGATTTTTTATTTTGAGGTGATGGAAGGGATCCTAACTTGTCTTTACAGGATGGCACCTAATATCAATGCTAGTAGAACAATTAATTATAAGATGGAGATGTATTAGGTCAATAACTTATTTGGATTCGCTGATGCTATCATTTGATAGGAGTATTTTGATACTATGTAAAACACTATAATTTGAAATTTGAAATTTGTTTTACTCGAAAGTTGAAATATATTTTAAAGTTATGTAATTGAAGCCTCCCCCCCCTCTTATTTGTTGTAGATGTTTGGTAGTGAAATTACAATGCAAAAGCACAAAATTTATGAAAATTTGCCTTTTGGGATCCTCAACCATTTAGGATGTGAGCAAATATGAACTTTTTTTGAAAAAATATACAAAAAAAGCACTACATGTTAGAAAATCAGCTAAGCAATTACAATGATTACAATTTATGGCCTCACTACTCATTAAATTTATTTATGACTCTCTTACATGTTGGATTTCCACATCTTAATGATTTGGTATATGCCCACTACTATTTTTCTCTATTGGTGAGGCAACTAGAGAAGATACTTAGTGTTGGCTATTTCCTTGGATGGTTTTAACATATTGTTTAAGTGAAAGGTGGAGTACAAGACACTTGTTATGGAGGTGACTTTTACTTGATTAAAGGAGTAACAATAGACACAAGGAGTATGAGAGGAACACGACTTAGGGTGGAGGAAGATTTTGACATCATGTGTAGTGACTTAACCCCAAAATTTTAGAACAATCACAAAAACTATAGTGCAAGACTCATGAACATAAGTGAAAATAGAGATAAACCCTAAGATTTTTATTTCTTTTATAATAAAAATAGAGAGATATGTTCACTCGCCTTCTTAAGGGGGCAACCTGCAAGAGCAATGCTCTGAATATAATCACAATTAACAAAATTACCAACTTAACAAGAACTTAACCGAGTTTTCAGTTTTTTTAGAGGTTGCATTTAGCGTTGATTTTTATGTTCATTTTGAAAAATGGTTATGTAACATCCCCTTTTTATTTCAAGGTTGAAATCCCAGTATTTCTCAATCATGGCATTAAAAATCAAATAACATGATTACGAAAGACATGGAAACATACTTTGAAATGCAAAAGTTGCTATGCGGCATCACCCCCATTTTTAGAGTGAAATTTCAAACATTTTTAAACCATGACACTAAAGACCAAATATCATAACTACAAAACACATGAAAAAACACCCCAAAATGCAAAAGTGGCGATGCGCCATCAACCCTTTATAAGAGTAAAAATTATCACACTTTTCAGCTGTAACATTAAAGACTGAATATGATAACTTCTAAAAACCCTAAAAATCAACTCCTAAAATTGTCTACTTAATTTTATTTATTTATTTCAAATATTTGTTTTTTTTTAAAGTGTTTTACAAATTTGTTTAATCTTTATTTTATACAAATTAATTAACATTATGGTCCTGACCACTCATACTCCCAAATAAAAATGAAAACATAAAATTGACGCTAAATATGAAAAGTGGTATTGTGTGATCTTTTTTTAATTACTAATTGATTATTTTCTAATAATTTATATTTAAAAAACAAAATGAGAAAAAATAAAAATATTTTTTTAGTGAGAAAATTCACTTAATAAAAATAAACTATTTTTTGTTAAAAAAATTGAAAAACACCATTTTTCTTAAAATAAAGGAAATAAAACAACTTTTAAAAAAGATTAAAAATGAAAATATTAAAATACAAAACTAAAAAAAATAAACATTAAAAACAAAACTAGCTTTTATCTTTAAAAAACAAAAAAATACCCCCAAAAACTAATTAAAAAAAAATCTAAAAAAATTAAAATAAAGTACATAATTAATAATAATAATAATAATAATAATATTATTTTAAATTTTTTATAAAAATGTCCGTAGGGTGCAACTCAATTAGCGATTGCCTTGGTAATGAAATGCTATGTTCCTTTAGATTCTAGGTTCAACCCTCCAAGTGGGTCACACAACAAAAAAATAAAATAAAATATATATTATTAAAATCAAAATCAAAATAATAATTTAAAAATAAATTAAATTACTTATATTAAAAAAATAAAAAATAAAATGAAAAGTAACCCCAAAAAAGTTATAAATAAAAATTGAGAAATAATAATAAAAAACCCCACAAAAAATATGAAAAAAAAAACAAATTGAAAACAAAATCCCAAAACTAAAATTAAAAATAAAAATAAATAATATAACACACACCCCATATAATCAGTTGCGTGATGCTCCCTTGCCTGCTCCAGTGGCCTACAATTGTTGGACATACCGTGCATGACTTGTTTGTGGCTACAGGCCAAAGGGTGGGGGCGATGCTCATACACTTCGTTGGGTGTTATATATGTGTGTGTGTGTGTGTTTGTTTATATATATATATATATATATATATATATATATAGCGAGCGAGAGAGAGCAAGTTGAAAATAATTGAATCACAAAAATTGTGATAGTAAAAATGGAGCTAAAGATGTCGCATGAGCGAGAAACTAGGGTTTCTTAGCCGTCATCGTTCCTTCCCCTTGTGTTGATTATTTTGCTATGGATCTAGGGTTTCATTTGTGGCTGAGTGTTACACATAAATTTGTCACATCCATGCAAATGATGGAAAATCCTGATCTTTTGCCATCCAAAGAACTATTTTCATTGATCCCCAAGAAAGATGGAAGAAATACCTCTCCATGAAGTATAAGAATCCTGGATTACATACCTAAAAAACCCTAATTTTGGAGATCGTCGTAGGTGCCAAGATCACAACCTACAATGTCACACCTTGCAATGTAAACGAATAGTGATACTGTCATTATTAACCTTCATTAAATGTCTGACAATCTTCTACATGGGTAAAAAAGAAGGTAAAGAAGGTTCTATTCTAGAAGCGTCATGAATGGTATCTACTCCAAAGCAATGGAGATTGGGCTCGAGTTCCTCTTATATTGGATCTCATTCCTCCCATTATGGATCTCATTCCCTCCATTGTGGATCTCACCCCTTCCTAAGTGGATCTCAACTTCCACTCTTTTCCTATAAGTACAATGCACTCAAAGAGAAATGGGTTGCCATTTCTGACTCTTGAACTATACTTCCATGTTGTCCAAGTATTTATTGGAGACTTTTTTGTTGCAAGGTTTGGATTGAGGATCATTAGGAGGAAGCCATCAACATCAAGGCGTTGGGTTGTAATCTTCTCCTTTTATTGAATTTAATACAAACTATATTTCTTTCTCACATTCATTGTTATAATGTTTGGTACAAGATTCCTTGATCACTTGTATGGGTTTTGTTAAATCATTTGTATATCATATGCTTTGATTATCTATTTGTTGGTGTCTTTGCAGGTCTTGGTTCAGAGCATCGAAGACGAGATTGAAAGCTATATCCAACAATTGCGAGGATCATCATCAAGCATTTTGATAAAAATAGTTGGATTCTTCATTCCATTATTTGCATTTATGGTTTAATAGTGATGAACCTAGAGAAAATTTTATGTGTTTGTCTGTTTGTTCTAGACTTGGTTTCTAATTCTAGGGAGATCTTTCTTGTCCACAAGATAAGATTTGTCTACCAAACACTAAGTGAAATTTTTTTCCATTCTTCATGGTATATCTAGAGTCTTTGCCATTGAATCAGGGTTAGATCTAGGGTTTCATATGTGGCTGAGCGAATATTTTTTTAGTCTTCATAGTAGATCTGGATTTTTTTCCGTTGACTGAAGTTTTTTCTTGGTTTTCAACAGGCTTGGTTTGCTATTAGCTTGGATGTCCTTTTCCTATACCATGCCTTCACAACTTATTAGGTTTAATTTTGCTGTTGAACTATGATTTGGTGGTGTTTCTGTAGTCGAGTGGTTTAGATCATTGCTTGTTCAATGGGTCTCACAAGTAGATATGTTAAAAAGGCAGAGTCAATTGCCTCTCTTGATTTGGGGTTTTCCTCCTCTGCGAAAAAGAATGTGACTACATTATGGGAAAGAAGGTTGTTTGGTAAGTTCACTAGCCTTTGGCCTAGCGATAATTCTGTTTTACAATGGGCTTCTATTAACTCGATAAATCATGAGCCTGTTGTTATTTTCTATTGTGGAAACAATTATTATGTTTTTCTTTTTGAAAATGAGGATATGGATCAGATTACAAATTTGGACCTTATTTAATGGGCACTATAGGAATGTTTCTCATACACTGGTCTCTATATTTCAATCCCATGATGGAAATTTATTCTGCACCAATGTGGATTAGATTGCCACATATTCCCCTTCTTTGTTGGGGTGAAGGTATTTTTAAGGCTATATGAGATAGATTGGGTTGATTTATTCCTAGTTCTATGGATGAGGAAAATAACTTCTATCTCTTGTGCTAGAATTTGCGTTGAAATGGATTTTTCAAAAGGCCTTCCCGAGGAGATTTAGCTTAACTTAGATGGTTGGTCCCATTTTCAAGCCCTGGATTATGAATAAGTTCCCTTTAAATGTAATTTTGTCATGAGTATGGGAACTTTGCAAAAATTTGTCCTAAGGCTCCAACTTCTCAACTTTCTTCTAATCCTTTGCCATCTTCTCATAGTAATGATGAGTAAGGAGCATTCAAACCAATTACAAGGAAACACAAGAAACATTTGACTAAGAGGTTGCATGCTAGCAAACATGAATCTCACCAAAATCCGCCCTCTAATAAACTATATGGAGTTTTGAAGTCCCAAGAGGCAGAAGTTATGGGTGATGAGGCTTAAGTTGATTAGTGAGTCCCTGATCAAGTGTCTCCAAAGAATATTAATTCATTTGTTGAGGAAAAGTATTTGTCAAAGGATATTGATAAAATCCCTCTTACAAAAAAGAAAGAAGAAGAAGTTGGATGAAGGATGAGGAGGAGATCAAACCCCACTCTTCTTCTCCTTCCTATTCAGATGTGTTAAAAAATAATATGTGTTCTTCCCCTCCTTTAACAAGAAGTAGGAAAGATTGAAGCAAGAAAACCTCAAAATTTGGTGCCGAGAATTCTCTTGCCTCTTGTGGGTCTAGCAGTGGGTCGATTTCTCTCAAATATAAGAAATGTTTTGTTTTTGCATCATCTCATGCAATCAATTTGTAAGAATCTACTCATGTTCCTAAGAAGTAGTAGGTGCAAGCTCTAGAAGATTTAGTATTGGATCTTTGCACCCCTTGTTTTTTTGGGTTGAGGATGGTAAGTTTAGCTCCTTTGTTTTTAGATTCATGGAAGAAATTTTCTTTGTAATAGTTGATGGGCCCCCAAATTAGATAAAAATTAAGTCCCATATAACTTTTCTTAGGCACATAAAGACTGTATTAAATCTCTCCTTCTATACTTAATAATGGTTTTTTTACATTTAATATGTTCTTAGGAAGATTTAGAGATAAATGCATATTATGTACATAATATTATTTATTTTTGTAAAATATTATGAGAATATTGGGCAGATTAGGAAGATTTGAAAGATGAGATAATCTCAGGACTGTTGAATAAAGTTGTCATTGATGGCATCATATTTGAATTGTTGAATAAAACCCTAACGCTAGTCCTAAAGAAACCCTTTGCCCTAAATTCCTTGATAAAACCCTAACCTTAATTCCTTGATAAAACCCTAATCCTAAATGTATACCTTATTAATACCCTATGATTCCTAATTTCTAAAATTACCTTATTCTTTTTTTATTAAATCCCAATTCCTAGCTCCTATGCAAAAATATTAAAATCCCAATTCCTAACTCCTAAACAAAAATCTTAAAAACATTAAGGAATTAAAATATATATTTACAAGGTTCATTCCTCTCGTTGGCTGCCAAAGCAAAAATGTGACATCAAAATACTTTAATTTACAAAGATTTAAAATATTTATATAGTCAGCCTTCCCACTCACAAATCGGTTCCCCTACATAAGTCGGCCTCAATCTACATATCGACTTCTCTGTCATTTGTGGCGGTTCCATACTTCAAAATCATATTAATACAAAAACTCGAGTTGGTTTGACATGGATATACAAGTTAACACAGGATATTGAGGAAAAAGAAGTTCACATCTCGTGAACTCAGACCAAGATGGCTGGCGTCCTCGGCTCTTCGATTTATTTGGGGAAATGTGTGATAGCGTCTTCAGCTCTTTAATTTATTTTGGATAATGAGCGATTCTGACAGAACTTGAAATATTAAACTGTTGTTCCTTCTAATGCAGACGGTGAAGGATCATTCTGGATTAGACATCTGTCGTGAATTGTGGAGAGACTGGCGTACCGCACCTCGGATTGGGGACTGTGGAACTAACTCGGATTACAAAGGACTCAGATGTACAGTGACAGTCTTGTGAAGTAGAGACTTAAAGACTACAAATCTTGAACTGAAGTCTCTTCTTGTGAGTATAATCGAGCCAACCTGAAGCATTTTTGGAGCTGCGTTGAAGTATAACTTTGAGACTTTTTTGAACCACCTTGGTTGAAGATTTTGGACTCCTAGCCGCAGAAGTTTTAGCTCTCTTGTGGCCCTAGACCACTACTCTCTGGAAGGATACTTCAAGCCTGAAATAACAACAATCCCGACTTATTTATTGTCACATAATTTTGAAGGACCGAACCAATAGTTGAATGAGTAAGAGAATTTGATTCCTGTAGTTATTGAGAACAAGGTCCTAATCCTTGACAGTTGGAGGTTGAGATCTGAATTTGATACTGGTCCATATTTCTTAGAGTAGACTAAGGAGTTAAGGAGATTTGTGACCTGAGAGAGGAAGACTGTCTAAGAATTCCTTGTTGCTGGAGTAGATTGGTAGCGAAATTAAAGCTGATTCTGGAAACCTTTGTACCAGATTTAAAAACATTTGAAACAGACTTGTAGACATTAGTTCTTGAGAGATTTCTGGTGAAGCTAGCAGCAACATACTTGAAAGAATTTGGGACAGTAGAAGACATTTGTAAAACTGGCAGCAACATATTCTTTCCTATGTTGACATATCCCTGTTGAAGACATGTTCAAGTTTTGTAGCAGTCGAAGACTTGATGAAGCAGATCTATTGAAGCATTGTTGAGGTCTGAAGCAACATTGTGAGAGCATCATTTATAACGGACAATTTTGAAGTTCACTTGAAGATCCCTGAAGAACAACCATTAAAGAATACTTGAAGGCAGTCTTGAAGGAATTAACTATGAGCTTTGTTAAATTCCTTATTGAGTAGCATTATGGAAGACTTCTTGGGTGACATGAAGAATAGTGGAGACACCTTGTACGATTGGTAAAGTTGTTATTGATGAATAACCTGTACGATTGGTAAAGTTGTTATTGATGAATAAAGGGTTATTGAAAGATAAGTGAAGGCATTGTTGAAGAACTTAAAGATATTGTCAAGGCTGGTTGCAAAAGATATTGCGAGCCTTGAAGAACCATTGAATTCATATTGAAGATCTTAAACAGTGGGTTGGAGCCTCGAAAAGACAAGGTTGGTGCCTTGGAGGATAGGTTTGGAGCCCTAGAGGATCGGTGTTCTCAAGAAACTAGGTTGGAGCCTGTACTAGAGAAAGGTTGGTGCCTCTAAACGCAAGGTCGATGCCTTGAAGGTAGGGTTGGTTCCCTAGAGGTCAGAGCCTCACAAAAGATGAAGTTGGTGCTTGACAAATACAGGTTGGAGCCTCGGAGATTGAAGATTGGTGTCTTCATCTAGGGTTGGAGTCCTACACAAACATTCTACTTGGTTAATGGAGATTAATCAAAGTATTTATTCTTATTGTTCATTTTGTGTTCTAATTATAAGTGATCTAATTGGTAAAAATAACAATTGAAAAGAAATATTGATGCACCCCCCCTCTTAGTATTTCCAACAGGGACTTGCTCTTTGTTATAGGATGGACCAAGATTAGATAATAAATGAACAAGATATTATGAAATTATTGAACATATTCCGGAGCTCTAGTGATTGAGAAAAGTTAAGAATGTGTTCCTTGTCATTTAATAAAGATTCCTACTATTGGGAACCAAATCCACTTTTTGAGGGATTTTGGAGGGGGAAACTACCTCATTTCAAAGAGTATGCTTCCCCATCAATTTGTATAAGTACCAATTCGAATTTGGCTTTAGGGGCATGCATTTCTTAGTCCTCAAGAGGAAAAAACTTGTTATTTAGCATCTCTATTTTCATTTCTAGCAAGGATGTATTTGGATTGACTTTAATAATGATGTTTGGTGCCATTTTTAACTTCTAAAGTTTGGTTTCATTCGTAGGACTCTGAGTATCCTTGTGTTTAGCCATCTTAGGAGCCTCAAATCCCTGTTTTACAATTTCTTTATTTTCTTTGAATGCCTTTTTCATTTGCATCTCTTATTTCTCCATTTAGTATTCATTTTTCATTTGATGTAGATTATATTAGTTAAATGCTTGAAGTGAGTTATTTTGAAGGTTATTTATAGAATCACAAGCATTATGCATCCTTATAACAACTTTGCAAAGTCATATCTGTTATCACTCCTCCGAATCTCCGAGGCTGAGGAAGAATCCAGCTGAGGTAACCACAAACCAATATTTTGACTTGGTAGCTAGCCCTACCAGGTTGGAGAGGGCTCTCTGTAAAGGATCACAGGTAAGAGAGCTAGATAGATTAGGGTTCTAGGCTAGATATAAAGTGCAGAGGGTTGTTTGATTTGATTTTGATTGGGGTAGTCACTGGATGAGTGAATTAGGTCAGAGAGTGAACTAGGTCAGGGCAAAAGAGAATCAGAATTGCAGACATTTGATGGGGCAAGGTAGGAAAGTTACTTTAACACTTTGTAGTATAGTGATGAAATGGTTTAGACTGATGAGATGCTAAAAAGAGCATGAAAATCATGAATTCTTTTTAAACTGAAGAAATTAAACAAATTATGATGATTTTCCCAAAACAGAGCATAGAAGATGTATTCTTCTTATTGCACCTTGAAAATCAGACATATTTAGAAGTGAAATGGATCATGGAAGATGCAAAACATTCACACACATGTAATTGAAGAAGAAACAATATCAAAATACCATGCCACAATAATCCCACCAAAATAGCTGCAACTCATCTAATATATTCCATGTGAAAGTCTGAAACACTAATACAATATCCAATGGAGTACAACCTGTAGAATGATTGAAAAATTACATGATATAGGCCTCAAACCAACTCATCCTAGCCTCAGGGGTTGAATCCATGAGAGGAGGAGCAGTTACCAAAAAAACTGAACTGATAGCTAGACTGTAGGGTGGTCAAAGTGACTCATCCCTAACTTAAGTGAACTGATTCATTATATATCATGGAGGCCATTTACCTAATGTACTTACCCTAGGTAACAGTAAAAACATGATAATTACATCAAGCATATCAATTACATCAGTAAAATATTGATTTCCCATAGGTAAAAATCAAATTTGGAGAAGAACAGTGAAAAACCAAGCCAATTGCAAACGCGTAGCGCCAGTGTCAAACACACAACACCAGCCTCAGACCCACTTTTCCCTACCTTCCCAGTGTCCAAATTGAGGCTAGGATAGCTCATTGGAAATCTTATCCTGTCTAGTTTCCAAAACTTCCTTTGGTTTTCAAAATGGGCTTGATTTGACCCCCCAAAACTCCATTCTGCCAAGACTAGTCAAACGCGCAGCGCCTGGTCCAAAAATGAGGCCAAAACATGATTTTTTGGTAGCATTTTTTCCCTTTTCACCTGCCATTTTTGCATTCCAGGGATGGAAACATGGTTTTCCTAGATGCCTTGGTCCTTCTGAATCCATTGGTGGCTTCCATTCCTCCAAAAAGTGTCCCAAAAAAGTGTGCAACGCCTTTGACCATGCAGTTGATATGAAATTGCCTCAAAAAATGCAGAAAAAACAGTATTACAAAAAATGAGCCAAGAGTCCTCAAAAATTGGTCAAGGAGCTGATGTTTGGTGTGGCTAGGAATGGAGTGAATCCTCTGCAAGTAAATCAAGCTTCTTCTTCTCTTCTTGGTGAGTTAGGGCTTCATTTTTTGCCTTAGTAGCCTTGAGCTTTGCCCTTGCTATTTGGTTTCTTTGGCAATAATACTTTGCCATTCTTCTCTGAATGTTATTGTCTCTTTTTGCCTTGTCTAGGATCTTTTCAAGATGGTTGTTCATCCTCTCAGGACAATGCTCCCCGTTCTCATTGGTCATTCTGGCAAATTGTTCATTTAGGGTGAGCTCATTAGCTAGTTCGACCTATTTATGTTTTTCCAGCTCCAATGTTCTTTTTAGGCCTCTGGTCCTTGGCCTTCTTTTTGACACTTGTTCCTCCAGCTGGTCACCATATTCTCCATGACCTCATGTTTGGCCTCAAACCACTTGTTTTCCTACTCATAATATGTGATGATGTATTTTTCCATCTGCAAGTTGATCTGGAGCTCCCTGATGAGTGCATCCTTTTATTTGATGACAATGCTTGTGATTTCACTGTCATCATGCTCACTTAGGTCAACTAAGTCAAAATCCTGCTCTATCTCATGGAGGTCCTCCTCCTCCTACTGGATCTTTATCTCTTTCATCTTTTCCTTGCCCTTATGTACCTGCTTTGCCGATGAAGAAGGCAAGTCCCCTCCCATAATCTATGGGGAAAACACCTGCCTATGGCCTCTCTTTGTGTCAAAGTGCCTAAATCAGCCCCTTTAGGCTTGATGACCTCAACTTGTTCAATCTGCTCTTGCTCTCCGATTTCATCTTTGTTAGGTGAATGAATACACTCATGAAATGGTGATGATGGAGGTGATGGTGAGGCTGACTGATCAAATGAGGATGAATGATCTATGGGCTGAGATGGAGGAATGGAGGTGGAAGGATGAGATGATGAAGGGATACTTTGAACATTTTGAGTAGATGAATGAGTGAATATGGGATTGGCTATGAAGGTACTCCATGCAATGTTGAGTTCCTTGAGATGATAAAGGACTATGATTTTAATGAGGGAATGATGAAAGAGACTCTTCATTTGATCTTTATACTCCATTCTCTGGGCAATGTAGGCCATCTTCTCAACACTCTGGAAAAGATAGTAGGGCATATTGAGCATTTTTACCATAGTGAAATGCATTAAAAGCCGGATGTGATAAGAATAAAGCCTAGAAAATATACCTTCACATGAAAAATATTTCATGATAATCTTCATCACTGGGGCATATCCGTCAAGGAAGTGTGAAAAAGGAAAATAGCCCCTTATTTCATTTCGATACCTTGGTTTCATGTAAGGCTCATAATAATGTCTCTCCAAATCACCTTGTTTAGACTATTTCTCCCTCAAATCTGGGATTCCTGTGGCAGTTGATATAATGGCAGTAGATAAAGTAAAAGTGATACATGCTAGAGTGACTTGGTTGTCTTGGAGTTTAGATATGAAGAGCCTAGTCAACTCAGGATGGTGTTGGACTGCCTGAACTTGCTCCTAGAAATCATAACAACCTAGATATTTGAAGGATGTCACAACTATAGGATATGCCAAGAGTTCCCTAAGATCTGTGGCTCAAATCTGTGTATCTTGCCTCCTTTGTGTGTTTTCTTGACCTCTGTTTCTTCTCTATTTGTTTCCTCTTCCTCACTGTGTGGTTTGTATTCTTCATCTACCATGGTGTTTAATATCAAACCCTAGGGAGGTATAAGGTAGTGGGAATGTAGTTTTTTAGGAATAGGAAATGGGGAAGGGTAATTATGAAGGAGGTGGGTGAAGAGATATGTGTAATGGAGGAGGATATAGGGTACTAGTATGATATCTTTTGAGATGGGGGAAATTGTTTGAAATGTAGGGGTTTTGGGAGCCTAAGTAGTTGTGGCACCTAGGACTTAGGGTTTTGGGACAAAGGTTTAGAGGGTATTTGAGATAAAACGTTTAGGGAAAGGGAATGAAGGTGTAGGGGAGTGTATAAAAGGAATTGATAGTGCAAGGGTAGTTTTGGGGGAGGTTTAGGGTTTAGATATAGTACAGATGCCAAATCTTCAATTAAACTTTTAAAACACTTTGGGAGTGACTTAAGGTGGAAGAAACGCACTATCTTTAGCTATTACTTGTTTAGAGGTTGAAAGCACTTTGGTGGAGCTGAGGAGGTGGCTGTAGCCTTTCTGGACAAATAGGCAATGCCAATGGGGAGTGCGTAATGCCTCAGGCAAGCGCACAACACATTAAACGAACGCGCAACGCCTTAAGGGAACACACAATGCCGAGTAAACGTGCAATGCATGAAGAGAACACACAACGCTTGCTCTGTTCTGCTGATTTTCACCCAGAACTATGAAAAGGGTCTCTTGAGGTTTTCTCAATCAGTGGTAGGAGGTAAATGAAGCTGTGTTTGAAGCTAAGAAGTCCTTTATAGCTGAGAGAATTTGATCTTTTAACTTTAAAACCCACTTTCTAATGTTTCATTTCACCTTTTTGACATCTTTGCTAATTTCCTTTCTAATTTTTTCCTTTGCAAGTGGATGATGCTGGAGTTTTGGCAATCTTTACTCTTTAATTGCTTGGATGAAGTTGGCTCATAGATTTTGAGTGAACAACTTAGGAATAGTAACTTATTACATATAATGGACATAAAATTACATAAATAAATAAAAAATATTACATCTCTTTTTGAAATAAAATTACAATCTTGAAACAAAACTCATACTTTGGAATGAAAATTAGAGCTAGGGTAACCATAGTTACATGTTTGCAAATCCTCTTTGAATGAAAAAGAGATATTATTTCTTTCACTCTCATGCTTTTGCTGTCCTTATGTAGTGAATGGTGTTTTATTGGACCTTGGAGGAATGAAACCTAGTGACCTAATGAGACATTGAATAATCAGACTTCATGTAGACTTGACTGACATAAGACACGATGAAATGAGATTTTATAATGAAAGTATGCTCAGTGAGACACAGGAAGGTGGGCCAACAAATATTTATTTATTTAGGGAGAGTGGGATTTTGACTTGGGCTACCATCAGTGAGTAAATTTTTGCATGAGGACCTAAGTGGAATGATAAAAATTTCAACATGGGACACTAATATGATATAAAAGAGGAGTTTTGATCATTGATGGCAGTATGCAAATACTGACTCTAACAATATCCATGATTGAACTACTTGGATTTGTTTACTAATTCACAATTCTGGAATTTTTGGAAGTCTCTTATAACAAAATAGTAGTAATTTTTTGTTGAATATTTGCACATGTTAACAAAGCTATTTTGAGTTTTTTCCCCTTGCATTTGAGTCATTAAAAACATTCAAACTAATAACAAAATTTACCCCATATCATTTGCACTTGATCAGGTTAGGTATTTGCTAGGATGACTAGCTCACTAATTCTTGAATTTTTGGTTAATTTAGAGTAGTAATTTTATGCTATTCTTTTAGCACATGTTAACAAGAGTATTTTTGAATGATTCCACTTGGATTGGAGTCCTAGGACATCCTAATTAATAACAAAATCTACCCAAACTCATTTGCATTTGATTTGTTTGGTCATTCGGTGAGATAAATTGGAGGATACTAGGTATTTTAGTCTTTTCAAGTATAAAAAACGTAATTTTTTTGTGTTGTGTAGGCACTACTATTGTTTTCTAGGGTTAGAATTGTCATTCACACTCCTCTCCCTACCAACAACGTTTTTCATTTCACCTCACAACTCTCCCAAAACACTGTCCACAAAGAACAAATTTATGGGTTATTGAATGCCATAATGTGCATTGGATTTTTGTGCAAGATGGGCCACTGAAGGGTACTAGGCTTGAAAAAGGTCTCATATAACCTTCATTTGCCCTATCCCACCTTTCCCTACCTTCAGACCATCTTTTTCACCCTCAAAATGCTCATGGATCTAATCTTGTAGCAAAATAGGGCAATCTTGTAGCAATCTTGTAGCACCGTGTAAACTTGACCACATTTTCCCTTTAAGCTTGAATTTTGCCTCCTTTCCTTGAATAGTGTCCCCTAGGCTCTAAAGCCATGATTGAGGAAGACTAAATACCACTTAGGGCTTGCCTTTTTACTCGTGCAACACATCTGAACAATTAGGGTTAGTGGAGAAATTTATGAATTGAATGGCACAATAATGATTTTCTTGATTGCCACATGAAATATCTAATGAGCTCTACCAATGGATCTAACCTCTTTGGAATGCAGTGATTAATTACACACTCTTTTCTTCATGCAAGTTATATTAGTTTGTTTTCTTTATTCTTAAGCTAGGGTTTCTATTTTAGGCACTCTTATTTCCATTCCATAGACTAGGTTTCCTTTCAATGCAACATTTACATTCTGAAAGTAGATTAATGTTTACATTTCCGCAAGTAGTATAATATTTACATTTCCGCAATTAAGGTTAGCATTTACATTTGAGCAAGAAACATTTCCATTTCTTGCAAATAAAGTAACATTTCCATTTCTGCAATTAGTTTAGCTTTGATTTCATAATATTCAATTCATTGCATTAGATCAACTAAGAAATGACACATGACATGTTGCACATATAATGCCAACACCTCTTAAGTTTGTATGAACCCCAAGTTGAGAATTTAAGTTGGTAGCCTTGAGAGTTGCAATGTTCTTGTTGCAATACTAGGGCTCATCACTTTTTGACATCGTTGTCAGGGAGGTGTCAAAGTATGCATTGTTTTCTTCCCTAGTTGATTCATTTCTTTTGAATTTTTGAAAAAGAAATTACATCAAACATATTTCATTTCAAAAAAAAAATCATTGCGTTAGCATTCTTATTCATTTTTTTTATAAAAACAGAAAAACAATACTTCTTCAATGCCAAAACCCCCCGTTTGACCACATGGTGTAGTAAGAACCACCATCCACTTTTGCATGTAGAAGAAGAAGAGGTGGTAGAGAAGGTAGAAGAAATGGATGGAGATGATGACAATGAGGAAGATCCTCTTGGATTTCCCATTCAAGATACTGATATCAATGTTCATATGAAGAACATCCCTCCATCTTTTCTTCCCAACTTTCATGGTATGAGGTCAGAGGATCTAAAAACATTTCTCTTTGAATTTGAAATACTTTGCAGATCTTATGGCTACTTATTAAACACTCAAAAGTTGAGATTGATTCCAGCAACATTGAAGGATAAAGCTCTTAAATGTTTCATGAATTTAAGGACTAATTCAATAAGATCATCAGATGATATGCAAACAATATTTCTAGAAGAATATAAAGATCATGGTCTTAAAGAAGAAACCTTTAGAATGACTCAAATAGAAGATGAGAGTCTTGATGATCTAAAAGAGAGATTTATGTGTAATGCTAAGAGGGAAAAATTACATCATTTATGATTTGCACACTAAAAACCCTTTTACTTGGAACAATTATGGATTGATCTCCTTGATCTTATGAGCAGAGATAATGTATACCATTTATCATTTGAAGAAATTTGTTAAATATGAAAACGCATATCAAGAGAAAGGGAAAGAGTAAGTAAATCAACATCGAGATTGGTAAGTCAAATTGAACTTAGAAATAACTTTAAAAAAATTTCTTAGCAATCTAAGTGAATAAATAGAAATGTTAAGAATGAAAAATGAGCAAAAATAGGATGTTGATACTTATGTTATCCATGCACAATCACATGCTACTAAATATTTCCCATCATTTCCAAGGTTGAAGGAAGTTTACCAGGAGGACAATGGAGCAAATAAATCACCAAATAAACTTTGTTATGTAGCTTGAAGAATACCATGGAAGCCTAGTCAACCTTGTATGATGCAAGAAACTAATTCACAACTTCAAGGGTATGTAAAACCATCTCAATGTAATTGGAACACACCATTTCCTTGGCAACCTTGGCCATCTCAACCCGAAAACCAATCTTGGCAATGACCTTATAGGAGAAATTCAAAATATCCTCAATATCATCCATACCCAACTCCATGCTATCCCTACCGTCCACCTCCACCATAACCACAACTTCAACAACATCCATTTCAAAGATCCACTCCCACTCAATTACTTGTACAATCATTTATGAACCCAAAAAATAAAGTAACTCGACCCACTTACAATGTTGAACTACAAAACTTCCAAACAACTCTTGATCTAAATGGTATTCATCTTATATCAAGAATAGTATTACAAAAAAGAGATTCTTTTGATGTCATTGAAGGAAAACACTCAGGAAAAAAATATTCAAAAGAGGAGACCAAAGAATCATGGACTGCACTTGATGGAGAGTAGACATTAGAGTCAAATATTGAGAAATTTCCATTATGCTTACCATCAGATTCTCTGTGTTCAAGAGAATAATCAGAAAGAAGAAGATTTAAATTTCATGAAAGAAGAAGACATAAAGGATAATCTAGATGGACAAGAGAACCAAGGGCATCACAACTATATTGAGCTTTGGTTCCAGAAATTCATTAAGCTAGAGCACCACTCTCTTCTTCAATAGATCTTAACATCACCAAAGCAATTAGTCTCTCATATTCAAGTACATGGCAAAGCATATCTTTCGAGCCTACACACGAGTATATTTTTCATCTTGATGTGCACTTGGCTCCTTTGGAAGTATTCCTATATTTAAAATAGATTTTCATTTTATTCAAGTAGAGTTGGATAGAAAAAAAGAAATTAAAAAAGGAAATAGAAGAAAAGAAAATAAGAGAAAAAAATAAAATCTCAAGTGAAAACCTCCTTTGAGGTGCTTGAGATTGAATCACTGATTGAAAACCTTCATGAGTTAGTTAGTGGGTTGGAAGGAAGAAAAACAAAACAAAACAAAACAAAAATAAATAAGATCCTAGGTTAAAACCTCCTTTGAGGTGCTTAGGCATACCTGCTAGTTGAAAATTTCATTGAGGCAGCTAGTGTGCCTAGGAAAAAAAAATGAAAAATGAAAAATGAAAAAGAAAAAAATATTATTTTCTCTAGGTATCTCTCTCTGATATATGCAGGGTCTTTCTAGCTTGCACAAGCAACAAAATTTCTATTAAGGAAGCAAACATCTAGTCAAGGGTAGTCAACATTGAGTTTTCCACCTTCTACACCAAGATGCTCCAACATGGCTAAGACAAAGTTCATACATCTCTCGTCATCCTCACAATGCATATCCATGCCATTTCTAATCATTCCCAAGCCTTTCCCATTCAGTTTCCTCACTGTCATGAAGTGTACAAGAAAGTTCTCTATTACTACAGGGTTGCCAAAATACATAGGGCATAAATTGTGCATCTTTTTTCTGAGCTATTTCATGGGAAGATGCATAAGGATGATAGTGACATGCTTAACAAAATTCAGTAAATTCCACAACACACTTTTTGAGAAATTGGACACCATCACATATAACCATTTTCCATTTTTCTCAAGATTCGTGCATCCATTGGCCAATATTTTTTATGGGGAGATGCATAAGGATGATGGAAACATGCTAATTTTTTTTAGGTGAATCAAATATATCGTTAGAGAGATATGGATTAAACAATGCTGCTATAGCATTGTCCTGTAGTGCTACATGATTGTCCCTGATTTGCTACAGGATTGTGATTGACACAAATAACAGGTTCAAATCCTATGTTTTCCATGGGGGAACGAAAGGATAGGTCCACCACACCACCATCACCCATCCTCCACACCATTTAGCCACTTCTCCACCCAAATAATCATCTATGTCCATAAAAAACCCCATTTTTACCACTCCTTTCATTATTTTCACCACAACCAAAGCTTCTAATCCTTGTCCATGAGTTTAACATGAATTATTAGAGTTTTTGGATGCATTGTATGAAGGTTATTGTGATCATAGGGGGGTCTGTGTGACTGCTACAGGAAAGAACCCAATCCTGTAGCAGTATGCACAAACCCTCCAGGACCACAGTCAAAAGCACTTGGAAGCACCAGAATGAAGAATTAACCATCATGAAGCATTGAGGGATCATATCCTTGATCTTGGGAAACCACAAAAATTCTGTAGGGCTGCTACAGGGTCACTGCTCATCTCCAACAACAACATCTGATCCATGGTGGCACCTATATTTTGATCACATGAATCATGGAACTTCAATCAATAATGAAAATATTCCAGCCAATGAAAAGGATTGATGAAAGTGACATTTTGTACCTCAGAGAGAATTCCAACAACTTCATCAATGCTCCAACAACCTCATGCAAGCATCAATTGGTCAATCATCAGCTACAACACTCACATCATGAGCATCTCAGCAACAATATTTTAGCCATAGATGTGAAACAAGAACAACAACAAGAACAACAACAACAACTAAAGACCTAGAATACGTCTAGAAACAAGGCTATCAACCATAAGACCTCCAACAAATTATCACATGCAACTTCAGGATCATCAAAGGCAACCTCCACATCTACAACAACATCCTATACAAGAAAAACACTCATGGTAAGGCACATGTATGCAACTCTTTAACCTCACCCTTCGAACCTATTCTAGCTTGAGAAAACATTAAAAGTGTGAGAAGGAAAGGTCTTTTATAGCCAAATTTAATAGCAGGAAGCCTCGATCTTATCTGGAAAGTCACTTGACTTTTCTCTAAAGGACACCCACACATGTGGGATATTAATGAGATAAAAGCGAAAAAAAGACTTAAGAAAGCAAGATGTTATCATGGAGTGCAAAAATTAGGTGGGGGCTAACTTAGTTAACTTAAAGCACTCTTTAATTTTTTTTGCATGCAATGAAAAAATAGAAAAAATAAAATAAAAGAAAAAATAATATATATACATACATATATCTATATATCTATATAATATATATATATATATATATATAGATGGAGAGAGAGAGAAAGAGAGAGAGAGAGAGAGAGAGAGAGAGAGAGACCCACCACTTCTTGGCATACAAAGAATAGTTGCTACAAGATTCAAGGTGTGTGCTACAAGATTGGAAAAAACTGCTATAAGATCAGAACAAACCTCTATAGGATTGAGATGGTGTGCTACAAGAAGCTAACAAAGTTCTATAGGAAGACAAATTTCGCCCAGAACAACCATTAGGGCCTTGGGAAGCAAGGAAATATTCAAAGGAAATGTAATTAAAATTCCTCCTCTCCAACATTTGGCATAAGCATTCCAAAAAAACCTCAGCCATAAAGAAAAAGTACTCTGAAAATTTATAGTTCAGATTCTAGTAAGGAAAACAATTGGATTTCCCGAGCATTTGCTTAAGAATATGGTGTTTTGAATTGGGAAAGGGTGCATGTTATAATTTTTCTTTCCTCAACCTTGAAACAAGACTGCCAAAAATTTCTTTTGCTACAACAACCTCCACTGCATAGGAAGTTATGATCTACAAAAAGTGTTATAGGAAAGTCACAGGTCACTATAAGAAGCTTGATAGTGGACACAATTTCCCTCAAACCCTAAGAAGGAGGAAAGCATCATGAGGTAAAGGGTAAGTACATGTTTTCCCCACCAATAGTTGGCATGAAAACCCTTAAAACCCTCTCAATTATCAAAAGAATACTTTGTAGATGCAACATATTTAAATCTTAGTAAGAAAGATCAGTGAATTTGTGTCATGAACATGGTATAATTAAGGATAAAGTGTCTTAGGTTGCGTGTTGAATTTGTAGAAATTTGATAGAAATTGCATCTGCTCAAGATTTCAAACTGAAAAACAAGAGACACAATTCTACTCTACTGATCCGTGGAATGAATATCACAATTTAGAACAACATGCATAGACATGAAATAAGTAAAATACAAGTACTTAGTGATTTCTAGGGGAACTCAATTGGGAAAAGCCCCTCAAGCCTCTTTGTATTAATCAGTTGAGTAGAGAAACTAGTACAATTGCTTGCTCCATGTCTGAGCGCAACCTGCAAAAGATTAATTGTTCTGTCCGCTGAATGACAAACTCTGTTCAACACTTAGCCAATTATTTTCTCCTCTAGCCTCCAATTTGCTCGTGCAATTTCTGAGAAAAATAGCCCCTAAAAGATAGGAATTTCCTCCTATTTTCTTGCGCAATTCCCAAGGATGGATCACTTAAACTCATGCAACAACTATACACTCAAACTAGTATAGAACTCATGTTACATAGCCATTTCATCTCCACTTCAGATGAGGAATTCAAATTCCTTGCATGCATTATCTATTTTGGATTGATTGATTAGTTAACTAAAAAATATATGAGATAGACTATTGTCCCACTGCACAACTAACCTTCAACTGACTCTATCAATAGTTAGAGGTTAGTTAACTGAATACAACTGAAAATAACTGAACTAGATTGCTAAAATTTAGCAATCACACATGCCTAACTCAACTCTAAGCCCTCTAACTTGAATTTATTGATATAAGTGACAAAATCCATGTCAAACTAGTTAAATGCCTCCAAGTTGGCCTGTTGATGTGGAAATTCAATTTACTCAATTTGACTAAGGCTAGAGTCAAATTGAGCCTTTCTTGCTACATTTTTTTAACACTCACTCTTAGCAAGAAATATATTTTTCACCACCTTTATCCTGCACCTGTGGAATTCAAATTTACCTCTTGACAATGCCTTTGTCAAGATTTCAACATTTTTCTCTTCAGTTTGAATGCACTGTAGAAACATAATTCTCCTCTGCACATAGTCTCACAAATGATGATACTAGATATCAATGTGCTTGGACCTGTCATGAAATACCTGATTCTTAGAGAGCTTAGTGCAACTCTGATTATCACAATATATCACTATCAGATCCATCTCTTGACTGAAAAGACCCACAAGTATTTTCCTCATCCATATGGCCTCACAATCTTCTTGACTTGTAGCCATGTATTCAACCTTTGCTGAGCCAAGTGCCACAAACCTCTGTTTCCTGCTATACCGGGAAATATTTGTGGATTCAACATTGAAGATAGAACCTGAAGTACTTTTCCCTGTTTGATGGACTCCCTTCCCAATCTGCATTGGTGAAGCCTTGGAGCTTCACTTCGACTATCCTCCTGTACTATAATCCATACTCAATAGTGCCTCTGAGGTACCATAACACATACTTTGCTACCTTCCAATACAAGTTGGTAAGCCTCACCATAGCTTGACTAAGCTGGTTTACTGCATAACACATGTTGAGTCTTCTATTCACAAGATACATCAAAGATGCCACAAGTTGTATGTAAATGGTAGCATCAACCTCTTCACATGAAGTGTCATTCTCCTTCCTCCAGTTTGTAGCTAGAGGTGTCTCTATAGGCTTACAATTCTCCATGTGAAAATTTTGAATTATTTCAGAGGCATACTTCCCTTGAGACACAATCAATTCACCATCATCTTGCCATACTTTAAACTTGAGGAAGTAATGCATTAAGCCCATGTCTTTCATCTCAAATTCCCTTGCAAGATCTTCTTTGCAAAAGCAGATCAAATTCTTATCACCTGTCAATATTAAATCATCAACATACAAAACAAGAATAAGCAACTTACCATATACCACAATGTGATAGAGGTTTGCATCTTCTTCAATTTTTGTGAAACCCAATCCACTGAGATAACTGTCGATCTGAGTGTACAATGCTCAAGGTGCCTGTTTGAGACCATACACTGCTCTCTTGAGTTTGCACACATGTGACTCCTGATCATATGTCTCAAATCCCTTTGGATGCTTTATGTAAATTTCATCCTCAACAACACCATTGAGAAAGGTAGTCTTCACATCCATTTGGTGGATTTTCCACCCCATCTGCGCAATCAATGCTAGAATGGATCTGATTAAGGAATATATTTCAAATGGTGCAAAAGTTTCCTCATAGTCCACTCCCTCTACCTGAGAGAATCATTTGGCCACAAATCTGGCCTTGTACTTCTTGATGCTCCCATCATCTGCATGCTTCACTTTGTAGATCCATCAGGAACCAACTATTGATTTCCCTTTTGGTATTGACACCGCCACCCATACACTGTTTTTCATGATGGATTCATATTCTTCCACCATGGCATCAACCCAAACAGGTTTAGAAACTACTTCCTCAAACGAAGAAGGATTTGTCTTAATGAGCTATGTCATGAGAGCCATGTAACTAGTGTACCTATCAGGTGACCTCCTCTACATGTGTTGTGATGTAGAGGCTCACAAATTATCCCTAGCATCCTGTAATAATCTATCAACTTCTCTAGTTCTCTTTATCCCCTCTCTGGAAGATTCTGGTTGAGTGGGTGCCTACACTTTTCCTCTTGTCTTCTCCACTACATGTGGCTACTCCACAACCTCTTGAAGCTTGTCCCGAGGCTCCTGCTTTGGATCAAGAAGCTACTACGCTTATGGGATACTCAAATATTTTTCTAGAGAGCATCCCATAGCCTTATCCTCATCGAAATTGACATCTCTCCTCACAAATTTCATCCTCAGTGAAGGTAAATACACTTGGTAATTGTGTGGAGTTTTGGTGTATCCTACAAAAACTACCAACTCTATTGTCGGCTCAATTTTCTTCCTCGAATCCTTGGAGACATGATAGTAAACTGAAGCTCCAAAAATTATGAAATGAGACACATTTTGCTTTCTTCCAGAGAAATCTTCATCTGGTTTGTTCATACCAAGTGTTCTATGAGGACTCTAGTTCTGCAAGTAGATTTCGGTGTTGCATCTTTCTTCGCATATATGTAATGGAAATCGCTGATCATGCAACATGGACCTTGTTTCTCCCACTATCCTCATGTTCTTTCTCTCAGCTACCCCATTCTGCTATGGGTTATGGGGTGCTATCAATTCCTCCGAATACCTTCTTTGGCACAAAAATCCTAAAGGCATGCGAAAAAAATTCACCTCCATTGTTGCTCTTGAGAGCCTTCACCTTCTTCCCAGTCTACTTCTCAACCAATGCCTTAAATTCAACAAATTTTGAGAAAACTTCATCCTTCTTTCACATGAAGAAGAGCCAACATTTCCTAGAGAAACCATCAATAAAAAGAACATAGTAATTATGTTTTGTTGTGGAGGTTGTAGAAAATGGTCCACAAACATCAAAGTGGACTCGCTCCAAGATTGCTTATGTTCCGCTATCTCGATCATGGAAGGTGGATTTGACATTTATCCCTAATGTGAAACCCTTGCATACATCCTTCTGGTCAAGGGAGCTTTTAGGGAGACTCATGGTAATTCGCTGCATGATTTTTAAGGAACTATGGTGTAGATGACCCAATCTCATGTGCTAGAGTTCTCCAACATCTTGACTCTGTTGGGAAAAATACTGAGAAGGACGGTGAATCAGTATTTCAACTTTTTCATTTTCAAGTTGTATACACAATTTTACAGAAGCCAACTAGCATATATCCACGACTATAATGAATGAAACCAACATATATATAATAAACTTGTAAAACAATTAATTCATTGTCTGTTGATCTTAATCTAGTGCATCAAATCTTTATTAAACATTAGATAAACAGTAACCAGGTGCATCAATAACAGAATAAACTATCACACATAAACAACACACATGAACACCAAGATTTAAGGTGGAAACCCAATGTGGGAAAAAAACCAACTTGCTTCTGTCATCTCTGTCTTCTTTTAATATAAAGAAAATTTGATTACAATCTTGGACTGGTGCAGAATCATACCAGTGCTTAGGAACCCACCTGCAGAAGGCTACAACCTTCTCTCATTCTTTAGATTCTACTGAAAGGGAGCTACAACCCCCTAGCTCTTGTATTGGTTGATATGTTTACCAGTATGTAACGTTGGCCTACAAAAGGCTACAACCTTCACTCTTCCTCCAAGGACCACGTTTCATAAATTTTCAAATTGGATACTCCTGGTACATAACAATCACTGCAATACAACCATCAATTGTAACTGCATCAACCTATCATTGAAACCCACCAACTCTTAAGCAAAAAAACAATCGATCTGAACAGTCAAATCATTGTCACCAGAACACAGAGCCGAACCCTGAAAACTGCATCAACAACCAGAACCAACTGCAATGTCAAAATCATATGTCAGAATGTATACGCTACTTCAATGAAGCCAACCTGCATGTATATGCTACTTCCTTTAGCCCAAATTGCGTATACCTCTAAAAATACTGAATCATAAAACTTCTGAGCCAAAAACTGTACCAACCAATAGTATTTTGAAGATCTACTGTCAAAATACAGAATTCTAAATAGACAACAACAAAGATCACCCTTCTCACTTAATCAATCAATAAATCAGACTCAATCACATTATACAGTCAGTTCTACTTTCAGATCTAATGAAGACATCATTGACAAATAGTAGTAAAACAACAACACTGATTAGATAGATCAGTCATCTCTGAACAACAAAATTTTCTTCTGCATATGCTACTTGGAAGTGTCGAACCAGCGTGTATACACACCTTCACCAAGGCGAACCAACGTATATATCTGAAAATAATAACTTATAACTTTGCAACTATTCCAGACTTTAGGCATACCGAGATCATAACATTTAAAGAATAAAACATGCGTTAACATTCAGATCTAGCCCAATCATTATCAGATCATACAATGATAAGTCATTTCAGGTCTCATGATCCTAATCCAACATTGTATCCAAAGGTGCACAAAATATTTCAGATCATATCATAATCATAGCCACTGTAACATAAAATATACTTCAGATAGAAGTATTCTTGAGAAACCATTTTTACTTGCACACTTAACCCTTTGATCTTCTCCTCCTTATATAGTTTTAGCCTTTCTCAATACCTCCGACCAAAACAACACTTAGAACCTGTGGTATTCCTTAGATGGGATCAAATAACCATTATTCCGCTCAATATTGTGGGCTAATACCATGGTATGGACCCTTTGTATTCTTTAACCTTAATTTTACTTAATTTTCCATCCCATACATGCTTTTCCTCTTGTGAAAGTGTATGCATATGTATACACTCCTTTTGTACAATGAACCTGCTTGTATACACTACTTGGATTAGGTGAACCCACGTATACAACTTAATATACCTGAAAACATTATTTTCCTCAATTGCTTAATTCTGATATGTAGTCCTTTGTCCCATCATCCTGTTCTTCTGTACCATTACCCTGTTACCTTTGAATTGACCTGTTACAAAGAGAGTTTCCCTTTATCAAATCTGAACTGACCTGTGTGTGGGTTGCCATCAAGGAAAACACCTGTACCATAATGCCAACAAACTCTACACTTTTTCAGCCTTACTACTCAATGCAGTGCAATCTCCCACCTCAAGTTTGTATAGCTTCTTCACTCGAACCTCAATCTGCCTCACTTTCTCGGTAGTTATCTGTCTTAGAAAGGCTTTCTCCTATTTGAAAATAACATCATAGCCTCTATCCTCCAATACTACTACAAAGATCATGTTCTTCTTCATCCCATGTACAAACATAACATCTTTAATGTGAAGAGGAGAGGCATTCTCCCTCTCAAAGGTGACAATACCAATTCCTGTAGCATTGTACCTCCCATCATCCCCCATTTTGATATGCATATAGAGATCCTTCTCCTCCAGGCTACTGAAAAAATCCTTGCACCTTGTCATATGGAACGAGGCACCGAAATCAAGGTATCACACACTCCCCATAACAATGTTGACCATGAATGCTATTAGGGTGAAGTTTAATTTGAATTGTGAAGTCAGTGCTTCACCTCCTTCTCCTCCTGAAGGGTTCTTGGTAGACTTCTTGTGTGGAGATTTTGTTGCATAGTGCTCGTATTCGTGGCAATAGAAACATTTTATCTTGCTCAAGTCTTTTTTCTTGCAATTATTTTGGATGGATTTGGGTTTGCTTTGGGTCTTCTTTCCTTTTTCCTTCTTCCTCTTTCCAACCAATGTAAAATTCTCTTCATCCTTAGCTTTGTATGATGTTCCATCTTTGTTATATCTCTTGAAATATTCTTGAACCAAATCAGACCACAAAATTTTCCAATTCAATAATTTTTCCCTTCCATTCACAGAGTCCTAGTAGCTATGCCAAGATTTAGGAAGGCCTGAAAGAGCTAGGTGTGGAGTACTGAAGAAGGTATGTTTTATCGTTTATTTTGTTATCTTTTCTTTAAAACTCATAACCTCTTTGCATCATGAACTAGGTAGATAATAAGAAATTATGAAAAAATCTATGGGATTTGTATGCAACGCAAAACAACTAAAAATTGCCCTTTTCTTATGCAGGAAAAGGAGAAAACGAAAGATTGCCATCCCAAAGGAAAAGATAGGACAAAGTTAACTGCTGTCCCTTTGGCAGGAAACCACATGCAAACAAGGCGATCCAAATTGGAGCGTATCAGCCAGGAAAGGGAAAAGGAGATATCAAATCGGCACAAGAGAACAAGAGGATAACTGAGAATTAATAGTCTGGCGAATCCCTCAGGATCCTTTGATCCTGAGGGATCGCTATCTTAACGATTTTTGCATCATTGATATCTCTACTCGGCTGTTATAAGAAGGGGCAACACTGCTAGCTCGGGGGATGACTTGTTGTTATTTTTATGTAATTCTCCTTTGTATTTGAAACTTTGATCATCGACTCTCGTTGAAGAGTGATCCACTGTAACTCTGTTTTGACGTTTTAATATAAATCTGGTTGCTGTTCCATCTTTGATTCTGGAGTAATCTCAAGCGGTGTGTCCCTGGAGGCAAAGGGCCTAGCCCTGGTGGAACACTTTCTCTTGTACTATTATCTTTAATTCGTGTGTGGTTTTCATTATTAGCTCTGTTCGGTAATCTGATGTGTTTTGCTATTTTACATCACGGTTCTATTATATTTTGCTTATGCTCAACTAAGTAATGCTGTTCTCTGTAACGGGAATGCTGTGTTTCTCATTCTAACTTTGTAACGCATTGTTGTTCCTTTAACCATTGATATAACATTGCTGTTTCTTACAAAATGCTATTGCTGTTCAATTACCGAGTAACCGTGCTGTAACATTCATAAGTTGGTATTACTGTATTTATCTATGGATTACACTTAATCGCGATTGTTGCTCAACTGGCATTGCTTTTCCATTATGAATTACAATCGTTATTCTTTATGACTGAGATTTGTACTTCTTGTATCAAAGTCAGATTACTGTTTCTTCTAAATACTAAGTGTGTCGTGTGTGATATTTGTTTTGGTTTACTGTACATTTATGTTTAACTCTAATTGCTGTTCCATATTTTATCTTTGTTCATTGCCGTTCCATTTCTGTTGCTGTCTGATTTAACTTTAGAGCAAATATTGTTATCTAATTCTTGTAGGATACAATTGCTGCATTTATTTCTGTAGACTAAGGTTTTGCTGTTCAATCTTGTTCATAAGACTAGTTGCTGCTCCATTTCCTGCCATTTGTATTATCATTGCTTTGGTGTGTAGAATGATCTGAGACTGTAGTGAACATTGACATTTGTTGTCTAGTTCCCAAATTGACGATCTTTTCCTTGATTGTCTTTAATTACATCAGTTTACAGAGGGATGATTTACCATTACTGTACCCTTGACTAATAAATTGTTGAGTGTATGATTTGAGTTTTAAGGTTATTTTCTGTAAGTAAATTTTATTTCAAGCATCCGTTTACTCTTGTATTTAGAGCACTATACTACTAGCATTACTCTGACAAATGACCGCCTCAAACTAAGTACGCTCTTTGAGATAACAAATCGTTCCTGGATTGATAAGTTAATGTAGGGTAAATAGAGGTGAAAAAGACCCTTTTTACTACTCGACATTTTGGCGCTGTTGCCGAGGAAGAGTGGAGCCATTTGTTTCTTTTTCAGAATGATGTAAGAACCTACTAGGAGAGAATTGAGTTTTAAAAATGGAAGGTAAGAACCTGCATACAGAGCATGTAATAGCCCTGCTCCCCTGCCCGCTTTCCTGCAGATTTGTTGCTGTTTTTTTTGGGTAGAAATTAGCATTTGATTTGTGTGCATGACCAAGCAGAAAAGCCTGAAAATAATCCTAAACCCCTACCCAAATCTGACAAAGCTAAGGGGCCGGTGACCCTTGGCCGATCGACCTTTATCGATGAAATCCTTAAGAAAGCAGAATCTCAGCCTTCAGTAGGACCTAGAAATGTTGCTTCTAGACAACCTACTAGTTCCCTTCAGGCCACAGGATCACCATCTGTAGCCTTTGTTGAGGTGCATAGTCAAACCGAAGAGTAAGATTTTCAAGAAATTGAGAATTCTAGCCCAAAATCATTGCAAGAAGGGAAACTTAGCAACTTTTGTGAAGGAAAAGGAGAAACAGGAGAAATTGAAGAACCAAGATCTCTTCTTGGGATAACTTAGCCATTAAGTAGCCCAGATAAGGGAAGTGCTGCAAAAATCATTTATAACGAAGTTGAAGAAACTCAAGAACCAAAATTCCCCCAAATATTAGGCACTCTCATCATCCTAGATAAAGGAAGTGTTGTTAAGGCCATTCCTGTTAAAGCCATTCCCCCTCGACAGCCTAGGAATACCCTCTTATATATCCCAGAAAGCTATTGGCATATATTTGACCAAATGGCCCAGAACTAGCCAAACACCCAAACTTCTACACTGCAATACCCCATTGTGGATACTGCAACTAATGCACCTATGAAAGCAATTCCTCTCTAACACATCCCTACATTCCATGGCCTTACATCAGAAGATCCGGATGCATTCTTATTTGAATTTGATGTGCTGTGTAGAGGATATGACTATGCCACCGATCCACAAAAACTGAAATTATTCCCCTCTACATTAAAAGGCGCTGCTTTAAGATGGTTTATGGGATTGGGTGGTGGTGTTATAAACAATTGGGATCAAATGAAAGATGCTTTTCTAAAGAAATATCAGGACTATTGCAGGTCTAGAGAATTAAAAGATGAAATATTCAGATGTTAGCTAGGCCAAATGAAACATTAGAAGAATATGTTGAACGTTTCCAGTATAATCTTCAAAGATCTCCTTATGCATCATTACCCTTACCTGATAATGTATTAAAAACAACATTAATTAGAGGAATGAAGGAACAATGGATTGAAACACTAAATACTATGGGAAAAGGAGACATATATCAGGAAAATTTTGCTGACCTTATTGATTTATGTATCAGGAGCTCGAGAGGCAGCGCAAAACTAAAACCAGCAGAACATGACAGGTTTACAAGAGACAACAAGATATCTGTAGAGGGAGCAACTCGCGCAGAAATTGGAAATTTATTAGAAAATTTTAAAACTGACATATTGGGGACACTAACAACACAACTTGATATTATGCAGGCCAAACAAAAGCAAGCAGAGGCAAAACAGAATTTGGCAATATTCTGTCCCAGATGCAGAAAGAAACACAACCACAAGGAGTGTCCATTAGATGCAGTCCAAGTTTGCGCCATTTGTACAAAATACCACTCTACAGAGAGCTGTCCCTCACTTCCTGGATTGAAAGCAGTATACAAGGAAGCAGAAGAAGAACCAGAACCGGTGTACCTACTCAATCAACGTCATCAATGGCAGCCGTGACAATCAGGTATGTTCCCAAATCCAGCTTCTTCTTTTCAGCCTCCATAATATCATGCTCAACAATATAATACAATGTGGCAAAATCAACCTCCCTTCTCGAATTGGTCACAACAACCATTTCCTTCATCATCGCCATGGCCAAACCAAACAAGTCAACCCAGTTGGCCAAATTTTCCCTATACTCCACCATATTGGCAAAACAACGTATATCCAGCACAATGGTCCCCTCCTACTTCACAGAGTCAAGCCTGGCAGACAAACTGGCAAAGACCAATGAATCAGCCAGTAGGAACCATTCTGCTCCCTCAACCTACACTGCCAGCATTACAACAAAACCCTCAGTCTAATTTAAGACCCCAACTCCCAGCCCAGCCCAACCCTAATCCAAATAATAGATCGGTCCAATCCATCCAAATAATTGAAACACCAGAACCAGAAACCGATCTAAGGGAGTGTAATGATCTTCAATTAAGATCTGGGCGCATTATAGAAATAAAGGGAAATAAAACCGCTCAAATTGAAAATCAGTTACCTATAGAACAACCACCACAAGAAGAGGATGTGACCAGACAACAAATTCATGATCAAGAAACCACATCTTCTTCCCCATTCCCAGAACGATTAATTATACCTCGACCTATACAACATCTTGATTTTGACATTTTGGGAGAACTAAAAAATTTGTACATAAAAATCCCATTCCTCCAAGCCATCCAAGACATCCCAATATATGCAAAGACCATCAAAGAGCTATGTATAAAAAAACCAAGGAGGAAAATAAAAAATAACCCAAAAGTCCAAGTAGTTGGTACCTTATCCGATCTATTATCAGGAAAAGAAACACCCGTTAAATATGAAGACCCAGGAAATCCAATAGTAACAGTACAAATCAATGGACAAACCTTCTCAAATGCCTTAGTTGATCTAGGAGCTGCAATCAATATCTTAACAACCACCACTTGTCAAAAACTAGGCATTACATCAGTAGAACCGACTTCCACTTTATTAGAACTGGTTGACCGATCCGTGGTTAGGCCAGAGGGCACACTACATGATGTCATGATATCCGTTGATTCCTGGGAGTATCCTGCCGATTTTCTGATAATAAACCCCAAAAACCGACTTGATGGACATCCATTGATTTTAGGCAGACCTTGGCTTGCAACTACTGACGCTTATATTGGTTGCCAACAAGGCAGTATGACCATAACTAGGGGATGCTAATATCAAGAATCTAGCTTTATATCCCCCAGCCCAGCCAAGTGTCACAATAATAAAAACTAACAAACATCCTGTATCATACCTCACCGAAAATATTAGATCTCCATTAACCATAAAAAATGCCCTCGATTTCAAAAATTAAACAGAAGATGATGCCATTAAAAATTGTATTAGCCAAGCTGAATCCAGATCCCACATACAATGTCACATGATAGAAGCAACATTTGATAATGAATTAGAAGAAGATCCTCTTAAAGATACTCACGACCAAACAATACCTACTACCTCTGTCTTAAATAACCAAAATTGTAGAAATTGATCCAGGAAAGACTTTAAACATCAATGCCAACCTGACTTCTGAACAAGAAGAGAAGCTGATCCAAGTATTGAGGAAATGCAAAGAAGCATTTGCATGGGACTACCCTGACATGAAAGGAATTGATCCCCAGTTATGTACACACCACATTTACATAGAGAATGATGCAAGACCCGTTCGCCAACCACAAAGGAGACTTAACCCTCATCTAAAAGACATTGTGAAAGCTAAACTTCAAAAATTTTTAGATTTGAACTTCATCTAGCCTATCTCCGATAGTAAATGGGTCTCTCCACTTGTTGTGGTGCCAAAGAAGAATGGAAAGTGGAGGATTTGTGTAGATTATAGAGAGCTAAATAAAAAAACACAAAAAGACCACTTTCCCCTTCCATTCATTGACCAAGTACTAGACACTTTGGCAGGAAAGAAATTCTTTTCTTTCTTAGATGGCTTCAGTGGATACAATCAGATTCAGATTGCCCCTGAAGACCAAGACAAAACTACTTTTACTTGTCCTTGGGAAACATTTGCCTACAGAGTTCTACCTTTTGGCCTATGCAATTCCCCTGCCACATTCCAAAGGGCTATCCTCGGCATCTTTTCAAATTTAATAAATGAAGGGCTCGAAGTATACATGGATGATTTTACACCATTTGGAGATGATTTTGACCCATCATTAGACACACTGGAAAAAGTGCTGCAGTGTTGCATTGCCACCAGGCTTTGTTTCAGCCATGAAAAATGCTATATGATGATGACTGAAGGACTTATTTTAGGCCATTATATCTCAGCAGCTGGAATACAGGTAGATTCGGCCAAAATCCAAATAATTTTGCTAATTCCCACTCCTACCACTTAGAAAGAGGTATGCAGTTTCCTTGGATTTTCTGGTTATTATAGAAGATTTATAGAACATTTTTCTCATATTGTTGCACCCCTATATGCACTAACGGGTAATGTTGACTTTTTTTGGACAAAAAAATGCAACCGTGCTTTCTAGGATCTGAAAAAGCTTGTGTAAACAACCCCATTCCTTAGAGGTCCAAATTTGGACCTGCCATTTCAAATTTCATCAGACGCTTCGGATACAGCTATTGGAGCAGTCCTTGGGCAGGAATAAGATAAAAAACCATACGCAATTTATTATATTAGTAAGAATTTATCTCCTGCTGAATTGAACTATACTGTTACTGAAAAAGGAATTCTTAGTTGTAATACATGCTGTCAATAAATTCAGGCATTATATTACTGGACATTCTGTTATCTTGTATACAGATCACTTTGCCATAAAATACTTAACAAATAAACCAATCACAAATGGTAGAGTAACTAGATGGCTAATTTTATTGCAAGAATTCGATATCACAATAAAAGACCGACCTAGAAAGGAAAATCTTGTAGCTGACTTTCTCTCACGAATGCCAAAACTAGTGGACGTAGCAGCAGTTGAAGATCAATTTCCAGATGAGCATTTGTTTGCTGTCATT
Source organism: Pinus tabuliformis (assembly GCA_031772625.1). NCBI lineage: Eukaryota > Viridiplantae > Streptophyta > Pinopsida > Pinales > Pinaceae > Pinus > Pinus tabuliformis. The sequence goes on along the minus strand of CM062820.1, from coordinate 1,584,123,050 downwards.
GTTAAAACACCCTGGTATGCTGATGTTGCAAATTATTTAGCAGTAGGCAAATTACCAAAACATCTGACCCCCAATGAATGAAAACAGATTGTCCACCGAAGTACTCGATTTTCTTGGATTGGGGGCTACCTGTTCCATACAGGGGCAGATATGCACATCAGAAGATGCGTCCGCGAAGATGAAATTTTTTACATTTTGAAAGCTTGTCACGACGGACTGTGTGGAAGACATTTCGCCAATCGAAGAACTGGACACAAGGTGCTGCAAACAGGGTATTATTGGCCCACGATCTTCAAAGATGCAAAGAATTTCATTCAAGCTTGTGACAGCTGCCAAAGAGCAGGATGCCCTGGACAGTCCAACGAAATGCCTGTGAACCCACAGCTAGTTATTGAACCATTCGAGCGATGGGCCCTTGATTTTGTTGGTCCAATTAACCCATCATCAAACAAGAAAACATATATTTTAGTAGCAACAGAATATGTCACCAAATGGGTTGAAGTAGAGGCATTGCCGAGAGCTATAGAGAATTCCGTCATACAGTTCCTGTTTCATATATTTGTGCGATATGGGCTCCCAAGAGATATAATCACAAATGGTGGACCATAGTTTGCTGGTAACAAGATTGCTGCAACACTAAAAAACTATCATATCCAGCATATAATTACTACTCCATACCACCCATAGGCAAATGGTCAAGTAGAAAGCAGTAATAAAATAATAGAAGCAATCCTGACAAAAACCATTGCGTCACATAGACGCGATTGGGCTGCAAGATTTCCAGAAGCCTTGTGGGCTTACAGAACAACATGGAGAAGCACTATCGGCTATTCACCATACCAACTAGTATTTGGAAAGGAACCCATCTTTCCGATAGAATTCGAGATACAAACACTGCGAACAGCCCAAGAAGTCGGTCTAGATCTAAACGAGGCACAGATTAATAGATTACAGCAGATCAATGAGCTAGATGAAATTAGGTTCTCTGCCCTTCAATGCACTGCATTAATCCAACAACAACGAGCTAAATGGCATGATGCTCTCATTAAAAAGAAAGTCTTCTGCAAAGGAGATTGGGCGCTCCTATACGACTCCAGGTTTCAGGATTTTCCCGGGAAGCTTCAGACTCGTTGGCTGGGGCCATATGAAATCCAGAAGGTACATGATAATGGCACCCTTACTCTAACCACCATTGATGGATCTGGACATACCTTCAAAGCAAACGGTCACCGAGTTCGACTATTCCACAAACCACTTACTCGGGAATCCTTCTACCAGCAACTCTGGGAAGACTCCGACATGCAAATTTTGGTGGAGGAAGAGGAATCTTCCTCACCTATGGTTCATTAAGTGATTCAAATGTTCTTACATTTTGTATATAATTATTTTCTTTTGTTAGCGTAAAACTGTCCTCTGTACATATTTTTTTGTATTTGCACTTTGCTATTCCTTTTAGGAAACAACAACATTTTTGTCAACTTGCTGTTCCTTTTTCAAGGAACAACAACTCTGCATTTTGCTGTTCCTTTTCGAAGGAACAACAGTTTCACCATTTTGTTGTTCCTTTTCCGAAGGACCAGCATGTGTGTGCACTTTTGTTTTTCTTCTATTTCTTTTTCGAAGGAACAACACTTTTGTTTTGCTGTTCCTTTTTCCGAAGGAACAACACTTTTGCTTTCTGCTGTTCCTTTTTCGAAGGAACAACACTTTCGTTTTGTTGTTCCTTTTCTCGAAGGAACAACGCTTTTGTTTTCTTTTGTTCCTTTTCCAAAGGAAAAACACTTTCATTTTGTTGTTCCTTTTTCTGAAGGAACAACACTTTCGTTTTGCTGTTCCTTTTCCAAAGGAACCGCACTTTTGTTTTTCTGCTGTTCCTTTTTAGGAAGGAACAACACTTTCGATTTGTTGTTCCTTTTCCGAAGGAACAACACTTTTGTTTTTCTGCTCTTCCTTTTTCGAAGGAACAACACTTCCGTTTTTCTGTTCCTTTTCCGAAGGAACAACACTTTTTTTTTTTTCTGCTGTTCCTTTTTCCGAAGGAACAACACGTTCGTTTTTGCTGTTCATTTTCCAAAGGAACAACACTTATGGTTTCTGTTGTTCCTTTTTCCGAAGGAACAACACTTGGATTTTCAGCTGTTCGTTTTCCGAAGGAACAACACTTGCATTCTTTGCTGATCCTTTTTGAAAGGACAACATTTTCATATTCCTTTTACCTACGCTTGTTCTCCTTGTTGTTCCAATTAAAAGAAGACTGCTGTTCCTCTCAATATATAACAGTTTCGAGTATTTTTCTTGTGATTTGGAGCACAACTATACACTTGTGCGATGGATACAAAACTAGAGCACACTGAAATCAGTAAATTACATAAAAATCGCTTTTTTTTTAAGAAATTTCTTTGAATTGATAGCAGAAAAGAGGAAAGGACACAATTATTCATCGCTTTGCTGTCATTATTCTACTAATACTGATTTGATTGGTTATCTTTATCATGGTGGTTCTTTTTAATTTCCCATAATCTTCTTTGATCATTATTAAGGAATAAGAACAAAGGGTATATTTTTCTATTGAGATGTTAAGACTTCTTCCACCATTCCTACTCTTAAGGAGTGCTGAACCACCCTTTATGTATAAATAGGAAAATACTTTATAAAAGAGAAAAAAGAGAAAAATGTTTATATGATCTGCTAATATGGGTTGTCAAATGAAGGATAGGGGGTCTCATCAAGTGCTAGCCTACCATGATCATAAGGAAAAAAGTGAAGTGGCATTCCCGCTATGGCCACCACACTAGGGATATGATCCAAGAGGCACATCAGAAAAATAAAGAGTCCTTGGAACAGGAGGTCTCATCATGAACCGGCCTGCCGACCTTTCACTCCATCCTAGTGAATGGCATTATGGTTTATCTGGTCATCAAGTCAGCATAATGACCTCCATTTTGACATTGCACAACACTTCCTAAGCATACACAAAGGATCATGGTTCCATGGGTGAAACAAACAACTCTGTCAAGGTTATGGACACTTGTGGGCAACAGAGCTCAGTTGATGGTATTGAAGTCACATTCCTTATACACCGATAAAAATTATTAAGACCCTTCTCTGCCTTATACCTTTGTAATAGGTCAAATGACATTATGTATATAACTTCCCCGAACCTTTAAACACATGAAAATCTATTACAACCAATCATGATGGAAAAAGTTGATAATGACCGCATCAGACTTTTTGTGCACGTCAGCTTCCCTATCCTCCCATCCTCGCATCATATCACAGAATTCTCTTATTTATTAAGCGATTCTATTATACACCTCGATTTCGGCAACTTGCTCCTTTTGTAAACATGGCATCTCGGTACACGTTGTTCCTTTATGACTCTGTACCATGGCAGTTTGGCACGCCGCTCCCTCATTTGACGGCCGAGGACGACCTATCACATTGCAGGGGGGAAGCAGGTGACATCATAATTTGATGGTATACGTGCCAGACTATTATTCGAAGAATTTTCACTCGGGAATAGCAAGGCTTAACGATATATTGTTTTCCAATTTGCAAGGCTTGCTGTTCCTAAGCTATTTCTGTATTATGCTCTGCAACAATTAATAAGTGACTCGGATTTTGAATGAGCTTGCTGTTTCATTATTTTCTCTGTATTTTCTAACAGTTTGAACAACCTGCTATTCCATTTCCATCTCTGTGTTTTTTACAGTGTGCTAAAGCATGGGAGGAAGATCAATTCAGAGAGAATCACAGGTATTGACAGTTTCTGATGCTACACGAGAAATCCTAACAAAGGCAGGATGGATAGTTTATCTCAATTGTTTACAAGAATCCAACGAGACTGTAGCAATAGAATTCTTGCAGAACATGCAAGAATATCACTCCATGGTAAGAGGGAGACACATAGCAGTCACCGATGACATAATTACAGAGGTCTCGGGACTACCAGCCACTGGACCTGTGTGGACTCTAAATAAGGAGAGACTGCAAAAAATCATAAAAATCTTCCAAGATGAAGGCCAGAACCTGACTTTAAGAAGAAATGGAGTTCTACCAGCAGCATTAGGAGAGTCGTGGGCAGAATTGGCAAGAGTCATCCAGAGCTACATCACCTGTGAAGGCAGGAACGACGTGGTAAGACCACGACACCTTAAACTTTTAACCGTATTAAAACAGAAATGCTCCGTGAATTTCCATGCATTTTAAAATTCTTTACTACATGATGTTGCCCGAAGCATGAAAAAATCACGACACGTAGAATCGGTAGTAAGTCACCATGGGCTGATACGATTAATAATTAGATACAGTCTTGCTCAACAACAGAGAAATTGGGAAGAACTGATTGTCACGATAGACGGGGGACTGGCTTTGCTAGCCCCAAAACAAAAACATGCTAGTAGTACACCGAATAGACCATTGAAACGAAGGAAATCAGTTAGATTGGCATGGACCAGAGGGAGGCTGGAAAATTCCCAAGGGAATACCAGCCAACCAGTGGAGATAGATGATTCAGGGGATGAGCAACCCCCGCAATTGGAAGGAGAGGAGAATGAAAAAGAATTGGAGGAAAATGAGGAAGGAGAAATAAAGATCGAGTAGTCTGGGCAGGAGGAGGAAGATACAGAGCAATGCGAAGAGAGCCCATTACAAAATCCATTGTAGGAGGACGATTTCGCCCAAATTCTGGACAATATAGGCGAATATTCTCAACCTCTTAGCCCACTAAATTGCCACACTGAAGAAGAACCAAAGGAGCATTCTGCTCATGACAAAGATGCATCCGAAGAATTGTGCGACGAGGAAGAAGAAGAAGAGAATCAATCTGTTCATGATGAAAGCATGTCTGGAGAGGAAAGTGATGAAGATACAGAAGAGGAACAATCTGTTCCCAGCTAGACTACACTGGAGAATTTCGAGGAGAAGGGGTGGAAGAAGAAGTCACCCAGGAGATAACCGAACAAGCTAGGGTTTTTACTTCTGAACAACCTGATCAGAACAATGAAGAAGCACCCCAAGAAGAGAACCAGGAAATTGGCCAAGATAACAGTCCAGGCCCGAGTAAACAGACTACTGTTCTTTCTAAGAAAACAAAAGAAATTAAAATATTACGAAAAGAACAGCAACGGCTGCTGAATGTGGTAGCATGACTTCGACAACAAATTAGGGTTTTGAAAATGGGAAAGAGAGAAAAAAGGACCTCGGGGGTAAGACATGCAACCACCCCAACAAAACCCCTCAAGAAAAAGATTAGGAGGACTCAAGTCCAGCCTGCCGTTCAAAACCAAAAGGAACAATATTTAGTTGTTGCCCATGTTGAAGTACAAACAGATGATATATTGGACTGTGACAAAGAAGTTCAGACAGAGGCACAATTCTTTGAAGGAATGCGAACCATAAACATGAGACGATGCAATAAGAAGATTCAAGTAAACCTTCTGCTTACAACTACCATGTGGGATAGTGATTCGAGGATAGTAACCCTATGAGAGGGTTTGATGCAAGCCCAACAAGCAGTAGAAAAACTTACAGAACAAACAGTCTCTAGAGGAAAGTATGAAGAATTACAACAGCAGCTGAGGAATGTCAACTTATCCGAAAGCCAAGCCTTTGAAGGATGGCGAAAGGAAGAAGATAGGGTCAAAAAGGTAACTCATAGACTAGATGTAGTTATCCAACAAATCGATACCTTATGCTCTTTGTACACTGACATCCTAGCATGTAGAGTGCTTGCTAAGAATTATGCTTTGTTTTTAATGGAATGATATTTTCAATTGAAAATTAAAGCTGTCAAAGCAGGAGCCATGATATAAATAAATACTATTGACGATTTCATAAATTGTTGTAAGAACTATGGGGTAAAGGTTCAGAGATTGTTATGTGAGTTCTATTTTCACAACCTTGTGTTAGACCAAGAAACAGAGCAGAACCCCGACCCTTTCGTTGGGGATATCCAACTGCAGGCATTTATTTTGTTTGGAGTTAATCAAATAAAATGGCTTAAAGCCTATAATGCCTTCCAAAGACAAGAAAACAGATTAGACTTATGGGTAAGAGCTGAGCCTAGAGATCCATTGCAGTTATGGAATAAGCATAGGAACCTCATGAGGACTCCGGGCGTGATTGAAGCATTAGGACCCATTCATACAACAATCAATCGACAAGGGATAGAATATTTCTTTACCATTAAGGACCTTGCCATTGCAGCTGCCAAATTCCGATATCAGACTTTTAATCCGAACATCCAACTCAGGGAACCATTTAACTATGAGAACTTTAAGCTAGCTGCTGATCGCTTGAGTCTTTATGGTGACCTTATTTTGAGAGAAGGACCATCTTGGTTAGGCTGTAGGTTCCGCAGTTCGGTTATTTGTAACCCTGCACTTGGATAGCAAGCCTTGTATGAAATGCCTGAGGGTCAGACATGACATCTTTTTGAACACCTAGCTAGGCATCATGGCTGTAGACCACCTCATGAGATCCCATCTCCGGCCTACTTTCTCACTACCTTGCATGTCAACTATAATGTTTTCATGAGGGCATGAAAATGGGTAAGCAGGGGGGTGTGTGGAGTACTAAAGAAGGTATGTTCTTGTCGTTTATTTTGTCATCTTTTCTTTAAAACTCATAACCTCTTTGCATCATTAACTAGGTAGATAATAAGAAATTATGACAAAAACTATGGGATTTGTATGCAACGAAAAACAACTAAAAATTGCCCTTTTCTTATGCAGGAAAAGGAGAAAACGGAAGATTTCCGTCCCAAAGGAAAATACAGGACAAAGTTAATTGCTGTCCCTTTGGCAGGGAACCGCATGCAAACAAGGCGATCCAAATTGGAGCGTATCAGCCAGGAAAGGGAAAAGGAGATATCAAACCGGCGCAAGAGAATAAGAGGATAACTGAGAATTAACAGTGTGGTGAATCCCTCAGGATCCTTTGATCCTGAGGGATCGCTATCTTAACGATTTTTGCATCATTGATATCTCCGCTTAGCTTTTATAAGAAAGGGGCAACACTGCTATCCCAGGGGACAACTTTTTGTTATTTTTATGTAGTTCTCCTTTGTATTTGAAACTTTGATCATTGATTCTCATTGAAGAGTGATCCACTGTAACTCTGTTTTGACGTTTTAATATAAATCTGGTTGCTGTTCCATCTTTGATTCTGGAGTAATCTCAAGTGGTGTGTCCCTAGAGGCTAAGGGCTCGGCCCTGGTGGAACACTTGCTCCTGTACCATTATCTTTAATTCGTGTGTGGTTTTCATTATTAGCTCTGTTCGGTAATCTGATGTGTTTTGCTATTTTACATCACGGTTCTGTTATATTTTGCTTATGCTCAACTAAGCAATGTTGTTTTCTGTAACAGGAATGCTATGTTGCTCATTCTAACTTTGTAACGCATTGCTATTCCTTTAACCATTGATATAACATTGTTGTTTTTTATAGAATGCTATTGTTGTTCAATTACCGAGTAACCGTGCTGTAACATTCATAAGTTGGTATTACTGTATTTATCTACAGTTTACACTTAATTGCGATTGTTGCTCAACTGGCGTTGCTGTGCCATTACGAATTACAATCGTTATTCTTTATGACTGAGATTTATACTTGTTGTATCAAAGTCAGATTATTGTTTCTTCTAAATAATAAGTGTGCCGTGTGTGATATTTGTTTTGGTTTATTGTACATTTATGTTTAACTCTAATTGTTGTTCCATATTTCATCTCTGTTCGTTGCCGTTCCATTTCCGTTGTTGTCCGATTTAACTTTAGAGCAAAGATTGTTATCTAATTCTTGTAGCATACGATTGCTGCATTCATTTCTGTAGACTAAGGTTTTGCTGTTCAATCTTGTTCATAAGACTAGTTGCTGCTCCATTTCCTGTCATTTGTATTATCATTGCTTTGGTGTGCAGAACGATCTGACACTGTAGTGAACATTGAAATTTGTTGTCTAGTTGCTAGATTGACGATCTTTTCCTTGATTGTCTTTAATTACATCAGTTTACAGAGGGATGAGTTACCATTACTGTACCCTTGAATGATAAATTGTTGAGTGTATGATTTGAGTTTTAAATTTATTTTCTGTAAGTAAATTTTATTTCAAGCATCCGTTTACTCTTGTATTTAGAGCACTATGCTACTAGCATTACTCTGACAAATGACTGCCTCAAACTGAGTACACTCTTTGAGATAACAAATCATTCCTAGATTGATAAGTTAATGTAGGGTAAATAGAGGTGGAAAAGACCCTTTTTACTGCTCGACACTAGGCTCACTAAGTATTTTTATGCAACATTCACCCCAACCCATCCAAGTTCATCTCGAACTTGTGTAAACCTAGAGAGATATTGTGGAATAGTATCATTCTTCTACATCTTAATTTTTTGAAGTTTGTCTTTCAGGGCCAATTTTCTATAGTCGTTGCTATTTTTGAATAGCTCAATTAGTGTCTTCCACATAGAAAATGGTGTCTCTTTTCCATGGATATTTGCAACCACATGGTCACCCACACCTTCCAGAAGAATTCTTTTGGACTTTGCAACATCCTTCTTCTGCTAGGTTAGTTGTTATGCATCCGACTGTGGAGGTTTTGCAATATCAATTTTAACATATTCTAACACACCATTATCATCAAGAACTGCTTCCATTCGATCCTTCCAGGCTATGAAATTTGAGCTGCCCTTCGTGGAATACTCCAATCTCAGTCTGTTGAGAGGAATTCTCCCGATCCTGAAGAAATAATTGCTTCTATGAAGCTGCAAATTCGAAATCCTGAGAGTCAGTGCTCTAATACCATCTATAAATTTGATAGAAATTGCAACTGCTCAAGATTTCAAACTGAAAAACAAGAGACACAAGTATACTCTACTGATCTACGGAATGGAAATCACAATTTAGAACAACATGCATCAACATGCAATAAGAAAAACTACAAGTACTCAGTGATTTCTAGGGGATCCCAAGTGGGAAAAACCCCTCAAGCCTCTTTGCATTAATTAGTTGAGTAGATAAACTATTACAATTGCTTGCTCCATCTCTAATCACAACTTGCAAAAGAACAATTGTTCTCTTCGCTGAATGACAAACTCTGGCCAACACTTAGCCAATTATTTGCTCCTCTAGCTTCTTATTTCTTTACACGATTCTTGAGGAAACCAGCCCCTAAAAGATAAGAATTTATTCCTAATTGCTTGTGCAATTCCCAAGGATGGATCACCTGACCTCATGCAACAATTCTACACTCAAACTAGTATACAAATCATGTTACACTGCCTTGTCATCTCCACTTCAACTGGGGAATTCAAATTTGTCGCATGCATTAACTATTTTGGGTTTATTGATCAATTAACTGACATATCTCTGAGTTAGACTGTTGTCACACTGGACAACTGACCTTCAACTGACTCTATCAATAGTTAGAGGCTAGTTAACTGAATACAACTGAACTAGATTGCTAAAATTTAGCAATCACACATGCATAACTGAACTCCAAGCCCTCTAACTCGAATTTGCTGAGTTAACTAAGTGAGAAGAGCCATGTCCCACTAGTTAACTACCTCTAAGTTGACCAACTGATGTGGAAATACGATTTACTCAATTTTTACTAAGGCTAAAGTCAAATTGAGCCTTTCTTGCTACATTTTTTTAACAAAATTCTACCTTCTCCTCAGCATCATAAAAATAACATTTATTCTATCTCCGTTTTCATAAACACTCTTACACTTAAAACTTAAGAATCCCGTAGCAGAAGAGAGAAAATACTTGCTCCACATTGATAAATTTTTATTGAACTCATGAGAGGGGAGAATCAATAGATACTTCTGAAATACTAAAACCAAGAGGGAGAATCAAAGGAATGATAAAAAAGTGAGATAAACAAAAATCTTATCCAACAGGGGAAGCTACATACACATCAGTATGGGACATCATAAAAGTTGTTCGAGCATAAAAGAAGAACAACAGGGCAAGAAGATGAGTAGGATGCTCAAAGGATGAGCAAAAATTTCAGTAGGGGGTATCATGGCCCTCCAAATAGATACAAATTAAGGCCCATATAATCTTTATTAGGCATATAAATGCTATATTAAATATTTCCTTTTACACTTAATAATGTTTTTTTTAGCTTTAATATGTTCTTAGGAAGGTTTAGAGATAATTTCATATTATGTGCCTAATATTATTTAATATTGTAGAATATTGTGAGAATATTGGGAAGAGTATGAAGATTTGGAGGATGGGACATTCTCGAGACTTTCTCCCTACTACAAGATGGACCAAGATTGGATAATAAATGAACATGATATTATGAAATTATTGAACAAATTCTGTAGCTCCAATGATTGAGAAAATCTAGGAATGTGCTTCTTGTGATTTAATGAAGATTCCTACTATTGGGAACTAGATCGACCTTTTGAGGGATTTTGGAGGGGAAATATACCTCATTTAAATGAGGATGTTTCCCCACCAATTTGTACAAGTAGCAATTCAAATTTTCCTTTAGGAGCATGTATTTCTTAGTCTTCTTGAGGAGAAAATGTTTTATTTAGCAGCTCTACTTTCATTTATGGTAGAGATGTACTTGGATTGACTCTAATAATGAAGTTTGGTGCCATTTTTAGCTTCTAAAGCTTGGTTTCCTTCTTAGTACTCTGAGTATCCTTGGGTTTGGCCATCCTAGGAGCCTTGGATCTCTGATGTACAATTTCTTTATTTGTGTGGAATGTCTTTTTCACTCACATCTATTATTTCTGCATTTAGTATTCATATTTCATTTATTGTAGGTTATATTAGTTAAATGATTGAATTGAGTTGTTTTGCAGGTTATTTATAGAGTCACAAGCATGATTCATTCTTATAAAAACTTTGCAAAGTCATATCAAGATTGAGATACTTGGATTGGTTTACTAGTTCATAATTCTTGAATTTTTGGAAGTCTCTTGTAGCAAACTAGTAGTAATTTTCTGCTGAATTTTAGCACATGTTAACAAAACTCTTTTGAGTTGTTTCCACTTATATTGAGTCCTAAAAACATTCAAATTAATAACAAAATTTACCACATAGAATTTTCACTTGATCAGGTTAGACATTTGGTAGGTTGACTAGCTCATTGATTCTTGAATTTTTGGTTTTTAGAGTAGTAATTTCTACTATTTTTAGCACATGTTAACAAGGGTATTTTTGAGTCATTCCACTTGTATTTTAGTTGTAGGACATCATAATTAATAACAAAATTCATCCCATCTCATTTGCATTCAATTTTCTTGGTCATTCGGAGAGATATCTCAGAGGAAAAAATAGCTGGCAGACTAGGTATTTTAGTCTTTTCAAGTATAAAAATCATAATATTTTTGTGGTGTGAATGTAATACTATTGATTTGTACGGATAGAATTTCCGTTCACACTCCTTTCCCTACCATCAACCTCTTTCTTTTCACCTCACAACTCTCCCAAAACATTGTCCGCAGAGAACACATTTCTGGGTTATTGAAGACCACTGTGTGCATTGGATTTTGTGCAAGATGGGCCCCTGAAGGGTAATAGGATTGAAAAAGGCCTCATTCAACCTTGATTTGACCTCCCCTACATTTCCCTACCTTCAAAACACCTTTTTCACCCTCAGAATGCTCATGGATATAATCTTGTAGAAAAATAGGGCAATCTTGTAGGAATCCCATAGCATCCTGTAGCACCATGTAAACTTGACTAGATTTTCCATTGAAACTTGATTTTTCCTCCTGGTCTTGAATAGTGTCCCTAGGCTCAGAAACCATGATTGAGGAAGACTAAATACCACTTAGGACTTGCCTTTTTACCCCTGCAACACATCTCAACAGTTAGGGTTAGTGGACATATTTATGAATTGGATAGCACAATAATGATTTTCTTGATTGCCACATGAAGTATCTAATGAAATTTGTCAATGGATCTAATATCTTTAGATTGCAGTGATTGATTACATGCTTTTTCCTTCATGCAAGTTATATTAGTTTGCTTTCTTTATTCTTAAGCCAAGGTTTCTATTTCAAGCACTGTTATTTCCATTCCATAGACTAGGTTTCCTTTCAATGCAACATTTGCATTCTATAAGTAGCTTAATGTTTAAATTTCTGCAAGTAGTATAACCTTTATATTTTTTCAATTAGGGTTAGAATTTAAATTTGAGAAAACAACGTTTCCATTTCTTGCAAATAGAGTAACATTTTCATTTCTACAATTAGTTTAGGCTTTGATTTCATAATATTCACTTCATTGCATTAGATCAACTAAGGAAAGACACATTTCATGTTGCATATATAGTGCTGACACCTCTTAAGTTTGTACGAACCTCGGGTTGATAATTTAAGTTGGGAATGGCAATATTCTTGTCGTAATACTGAGGCTCATCAATAGTCACTCTGATGTACATGTTGTGTGTTCTGGGCACATGCTTTTATTAATATAAATTCTCATCACTTTTTAAAAAATTTCTTTAAAAATTAGGTTTTTATTCATTAATTTTATTTTTTTAAAGTATTTAATTTGATTTGTTTTTTCTTCGAAAAAAATCAAAATTTTCATTTTTGTTTTTGTTTTTGTTTTTTGCATCACATTGTTTTTTATTGAAAGGGTTGTTTATAGTAACGATGAATTTATGTAGCATAATTAAAAAAATATTGCAATTTTTAATGCCCATTGAAAAGAGGTTAAGTTGTCTTATGATAAGATTACAAACGAGCTATAATTTTAACCTAAAAAAAATAAATTACTCCTTGTAGAACCATTCTTCGATTTAAGTGTTGATTTTAGGGTTTTTCATAGTCATCATATTTGGTCTTTAATGTCATAGTTGAAAAATGTTTGAATGTTCACCCTGAAAAAGGGGTTAAATAATGCATCATTGCTTTTGCTTTTCAATGTGCTTTTTCATGGCTTTCATAGTCATGATATTTGGTGTTTAATGCAATGATTGAAAAATACTTGAATTTTCACCCTATGCATCACCACTTTTACATTTTGTCGTGTTTTTTCATGCTTTTCTTAATCATGATATTTGATTTTTAATCCCATAGTTGAAAATTGTTGGAATTTTAACCTTGAAATGAAGAAAGGATGATGTTTTATCATGAGTTTTTTTTATTTATTTCATGTTGTTTTTTCATTATTTTTATGAAAACATATGGATTTTTAAGCTAGAGTTCTTGTTTTGAGGTCACAGTTCTTGTTAAGTTAGTGGCTTTGTTAATTCTTGACTAAACATCACATAACCTTCTACTTAATAAATAGTTATCCCTAGAGAATCTTAACTACCTATGGGCCCACTTATAATAGGAACCTATTAAGTAATTTGGGTCTTACTAAAAAGACAACCCTTTTTACAATGTGGATTAACTATTTTATGGGCCTTATTCAATGAATCTAGCCTCATACATTAATAAAGTATATAAATAATAAGGTTAGGTTGAGACCCTAACACACTCTTCTCCTTTGAAAGTAGCATTTTCGTCAAGAATGAAGGTGAGACAATTGTTGTAGAATTGTTTTTGGTTTCCATGTAGCATCTTCTAGTTGCATATCTATCCCCTAGATTAATTCTTCCCAGATTTTTCATTGGTGCAACTAATTCTATCAGGTATCCAATATTGCTTTTGGTTAGAGCCAGACAAAAACTTCTTCATCAAGTTTTGCTAGATTGGTTTGTAGTTTGTAATTTGATCGAAGGAAGAATACATGGATCAAAGTCCCAATTTGATAAACCATGCTTAGATAATGATATTGTGTGTGATAAATTCATGCATCAATATCGTGAATTCCTCATACACGAAATAATGATTCAATTTTGTGCATCCATATCTGAGAACTGATATAATCTGTTTTAAGAATCCATGTATAAATCTCTAATGATATCCATTTAAATGTATAAATGCCTATGGTATGAAATGAAGAAGACAATTTCTAATTTTCAAAAAGAAATATGTACTTCAATATTATCAGTGATATAAAACTCTAATGTTTGTGAATTAAATTTGCAGTGCATGCCTGTTTTATGCATTCCCTATTTTAGTTTCATAATTTCTTTCTCATAAGACTTTCTCAGTAGTGTTCCCCGAGTTAGAAGGTCCCCCTGAGTGAGGAGGGTTTTTCTTCTTGACTTCCTGTTATGTATTTATTTATTTCAATCGTATGATTTTATTTAAATTAATTTCTTTATTTCCTGTTACTTATAGCTTCTCTGCATAGTGAAACCATTCAGAGGAATAATTGATTGAATCAATTATATAATCAAATGATAAATTTTGTAATTGTCTCGTAACAAGAAATCATAACGGTTGATGGTTTAGAAGCGTTTAGAATCGCCACTGCTCATTTATTTGAATTCACATTTACTCTGTTTCTGTAGCTAAACAATAGATATTTTTTAAATTAATATTCTATAAGTATTTTTGAAACTAAATCTTGCATATATTTTTCATATCGCTTCATAAGTTTACAAACTTGGATTGATGATAAATGTAACAAAACACTAGAATAAAAAGAATTGACCAACAATATGCACATAAAAGAATAAATAAATCTTGGAGTGGGCTAAGAAAGAGCATGTAGGCAATCTGGTCAGTTTGTTGTATGATTTGATATGGACCATAGAATTTAAGAGCTAGCCTCTAGGGACCTTTATGTTTGAGTGATGTTTGTTTATAAGGCTATAGGGAAAGGAAATCTTGATCCCCTTCAACAAAGGAACATTAAGATCTATTTTGATCAACTTATTATTTTATTTGATTATGTTCCATAACCAAGATGTTCATGAGAATGCTGAATTTTAAGCACAATCACAGGATCTAAGTGTGAAAAAACACTAGACTAGCTACTTGCAAGAGAAGAAGAGAGAATAAAATTGTTGAGAAATTTACTAATGAACCATGGAGACAATTTGAATTTCTCATAAGGTATGATGATATATTTTGCTGAACATGTACAATATATAGACTCTTAAGGAGGAAGTACCAATCCAAAATAGGTTAGGACTACAAGAGCACTTTCTCAATATAACTTGAAAGCACTTTCCCTAGTTGGCAAGTAAGTCAATGTTACACTATGAGATCCAAAATTAGCAAAATATATAATATGGAGTGAAATGGAAGTAAGTGGAGTTATAAATCAATTAGAATTGATTAATAACTCACTCATGCCAAAAAATAACTCAATTAGACTAAGTTAAACTCCAAAATAAGACTAAAAGTCAACTAATAGGTGGTAGGTAAAATAAGTTAGGTGACATCTAATAAATATGTGGGAGGCATTTTGCAGTCACTCTATGAAGGTCTATGCATGGGGTAATTTGAATTAATAAAATGGAATTAGCCATGTTATTCTATAGCTAGTGTCCATTCAACACCACATGTCATCCTAGGTGGCACCCTCTTCTAAAAATAGAAAACCCTAAAATAGAAAATGTACCAAATGATAGGAAATGTCTAGTAGTGAATGAAAAGTGGTCATATGTGCCCCTAATAATGTATGGAAGAGTGTGTAATAATGGCGAAACTGTAGGTCCTAATGAGGGGTTGTTATGTAACCAGATCAAAAAACAAAAGAAAAGATAGTTCAACGACTTGAAAATAAGCCTCTTCGAGGGGGAAACTCATTTTGCATCACATAAATGAAAAATTCTTGGATTATTCAAATGACAAGACCTATTAATTATATATAGGAGTTTAAGGGGTCAAAATATAATTAGGGCCTACATAACAATAATAATATGAGGGTGCAACAATAATGATAGTAGGCTCCTATGGGGCACAAAAATAACAATGTGGGGGCTATACTAGTATTATAGGAACCTAACATGCCCCTCTCCTTCAAAAATGTGTTGTCCTCAACATTTGAGTAGTTTTGGGTGCTTTTGAATAAAATAATCATGCTCTGATACCAAATTTTATGTAACTTGATCACAAAAACAAAAGAAAAGATAGTTCAACACCTTGAAATTAAGCCTCTTTGAGGGTGTTAGGGTCCTATAATTTATAGCATCCCAAGGTGATTGAATATTTTATCTCAGAAATCTTATATTGTAAATAATTGTCAATCTGCAAATGATTTCCAAATAAAAGAAAAATAGAATAAAAATGAAAAGAGGGTATAAATAAAAAGAGGAAAACAAAAACATTGAAAAAAAAGAATAAAATATTGAACCCCATCAAAAGAAAGAAAAACAAAAAGAAATAATATTGAAAGTGTTGCAAGTCTAAATTCCACTACTGATAGATAGTTTTCTTCATCATTGATAAATAAAGGTTGTGTGCAGCTTGTTTAAAATGCCACAATGACTAGTTATTTGTTTAATCATACAGTATAATCATGGTTAAACATGTTTAAATTTCTGTAAATTATACTAGAGAATAAAGATTTGCCAAATAGTTTAATCTTGGTAAATCAGTAATTAGGTAGAAAATGAAATTGATTCAACTGTTTAATCTGAATCAATAGGAGAAATAAGTGATAGGATTTAGATAGTTTTTCATTTTTCATAAAAGAAAATAATATGGGTTTTCTAGTCTAAATGCAACCCCTTTAGAATTAAAATGTTAGCTTAGTTAAAGGGTAGGTAGAAATAGTTGGTTTATAAATATGCTTATGTGCCAATTTATCCTAAGTTTTAAATGACATTGTGAAAAAGCAAAAGGCACGATGGTGATAAAGTATTTCGAATGTTTTATATTTCGACCTTTATCCTAAGTTCAACAACAAGGAATAAAGGCACATATGGACAAATTTCTTTCGTCGTTTATGGTTAAAAGGGCCCGTAGTCAGAAATTTTGGATTCACCCACCTACACGATCAATAATTCATATCTTTTTTTGCCCCCCTACCTTTACCACTGGGGGGGTCCAAAAAGGCGGTTTTTCCTCACTGGGCCACGTCCTAACGTTGTGCCTTCACATCATTTTGCACCCCCTCGGTCGATAATGCTTACTACTTCTTACCGCCTTTGAAACCACCTTCCCCTCATCCGCTTACCGTGTCCCTACTTCGTCACCTCCGCCACTCATGTTGCGCCACGTTGCATAGTGGTTGCCCAATTAA
Organism: Pinus tabuliformis; assembly: GCA_031772625.1. Classification (NCBI taxonomy): domain Eukaryota; kingdom Viridiplantae; phylum Streptophyta; class Pinopsida; order Pinales; family Pinaceae; genus Pinus; species Pinus tabuliformis. The sequence continues at coordinate 1,584,105,984 of CM062820.1, read as the reverse complement.
ATGCATTCGTGACAGAATTACCATTGGCATTTAATTTGTTTTTCTCGGGTACCGTTCAACCTTTAACGGTCCCACGCCACCTCCAACAGAAATTACCTCTTTGCCTTTAAAAACCCTGAACAATTTTCAATTGTCTCTTTCGCTTCTCATTTCTTGTAATCCAATGTTTCTACAGGCGATCGTTTTCAAAGAATTTGTTCAACCTGAACCGGATCAGAATTCTTAGCACTCTGCCTCCTTTCCCCTGATAGTTCATTTACCTTAAAATGTTCCTGGTCAGCCTTCCTTTCCCTCACTGTAATTATTCATAGATACAATCATGCCTCCAAAGAGTAAAACCCAGGAGAAACCTGTCAATCCATTGATCCCTCCCTCCATAGATTTAGATCAAATTCCTTTAGGTGACAAGGATTATCAGATTAGTGAAACGCAGTGTGACTCTGAGTTTTTACAGCTCTACTATTGGCTGGAAGACAAACACGCCGAAAACTCATGAAATTGGACTCTAGGAGTCCAATTGTCCTCATTATATCTTCCCTCTCACCTTCCATGCCCCTGAATTCACCATAAAATGTGAATCCTGTTATGTCTAGGGCCAAAGAGCTATTATGGCGCCATCCGGTGACATCCTGTTTACAATTACTGCCCAATCCATAAACCAAATGATGCTAGCACCCCGTGTGGAAAACAGTGCCCCATTCTCCTTAGAAGCCCTCACCCAACTCTATCAGAAGCTTGATTTTGCTACCAGGGCCAAGATTTTTGAGATCTTCTTACCTGAAAATGCCCAATTACCAAAGAAGAACCCTCCATACTCTTCCTCAATCTTCCCTGATCAAGATAAACATATTATAACCATAATTTCATATATTTTGGGTTATTATTTTGATTAGTGGGTAGATGAACCCATTCTAGGCTTCTTTTCTATTTTTTCCACAGACAACAAAACCATACATTTTGTTCAATTTCAATCAATTTCAGGCTAATAACATCCATGAGAAATTTTTGAAATTTCCAATAGAGCAGGTGTTTAATTACACTTCCATTTTAATCTACATGTTTCTTTATTATCAAGCAAACATGTTCAATTTTGCAATGCAGAAACTAGATGATGAGGGAAACCAGCAGCCTGTGATTTTTTTACTTCATTGTTCATGAAAGAGCATCAAGAATTCTCATAAAAGTAGTTTATTGAGGAGTTTATTCACCCAGCTATGAACATCCTTAATAGTTCCATACAACCCATAATCAGTGAAGATATCAAAATGATTTTACATCTAACAGATCAAGCTAAGACTGGATATTGGTATTTATAAAAAAACTATACAGAAATCAGAGTTTATGGATGCGAATTGGCACCATACAGACTCCCAAAATACCTCCACATGAGGATTGTTTCCCTGGAATACATTAGACAAATGTTAAATTCAGATGATATTCACTTTGTGGTGGCTAAGAAGAAGTCATAGTTTCACATAAAGACACAGGTGGGCCCATTCATATGCAATACCAGGATAGTAGGAGAAGAGGCAGACAAAATGCTTAAAGAGATGAAATTCAACCTGAGTTTTACATGGTCTTATGACCCTTGGGGTATTATTTCAAAGCTCAAAGTAGAAAATAAAACTACTCCCTATATCCATACTTCAAGGCTTGAGATAGAAAAGTATGCAAATCAGTTGGAATGGGCAGAATACTTTGCAAGAAGCTAAAGAACAATTGTTTTCTACTTCAAGTTTACAGACTCCCACTCCTCAGGAGAAAACAAGTAAGAGACACAGAGAGGAGGGATCATCATCAACAACAGGTAGTGAGGCCAAAGAGTTCAGGATCAGTTACAGGAAAAGGGAAAAAGTGACTCCTAGGACAGATGTTGAAAAGGAGATAGAAGATCATGCTACCATTATAATTACAGATTCACCACCTACAAGCAACAAATTTGTTACATCTCCTATTGGAACTTCAGCATCACAAGGTCAGAAGGAAACAGAGCTAGATTCACAGAATGTCCAAGGAGAGAAGGAAAAGATTGTTTGATAGGTACCGAGAGATTAAACTTAAGAATGAGATTCTTAAGAACAATACCTATAATCAGTTTTGGAAGCAGACTTCAAGCTCACAAAGCAGATTACTATCAGTTTTTGATACAGAGCAAGGAAAGATGCAGATGGCCTTCCTTGAGGCCCAAATTCCACATCCAAAAACATTAGCAGATTATAGGAGTACTACATTTGAGTTCAGCACCAAAGATATCCATCCCATTGATCAAATGGAGATGCATAGGCAAACTGATGAGATGCTTGCTTCTACATTAACTAATACTCCCTTGTCATTATCTAAGTTGGAGGTTTCATATGCCAACATTCAGTCCCAGTTGAAAATGGAAAACACATCCTCCTTGGCAAGGATAATAGGATCAAATCTTTGGAAGATTTGGTAGTCAAGATAGGATATGATCCTAAAGATGTAAATGCTGTAGAGGAGATCACCAAGAAGAAAAATCTAGATATCGTAGCATTGAGAAAGCAGCTTAAGCTGCCAGCCACAAAGGATCCCTTGACTAAAGACATTGAAGAGAATGAGACACAAAAGGATGACATGATGAAGCTAATCATAAAGCAGAATATACATATTAGACAGATGGAGGCAGAGATGGAAAAGATGATAAAGGAGAAAGAACATAGTCAGAAGATGTCCATTGTCCCCCTGGATGCCATACCCATCACTTAGCTCCCAGCAACAGGAACAATAGTTGTAACCACTTCTTCCACTCAAACTACTAGTATTGAACAAGTGACAAAAACACTGGAGAACATGTCAATCTAGTCAGAAGAGATCAAGACATTGCATGGGCAACTCAAAGCTCTAGAAGAACAGAAAGCCAGAGCTGAAGCTTCTCATCTAGCTGAAGTACAGAAATCACAGAGATTGTTGGAGAAATTACAGAAGGTGGAGAAGGATACATCAATTGGTCAAACCTTGGCCCAAGCCAAGGAAACCATTTGGATGGGTATTCTGGACTCTATGAATGAGATTCATCCATGTATCCATATCATTTTTGAATAGAAAGAATTGATAGAAAAAGCCACAGAAATCATTGTTCAAGTAAGGGAAAAGATGGGAGATATGTCCACATAAGCCTCCAATATTATTAGATTCATGAATTCGAAGACTAAACATGAACTTGAATAATTAGGAATTAGTGATAGGACTGCCAATATTTTGGAAGTCAAGAAAGTTCTGACTAAAAGGAACCTCATTGATCAATTGGAAGAAAGGTGTGAAACACTAGAGCTGGGAGTAAATAGGTTTAGAAACTTAATTAAAACATTAATCCAGAAAGGGCTGCCTAGCATATATGTGATTAATGATAAACTGATCACTCAAGAATATTATGTTATGAAGAGGAAGGAAATGGCTAGAAGCAGTGTAAAGCTCATTGGCATAAAAGGAAGTATGACAAAAATAACATTTTTAGAAACCATGGCAAATGATTTCTATATCCAGAATGAAGTAAAACATGTCTTTACAATAAAACCAACATTTGCCAAATATACTGAGGTTTATGAGATTTGCCGGAGGGTAATTAACTTAACCATACCAGATGAAAAATGGTGGGAAGAATTATGTGATTAACTAGATTAAAGGGTAATTTGGATACAGTAAAAACAACATCCAGCATAGCAGCCAGTACAATAGGCAACACAACAGGCAGCACATCAACACAACACAGTTTCAAGTTGATTCAACAACTGAATCCACCAAAACAGAGCCATCTTTCCATGCAGCTGTCGACGTTGCCTATTTTTCTACCAACGATAAATTTTATTGTCTAAAATAAGGCTAATAATACAATGTCGGTTGAGACAACGATTTTGTAATGATTTTGTAATTATTTGTATAAATACTTCACTGTTTGAAGTATTAAGGGTTGATTGTTGAATATAATTTTCCTCTGCAAATTTTAATTTCCCAGTTGCTGGACACATCAATACTACAAGGACATTTTCATAGGATTCATGTGGTGTACCAAATGATGATGTTTTTCTTCAGTATATGTGTTTGATCATTGTTTTGTTTCTCTGTAATTTTTGAAAATCTATTTACATAACATAAACTTGATGAATATGACATGTTACATAGAGCACCCTATTCTGGCTTTTAGTAATTTACATGTTTTCTACTGAAGTCAAATTAAGGAATTCTTAGTTGCTCCTTAATTTATATTGAATCTTACATTTCTGTTGTCTCATAATCCATTTAAATTTCTGAAAGATCCAGTTAGTGAAACCTAGCTTGCCCTATGAAACTCCTCTAAAATTTGATGCAAATCCAGTTAAAGCTTTAGACTCCATAGCCCAATGGAATTATAGCAATTAAATCAACCAAACAATTCAATCAAAACAATCAGTGCAGTCATAACTAGCCTAAAATTCACATAAAAATATAGCCAAATTTTATAGAGAGATCCCTTTTGATGTTGTCCTATGTGTTTACTCCCTTAACCTCAAAAATAACGAACGAAAACATAGTGGTGACTCCACTGGGGACAAATACTTTTTAAATGGAAAAATCATTATTCCCTGGTATTCAATAAGTATTTCTATAAATTAAAACTCTTATATCATAATGAAATACATCATCTGAGGTTGTAATCTTGTATATATTTGAGTGTGTTATTAAATTTTGATTTTATTAGCTATGTGATAAGTTTTAATAAATCTGGCTCCTAAAAGAATTTTCACTAGAGCTCACCCAGATCCCAACCTTGTTGAATTTTTAGATAATCCAGAGAAATTAGTGAGAAAGAAAAGTCTTACAGAGAGTCAAGGTAGTAATAGTCCTTTGTCTAGGTTCAATTCTCTTCCTGAGAATAGTCCTTTGTCTAGGTCTAACTCTCTTCTAGAGAAGTTTGAAACTATTCAAGACATAGAGTTTGATTTGCCTTTCCAGCATAGTTTGTTTAGGACAAAATCTGAGAGCTTTGTAAATCAGACTGTCATTGATCAAGCTTTACTGCAACCATATATACCCCAAGCTCAACCTCCTGAATTAGATCCTGATCTAGAATACCTACAACAATTTGATAAATTACAGGATCTAGTTTCGGTTTTGAACCAAGCCATTGATGAAGCTTATATTCAACAATTTGTTGAATTTTAAGCTTTAACAGTTGCAACAACTTATTTGTCCACCCAATATTCCTAGTTCAATAATCTACAACCCCCTAGTCCTACTCATTATATAGTCTCTACTTTTTCACCTATAATATCTCAGACTGTTGTTCCTACTATCCCTGTAGTTATCACAACTACACCTACCACAGGTCCATCTTCTAGTCAATCTCTCAGACCAGCTATGGCAGGTAGGTATACACCTTTGGTGTTACCAAGCCAGCTGAATGCTATGCCTGGAGATTATCAATCTAAAATTTTGACCTTTGATAATATTGGTTCTCATACTACTCAACAACATGTGGATAGAATGAATGATGTTTTTGACCTTCAAGAAGTAGATGAGGCTGATGTAAAAATGAGATTGTTTGCTCAAAGTTTAGGAGGTGATGTCAAAAAATGGTTTACGAGTTTACCTGTAGGAAGTATAGCCAACCTTGATGCATTCCATCAAAAATTCTTTGCTAGATGGAAAATCAAGAAAAATCCACTTCAACTCTTGAATGAATACAAAATACTGAAAATAAATCCAAATGAAACTGTGGAGGAATACTATGAATGGTTTAACACTGTTTACAATGCAATTCCTATAGACATCAAACCCTCCCCTAGCTTAGCTTTAATTGATTTTCCTGATGGTTTTGATGTAGACATGGAATACCAACTTAGAGAGAGAGACCTGACAAATTTGGAAGAAATGCAAGCCAATGCCATAAAAGTTGAAGATAACATCTTAGCCAAGAAGGCCAAACTAAAATCTGAATGTAGGGTTACCATTAAAGAAGAGCCTTCCACTTCTACTTTTGATCACAAAATTGATAACCTAGTGAGGGTAGTGGAAAAGATGATGCAAAGAGTAAATATAAATGACCAAGCTCAAATCAGAGAAAATCAAACTTCTCCTCAAAATAGGAAACACAAATTCAGAAGGAATGTTCCCCAAATCAAACAACAAGAACAAAAGGGGCCAAGCTAGTATGTCTAACCTCCTTTTTAGGAAGGCTATACTGATGATGAGGGTAATATTATTGAAGATTTGGATGACAGTCAAATAAATCTGATGGGAATAAATGATGGTGAAACTATATTTCTCACTCAAGAGGAGCAAGAACTTTTCCTCCTAAGTCAAGCTGAACTTGACTATGAGGAATCAGATGAATATAAACAAGGTTTTGAAAATGCCATCATGGAAGTCCATAGGAAATATAACCTTAGGAGAAAAAATAATTCAAACACTCTAAACAACAAAAACTTTGAGAATCCCACTAAAAAATCCTCTGAAACTAATCCTAGGAAAACCACAGATATTTTTCCTAAGACTGCTGATAATTCTAGCAAAACGAAAGTAGAAACTCTTGTCAAAAATATAGTTGATATTGTTTCTAAAACTAATCAAACTGATTCCCAACCACAAGTCAGCAAAAATAGCCTATAACAAAAGAAATTACAGATCAATCTTATCTTCCCAACCTTATTAAGATTCAAACATCGTTCAACATTGAAAATGAATTAGAAAAACTAAAAATTCCTATTCCTCTAACAAAGTTAATGAATAAAAATATGTACAATGTTATGAAACCAACTCACAAAAAGATAGAAAAGATACATCAGCAACTTAAAAATCAGCCTCTTCGAGGGGCCAACCTCCTTTACATTACACAAATGAACAATTCTTTGATGATACAAATGACACAACCTCCTTTCTATATATAGGAGTATAAGGGGTTCCAATACAATCAGAGCCTACATAACAATAATATTGTAGGGGCATAATAATAACAATAGTGGGCTTTTATGGGGTGTAATAATAACAACATGGGGACTATATGGGCACAATAATACAATAAGGGGGTTGCACTAATAACAATAAGGGGTTACACTAGTAGTATAGGGACCTAAATAAGGGGTTACACTAGTAGTATAGGGACCTAACATGCCCCTCTCCTTCAAAACGTGTTGTCCTCAATGCTTGAGTAGTTCTGGGTGTTTCTGTATAAAATTCTCATCCTCCCATGTGGAATCTTCAGTGGGTAAGTTCTTCCACTTGATGAGATATTCTGAAATTGATTGATTTTGTAGCTGTCGATTTCTTGTTTTTGTGATTGCTTCAAGTTCCAACATGATTTTTCCTTCCTTGTCAAGTTTTGGCCATACTATTTGAACTTTCTTAAAAAATGAAACATGGAAAACTGGGTGCACTCGGGAAGATACAGGAAGCTCCAATTTGTATGCCATAGTACTAATCTTTTGTAACATCTTGTACGAACCATAATACTTTGGTGATAATTTATTATCCTTCTTAGCTTTCTTGAGGGAGATTTGTTTGTATGGTTGTAGTCGTAGAAATACCCAGTCACCTATTTCAAAACTTCTTTTGCTGCGATGTTGATCTGCCTGTTGTTTTATTCTATTCTATGCCAAAGTGAGTTTATCCTTTAAGAGTTTGAGAACTCGTTGTTGATGCTCGATGTGATCCTCCACTTCTTGAACCCTAGAATTTTCTTTTAAATATGATGTGATGGACGGTGGATGATATCCATAAAGTGCCATAAATGGGGTCATTTTTGCTGTAGTATGGAAGGAAGTGTTATACCACCATTCAGCCATAGGAAACCACTTGACCCATTGTGTCTATTTATCAGATACAAAGCAACGAAGAAATCCTTCCAAACATTTATTCACTATCGTAGTTTGCCCATCAGATTCAGGATGATAAGATGAGCTATGAGCTAACTGAGAACCAAAATATTCCACCTCTTGTACTCCAAAGAAATAATTGGAGATTTTTGCATATAATTGCTTATCCTCCAATAGTTTGAGCACCATGTCAACATGTTGAACATGATCCTTCCAAGACTTGATGCATAGATTAGTATATAATAAAAAAATACTAACACAAATTTTCTAAGGGTTTGAAAATGGAATTCATCGAACCTTGAAATGTAGAGGGTGCATTGGTAAGTCCAAAAGGCATGACCAAAAATTCATAATGACCCTCATGAGTTCTAAATGTTGTTTTTGGAATGTCTTCAATCTTTATTCTGATTTGATGATATCCTGAACAAAGCTCCAACTTGGTGACATAAATTACTCCATGTAATTCATCCAATAATTCATTAATGACAAGAATGGTAAATTTATCCTTAATAGTAATCTTGTTGAGCTCCCTATAATATGGACACAGGAGCCATGATCCATCCTTATTGTGTACTAATACCACTAGATAAGAGAAAGAACTTTGACTAGGTTGAATTATACCAACCTCTAGCATTTCTACAGCCATACGTTCAATTTCACTCTTTTGGGCATATGGATATCTGTAAGGCCTGATGTTTGGGGAAACACTTCCTGGAATCAAATGAATAGCATGATCATGATCACGAATAGGTGGGAGGCATTTAAGAGTCTCAAATACTTTGGAATGATTGTCCAAAACGTTTTGGAGATATGGAGAAATAGATGATTTCGATGTGGGTACCTCTAGTGAACATAATTGTGCAATTTCGCCCCATTGTTCTTTCTTTAGAAGCTTTGTCATGCTGTTAGAGTTGATTATATTTCCCGATTTCCCTGCGATACCCCTTAATTCAACCTCCTTTCCTTCCCAAAAAAAATTCAAGAAAAGTTCTTGAAAATTAAAAGCTATCGTACCCAAAGATTGTAGCCATTGAACTCCTAGTACAACATCCGCACCACCCATTGGAATGGAAAACATTGGACTATTAAAGACATATTCTCCCATGGATATGTTGATATTATGGCACTTTCCAAAGAAATTTATGGTTCCTCCATTTGCAACCATTACTTTACACGTTGGTGTTGGATATATGAAGCAATTCAATTCCTTGGCTATCTTACAATGAAGAAAATTATGGGTATTACCTGAATCAATCAACATTGTCATCTTTTTCTTCTTGATATGCTTTTCTATCTTGAGAGTTTGAGGAGTGGTAATTCCTGTCAATGCATTACACGATATGGTCATATTCATTTATTCTTTCTCTGGGATTGGTTCCTGGTGTATATCCTCTTCTTTGATGTTTCTTTTTCCTTTTCTTGCTCATCTTCCCCATCTATGTAAATTAATTTCTTCTCAGCACACTTATGACCTTTAGTGTATTTTCTATCACTATTGTAACAAAGCCCTTTTGCTCTTTTTTCTTCTAATTGTTGTGGTCTTAACCTTGTAGGTGGTGAAAGGCTAGGAGCAACAACACTTCCATCTTTATAGTTATGAGTGGTAGGCTTCCTTGTTGCCATAATTTTTCCTGCCAACATGTATGCTTTCTCTAATGAATCAGTTTCCCAAAGGTGAACCTCATGTCAAATGTTATCCTTTAAAGTCTCTATGAAGACATCAATCCTCTGCTTCTCTAGAATATCCTTTAACCTTATATTCAATTTTTGGAATTCCTCAATGTGCTCTGCCATTAAATCCTTTTGTTTGAGATTTATCAATTGGCTAAAGAAGGTGTTGCTCTTGGTATCCTCATAATGTGCTATCATTTCCTCCGTGAAAATTGACCAGGTGACAAGTGGTTTACAAGAACAAAGCCCTTTATACCATAAAAATTGATTCGGTTCTAAATATAAAGATGCAATACATACCTTTTGTAACAGTTGCACATCATGTAGATCAAAATATTTCTCCATCTGTAGTATCCATGTTATGGGATCCTTGCCATCAAACTTCCTCATATTGATATTTGGAATATGGTGGTCTTAAATACAATGTTAGATTCTATGAAATCATGATTAACATTTATTTGTTTCTCATCATGAGTTTCCTCTACTACCTTTTCGTCATTAGGAGGCATTTCTTGTAGCAGCTTTGTCCCACCTTCCTTCAAACCTTCCATGTCTTTGTTCAAATATTCCATGCCTTTCTTCAAATCTACTTCCCTACCATCGATATTAGCTTCCATGGCACATATAAAACTATTTATATTAGCTTCGATCGCATTCTTCAAATCATCCATCCAATTTTTCTTACTAGGTGTTTCTATTTTCTTGATTCGAGTCATTCTTTTTCTTGCTTTTAGCAGCTCGATCTTGAATCTATTCTATCTCTGAAATTTCAGATCTCCAAGGTCTGAAATTATGATTTGCAGTAGCCCTCTATGTCCTCTTTCCCATGCCACTAGTTTGATTGAAATTGGATTCTCCAAGAAAGAGTTACACTCAATCTCCCAAGATGACCTGATTATATACTTTTTCAGTAGAGAAAACTTGTATGAAGTGCCATGTGTCACTATTTTGACCTTCAAACCTGCGAATAATACAAAGAAAAGCATAGTCCGTCCTATTTCTATAACTTCTTACGAAATTTCAATCTGATGCTCAGAGAGAAAGTTATGACGATTTTCCCAAGGTCACCTGTTTGGGATGTAATTCAGGAGCCTGCAAAAACCTTAAATGTCTTGGACCATATCTCCGAAAATATAGCGAACCAAGATTTGAAATTCAGGCCCAAGCTTCACCACGATTTCGTCTCAAATGGGTTTAATTTTAGAGTTTTAACCTTCGTAGAAAAAACATTATAGCGAAACTTCCACGATGGCCAGTTTGAGATGGGATTCTGGAGCTTGCAAAAACCCTAACTTCCTCATATAATATCTCTGAAACTATAGTGAGACAAGATCTGAAATTCAGACTCGAGGTTCAAAATGATTTCAGATCAAATGGGTTTTTTTAGCTTCTGAAACTTTGTAGAGAAAACGTTATAGCGAAAATTCCACAATGACCTGTTTGGAGCAGCGAAACCCTAGAAACCAAAGCTCTGATACCAAATGTTATTAAACCAGCTCACAAAAAGATAGAAAAGATACATCAATGACTTAAAAGTTAGCGTCTTCAAGGGGCCAACCTCCTTTACATTACACAAATGAACAATTCTTTGATGATACAAACGACACGACCTCCTTTCTATACATAGGAGTCTAAAGGGTCCCAATACAATTAGAGCCTACATAACAATAATATTGTAGGGGCACAACAATAACAATAGTGGGTTTCTATGGGGAATAATAATAACAACATGGGGACTATATGGGCACAATAATACAATAAGGGGGTTGCACTAATAACAATAAGGGGTTAAACTAGTAGTATAGGGACCTAAATAAGGGGTTACAATAGTAGTATAGGGACCTAACATACAGACCCCAAGTGATGAAATCTCTAAACATAGGGGAAAAACAGACTCTGTAAATCTGAATGATGACCAGCTTGAACTCTTATTTGGGCTGAAAGTTGAGGGAAAACCATAGGAAGGATGAGTTTCTCCATTCTATGTTAGCCTAAATATTCATGATAAGATTCTCCATAATGCTATGTTAGATTCAGTTGCTTCCCACAATTTAATCCCTAAAGTTGTTATGGAGAAACTACGACTTGACATTACCACACCTTATAAAGACTTATATTCCTTTGATTCCAACAAAGTGAGATGCTTAGGTCTTATCAAAGACCTGTGTGTTACTTTAGCTCAAATCTTGGCCAAAAGTCTAGTAATGGATATAGTGGTTACAGATATACCCCGTAAGTATGGCATGTTGTTGTCTCGCTCATGGGGAGAAAAGTTACAAGGGACCCTACAGATGGATATGGCAGATGGATAAGACCTTTTCGACCATACCGGTTTTTGGTTAGCAAAGAAGAGTATATACGGAAACTTTGATGAAATTCATGGTGAGTAGTCAAGAGAAGCCTCACAACTATCCTTTTTACTCTGTCCACTCAGATTTAGACTCTTTCATTCTGTATAATGATGGAGACATCAATACTCAAGTGGTCAAAGTAGAAACTGAGATTTCTAACACGGATCCAAACCAAATACAAACAATAGACAAAAACACTCTTCCTGAACCTCTTTGGAACATGAGATTTGATGGCTCTTGTAGAAAAAATGGTTCTGGAGCAGGTGTGGGTTGTAAACACAGGAAACAATCATGCTGAAGGTCATTCATACAAGCTCAATTTTCAATGTACCAATAACATAGCCGAGTATGAATCCCTTATATTAGAATTGCAATTGTTAAAAAATTTGGGTGCTAAAAGAATCTCCATTCAAGGGGATGCCGAGTTAATTATAAAACAAATTAAAGGAGAGTATTCATCTAAACACCCTAGAATGAGAGCATACATAAATGATGTGCTCGATTTTCTAGAGAGTTTTCTGGAATATGACCTTTTTGCAATTCCTAGAAAACAAAATATCATTCCAAATAGTCTGGCTTTTTCAGCCAGCTCCTGTAAAATGCCTTACCCTAATCGACAATATATAGTGGAAGTGAAACATCAACTAGTTGTACTAGATAACATGAAGTATTGGTAGGTGTTTGGCAGTGATAAACAATTTGAAATTTTTCTGCAATATAAGGATGAATTTGAAGATGATAGTATAGACTTGGAATCTGAAATAGAAAATCAAATAGTTGTACATTCTAATATAGAAAGGTAGCTAAAAAAATAAGATGTAAATAAACACATAAATAAAGTTGTAAGTAATTTAGAATTGCTTGAGATAGATCCAGAAAAAGAAGAGTTCAAAACACTTCAGTTAAAGGATAATGTTTTACCTAGAGGTCTAGTTCCATTGGAAGAATTATTTGATTTCAATGATGTGGCAAAGAAGCCTAAGATTGAGCCCACAGGAGTAGAATTCGAAGAATGTAATATAGGCAACGAAAAAGATCCCAAAATCATAAAACAGTCCAAATCACTCCCAACTGCTGAAAAACAAAAATACATTGCTTTATTCAAGGAATTCAGTGTCGTTTTTGCGTGGAGCTATGAAGATCTAAAAACTTATGATACAGATATTATACAACATAAAATTCCAATTAAAGAGGATCAGAAACCATTTAAACAAAAACTTCGAAGAATAAATCCAGTACCGATGCCTTTAATTGAGAAAGAAATTAAAAGAATGTATGACTCTAAAATCATAGTTCCTCTTAGGTACTCTAAATGGGTTTCCAACATAGTTCTAACTATGAAGAAACTTGGTGAAATCAGATTTTGCATAGATTTTAGAAACCTTAATAAATATTCCTTAAAAGACAACTACCCTTTACAAAAAATGGATCATATTTTAGAGAAGGTAGTTGTATCTTCTAGGATTTCTTTATTAGATGGTTTCTCAGGCTATAATCAGGTTTTTGTTCACCCTGATGATCAAGATAAAACAACCTTTACTACTCCATGGGGTACCTTCATGCTTGTGAATATGCATTTTGGGTTAATGAATGCTGGAGCCACATTTCAAAGAGAAATGGATATTGCTTTCGTTGATGAAATTGGCAAGTTTATTGTGATCTATTTAGATGACAATAATGTTTATTTCAAAATTGATGAAGAACATTTGTTACATCTGAGAAGCGTATTTGAGAAATGCAGAAGGTTTGGGATTTCACTAAATCCTAAGAAAACATTGTTTGGCCTTGAAGAGGGAAAATTCTTGGTCATATCATCTCTAAGGAAGGTATCAAAATTGATCCCAAAAGGATTGAAGCTATTTTGAAAATAACCATCCTAGAAACATTAAGGAACTTCAATCATTTATTGGTCGAATAAATTCCTAAGGATATTCATCCCCAAACTTGCAGAAATCCTCAGAAACATAACAAATATGCTAAAAAGAGATTCATAAATCAGATCAAACACTGAGGCTAGGAAATCATTCGATCAAGTTAAACAAGCATTGACAAAAGCACCAGTCCTAATCAGTCCATATTTCACTAAGGATTTTATAATCTTTTCATTTTCTTCTGAACACACTGTTGCAGTTGTCCTTTTATAGAAAAACAATGATGGATTTGAACAACCCATTGCTTTCTTTAGCAAGGATTTAAGGGATGTTGCACTCAAATATAATATAATGGAAAAACAAGCCTTTGCATTAATAAAAGCAATCAAAGATTTTAGGGTGTATATCCTCCATTCTCACATAATTTCTTATGTACCAAATGCTGTGGTTAAGGATATTTTAACCCAAAATGGACTAGATGGTAAAAGAGGCAAATGGATTTCCATCATTCTTGAGTATGACATGGAAATCAAGCCCACCAAGCTTATCAAAGGACAAGGGTTAGCCAAATTGATGGTTGAATCTAACTTTAATGCATTGGATATCAACTTTGTAGCTGCATTAGATGATCAAGAGGAACAGGCGACTCCACAATTAGATGAGGCTTTTATGACCTCACCCTGGTATGCAGACCTCATTTTTGTTTTATTCAATTTAAATTCTCCTCTTGGTTTAACTAAGACAAAGGATAGATTTCTAAAATTGAAAGCAGTGAAATTTTGCATCATAGATAATGTTTTATATTGGAAAGATGCTGGTGGTATTTTACTAAAGTGTCTATTGAAAGATGATGCAAAAAGAACAATGTAGGAATTCCATGAAGGTGATTGTGGTGGACATCTATACTGGAAAACCATTGCTAATAAGATCCTTAGAGCTGGTTTTTACTAGCCTACTCTTTTCCCTGATGTTCATAAGAAGGTAACCTCTTGCCACAAATGCCAAATATTTGAGGGGAAAAGAAAACTATTGCCTCTGCCTTTAAAACCCATATCTGTTGAAAGTCCTTTCCAACAATGGGGATTGGATTTCATTGGAGAGATCCACCCACCATCCTCTGCCCAACACAAATGGATCCTCACAGCTACTGATGCTATTATTATCAAATTCCTGGAAATCACTATCCTGTCTAGATTTCGCTGTCCAAACAAGCTCATTACAGATAATGCTGCAACTTTTAAATCCAAGAAAATGATAGATTTCTGCAACAAATACCATATTACTTTGGGACATTCAACTGCTTATTACCCACAAGGTAATGGGTTGGCTGAATCTTCAAATAAGAGTCTGGTAAACATTATTAAAAAGCTATTAGAAGAGAAAAAAAGTAATGGAACAACAAGTTAATAAATGCACTTTGGGCTGATAGACTCATAACAAAGAAATCAATTGGCATGTCACCATACCAATTAGTTTATGGGATGGATGTTGTTTTTCCATCCTCCTTGGGAGTTCCAGTTATGAAGATAAATCAGGAATTGCAGGTTGAGCCAAATGACATCCAGAGGAGGATTGATCAGACAATTCAATTGCAGTAATCTAGGTAAGAAGTCTATAATAAAGCTCAAGTCATCCAGGAGAATATCAAAAGGATTTTTGATAGAACTAACGAAGATGATTTCACTTTGGGTGATAAGGTTTTAAAGTGGGATTCCAGAATAGAGGACAAAGGAAAGCATGGAAAATTTGAGAATCTGTGGACAGGACCTTATATCATTGATGCTTTAAGAGGACACAATGATTTTTTTCTCAAACATATAGATGGAATAGAAATTCCTGGTGGACCTGTGAATGGAAAAATGTTGAAGCACTATTTCTCTTAGCAATAGAAGTTTTCTAGCATCAAATCATTGTAAATATCATTGTTTTTATTATTTTGATTAGGTGACCTATTGACAAAAGTTGAAGCCCGCAAAGAAGGCCCTAAGCTTCAATTGATATGTTACCATAAATACTACAACAAAAGAAATCAGGTGTGGATATTGCTGAAATGGAACACTCAAGGCTATTGATCAAATGTTCTTGGCACCTCCCAGAGAGAGTGCCATCCCTAGATGGAGCCACTATTAGGGTCCTATAATTTATAGGATCTCAAGGTGATTGATTATTTTATCTCAGAAATCTTATATTGTAAATAATTGTCAATCTACAAATGATTTCCAAATAAAAGAAAATAGAATAAAAATGAAAAGAGGGTATAAATAAAAAGAGGAAAGCAAAAACATTGAAAAAAAGGAATAAAATAGTGAACCCCATCAAAAGAAAGAAAAACAAAAAGAAATAATACTAAAAGTGTTGCAAGCCTAAATGCCACTACTGATAAATAGTTTTCTTCATCATTGATAAATAAAAGTTGTGTGCAGCTTGTTTAAAATGCCACAATGACTAGTTATTTGTTTAATCATACATTATAATCATGGTTAAACATGTTTAAATTTCTGTAAATTATACTAGAGAATAAAGATTTGCTAAACAGTTTAATCTTGGTAAATCAGTAGTTAGGTAGAAAATAACAATAATTCAACTGTTTAATCTGAATCAATAGGAGAAATAAGTGATAGGATTTAGATAGTTTTTCATTTTTCATAAAAGAAAATAATATGGGTTTGCTAGTATAAATGCAACCCCTTTGGAATTAAAATGTTAGCTTAGTTAAAGGGTAGGTAGAAATAGTTGGTTTATAAATATGCTTATGTGCCAATTTATCCTAAGTTTTAAATGACATTGTGAAAAAGCAAAAGGCATGATGGTGATAAGGTATTTCACATGTTTTATATTTCGACCTTTATCCTAAGTTCAAAAGTAAGGAATAAAGGTGTGTATGGACAAAGTTCTTTCGTCATTTGTGGTTAAAAGGGCTCACAGTCAGAACTTTGGGATTCACCCATTTACATGATCAACAATTCATATCTTTTTTCAGCCCCTGCTCTCCATCCTACCTTTACCACCTGTTGAGTCTTGAAAATGTCATTCATTTCCATTACACTTTCACTATTATGTCCATTATATCACCTCCATTTCACCTCCATTTCACTACTATGTCACCACATTCATCCCACTTTCATTATCATTGGGCCACCTTTATGTTTTTCCAATATTTATTATTTCTAAGCCTTTTAAGTGAATTTGTGGTTAAACATTAGAAAATAATGTGCATATGCTTATACCTAACAAATGGGTTGAGATTGTTGACATGTGTAGGTTGAAAGGAGGCTTCTAGAAGACCCTTATGTGGCACCCCAAGGCCAAATTCGAATTTGAGTGGAAAGAATCATGGGATCATGAGGATATGTGTCACATCTCCTAATTGTATTGTAACTCTAAAAAGACATGTGTCTTATCAGTTCCTATTTTGATTAGGACTCTAGAGGTAGAGGGAGAGATTCATGGACTATCATTAATGAGATGGCTCTCATCTTTTTGTATAAATAGGAGATCTCTCTCCTTCATTTGTTAGTCTTTTAGTCCCTAGTTCTTAAGTTTGTAGTTCTTCCTTGATGGTTTTTGAAAGCTTTGGAGAACTTTGTTGTACTTTGTACTTTTGAAGAATTTGAATAAAGATTTGATGTTCTCAACATGTAAGGAGATGTGAAGTAGATGTCATGGAGCATATTAGAATGTAAGGTAGAGTAGATTTCATTTTGTAAATATTGCTTTGTAGAATGTAAGGTAGAGTAGATTTCATTTTGTAAATATTGCTTTGATTTGATTATGTTATTTGATTTCTTTCAAGTTTGATAGATTAGATTTTTCATTCATGAAATTTTAATTCATGCAAGTGTGTTTAGTTTTGCTTTGATTTCATAGGTGGTAGAGTGCCCCTGCCTTGTATAGTTGTCATTTAATTTTGCATTTTATTTTTCTCATGTATATTAGCTGTACATAACAAAGTTGTTTTGATTACTGTTGTTTTACATTTTTCTCATGTATATTAGCTGTACATAAATTGCTTTCAAGTTGATTGTAGATTAGTGATGCACATAGCCTTTTAATGAACTAATGACATGATAGAATCATCTTGTCCTTTTGCTGAAGCAGCAAGGATACTGGGTCTCATAGTCATTAGCTCATTGTTTGGTTATTGCATTTTATTTTGATTGAACTAGTTGTATATTCACACTTTTGTTTAAATACTAACTCCATCAATAACATGTTTTAAGTTCTTTTGAAGTGCTAAGTTTTGGAAGTTACCATTAGGGACATAGGCCTTGTCTTGAAATCTTTATCCATACTTGTCCTTTAAAAGTATTCTTAAGACCTTAGAATAGGATTTCCATTTGCATTAAACACTTTAGAAAACCAACAACAACAAAACCCAAAAAACAAACATAAACTATAAAACAACGAAGTAAGAGAAAGGTTAACTAAGCACATATAGTGCACCACACTTCATCAGTTTACGATACCCGGATTGATAATTTATGAAGAGCAATTTAAGACATTAAATTGACTAGACACCACCAGTGGTGTGGGGGGGGGGTTGTTCGAAAAGGCAGTTTTTCTCTGTCGGGCCCCATCATAGCGTGGTGCCTTCTCATCATTTCACACCCACCACACCCCCCCGACCAATATTGCTTACTACCTCTTACACCCTCCGAAACTGCCTTCCCCTCATCTGCTTACTGTGTCCCTACTTCGTCACCTCTGCCACTTATGTTGCGCCATGTCACATAGCCGTTACCCAATTAAATGTGTTCCCGACATAATTACCATTGGGAATTTATTTTGTTTTTCCCAGGTAACTGTTCATCCTTTAATGGTCCCGCGCCACCTCCAACATAAATTACCTCTTTTCCTTTAAAATCCTTGAACAATTTTCAATTGTCTCTTTCGCTGCTCATTCCCTGTAATCCATAATTTCTACAAGTGACCATTTTCAAAGAATTTTCTCAACCTGAACCAGATCGAAATTGTCAGCACTCTGCTTCCTTTCCCCTAACAGTTCATTACCTTAAACTGTTCCCGGTAAGCCTTCCTTTCCCTCACTATAATTATTCACTGATACAATCATGCCTCTAAAGAGAAAAACTCAAGAGAAACCTGTCAATCCATTGATCCCTCCCTCCATAAATTTAGATCACATTCCTTTAGCTGACAGGGATTATCGGAACAATGAAATACAATGTGACTGTGAGTTTTTATACATCTACTGTTGTTTGGAAGACAAACATGCCGAAAAAATTGATGAAATTGGACTTTGGGAGTCCAATCTTCTTATTATATCTTCCCTCTGACCTTCCATGCCCCTGAATTCACCAGAAAATGTCAAGCCTGTTATGTCCCTAGACAAAGAGCTATTATGGCCCCATTCAATGACATCCTGTTTAAAATTACTTCCCAATCCATAAAAAAGATGATGCTAGCACCCCTTGTGGAAAAAGGTGCCCCATTCTCCTTAGAAGCCCTCACCCAACTCTATCAGAAGCTTGATTTTGCTACCAGGGCCAAGATTTTTGAGATCTTCTTACCTGAAAATGTCTAATTACCCAAGAAGAACCCTTCATACCCTTCCTCAATCTTCCCTGATAAATATAAACAGATTATAACCACAATTTCATATATTTTGGGTTATTATTCTGATCAGTGGGTAGATTAACCCATTCTAGGCTTCCTTTCTATTTTTTCCACAGACAACAAACCATCCATTTTGTTCAATTTC
The DNA here is from genome assembly GCA_031772625.1 of Pinus tabuliformis. Classification (NCBI taxonomy): domain Eukaryota; kingdom Viridiplantae; phylum Streptophyta; class Pinopsida; order Pinales; family Pinaceae; genus Pinus; species Pinus tabuliformis. Next base: position 1,584,086,561 of record CM062820.1, on the reverse strand, counting down.
AGTCAATTTTTGGCTAATAGCATCCATGAGCAGTTTTTGAAATTTCCAATAGAGCAGGTGTTTAATTACACTTCCATTTTAATATACATGTTTCTTTATTATCAAGTAGACAGGTTTGATTTTGTAATGCAGAAGCTAGATGATGAGGGAAACCAACAGCCTATGATTTTTTGGACTTCATTGGTCATGAAAGAGTAGCAAGAATTCTCATACAAGCAGTTTATTGAGGAGTTTGTTCACCCAGCTATGAACATCCTTAATAGTTCCATACAACCGAGAATTAGTGAAGATATCAAAAGGATTTTACATCTAACAGATCAGGCCAAGACTGGAGATTGGTATTTATACCAAAACTATACAGAAATTAGAGTTTATGGATGCGAACTGGCACCATACAAACTCCCAAAATATGTCCCTATGAGGATTTTTTCCCTAGAATACATTAGAGAAATGTTAAATTTGGATGATGTTCACTTTGAGGTGGCTAAGAAGAAGTCACAGTTTCGCATAAAGACACAGGTGGGCCCATTCATATGCAATACCAGGAAACTAGGAGAAGAGGCAGACAAAATTCTTAAATAGATGAGATTCAACCTAAGTTTTGCATGGTCTTATGACTCTTGGGGTATTATTTAAAAGCTCAGAGTAGAAAATAAAACTACTCCCTATATCCATACTTCAAGGCCTTAGATAGAAAAGTATGCAAAATTGGTTGGAATGGGCATAGAATACTTTGCATGAAGTTGAAGAACAATTGTTTTCTACTTCAAGTTTACAGACTCCCACTCCTTAGGAGAAAACAAGTAAGAGACATAGTGAGGATGGATTATCATCAACACGTAGTGAGGCCAAAGAGTTCAGGATTAGTTACAGGAAAAGGGAAAAAGTGAATCCTAGGATAGATGTTGAAAAGGGGATAGGATACCATGCTGACATTATAATTACAAATTCACCACCTACAAGAAGCAAATTTGTTACATCTCCTGTTGTAATTTCAACATCACAAGGTCAGAAGAAAACAAAGCTAGATTCGCAGAATGTCCAAGGAGAGAAGGAAAATACTGTTTTTAATTGGTATCGAGAAATTAAACTTAAGAATGAGATTCTTAAGAAAAATACCTATAATAAGATTTGGAAGCAGACTTCAAGCTCACAAATCAGATTATTATCAGTTTTTGATATAGAGCAGGGAAAGATGTAGATGGCCTTCATTGAGGCCCAAATTCCACATCCAAAAACATCATCAGATTACAGGAGTACTACATTTGAGTTCAATACCAAAGATATTCGTCCCATTGATCAAATGGAGATGCATAAGGAGATTGGTGAGATGATTTCTTCTACATTAACTAATACAACCATGTCATTGTCTAAGTTGCAGGTTTCATATGCCAACATTCAGTCCCAATTGAAAATGGAAAAGGTATCCTCCTTAGCAAAGGATAATAGGATCAAATCTTTGGAAGATTTGGTAGTCAAGATAGGATATGATCCTAAAGATGTAAATGCTGCAGAGGAGATCATCAAGAAGAAAAATCTGGATATTGTAGCATTGAGAAAGCAGCTTAAGCTGCCAGCCACAGAGGATCCCTTGACTAAAGACATTGAAGAGAATGAGACACAGAAGGCTGACATGATGAAGCTAATCATAGAGAAGAATATACAGATCAAACAGATGGAGGCAGAGATGGAAAAGATGATAAAAGAGAAAGAACAAAGTCAGAAGATGGCCATTGTCCCCCTGGATACCATACCCATCACTCAACTCCCAGCAACAGGAACAACAATTGCAACCACTTCTTCCACTCAAAATACTAGTGCTGAACAAGTGACAAAAACACTGGAGAACATGTCAATCCAGTCAGAAGAGATCAAGACATTTCATGGGCAGCTCAAAGCTCTAGAAGAACAAAAGGCCAGAGCTAAAGCTTCTCATCTAGATGAATTCAGAAATCCCAGATATTGTTGGAGAAATTAAAGGTGGAGAAGGATACATCAATTGGTCAGACCTTGGCCCAAGCCAAGGAAACCATTTGGATGGGTATTCTGGACTCTATGAATGATATTTGGCCATGTATCCAAATCATTTTTGAACAGAAAGAATTGATAGAAAAGGCCACAGAAACCATTGTTCAGGTAAGGGAAAAGCTGGGAGATATGCCCATAGAAGCCTCCAATATTATTAGATTCCTGAATTCGAAGACTAAATATCAACTTGAAGAATTAAGAATTAGTGATAGGACTACCACTATTTTGGAAGTCAAGAAAGTTTTGACTAAAAGGAACCTCATTGATCAATTGGAAGAAAGATGTGAAATACTAGAGCTGGGAGTGAACAGGTTTAGCAACAGAATTGAAACATTAATCCAAAAAGGGCTTCCCAGCATATATCTGATTAATGATAATTTTATCACTCAAGAAGGTTATGTTCTGAAGATGAAGGAAGTGGCCAGAAGCAGTGTCAAGTTCATTGGCATAAAAGGCAGTATGACAGCAAGAGCCATTTTAGAAACCATGGAAAATGATTTCTATATCCAGAATGAAGTAAAACATGTCTTTACAGTAAAACCAACATTTTCCAAATATACCTAGGTTGATGAGATTTATCGGAGGGTAATTGAATTTAACATACCAGATGAAAAAAGGCAGGAAGAATTATGTGATTTACTGGATTAAAGGGTATTTTGGATATAGTAAAAACAACATCCAACACAACAGATAGCACAACAACGAGCACATCAACGCAACACAGTTTCAGGTTGATTCAGCAACTGAATCCACCAAAACAGAGCCACCGTTCCATGCAGCTGTCTACGTTGCCTATTTTTTAGCCAACGATAAATTTTATTGTTTAAAATAAGGCTAATAATACATTGTCGGTTGAGACAACAATTTTGTAATGATTTTTTAATTATTTGTATAAATACTTCACTATTTGAAGTATTAAGGGTTGATTGTTGAATATAATTTTCCTCTGCAAATTGTAATTTCCCAGTTGTTGGACGCATCAATAATACAAGGACATTTTCATAGGATTCATGTGGTGTACCAAATGGTGATGTTTTTCTTCAATTTATGTGTTTGATCATTGTTTTCTTTCTCTATAATTTCTAAAAATCTTAATTACATAACAGAAACTGTGATGAATAGGACATGTTACATAGAGCACCCTATTCTGGTTGTTAGTAATTTACATGTTTTCTATTGAAGTCAAATTAAGGAATTCTTAATTGCTCCTTAATTTCTACTGAATCTTACATTTCTGTTGTCTCATAATCCATTTAAATTTCTGAAAGATCCAATTAGTGCAACCTAGCTTGCCCTGTGAAACTCCTCTAAAATTTGATGCAAATCTAGTTAAATCTTTAGACTCCATAGCCCAATGGAATTATAGCAATTAAATCAACCAAACAATTCAATCAAAACAACCAGTGTAGTCATAACTAGCCTAAAATTCACATAAAAACATAGCCAAATTTTACAGAGAGATCCCTCTCTGAAGCTGGCAGGGCTAGATCCCAGCTTCCAAAGTGGTTTTGATGTTGTCCTATGTGTTTACTCCCTCAACCTCAAGAATACAGAATGACAACAGAGGTGACAACCTCCTTTTACATCACATAAAAGAATAATTCTTGGATTATTCAAATGACAAGATATCCTTGGTATATATAGGAGTCAAAGGGGGCAACATATAATTAGGGCCTACATAAAAATAATAATGTAAGGGCACAAAAATAAAAATAGTGGGATTCTATGGGGAAAAACAATAACAATAATGGGCTTCTAAGGTGCATAACAATAACAATGTGGGGGCTCTACTAGTATTATAGGAACCTAACAGGTGTTGATGAACCAATGAGTGAAATGTACCCCCACAGAGGATATGTATATTGGCTCCTCTGGTGTGAAGCGTTCTATCAGCTACATGGGCCTTCCATGTACTCTATGTATATGATTGTTTTGACAAGGGATTTAGCCATAAAAAATTTCATATGGTGTCATTTTGGTAGCCCCATGATAAGTTGTGTTGTACCACCATTTGTCTAGGGGAAGCCGATGTGCTCATTGTCATGGCTTTTCGGAAGAAAACATCTCAAATAGGTTTCTAACCACTTGTTGACCACTGTTTGATCATTAGTTTGAGGATGATATGCAATTCTCATATTCAACTATGTGTGAATTTTAAATATCTCCAAGAAAAATTTTCTAGTGAATGTGGGGTCCCAATTCGAGACAATGGATGTGGGCATACCACGTACCTTGAATATCTTATCCATGAAGGCCCGGGCCACTAAAAAAGTGAAAATATGAGCAAGGGCACAAAATTCAACATTTTTGAAAGACAATGAAGCACTACCATGATGACTTATTTGTTGCATGCTTTCTAGAATTCCACGATAAAATTAATTGAAATTCTATGCAAAATTTTGTTGGAATCGGTAGAGGTTGTAAACAACTAGTATGTTCATTTTCTCTCCCTTATTTATTTGGAAAGCATCACATGGTGCTATGGAATATTTTATATATATTTTCATGCCTTCACAAAAGAATTAGCACTTAGTTATTTCATAAGTTTTATGAAACCTCGAGTGACCTGTTGTAAGTGATGAATGCAACTCTTGTAAGATTCATTGTTTTAAGGTCAAATATTTTTCCAAAACAATGTTTTGTTTATATTTAGTGTACCTTGTTGCAATGCATAAATTTTAGGTTTGTTTGGATCTATCTAAAGCTATTGGATGAAATACGGTAAAGTATTGTTTTCTATTCATTCCTTGCGAGCTTCCTCGAGCCATATTGGAATTCCTAATGATAAGTCAAGGATTGACCCATCCTTCTCAAATTTTCTAGATAAAGTGTAAATTAAAATGTTCTCTTTACAATTCCCATGTATGATTTCATAATCATAGCCCAACATATTAATGACCCATTTATTTTTCTTTCATGAAGACAACAACTGCTTGAGGAAGTAATTTGAAGTATGATGGTTATTCTTAATATGAAAATGCCTCCCTATGAGATATGGTTGCAAGTCTCCATTGCATTAAGGATAAATTTAATTTTCTTCTCATATGTAGATTTTTTCAAATTTTGGTCACAAAATTGATCATTGGTGAATGCCAAGTGGAATTCCCCTTACACCATTGTTGTTCTTAGACCTCTACCTGAGGTATCACATTCCAAGATAAAAAATATCATTAAAGTATAGTGTAGAAATATGGTGATAGGGGGAATTCCCCTTACACCATTGTTTTTCTTAGACCTCTACCTGAGGTATCACATTCCAAGATAAAAATATATTAAAGTATAATGTAGAAATATGGTGATAGAGTTGCAATTGCTCAAGAAATTTAACCTAAATCAAGAGACAAAATTCTACTCTACTGCTTTGTGGAAATTAATTCACAACTTAGAACAACATTCACAAACATGCATCAATCACATACACAAGTACACAAATTTATATAGGGTAAACCAACTGGTAAAAACCCCTTAAGTGTGCTTGCATTAATCAGATGGATAGAGAATGTATTGCAATTGCTTGCTCGCTTTGAGCTCAACCTGGAAGTGAATAAATTTTCTCTCTGCTCAATGAAAATATCTAACCCATACTTAGTCAATTTCTTCCCCCACCTGAGCTCCTATTTCCATGTGCAAATCCTGAGGGAATTGGCCCCTATTTTTTAGGAATTTCCTCCAAATTGATTGCGCAATTCCCAATTGATGTTACACTGTCTTGGAATCTCCACCACAACTAAGGAACTTGAATTCCTTGCATGCATGAGCTAATTTTTGTTTATTGATAAGTTAACTGGATGATCACTGAGTTAGACTGTTGTCCCACTGCACAACTGACCTCCAACTAGTTCTATCAACAATTAGAACTAGTTTAACTGAATAAAAATATAAATAACTAAAATAGATTGCTACAAATTAGCAATAAACACATGCAATCTAAACTCCTAGCCCTTAACTTGAATTTACTGAGCTAATTGAGTGACAAGATCCATGTCACCTCATTTAATTGCCTCCAAGTTGTCTCCTGATGTGGAACTTTCAAATATACTCAATTTGACCAAGGATAAATCAAATTGATCCTTTCTTGCTACACTTCTCAACACTCCCTTTTAGCAATATAGGGATTATCAACCACCCCTATCTTGCACCTGTGGAATTCGAACTTCCCTCTTGACAAGGTGTTATAGACCTGACCCAGAAATATATGAGAATACAAATATACCCAGAAATAATAAGATAGAAATAGATAGAAATATTTCTTTATTAATGAAAACCCTTAAGGTAGGGCAACACCATACATTCACTCCTTAAGGAAGGAGAACACTCCACAAGCCATATGCCTGTTCATACAATATTCCTTGACATCTCTCAATGGGGAGCCTCTAGCCTCTATATAGGCCTCATACATACAATACCATGGGTCATTACCATGGTTCCCTCAATACCATCTATCTAATACCATGGGCTTATTACATTATTGCTAACTACTTGTGGTCCCTTACATGATATGGGTTAACCACCTTATTTATTACTATGGCCCATCCCATTATTACATTATTCTCTTGGGTACCTCCCTCTGTACCCCATATTATCCCCCCTAGGTATACTACACAAGGCCTTTGTTAAGATGTTTACATCTTGTTCCTCTGTTAGAATGTATTGTAGCAACATTATCCTCCTTTGCACATAGTCCCGTAAATGATGATAACATATATTTATATGCTTGGATCAATTGTGAAATACTGAAGTATAAGAGAGCTTGATGAAACTATCATTATCAAAATAGGTCATAGTTGGATACATCTCCTGACCAAATAGTCCCACAAGTATCTTTCTCATCTATATCGCCTCACATTGTGCTTGACTTGCAGCCATGTATTCAGCTTCTACTGAGATGAGTGCCACAAACCTATACTCTTTGCTGTACTAAGAAATTGTTGCGGACCCAACATTGAAAATTCCACCTGATTTACTCTTTCATTTGGATGGAATCCAAATCTAATATGCATTTGTGAATCCACACAACTTCACTCCCTCTGTCCACCTATACCATAATCCATACTGGGTAGTGCCACTGAGGTACTGTAAAACATGCTTAGTTGCCTTCCAATATAATTTGGTTGGCATAACCATAGCTTCGCTTAGCTGGTTGACTACATAGCACATATCAAGTCGTGTGTTCACAAGATACATCAGTGAACCCACTAGCTTCCAATAAATGGTAGCATCAACCTCTTCACTTGAATTGGAATTCTCCTTCCTCCAGTTGGTTGCTAAAGGTGTCTCCACGGGCTTACAAATCTCCATGTCGAATATCTACAATATCCCGGTGGCATACTTGACTTGAGACACAAACAATTCCCCATCACCTTGCCATACTTCTAGCCCAAGAAAGTAGTGCATAAGACCCATGTCCTTCATCTCAAATTCCCTTGCAAGGTCCTCCTTACAAGAGTTGATCAGCTTCTCATCACCTGTCAATATTAAATCATCAACATATAAAAAAATGATAAGCAATTTACCTTCTGCCAAAATATGATAGAGGTTTGCATCTGCTTCACTTTTCATGAATCCCAATCCAATGAGATAACTATCAATTCGAGTGTACCAAGCTTGGGGTGCTTGTTTGAGAGCATACAATGCTTGCCTTAGTCTGCACACATGAGACTCCCGATCAAATATATCAAAACCTTCTAGTTTCTCTATGTACACTTCCTCCTCAATAACACCATTGAGAAATATTGTTTTTACATCCATCTGGTGGATCTTCCACCCCATCTATGTGTTGAAGAATGTAACTAGGTTCGACCTTCATAATTGTACTTAAGTCAAAATGTAATATTTTTCAAATGAAAGAAAAAGAATTTTATTATTAATTAACTTGTTAAAGGATGGGTCTCATGCTTGGGTCAATAGTCTTAGGTCAAGCCTCCATTGTAGGCTTTAGGTTGTTGTCAAAGTCAATTTTTGTGTGAAGACTCCTTCTTCAAGTCATCCTTGTTGTCAGCCTCAAAAAAATCTTCATCAAGTTGGCCTACCAATCGGCCTACATGTTAGCCTAACCTTAAATGGAGACACACTTATTCATGGATGCATAAGGTACTGACTCTAGTAAATCAAGTAAGTATTGTCACACTTGCAACAAGTCTAATTAAATCAAAGGTGTGTGAACTCAAGGTACGTATGTTCATAAATTTTCAAAGTATCTAACCTTAAATGGTTCATATGATCCCTGTTTATAGTTAGACTGAGATAAAGATAGTACTCCCTAGATATCTTACGAAAAAACTCATATTAGAACCTTAATACTTGTTACTAGAGTTTACAAATAATCTAGGACATCATGAAAAAGGTCCCACTGTTGATTGAAATAATGAACAACTTATCATAAGATTCCATCCTCCATGATTATGATCTAACTTGAGAAATTAAATCACGATTATTGGTATTACATGTTGTGCTTGTAAGTATGTATTACATGTCTAAAAGATCTTGTCTTAGTACAAAGAAGACACTTCAAGGAATCCTTCCAAGGTTAGTTGGAAAAACATCTGCTATATCCTCAAGAAGTATGGAAGAAGGCCTCTCAAGGCAAGGTTTGTCAAGGAAAAATGGTATGCCTTAAACTAGAAAACATTGATTTTCTTTATAATAAATGTTTATTCATTTGATAATCTATGACTAACATCGTTAGGTCCAGCCATATTGATTCATAATGATTCTTGTTTTGGGTGATTCATCACTTGATAAATCTACCCCTCCTTATATTCTTAATTGACTTTATAGAACCCTAGACAGGTTCTCTGGAAAACCCTAACCTAAGGGTATGCTAATGTTAATGTCTGAAACCCTAAAACTACTTAGGGTTATTGAGAAATGCTATTTGAAGTTTTTGTTGATGATGCTATGTTTGGGGTTTTAGTATGTGTTATCACCAAAATAGGACCCTGATAGGCTGCTGATCAGACTATCTCAGTGTAACTATTTCAAACCAATCTTTTAGCTAAGGCTTAGCCTCCTTAGCCTGAGAGGGCTCTCTCAAAGGGTTAATGATATTGATTAAAGATATGGATAGATGGCTAACTCTATGGTTTGGATTTTATATGTTTGTAGATTGGAAGATGGAGACTTGCTACCATTGGGCTATGGAGTCAGTGACAAAGATAAAGACAACAAATAACTCTTCTTATAAAACTGAGGCTTGTATATATTTCAATGAGAGAGTGACACATTCAATATAACAATGAACTCAACCTTACATGGAAGTCAGGGCATTCAACATTTAAACATTCAGAACATAAACTCATAGGGGACCACACAGTTTATAAATGTATACAGGAAGTCAGAGCACATTCAGTGAATTCTGAGTGATTATACATCCATACCACTGTAAGAATTAAGGAAAGGACAACATCACATATTCTGAACATAAAAAATCCTTCATGAATCCTGAGAAGTAAAGTCAAGCATGTATTACTGAACTCAATTCACCATAGTTTAACACTTAAAGGAAGTCAGACCATGTTCCTCCATGAATTCTGAGTAATAAGCATTAAGACTATGGAAGTAAAGCATTTCAAAGATAAAATATGAAGCTCACTGAAGTACACTAAGAATCTCAGCTTCAGAAAAGTCCAACTACTTCTGTATATATCAATCCCTGCATAGCATTTACAAAAGTAGTCTTTTTCTCTAACATTTTCCAACCCTTTGTACATCAGCTCTTCTGCTATATATAGAGCTCTTTACATAACTGAGATTCCTCCTCCAGCATGAGGGGAATTCGAATTCATCCTACTATGACACCTATTGATACATAAAACTAATTATTAAATGCAAATGACACCTAACTAGCAGTCCTAGAGACCTAATACAACTAGGAGTGTAACTCCTTATCATGATTCAACAACCTTATCCAAGCATTTAAAGCATTATTTGACAACTTGCAACCTCAAGAAGTCGAATTTGATGAAGCCTCCCACGTGGTCATCTGACTGCTGAAGACAAACCCTAGAAATTAGGGAACATGTTTCCCTGTTTTTAGGTTTAGATCCTTGAAAATTGGCACGTGGGACAGAGCCTTTATCTCTTCATCCATAACACATTTTACGAAACTGAAGTAGGTTTTTGTAGCCCATGTTGTCCAGAACAAAAACCTCTCCTGGTGTTTTAAAAAATTCCTCCAGCTGTCCATAAACTGTCCTTGAAAAACACGTGTTAAACAGGAAAAATCCGTTTTCTGAAATTTGGGTTTCAATGAAAGCTTAGTATCTCCCAACTAAAAACACATATGAATAAAGTGAGATAGATTATTGTAGATGGAGAGTTTATGAAGATAAAACTCCCTCAGAATTCCAAAATACATCTTCCTGTAACCAGAAACTGATCTTGAAAAAGAGGTGTCAAACAGAGAAATATGCCTGTGGAAAACTTGCACCTACAACAGTTTTGTAGCGCAAGTTTGATAACAACCATTGCCACTGTGTTGTTGTCTGCAATTGTATGAAGTTGATATAGATTGATTTTCCAACCCCTTTCTGGAACTAAATCATGATGCCTTGCTTCCTTTTTCTTGCATTGCCAATATGATGGTAAGTGAAGATGACATGAGATATAAGCTTCTATTCTGGCTGAAAAATAGGGCTTGGGACAGAGCTCATAGCTTCTCACAAAAAACGTATTTGGAAAAACTGAAGCAGGCTTTTGTGAACCAATCCATGCTGAACAAAAATATATCTTGGTTTTTTGAAACACCTTCCCTACCGCCCAGAATGTGTCTTTGAAAAACAGGTGTAAAACAGGAGATGAAAAACTGCACCTACAGCAGTTTCGTAGCGCAAGTTTGATCATTCATTTCTCTCACCTCAGAATGGATTTGAAGAAACTGAAAGAGGTTTTTGTAGTGCAGCATGTTAGGAAGAAAAGCCTCTTTCAGTTTGCAAAATTATGTTTTCAGCTGCTCAGGAAAGCTTTTTGAAAGTGACTAGTAAAAGCAGAAAACAAAGTTTTTCTGCTAAAACAGGCTGCTACAGGGGTTTCGTAGCGCGCTACGAAAACTCCTAGTTCAGTGATTTCGAAGCTAGTTTGAAAATTTCCCCAAATTAATGTGAGATATGACTTCCAAACTCATGGTGAGGCTTCTAGGACATGGAATGAGGCTGTCAAACGTTGATGGAAAAGAGATATGACCTTGAAAGACTTCTAACCTTATGACCTAACTCTTAAAGCATGAAATGACCTAGAGACCCTTTAACACCATGACTAAAAAGAAGGGTTTGTAAATGAGAATGACACTAATTGTGATGAGCTGACTCAAAACTTATAAGACTATGATTAGAAACAAGGCAACTTACCAAAGCTTAGAGACAAAGATTTTAGGGTGATAACAGTGGCTCCAGTAGGGATAGTGTGCCCTTGTGGTATACTAAGAACTTGCAGCTCCAGTGCCGCTATCCATCCTCTAGAATAAAACTCTGAACCTCTGCCCAATTTTCTCCCCAAGCCTTTAATGATTTCTGAATGAAGAATTCAAACTGCACCTATTGAAACAGATGCTCAATCAACCTACCCTGAGCTTATTTGCACATTCCTACCTACCCTATCAGCTGCATTCTCCAATTGTAGCTCAAGGAACATGAAACTTCCAATGCAGCCAATCATCAATCTGATCTGAAACTTGGATCTCCTTACTGTGCTTGAAGCATAAATAAACCAGATACTGAAATAACCAAGGAAGCATGAGGTGTAACTGTTCTTCAAGATGAACATATAATTGGAAGCCTGAACAGTAAATCTTTTCCATGTATTCAGCTATAGGGTCAAAAAACACATGGTTAGTTTGATGATTCTCAAAACTTTCTATATCTTTAGACAACTGATCCTTAGCCACACAAAATTCCTTTGATGTGCTGTCCAACTGCCTTTCTGCATGATGCCCATAGACAATGTAATTTTCCTCACTATTGTGATCATTCTTTGATGTAAGCTACTGCAAGGAATTACATAAATGATCAACCTTTTCCTCTACCTGAGGGTTATAAAAATTTTCTTCCAATATTTCTTCTTGGTGTTGAAATGCATTGTTATGAAGAGCCTCTAAAATTTCTTCATCCATAAATTCATCATCATCATAACAATCCTCCAAATATTGAATAAAACTCGTAGAATGTTTACAACAATCTTTGACCAGAAATAAGGAGGGATGACACTCTTTATACATGTCATAGAACACATCATGGAAATCAGCAAGAGAATATAATGAACCATTTTCCAAACTTTTATACCAAGACCATGCTTTTCCTTCTAAGGTGGTCATAAACATCCTCATGAGACAATCTTCAGGGAACTGAACCTTAAGACTGCGTACATGCATATGGAACCTAACCAAATGAAGAGCAGCATTGTCTTTCTTTTCATCTTTGAATATCGGAAGATCCTCTAACCAATCAACCTTTGGCATAGGATTTGGAAAACCAGGGATATGAGACCGATTCATAGGAGCATACCTGGCATTCATTCTTGCAGTGGAATTCATCTTGAAACTTCATCAAGCTACTGATCTTCTAGCAGTGGAGTCACCTTCCAATTTCTTATTCGATGTGTGGAGTCGCCAAGGTAGTTTTGCAGCCTCAAAAACCTTCTGAGCTCCTGCTACCTTCAGAAGTTCAGCTTCATGATTTCGGGAATGAATAATCTTCAGGCTCCCGGCAGACGCACCAAAATGTTATCACCAAAATAGGACCCTGATAGGCTGCTGATCAGACTATCTCAGTGTAACTATTTCAAACCAATATTTTAGCTAAGGCTTAGCCTCCTTAGCCTGAGAGGGCTCTCTCAAAGGGTTAATGATATTGATTAAAGATATGGATAGATGGCTAACTCTATGGTTTGGATTTTATATGTTTGTAAATTGGAAGATGGAGACTTGCTACCATTGGGCTATGGAGTCAGTGACAGAGATAAAGACAACAAATAGCTCTTCTTATAAAACTGAGGCTTGTATATATTTCAATGAGAGAGTGACACATTCAATATAACAATGAACTCAACCTTACATGGAAGTCAGGGCATTCAACATTTAAACATTCAGAACATAAACTCATAGGGGACCACACAGTTTATAAATGTATACAGGAAGTCAGAGCACATTCAGTGAATTATGAGTGATTATACATCCATACCACTGTAAGAATTAAGGAAAGGACAACATCACATATTCTGAACATAAAAAATCCTTCATGAATCCTGAGAAGTAAAGTCAAACATGTATTACTGAACTCAATTCACCATAGTTTAACACTTAAAGGAAGTCAGAGCATGTTCCTCCATGAATTCTGAGTAATAAGCATTAAGACTATGGAAGTAAATCATTTCAAAGATAAAATATGAAGCTCATTGAAGTACACTAAGAATCTCAGCTTCAGAAAAGTCCAACTACTTCTGTATATATCAATCCCTGCATAGCATTTACAAAAGTAGTCTTTTTCTCTAACATTTTCCAACCCTTTGTACATCAGCTATTCTGCTATATATATAGCTCTTTACATAACTGAGATTCCTACTCCAGCATGAGGGGAATTCGAATTCATCCTACTATGACACCTATTGATACATAAAACTAATTATTAAATGCAAATGACACCTAACTAGCAGTCCTAGAGACCTAATACAACTAGGAGTGTAACTCCTTATCATGATTCAACAACCTTATCCAAGAATTTAAAGCATTATTTGACAACTTGCAACCTCAAGAAGTCGAATTTGATGAAGCCTCCCACGTGGTCATCTGACTGCTGAAGACAAACCCTAGAAATTAGGGAACATGTTTCCCTGTTTTTAGGTTTAGATCCTTGAAAATTGGCACGTGGGATAGAGCCTTTATCTCTTCATCCATAACACATTTTACGAAAATGAAGGAGGTTTTTGTATCCCATGTTGTCCAGAACAAAAACCTCTCCTGGTTTTTTAAAACATTCCTCCAGCTGTCCCGAAACTGTCCTTGAAAAACACGTGTTAAACAGGAAAAATCCGTTTTCTGAAATTAGGGTTTCAATGAAAGCTTAGTATCTCCCAACTGAAAACACATATGAATAAAGTGAGATAGGTTATTGTAGATGGAGTGTTTGTGAAGATAAACCTCCCTCATAATTCCAAAATACATCTTCCTGTAACCAGAAACTGATCTTGAAAAAGAGGTGTCAAACAGAGAAATATGCCTGTGGAAAACTTGCACCTACAACAGTTTCGTAGTGCAAGTTTGATAACAACCATTGCCACTGTGTTGCTGTCCGCAATTGTATGAAGTTGATCTAGATTGATTTTCCAACCCCTTTCTGGAACTAAATCATGATGCCTTGCTTCCTTTTTCTTGCATTGCCAATATGATGGTAAGTGAAGATGACATGAGATATAAGCTTCTATTCTGGCTGAAAAATAGGGCTTGGGACAGAGCTCATAACTTCTCACCAAAAACATATTTGGAAAAACTGAAGGAGGCTTTTGTGAACCAATCCATTCTGAACAAAAACCTATCTTTGTTTTTTGAAACACCTTCCCTACCGCCCAGAATGTGTCTTTGAAAAACAGGTGTAAAACAGGAGATGAAAAACTGCACCTACAGCAGTTTCGTAGCGCAAGTTTGATCATTCATTTCTCTCACCTCAGAATGGATTTGAAGAAACTGAAAGAGGTTTTTGTAGTAAAGCATGTTAGGAAGAAAATATTCTTTCAGTTTGAAAAATTAAGTTTTCAGCTGCTCAGGAAAGCTTTTTGAAATTGACTAGTAAAAGCAGAAAACAGAGTTTTTCTGCTAAAACAGGCTGCTACAGGGGTTTCGTAGCGCGCTACGAAAACTCCTAGTTCAGTGATTTCGAAGATAGTTTGAAAATTTCCCCAAAGTAATGTGAGATATGACTTCCAAACTCATGGTGAGGCTTCTAGGACATGGAATGAGGCTGTCAAACTTTGATGGAAAAGAGATATGACCTTGAAAGACTTCTAACCTTATGACCTAACTCTTAAAGCATGAAATGACCTAGAGACCCTTTAACACCATGACTAAAAAGAAGGGTTTGTAAATGAGAATGACACTAATTGTGATGAGCTGACTCAAAACTTATAAGACTATGATTAGAAACAAGGCAACTTACCAAAGCTTAGAGACAAATATTTTAGGGTGATAACAGTATGATCATGAAAACCCTAACTTGTTAGGGTTGAATTGATGTTGTCTAAAATATCAAACCTTTGAAGTTCTGGTAAAGTAGGGTTTGCTATGTTATGAACTGAAACCCTAGACCCTTAGGGTTTGGTTGGGTCTATAAGAAAAACCCCTGTTATGTATTGAGAGTCATAGGAATGAAACCCTAGGTATGTGTCCATTTGGTTGAAACCCTAGCTTGTTCTAGGCCGGTGTATGTCTAACATATTAATATTGCCTGACATATGATGTGCTTATGATATGCTGAGGAATTCCTAGATGTATGTGTTTATATAAGTGTTAATGGTCATGAGTCCTACGGTTTGGAAACAAGCCCTAGTCAAAGTTTGATGGTATAGGATGATGCTTTTTGGAAAATCTAAGGTTTAGCAACTTAACCCTAGTAGTAGTTAAATTCTCTATTATGTATAACTGTATGGAATTTATGAATCTATATAGTAATTACTGAGAATTTGTAGATGGAAATCTAGGGTTTACATCAAACCCTAGTAGATGCTTTTAATGATGTTGATTAAGATGTGATTAGTTTTGGTTGTTGAAGCTCATGTATGAAATCTAGGATATATATGAAATCCTAGTGAGGAGTCTAGCATATGAATTCTGATAATTGTTAGACACTTTACTTGTTTGAATTATTTCTAGGGTTTTCTATATGAAAGAACTTGTCATCTCGTTGAAATAATAGTGAAACCCTAGATGAGTGAGTTGTGGATGTGATTTAGAGTTTGTAACAAAGACTGGGAAAGAAGTTGAAGTATTGAAGTATAGTCTCTTGCTGCTTATGTTTGAAAAGTTTAATGCTTCTGTTACTATAAGATTTTGATATGGCTAACTTCATGCTTATTTAATTTTGGTTGTAATTGCTATCTAAGTTGTGTAGGTACATCATATTCAAGATGGTGAAGATGATCATAAGTAAATTTGATGTGATAAGCATGATCTATGAATGACTTTGATATGAAGGATAAAAGCCATGAAATATTCTCTGATGTCGTAAAGAAGAAATAGAACTCCCTAATCTAAGAGGAAGCCTGGATGAAATATCCCTAGTTTAAGAGGGAGCTTGAATGAAAAGAATCTCCCTAGGATAAGAGGATGTAAAGAAATGATTAGATGCACTAAACCAGGATTATCAACCGTAAGTTGTAGTGAAGGCCATGGGTGAGAGAAGGAAATTGGAGAATGCATTTTGAGGTGCTGTTGAAAGAAGGAAAGCTGGATCTGATTGAAGGATATGTTGTTGCATGTGAAATATGAAAGGAAAGTATATGATTGAGGAATATTATATCAAATACTCGGTTGATAGTCATACTGAGTTGAGAAGCAACATCTAGAATGACCCCAGAGGTTTGTATTTGTTTATAAACATGTGAAAGTATATCATTGATTAGAATTATGTTTGTACATGTAAATATCTTGAAGGTGTTGATAGTACGCTTGTTACCGATCATGTTGATCGAGAGAGATTTGTTGTCCTTGATCTGTTGGAACAAGGAGTGTTGAGGCTTTGTGGGTGAAGCATTTCCTGGGAGGACATCTGGTCGACACTTTATGTTGATGTCTAGGTCCCGAAGTTGGAAAGGTGGTGTTGGTTATAGAACTCTAATTTCGAACACACACCTGGATCCTCAAGTTGATGGTTAGCATGTAATCATGATGGTACCTAGAGAGGTTGAAAGGTTGATTCCATCTTAGTCCCTCCCGGATATATTTCCCTAGTCAGGAGTCTAGTTCGTGGTATTGTGGTGCCTAAATTGTTGAGAGACCAATGGATAGATTGCCTTGGTCAGGAATCTAGTCCATGGCATTGCGGTGCCTAAACTTCTTCATAGATTATGTGTTTTGAGATATTCCATGTACCTCTATGATTATATGTAAATATGAATACCCCCCTACTTAAGAGGGAGCGTTGAAGGATGTAACTAGGTTCAATCTTCATAATTGTACTTGAAGTCAAAATGTAATATTTGTAAAATGAAAGCAAAAGAATTTTATTATTAATTGACTTGTTAAAGCATGGGTTTCATCCTTGGGTCAATTGCCTTAGGTCAAGCCTCCATTGTAGGCTTTAGGTTGTTGTAAAAGTCAATTCCTGTATGAAGACTCCTTCATCAAGTCATCCTTGCCATCAACCTCAAACAAATCTTCATCAAGTTGGCCTACCGGTTAGCTTACATGTTGGCCTAACCTTAAATAGAGACACAACTATTCATGGATTCATGTCGGCCTATTTCATGGAAAAACAACTATATATATAAGTGTGAGAACTTCACATCAATCATAGTGAAAAAGTTTGGATTACCTATGAAGTGAAGTTTGGATATCACAGTAAGGGAATTTTGGATGAAATGCGCATTAAGGATTAGTGGTACTACAATTTTGGTGCTACTACAATAACACAATATCATTGTCACAACAATGAGATGATTTTGGTATCATTGCAGGAAGGAGCTCATATAAGTAACTATGGTAGATGCATTTCGATGATAGTACAGTGGACACTTTTTGGTCTAAGTGCAGAAATGATTTCAAAAGACAAGATCGACATACCTCTCTAAGATAATGCGGATTACATTGGAGACTTTCTCTGATACATCACTGTGAAGGATTCGGTGCTAGTAACCACAATGTGAAGGATTCAGTGCTACCACATTCAAGGTCTTGGTAATATCACAATTTCAAGGATGACTTGATGGAATATGTCTTGGGTCTAGATTGTAAGGGTCTTGGTCGTCTCATCTTTGAATCTACTGAAGGAAGAATTTGTGACTGAGTTTTCCCCTCGAGGGGGTTTTTCCCTGGTAACGTGCTTATATCTTGTGTTCTCTTCTATTTGTTTCTTGGCATTAATCTTGATGATAAGAAAATATAGTCCAAAAGATCAAATAATAATAATGAAAAACATCACGGGATAATGTCATAATAAACAAAATCATTTAACTGCCACTATGTGGATTTCTCAACGCTACGCAACCAGTGCAAAAATTGATCTAATGGATGAATACCTTGCTGTGGGAGAAGCTTCCTCATGGTCAATTCCCTCAAATTGAGAGAATCCTTTGGCCACAAATCTGGCCTTATACTTCTCTATGACTTTGTTTTCTACATGCTTAACCATGAATATCCATCTCGAACCCATAATTGATTTATCTGCTAGTCTTGGGACCTGTTGACATGGCCAAATTTCGCTATACCAACAAGGGAAACTAGCCCAATCACAGACCCCAATTAGGCCTGCTTTCACTTGGGATGGTTAGTTCCGATGGGTTTTAAGGGACCTCGTGAACTATAATAAGTGTTGAAAGATTGCTTCTGGGAAGAAGACTTCAGTTAAATCAACAAAATAAAATAGCTAACCACTATGTATTAAATCCTATCTACACTACTTCTAACTACCCTCTTAAAGGTTATTATGCACTTTGGCAGTCCGTCTTCCCTTTCACAGAGTGTGTTTTGCAATGCTGACACAGGTAGAGTAGAGGTGTCATTTAGATACAACTCATCTTTATCCGTTATCGGGTCTGCTCGAATTTGCCTGCAAAATAATTTATATCAGCTATGACTGTGAGACATATGGAAAACAGGCCTACAAAACATGAATCTTGCGTTTAAATCATCAAATGTGAAAGAATTCCCCCTTCCTTTTAATTTATGCACTGATTAAGCCCCATGAACATAAATCTGCTTTACGTTGCAAATCCTCGCAAAACACAGAGCGGAACCCAAAACCTGGACTTGAAATACTATGGGCGGGAACCTAAACCCTATCGGGTCTGCCATATGGCATTTTCCATAAAAAAACGCGACCATAACATGTTATCGAATACATAAGAAACATGGGAAAAACATGCGTTCGGGCTGGACAACTAGACTTCAAATTTTATATGTCCGAGCCTAAAATCATCGGCGGGTTCGGCCTATGGTGTTACACCTTATGCATAAGCGCTAGACCCCACCGATAGCAATTTGAAAAAGGGGAGGGGTGGACCCGATGACATATATATTATGTTTAATCAGATCGGCTGGTCTGCCATATCGCAATATGTGTAGGCCTAGGGCCCAGCCGATTGCGATAATTTTAATAGCCCAGCGGGTCCAATATACCATGGCGCAATATATATATATATATATATATATATATATATATATATATATATATATATATATATATATATATATATAGATATATATCTATATATATATATATATATATAACACCCTTGGGACTGCCGATTGCGATAGCGATTGGGAGGGGGGGTGGACCCGATAAAATATATATTGGGGTTAATACAGCCATTGGGTTTGGTATACCATATGCACCTTTTATATATATATATAGCCTTTGGGCTTGGCCGATAGCGACTTGCGACATGGTTCCAGACCCAAAAATTATGAATTTGGGTTGATAATGCATTTTAATACCCAGCAGGTCCAGTATACCAGGCGCAATATATATATATATATATATATATATATATATATATATATATATATATATATATATATATATATAACACCCTTGGGCCCACCGATTGCGATAGCGATTGGGGGGGGGCGGACCCGACAAAATATATATCGGGGTTAATACAGCCGTCGGGTCTGGTATACCATATGCGCCTTATATATATATAGCCTTTGGGCTTGGCCGATAGCGACTTGCGACATGGTTCCAAACCCGAAAATTATGAATTTGGGTTGATAATGCCATCGGGTCCGGAAGGAAAAAGTGTGCAGTGTTAATTGTGATAGGCCACAAAAAAGGGATTTATGCATGTTTTGCGAAGTATTTCCACTATAAAGGGTTATGATGGGAATAATGATGTGATAGAAGGTTTTGAGGGCTGAAAAGGTTCCGATGGAGGGAATGAATGGAGGGCTAGGCTAGGTGATGAATGGACCGTGCAATAGGGATTAAAAGGGGGGCTTGACCATTAAGAACTAAAAATTTGGCTCGGCAACGAGTTAAAGTCTCTGGGACTAAACAGATCATTCAAAGAGGTAGAAGGCCAACTTTTAGGGGACCCATTCAGAATTGCTGCCAAGGCAAGTTTTGATAGGGTGGTAGTTGTGGCCACAACAGGACCATTTCCCAAAAATTGCTCTTCATGATGGATTCATATTATTCCACCATTTCATCAACCCAAACTATTTTCCCAACTTCTTCCTCAAAAGAGGATGGCTTAGTCTCTACAATATCATTCATTAGAGCCATGTAGTTGATGTACCTCTCAGGTGACGTCCTTTTCCTATGCAAATTTAAAGGATCTCCCACATTCTCCCCCCCCATCCTGCACTAATCTATCAATTTCCCTGGTTCTCTTCCTACCATCTTTGGATGGTTCTACTTGAGTGGATGTCTCCACTCTTCCTCCTCTCTGCTCCTCCATTTGTGGTTTCTCCACAAATTCATAAGACTCCTCTTGAGGCTCCTCATTTGGAGCTAAAAGCTCCTCTTCTAGTGGGACTTGAAACTCCCTCTCAAGAGAGCATATCATTTCCTTATCCTCATCAAACTTTACATCTCTTTACACAACTGTCATTCTGAGGGAAGGTAAGTACCCCCGGTAGTTGTGTGGAGGTTCAATGTAACCCACAAAAACTTCCATCTCTGTTGTTGGCTTAAGTTTCTTCCTCGAATATTTGGAGACATGGCAGTTTACAGAGACTCCAAATTTTTGGAAATGAGACACATCCAAATTTCTCCCTGATAAATACTCCTCCGGTGTAATCATACCAAGAATCTCATGAGGATTCTGGTTCTACAAGTAGACTGCTCTATTACATGCCTCTACCCACAAACGTAGTGGTATGCCTTGGTCATGTAGCATAGCTCACGCAACTCCCACAATTCTCTGGTTCTTTCTCTCAGCTACCCCATTATGTTGTGGGTTATGGGGTGTTATCAACTCTCTTCAAATTCCTTCTTTCGCACATAAATCCTTGAAGTCATTAAAAACATACTCACCTCCATTTCGCTCTGAGAGCTTTCACCTTCTTTCCGGTCTCTTTCTCAACTAGTGCCTTGAATTCTACAATTTTTGAGAATGTATCATAATTCTTTCACATGAAGAAGATCCAACACTTCCTTGAGAAAAAAATCAATAAAAATAACATATTACTTATGTCTAGTAGTGGAGGTCATCAAGAAGGGTACACAAACATTAGAGTGGACGCTCTCCAAGACTGCATGTGTTTTATTGTCTTGATCATGGAATGTGGATTTTACATACTTCCCCAAGGGACAACCCTTGCAAAAATCTTTCTACTCAAGTGATCCTTTATGGAGGCCAGTGGTTATTTGCTGCATAATTTTAAGTGCTCCATGGTGAAAATGGACCAATATCCTGTGCCAGAGTCCAATGACCTCTCGACTCTACACTTTCTCTTCCTTTCTGTTTAATGTAAAACAATCTTCCACATCAAGTTTATACATATTCTTCACATGAACCCCGATCTAATTCACCTGCCCAATAGCTATGTGTCTCAGAAAGGATTTCCCTTTACTGAAGATTACATCATAACCATAGTCTTCCAAAACTGCTATAGAGATGAGGTTCTTCTTTAGTCCTCGTACAAACAAGACATATTTGAGGTGAAAATGGGATCCTGACTCCCTCTTAAAGCGTGGGAGAGTTTTAAAGAGGAAAGGGTAACGTTGGGAGGCAAGATGGCTTCTTTTCCATAGACGAGGAAGTATGGGGAGTTTCCTAAGGCCACTTTTGGGGTGACCTTATCGGCCCAAAGGGCATTTGTTAGGGCATTGTGCCAGTTTTGTTGGTTATTAGTGACAGACTTGTAGATTATGCGGATAAGGTTTTTATTTGAAGACTCTGCAACTCCATTTCCCTGGGGGTAATAGTTTGACGAATAACTCATGTGGATTGATTTATCAATAGCAAACTCAGTCAATTTCAATGAAAAAAAGTAAGAGGCATTATCAAATATAAGAGCGTCAGGAATGCCATACCTGTTAATAATGAATTTCTCAATAAACAATATTACCTCATCCTCGTTCACCTTCTGAAGCGGGATGGCTTCAGTCCACCTAGTGAAGTAGTTGGTCGTTGTGAGTATGTACTTATGTTGCTGTGAAGAGTTTGGAGTGATTTCGCCTATGACATCTAGGCCCCATTGCTGGAATGGGCGACAAATCATAACGGGTTTGAGGGGAACAACAGAATTTCTTTGTCGTCCTGCGGCAGTTTGACACACCTTGCATTTACGAGCATAGGCATGCGAGTCTTTGAACACTGTGGGCCAATAATATCTGGCTCTTAATATTTTGTGAGCAGTGGTCTCTTTGCCATAGTGACCACCAGTTGAGCCGCCATGCATTTCTTTCAAGGCATGGTCAGTATCATCCATTTCCAAACACCTCAGCTAGATTCCATCATGATTTTTCCTGTATAATATGTTATTGGCCAAATGATACTGATTGGATTTCAATCTGAGTGCTCTCCTTTGTGATGCATCCATGTGTTCAAGGCATGATCCTCATATCAGATAGAAGCGTATGTCGTAGTACCATGACTCAGGGTCCAAAAAGGCTTCCAACATTTCTCGCTCATACATCAGGGCTTCGTTAATCCATAGGGGCTCCTCCCTGAATTCCATTTGTGCATATTGCATGCTCTATGTTTTTGGTTCTTCAGACGCTCCTTCTTTATCCGCCAAGGCTTCTGTTGCTAGCCTACAAAGTCCCTGCCCTTGAACTACCTGTGCTGGCTTAATCTCGAGGTCAAACTCTTGAAGGGCGGTTATCCAATTCCCTCTCCATTCACCCATTTCCTTCTACACGAAGAGAGCTCTTACAATAGGATGGGGAACGATTACTTTGGTCTTGGCCTTTAGTAAATAAGGGCGGAAATGTTTTACGGCCTTGAAAACTGCAAAGCCCTGTTTCTCCATGTCTGGGTAGTTGAGTTCTGCCCCTTGGAGATTAGAGCTCATATAAGAAATAGGGACTTCATTGCCTTCATTATTTTTCTGAGTGAGTATTGCAGCATATGAAACATTAGAAGCAAAAGTGTATAAGAATAATTCCTTGCCGAAATCAGGGCTGACCAATGTAGGAGCTTCAGCGATGGCTTCCTTGATTCACCGAAATTATTTCTTGGCTTCATCACTTCACTTGTACACAACGTATTTCTTCATCATTAGCTGCATAGGGCGCACTATTTTAGCAAAACTTGAGACAAATTTCCTGATGAAATTGATCTTCCCGAAGAAAGATTGCATGGCCCTTTTATTTGTAGGGGGTTGTATTCTCATGATAGTCTCTATTCTTTCAGGGTCAATAACAATCCCTTCTTTAGAGAGGATATGACCCAGTAGTTTCCCCTCTGTGACTGCGAAGATGCTCTTCTTGGGATTCAACGATATCTCGTATCTTCGACATCTTTCGAAGATTTGTTTCAGGTGACAAATATGATCCCTTCTATGATATGAATACACTGTAATGTCATCCATGTAAACCACTACTGATCTGTTAATCGACCCTCGGAAAGCTATATCCATAGCTCTACCAAATGTGGCGCCTACATTAATGAGTCCAAAAGGCATTTTTCGATATGCGTAAGTGCCCCATTTAGTGTTGAAGGTTGTCTTAAGTTGATCCCCATTAGATACTAACACTTTATTGTATCCTGAAAACCCGTCTAATAGGGACAACATTTTAGACCTAGAAATGCACTGAAGAATGTGCTCCATAGAAGGGACAGGATAGTTATCCTTTTGTGATGCTTTGTCCAGGTTTCTGAAGTCAATACACAACCTGATGTCTCCATTTTTCTTTCTCATTGGCACAAGATTAGCTACCCAGCATGTGTGTTTGACAGGAAAGATGATTTTAGCATCTAGCATTTTGTTTAATTCTTTCTTCACCAGTGGTTCTAGGCTTGGATGCATCTTACGCAGCTTTTGTCGGTAGGGTCTGGCCTCCTTTTCCAAAGGGATTACATGCTGCATAACACTGGTATCAAAGGTCTTTAGGTCTTCATATGTCCACGCAAAGACGTCCTTGTATTCTTTAAATAGCTTGACAAATGCAACCTTTTCTTGTGGAGAGCACCCCAAGCCCAGATTGACATTTTTGGGTCTTCTTTGGCCCCAAGGTTGACGAATTCATACTTCATGGATGAGCTATGTGTTTTGCCGTTAGTCGGCTTCTTGAATTTATCATGCAAGTAATACAAGTGCTCCATCTTAACAACTGACTTGGGAATCGTATTGGGTTGATCCTTTTCCTCACCTTCCCTCTCATTCATAAGCTTGTCGTGCTCCTTTTCATCAATGACTGCATTCTTGAATGTCTTCTTATAGTGCAAGAACTTAAGGATTTTCTCGTCATCTTCGACCTGCCAATCTGAGATGTTATTAGGCACGGATGGTGTGAAAATCAATTCTAGAACATTTATTTTTCTTCAATCTAAAATCAGACAGAAATTTAGCAGCCACATTAGCGATCAGATCAACATCTTGGTTTTTCCCTCGAGGTATGTATGTGATATTAAAAGAATAAAAGCTATCAATTAAGTTCCATACCTCATGCTGGTACTTTACCAGGTGTGGTGAATTGCAATGTATCCTTTTCCTTACCTGATCCACGATTATCATTGAGTCACCAAAAACTTTAAGATTTTCTACCTTCATATCGATGGCTTTCTTCATGCCCTGAAGCAAGCCTTCATATTTTTCTACATTGTTGGTGCATGAAAAATCTAACGGGCTGGCCATCAAGTGTTGGTTCCCTTGCGGGTCAATGAGAATGCTCCCAACACCTGCACCTTCAAGGCAGTTAGAGCCATCAAAATAGAGTGTCCAGAATGTAGAATCTAATGTTACATCAATTGAACTACTAT
This sequence comes from Pinus tabuliformis, assembly GCA_031772625.1. Lineage (NCBI taxonomy): Eukaryota > Viridiplantae > Streptophyta > Pinopsida > Pinales > Pinaceae > Pinus > Pinus tabuliformis. The sequence goes on along the minus strand of CM062820.1, from coordinate 1,584,061,463 downwards.
CTAAGAAATTAGTCCTATCATCTACTATAATATAGGATAGTTCATCAGTTGGATTGTGGGAGGGAGCTTCCAACTGTGTGTATGTCAGAGTCTCTTCAATTGTTTCTACATGGAATTCTCCAAAATAGGTTTCTGTGGCACAAACATTGAAACTGTAATTCCTAAGGATAGAGTTGGTAAACATTACAGGTTCGTTGGGACTGTTTAGCTCCATTACTACATACTTCATGTACCTTTCACGATCAACTCTCAACATATCACCCTTCCCCTTCTGAGGCAACAAGAGATGGGACCAATTAGTTGAGAAGTATCCGTTCAGTTTTGCTGACCAATCCCTACTGAGCAGCATTCGATAAGCCGCCGGTATATCGACTACCACTATATCAATGACTTGTGTGTATTGTGGTTTAACAGTCATCCGGATCAATACATCTTTCAATTCCCTAATTAATTTCACATTTGTCCTGTCTAATTGCATGATTCAAGTCCCAGTCTTCTCAAGTATCGCATGGAGTCTTTTAGCAACAACGTAAGGCATCATAGTGGACGAGGCACCTGAGTCTACCAAGCAATTGTGCACATTCATGTTGAAGATTTTAAATGTGATAAGGAAAGGGGGATTCATGGATTTTGATTTCCTTCCTATCATGGCTGTAGTGACATCTTGGGGTTTTCGATTCATTTTTGATAGGGTGGCTTCCATGGCTGCTGGATTTTGGGTTGAGTGTTGGGCAGCGGATCCCCCTCGTAATGGTTTTGGGGCTTAAAGTCCACAATTTTGGGTAAAAGTATGGTAAAGGTTCTGCGAAGTGCACGAAGCACGAATTGTAATGAGTCATGTAAAAGGGTTGTCCCCCCAAAAATAATGTAAAGAAAATAGAAAGTGAGTCGACCTGACCATGGTCCGTTGACCATGGGAATGTATAAATAGAGCAAGGCTCTAAGGTTAGAAGGTAGTTGTTTGGTTTTTGGATCTTGAATGTTATGGGTTTATGAATGTGGCAGTCACTCTGAGTCTGTAAGTTTGAGTCGTGGGTGATAGTAGTTGAGTAGGCTTTGCAGTTGTGTTCGTACAGGCTTGGTAGAGTCCATAGCTGTGTGCATAGACCCTTGTAGTTGAGTGCATATGGTGGATCTCGTTGTAATGAACAGGAGATAAATAAAGATAAGTGTTTCTGAATTGTTGTGTGTTTTATCACATATCTCTATGTTTATGCTTATGTCTGAGTTTATGAAAATTTGTAAGACATATGGGTGTGCGCAGTGGTTATAACTGTTAAATGTTCGCTTAAAGACCTTAAGAAGTAGATATGAGCTATAATAAACACATATAATAATAAGAATCTAGGAAGCGCTCGTCACAGATCTACGCGAAGGACAGACAGCCTCGCAGAGCAGCGCAAGTGCACAGAATGGATTGCGACCCCTCCAGTCCTCATCAATACATCCCTAGGGTGCGAAAACCTAGTTTCAACACCCTCCCCTACTACCTCGGGTGAGACTTCAGTCCGTGCCCCACAGACTATTGCCGAAAGGGCCGGTAGTGTGGGATTTGTTTGGCTAAAACACTACTGAACTTGGGTCAGGCCCCATCAAGCCAACAAATGGTTCCATTGCTGGGACCGGGATCTACCTAAGGGATGTTTGATGTCGAAACACTGGAACCTTATGAAGAAAGAACTTGAAGATTGGTTAGATCAGAAACTTCTCGAGTTCATGGTACATGAAAACAAAACCCCGCAGATATCTGAGGAGAGGTGGCTGGATCACTACATATACATGGAAATCCACGAGATCTTCTTCGCATCCTTCTCGACAGAACTGTATGAGTGGATCGCAAGGCTAGCTGATAGTCAAGGAAGGTGCAGACTGGAACAACCCATCGTGTGGACTCCAGAGTTGGTGTGTAGACTAGAGGCATCTGAAGATAAAATCGCATGGGTAGTAGATCACTAGTTGGATTAGATAATAGGAGGGTTTATCACTGAGTTCACGATAAACACAACTGTGAGCTACAGCAAAGCAGTGCGGCATTTTCTCAAGGGACTGCGGGGTAAGTACATCACATCATTGAATATATAGATTAAAATGCTGTTATGTGAAAAATGGGTTATGCGAATCCATTGATGTCTAGGGTAACACGGAGCGGAAGAGGCTACTGAGGGACCGAAGGATTAGAGAACAGTCCCCTGATTTCACTTTCATGAGAAAGTGAGGAGGAGCTTGCAGGGTTCTCTCTGAGAAGCGCAATCTGATTGATAAAGTAGCGCATTCCACTGTTACCACCGCCATTCACGCCATCACCCACTTCACCTACCCCTCCTTTTCCACCATCGAGGGTTGGAATGGCGAATGTGATCAAGTTTCCTGTATTTAGAGGTGCAAGAAATGAGGAACCAGATTAGTTCTGGTTCGTGGTAAAGGCAGTATGGGAAGCCCAAGGCATTATGTTAGGTCCATATACTACTAGTGAAACCCCTTATTGTTATTAGTACAACCCCCTTATTATATTGTTGTACCCATGTAGTCCCCATAGATGCCCACTATTGTTATTATTGAGCCCCATAGAAGCCCACTATTGTTATTATTGTGCCCTTACATTATTATTGTTATGTCGGCTCTGATTATATTATGACCCCTTAGACTCCTATATATAGAAAGGAAGTCTTGTCATTTGTATCATCAAAGAATCATTCATTTGTGTAATGTAAAGGAGGTTTCCCCCTTGAAGAGGATGAATTCTAAGGCGTTGATCTATCTTTTCTATCTTTTTGTGAGCTGGTTTCATAACATTTGGTATCAGAGCTTTGGATTCTAGGGTTTCGCTGCTCCAAGTAGGTCATCGTGGAATTTTCACTATAAATTTTTTTCTACGACATTTAAGAAGCGAAAAAAAAAACCCATTTGAGATGAAATCGCACTGAACTTCGGGTTCGAATTTCAGAGCTGTTCACGCTATATTTGCGGAGATATGATCTGAGGAAGTTGGTCTTTTTGCAGACTCCTAAATTACATTCCAAACAGGTGACCTGGAGAAAATCGTCATAAATTTCTCTCTGAGCATCAGATTGAAATTTTATAAGAAGGTACAGAAAGAGGACGGACTATAGTTTCCTGTTTATCTTTTTCAGATCCTAAGGTCGAAACAGTGACACGTGGCACTTCCTACAAGTTCGCTCTTTTGAAAAGGTATATAATCAGGTCATGTTGGGAGATTGTGCATAACTCTTTTGTGGAGAATCTAATTTTGATCAGACTGGTGGCATTGGAAAGAGGACACAGAGTGCTACTACAGTCTCAATTTTAGAACTAGAAGAACTAAAATTACAGAGTTATAGTCATTTCAAGATCGAACTCCTAAAATCAAGAAAAGGAGATATGAGGAAGTTTGATGGCAAGGATCCGGTAAATTGGATACTTCAGATGGAGCAATATTTTGATCTACATGGTGTACCACTGTTACAAAAGGTATCTATTTCATCTTCATATTTAGAACCGGATCAATTTTTATGGGATAAAGGGCTTTGTTCTCGTAAACAACTTGTTACGTGGTCAATTTTCACGGAGGAAATGATAGCACATTATGAGGTGATCTGATAATCACCCTATGAGTGACCTGAGTGAAGATTTATTAAACAAAAGGTATTACAGACCCATGTGCTGGTGTGTGTGTGTTCTGTGTTATTGAAACAACGGATCGATCAGATTGCCAATGCACAGAAAATAAATGGAAAGACAACAGAGAAATACAGTGAGCAATACAAAGACACAAACAATTTTTTAATAAGGAGTTCACCTTATTCTCCAGGGTTACGTCTTCGGTCCAGCTTCAGTGGTGGCCTTGTTTTATTGTTTCTTTTAGCAGAGAAATTACAATGCAGGGACTCAATATGAGTTCTCCTGAAGCAGATTTTGCTTGGCAGGGTGGTTCTTGGATTCCCTAAGCCACTTGGAGTACACAGACTCTTGTTCTTCCTACCAGCTTTGTGACCCTTGGTATACACTGGAAAGAGCCAACTATGATGCTCAATCCGGACAGATTCCTCTATGGGAAGGCTTGATTCCTCAAGCTCTCTAGTGCTCGATGCTGCCGGTGGTCAACTCGGCCCTCTATCTCCTTTGCTTGGATTTACTGCTCTCTATGCTTAGTCCTCCTCTCAGGGTTCACTGTTCACTATCTCTCTTGGTCTCTTGGACTCTTCGTTCTGAATGTCTCTTTTAATCCCTATTCACTGTCTCGGTTCATGGCTTTAGCCATTCGACCTCCATGCCTGTTCGGTTCCTCTCCCGCCTGCGTGCTGGGAGTTCCCTGTTCGGCATCATCATGAACGCTCGGTAAGTAGCCATGTGTCTCCATCGGAACAGCGCCAGCCTATTCTTCGATTCGTTTCTTTCTCCACTGTGGCGGTCAATGGATTCCAAATCCCCTTAAATCGCAACTTAATTCCCTGTCAATTCCGCTCTGTCTATCGGGCACTATCTCAGCCATCCGATCTGGGCTCCTCCAGGTCCAATGTTATTCGCACGTCGAGCGCAATTAACTTGCTCGACTGATAACGCGTGATCACAGCGGTTTTTCTCTCACCTCTGCTGCCACGCATCGATCGCTGAGTGTGATCGCTCCGCTTTCTCCAAAACCGCTTACCGTTCAAGGGCGCCCCGATCAATACCGTCGGTTTCCAGGGCGCGGGTCCCGCCTTTGTACTTTAGTGCCTTTACCTTTTTCCACCTGCGGTCCTCTGGTTCCCCCACGCAACCGAGTGCTTAAGGCTCCTCCTTTTCGGCCCTGTTTTCCCAACAACGTGCATCGAAAATCAGCTCCCTTTTCCCGATCCGGGGCTCCCAGGGGCTAATTTGACCTCCTGCGTAGTCTCCATGGGCTTCGGTCAGCGCGCTTTGACCGAGGTCCTCGTTGTTTTACGCCGGCTGCCATGGCCACTAGTTCAAGGTGTTTTCGATTACTATTTTGGATTCTTCAAGGATTTGTTTCATCCCGATATAGTCATGGTTCTATGACAGTCGTTTATGGATCCGATTCGGATCATGAGGATACAAAGAGCAACACCTTCTTTAGAGCAACAACACAACAATTGGAAAGAGTAAAAGGGCTTTGTTACATATGGAAAGTAAAATTATTGCAGCAAGGAAGTCTACCCCTCACAACTATAAGGATGGAAGTGTTGTTTCTCCTAACCTTCCACAACCTACAAGGGTTACACCACAACAATTGGAAGAAAAAAGAGAAAAAGGGCTTTGTTACAATCGTGATAGAAAATGCACTAAAGGTCATAAGTGTGCTGAGAAGAAATTATTTTACATAGAGTATGAAGAGGAGGAAGAAAAGGATCAAGAAACATCAAAAGAAGAGGATACACGCCAAGACCCAACCCCAGAGAAAGAAGAAATGAATCAGACCATATCTTGTACTGCAATGGCAGGAATTACCACTCCTCAAATTCTCAAGATAGAAGGACATATCAAGAATAAAAACAAGTGAAAGATCACATCGAGAAAGAAGAAATGAATCCAACCATATCTTGTAATGCATTGGCCAGAATTACCACTCCTCAAACTATCAAGATAGAAGGACATATCAAGAAGAAAAATGTTCAAGAAGTGAAAGGTCACATCGAGCATCAAGAAATGAATCCAACCATATCTTGTAAAGCATTGGAATAAATTACCACTCCCCAAAATCTCAAGATAGAAGGACATATCAAGAATAAGATGTTCAAATAGTGAAATATCAGGAAGAAAAGTATCAAGAAACATCAAAAGAAAAGGATACTCACCAGGAACCAACCCTAGAGAAAGAAGAAATGAATCCGACCATATCTTGTAATGCATTGGTTGGAATTACCACTCCTCAAACTATGAAGATAGAAGGACATATCAAGAAGAAAAAGGTAATAGTGTTGATTGATTCAGGTAGTAACCATAATTTTATTAATTGTAAGATAGCCAAGGACTTGAATTTCTTCCTAGATCTAGCACCAGAGTGTCAAGTGACGGTTGTAAGTGGAGGAACCATAAATTGCTTTGGAAAGTGCCATAATATCAAGCTATCCATGGAAGAATATTTATTGAATAGCCCAATGTTTTCCATTCCAATAGGTGGTGCTGATGTTGTACTAGGAGTCCAATGGCTACAATCCTTGGGTACAACAATTTTTAATTTTCAAGAACTTTTTATGAAATTTTCTTTGGAAGGAAAGGAAGTTGAATTAAGGGGTATCACAGGGAAACCAGGAAAGATAATCAACTCTAATGGAATGACAAAGCTTCTAAAGAAAGAACAACGAGGCGTAATTGCACAATTATGTTCACTAACTGTTCGCACATCGAAATCATCTATTTCTCCAGATCTCCAAAAAGTCTTGGACAATCATTCCAAGGTATTTGAGACTCCCAAAGGTCTCCCACGTATTCGTGATCATGATCATGCTATTCATTTTATTCCAGGATGTGTTCCTCCAAACGTCAAGCCTTATAGATATCCATATGCCCAAAGGAGTGAAATTGAACATATGGTTGTAGAAATGGTAGAGGTTGGTACAATTATCCAACCAAATTTGATAAACAAAGGAAGGTATGAATGGAAGAATGGCGAAGCAGGGTGGGAACTCATTCAAAAGTTGTCGAATATCCTAGTTCCAACAATATTGCCAAAACTTGACAAGGAAGTAAAAATCATATTGGAACTTGAAGCATTTACAGAACCGAGAAATCGACAGCTACGAAATCGATCAATTTCAAAGCATCTCATCAAGTGGAAGAACTTACCTATTGAAGATGTCACATGGAAGGACAAGAATTTGATATAGAAGCATCAAGAACTACTAAAGCGTTGAGGACACCACTTTTTGAGGGAGAGGGTCATGTTAGGCCCCTATACTACTAGTGTAACCCCTTATTGTTATTAGTACAACCCTCTTATTATATTGTTGTACCCATGTAGTCCCCATAGATGCCCACTATTGTTATTATTGTGCCCCATAGAAGCCCACTATTGTTGTTATTGTGCCCTTACAAAATTATTGTTATGTCGGCTCTGATTATATTATGACCCCTTAGACTCCTATATATAGAAAGGAGGTCTTATCATTTGTATTATCAAAGAATCATTCATTTGTGTAATGTAAAGGAGGTTGCCCCCTCGAAGAGGCTGAATTCTAAGGCGTTGATCTATCTTTTCTATCTTTTTGTGAGCTGGTTTCATAACATGTTACGGATGATAACATTAAAAAGGATACTTTGGTAAGCGCGCTATAGGATGGCGCATTGACATGGTATATAAAGCACTCTAAAGATCATCCAAATGCAGGAATAGCAAAGATCCAGGATGCATTGAATAAAGAATTTAGCTGGCCAAAATCCGAGATGCAGTTGATCATCGGATTCAAGGAGATCGTAATGCTACCAGGTGAAACCCCTTGGGATTTGGATCAGAGATTGAAGAGTACGATCTGAGAGGCTAACATGGCGTTGATGGATGCGCAACACTGCGCATGGTTTGTGGCGTCTTTGACACCACATCTGAGGATGGCACTGTCACAACAAAATATCTCAACCCAGGTTAAAGAATTAGAGATAGTGATGAGGTTGCATGAAACTCCAATACAGGATCCCAGGTTGGGAGTTCAACAAATCCATGTGAAACTAAAAAACTTATGCTTAGAGATGCAAAGTTTGAAACAAGGTAAGGCACCCCGACCAGAAGCGCGTGAAGAGGTGTGGTGCATAAAATGTAAAGGCCAAGGCCACGATAAGGATCATTGTCTGATATTCACGAATTATGTAGCAGGGGGGGGCAATGCCATTGAGACCAGAGGCACAGGTGGGGCCAAGTGCGGCGCCCACACTCTGGTGTGCGATCTGTCAGGTGGGAGGAAAGCACACAACAAACAATTGTCATTTATTGCAGAAATTTACACAAACCCCCCAACAGCTATTTTGCAATTTTTGTAGATCGGTGGGCTATAAAGAATGAAATTGCCAAAGTTATGAGTTGCTGATGGATCACACACCTGCTTACAGGATGCAGATTGAGGCACGACGTCAGGATATAGCCGCCGCAATAGCGCACGGTGGATTCCAGGGACATGGACGAGGACGAGGAGGAATGGGACCCGGATGAGGGTGTGGACAATTAATCTGCTACAATTGTGGAGGACTTGGGCACTACGTGTGTGACTGCACAAACCCGACCAGAACATGTTGCCTGTATTGTTACCAGTTTGATCATGAAGCGGTAGATTTCCCCACACTAATCGCACATATGCGTGAGAAAGGGGTGCTTCAATCTACTCCCACTCAGAACGTCCAAATGATGAAGGCTGAACCGTGCGAAGAGGACCCTAATGTGAACATGGTGCTCAGAAGTGGTGCCGCTACAGGAGGGGATAAGGGGAATAAAACTGAGGAGGATACATGGGTTCACAAGGCCCCTACAAAGCAACCTGAGTTTGATTTGGAACGCGTGAAGGAAACATTTATGGAAGCTAAGAAGAGCTTCGTGGAGGCTTCTACTTCAGGTAGCAAGGATCAAACTGAGCCAGAAATTGACCCCTCTATGCTAACTACCTTTTCAAAGATGTGCATGAAGCTACTACGGGACAATAAAGCAGTTAAGGGATTGCAAGAGTTGATAACTAGGTGCACAGGGTCGGGTGAACCGTGCATGGTTCGAAAACTAGGAAAGCATGCTTTGCGCACCAGACGGGAAATGTGGTTGACTGCACAGATTGGTGACTATGAGATGGATCAGGTTATTCTGGACTTGGGATCAGATGTGAATGTGCTACCTAAATAAACCTGGGAACGCATGGGTAGTCCTGCACTACAATGGTATCCTATTCAATTAAGGATGGCGAACCAACAAAAGATCTTGCCCATGGGGAGATTGCAAGGAGTTACAGTAGACATCGAAGGCGTGAGCACACAAACATATTTTGAGGTAATAGAAATTGTGGATGACAGTAACTCGTACCTTGCATTGTTAGGGATAGACTAGGCCATGAATATGAATGGAGTCATCAACCTAAAAAGATGAAAAATGATATTCGAGAAAAAGTCTCTACGCGTAGTGGTTCTGCTGGACCTAGCCAAAGGAGTGCGCTACACTAAGCTTGTGTGTGATGAGGATAGTGACGATGAACTGGACTGCATCTACCAGATCACAATACAAGATCAGGATCGGGTGAATCTGACAGCGGATGGGAGAATCTCATGGGAACGTGACAGTTCCTGCACGTCAGACTCAGATGAAGAGATTGAGCGATGGCAGAACCGATTGCATGAGGTAACAATGCTAAATTGTAATATGATGGTTAGATTGCTACGTCACGTAACGACAAAAGCAAGGGAACTACCAACAGAGGTAGGTGCAACGAATGTGGAGGAACCTGTAGACCATTGCGAAAAGAAAATACTGGAACAAAAGTGGAAGGGTGCACAAACAGGGGCGCTGAGCGCAATAACTGCACAAGGGTGGAGTACACGTCTAAAGACTAGAAGGAACCGGTGCGAACATAGAGGGCAGGCGCGCGTACAGTTTGAAGTACAAAGCGGGTTGCGCATCCATTAGTGGTGTAGGATGTAGGTGTATGTTGTGCAACTACCTAACCGACTAAGAATAAAAAATCAGAATTCGCCACAGTGACGCATTCCGCCAGCTGTTCGCGACAAAGCCATCAGAAAAATAAGTAGGAGCATGAACAATCTGTGTGTACCAAGGGTTCGATGGGCATGTAGGACCATAAGTGCAAAGGTGACCATATCATTGACCAGGAGGATGACAAAATCTCCCCAGATTGCAGCCCCCATAGGACGCAAAAACCGGGGTCAAGGAATTCAGTAGTTACAGGAAGCCATTTGGCGCGAGAACTTGAAAATTCGCGAACTCGATGAAGAATGGGCATGACTGAGGAGGAAGAATGTGATATTGGATGAAGAAATCAACAAACTGAACACCAAAATCACACAAGTAGACCACGCGAAACTAAGGGAACCACGCCTGGCCGGCCCTACTGCGGCATTAGAACAAGCTGCGACCCTGCTATCATGGCTGTGACCACACCGTACTGAACAAAGGAGCGTAGAACACAATGTGCTACCAAATAAAAATACACTCGAAGGGTGCCCACAGCTCGGGCTAGCAGGGAAGAAAAAGTCTCGCACGTTGGGTGTGACCACCTAACTAGCTATGGAAAGCACAGTCTCAGCACTTCAAGCAGTTGAAAGGAGGCACGAGACTATAAACAAGTTTGCAGAAGAGATGCGTGGAAAGGAGGTTCCACGCAAGGCCAATCGATCATCAGGATCGCGGTCGTACAGAGGAGGCTATGCTGCTGCGTGGGAAAGCTGGGAGGTGATCGTTGGCGTCACTATTCATGACAAGAAGTCTGAGTTATGGCAGAAAGGAGCGGGTGACAGACCATTAAGATAGAAATGCTGAGCTAGATATGAAAAGATCTGCTGCCAAGAAAATATTAATAACTCAGAAGTGGAGGGAAGGGCCGAAGTCAAATTCACACGTTCCTACAAAAACCATTAGGGTAGCCCCACAACAACACTTGGATAATTGAGAGTCGAGCTAGTACAGAACAACAAACACCTCACTACCTGGACACCAATGAGTACGTACCCGAGTGGATCCAGGATAGAACCCATGTCTACAACCAGAGTAAGGTTTGCGGAAGAGCCGTATGAAACCCAGGAGGAGTCGGGAAAGGCGGCTGCTGCTCCAGAGGTTCCAAAATCCCCATGCACGCCACGACCCCAGAAAGACAAGCAGACTATGGGGTCAGTCTAGGTATCACCGAGATTCAGTAAATTATCAGTGGCAGACAAGGGCAAAGAAATCACCACTGACATCAAGGAGGACGAGGAAGATTTGCAAGCCCTGATCGCTCAGATTGAAGCATAGGATGAGGAAGAGGAGGATGCTTTCCAAATACCTTCGCTACCACCATATATCTCTCCATGGAAAGGGATGGCCAAGGTACCGAAGGACCTGGAGGGCACGAAGAGTACGCTCCAGATTCCGCTTCTTCTGGATGAAATAAGGTTTGACGGTTTGCCGCTGGGCCGAATACCAAATATCAAGTTTGAAGATTGGGATCTTGCAGACAACGAGAAGTTCCCCCAATTGGCTGAGGAGAAATTACTACAGCTGAAGTGGTTACGGGGCGTGGAATAGGTGGGATTACTCAATCTGAGGTGGATACCCCACTATCACCGTGCGACCATCACCATTTTTGTTATCCGTCAATTACTATGTATGATACATGATGGGTATCTCTGGTTGGAGGAACCAATTCCCATCACGACCGATCTAGTACACCAAATTTCCCAGCTGCCTACAAAAGGAAACGACCCTGCAGACATAGCCGGAACAAGTAGCGACGTGGGCCTTGCAGAAGCCATGAAGGTTAAATATAAGCTGGAAAAACGGAAGCGAGGGTATGTCAAAGACCGAGGGGTGCGTGTCGCCACCTAGTTACTGGCCGGTAAGCTCATGAGGAAACGCCGCACAGACAAGGTACCAGCCTCTATCATTGTGCTCGCATAGCAATGTGCAGAAGGGGTTTAGTTCAACTGGGCACAGTTTCTCTGTGACGAATTTTTGACAAATTGTCAGGAAGCGCAGGAGCAAGGTAAGACTTTCCATTACACATGGTTTCTCCTAACAATCCTACTGGTTGCAGGAGAACTGTCGAAGGGCAGCCAATTTCTTGACATTGAGAAGAACCTCCCTGAAGCCGTATGGTATAACTTGCTCCGAGCTACAAAAGAGGCCATGAGGATTCGTGAGATCAAGGTGTTTTGGATATTCATGGAGGTGAGTATCCGGACATGGATTGCTCGCAGACCGCGATTATCCCCGACAGTATACAACAGTTTGCAAAGCGCAGCTGAGTTCAAAGCGGACATGCATAATCTATATATCCGGGCGTGGAAGGATCCAAATCAAACATGGGTAAAGCTTCTGTTCATTGCAATAGACGATGCAATTTATGAGGTAATGGCAGCATGGCCCCTAGAGTGGTGCACCCTGAACTTGGCCGAATTAGAAAGGATGGCAGCACAACAGCGAAAGAAGGAACTCAAGCTGCGAATCACTAGGATGGTGGAAAAGGCACGCCAGGAACAGAAAGTAGCCTCACAGTAGGAGGCAACCGAGGAAACAGCAGCAACCACCATAGCAATCACTGAAGAAATCAGGAACGATTGGGAAATGTCCACAGAGCAGGACATACAAGGGGAAGCAGAGACACCAGAATGCATGGACCTTACTACAAAATCGACCCAAGTCAAGAGGTCGTGCATCTAGGAGCCACCACATACATGCAAAAAGACAAAGACAACAAAGACCTTGGAGAAAGACTTTCTTGACAGCAGCGAACCAACGCATGATGTCACTAAAGGTTCTCTGGAGGAGTTGATGTCAGAGCAGACAACTGTGTTGGGGGAGCTTAGGGCACAATTGTAGGCGTTACAGGTGCGACCCCTAGGAGGGATGATTCCGACCCTCGCGGAAGGTATAACCGCTGTAGAGTAGTTGCTGCGTGCCTCCACAATGAACACTTTAGTTTTACTAGCAAGCGCCATCGTAGCAGAAGCTGAAGGTGACATGAGGGGTTGGGGGCTGAATTTGGCTGCCCTTCCTAGAAAAACCATATACCAACTACAGGATGGGGTAACCGTTGAGCTCCACGCCAGGGAAGGCCGTGCAATCCGAGTATTAATGGAGCAAAAAGGAAGTCTGGAACAGATCAGTCTACAACACGACGACTTGATTGCACACAACCAAGGATTGGAACGAGCCGTGGCGTAGGTATGTAGTAGTATACCAGAACTGGCTGTGCCAGTGGAACTCCATGCAACCGACAAGATTCATCACATGGCGATAGGATTCTGGAAGGCTCAAGCGGATGCCGCGAAAGCTTAGTGGGAGTTGAACTTGAAAATCGCGGAACTAAGGATGAAAGTGCAGCCTACTACACCCCCGAAAGTTTAAAAGCAGCGCTGTTGCAAAATTCATGCAGGATTGGAAGTGATAGAGCGCGCTGTCCAAGATTGCTCGGGATTGTTGGATCAGTCCCTCCTTACGCTCACATCCCTTCAGGAAGACCCAACGTTGCAGCAGGTAGAGACAGAAGCGCGGGAGTTGCAGCAGGCTTATGAAAAAGTCCGGGGGATTGCGCAAACGGTCACCATCACACAGCGATTGGCCAAGATGAGGGAGGCCCAGGTTCTCAAGGCACAAGTCGATGCTGCTTGGCAGAAGGAAGAAGTGCTTAAGGAATGCATCCAGCCTTGGCTTGATGAGGCATTCGCGGTCTCCACTAACATCGAGGGAAAGTTAGCGCATATGCAGGTTGTATATGAACTCAGACAAGCAACTGAAACAGATACTGATGCATCGGTGGCTCGCGTCCAATGGGTACAGTAGATGGCGGAAGAATTTGTTGCGAGTGTAAGCGAAGCACAGAAGTTGCTGGATGACCTCCGCATGAAGATTGTTGCACCAGCCGAGTGACTCGGGACGAGTCAGGATGATTGTGTTGGGGGCTTGTTGGGCAGTCGATCCCCCACGTAACAGTTTTGGGGCTTGAAGTCCACAATTTTGGGTAAAAGTATGGTAAAGGTTCCGTGAAGTGCGCGAAGCGCAAATTGTAATGAGTCAAGTCAAAGGGTTGTCCACCCAAAAATAATGTAAGAAAATAGAAAGTTAGTCAGCTTGAGCAAGGCTCTAAGGTTAGAAGGCAGTTGTTTGGTTTTTGGATCTTGAATGTTATGGGTTTATGATTGTGGCAGTCGCTCTGAATCTGTAAGTCCGAGTCGTGGGTGATAGTAGTGGAGTAGGCTTTGCGCTGTGTGTGCAGAGGCCTAGTAGAGTCCACAACTGTGTGCGCAGAGGCCTGGTAGAGTCCACAACTGTGTGCGCAGAGGCATGGTAGAGTCCACAGGTGTGTGCGCGGGCCCTTGCAGCTGAGTGCACAGGGTGGATCTCATTGTAATGAACAGGAGATAAATAAAGATAAGTGTTTCTGAATCATTGTGTGTTTTATCATATATCTCTATGTTTATTATTATGTCTGAGTTTATGCAAATCTGTAAGACGTATGGGTGCGCGCATTGGTTATAAATGTTAAATGTTTGCTTAAATACCTTAAGAGGTAGATCTGAGCTATAATAAACACATATAAGAACAAGAATCTAGGAAGCACCTGTCACAGATCTACGCGAAGGAAGGACAGCCTCGCAGAGCAGCGCGGGTGCACAGAATGGATCGCGACCCCTCCAGTCCTCATCAAGACATCCTTAAGGTGCGGAAACATGGTTCCATCACCCTCCCCTACTACCTCAGGTGAGACTTCAGTCTGCACCTCGCGGACTGTTGCTGAAAGGGACGGTAGTCCGGGATTTGTTTGGCTAAAACACTACTGAACCTGGGTCGGGCCCCATCAAGCCAACACTGAGTTGGGAGTACTAACAGGTCTGGAGACTGACTTCTAGGTTTGGCTACTCAGGGTGGCGGGAGTTTTGTAGTTCCACTCATTGATAGCTTTTAAGAGCAAATATCTTTACTGCGTTAATTTCAACAATCAAAGTATGTGATATTAGCCCTAGATTTCTTAAGATCATCCACAATATTGTAATCAATGTTTGATCTGAATTGGATCCATGAAGAAATGTCAGAGGACCATGACTATATCAAGTCGGGACAAACATCAAAGAATTAAGAAACAACAATCAAAAACACCTCTGAACAGTGGTAGTTAGCAGCCAACGTGGAGTGACGAGGACCTCGGTCAAAGTGCGCTGACCGAGGCCCATGGAGACTACGCAGGAGGCGAAACTAGCCCCTGGGAAGCCTGGATCGAGAAACAGAGGCAGATTTTGATGCGTGATTAGCGCCATCGCTGGGCAAAACCCCTCGAGAAGGAGAGGCCCCAAGCGCTTGGTCGCATGGAGAGCCAGGAAAACCGTGGGGAAAAGGCTAAAGGTCAAGGCGGGACCCGCGCTTCGAAAACTAGCAATATTGATCGGGGGCACCCTCAAGCGGTAAGCAGAATTGGCGAAAACAGAGCAATTCCACTCAGCACCTGACACGTGGCAAGCGGAGGAGAGAGAAAACCGTTTCTAATCGCATGCTAACAGTCGAGCAAGTCAACTGCACAAAACGTGTGAATGGTGTCGGATCTGGAGGCCCCAGATCTAACGGTTGAGATCGCGCCCGATGGGAAAGTGGAATCGATGGGGGATTAAGCCGCGATTTATAAGAATTTGACATCCAATTTGACTGCCAAGGTGGCAGAAGACTCATTCCATGACGTAATGGAAAAACCGAATCGACGAAGCGAGTTGGCGCAGCTGCAGGAGGACATGTGGCCACTCCCTGTGAGTCTGATGATGACGCCGGAACAGGGAACTCCAAGCGAAGCTGTAGCAGGCAAACTGACGGAAGTGGAAGGGGAATCAAACAGCCATGAGCTCGAATGGCCTTAAAGCCATGCATAGGCAAAGCAAAAAAAGAGAGAAGAGGATGGGACACCGAAAGGAAGACTGAACACAGAAAGGAAGAACAGAGAAAGGAAAGACAATGAAGCAAAGCAGAATAGAAGACAGAGGGCTGAGCTGACCAAAGGCAGCATCGAGCACCAGAGAGCTTGAGAGATTCAAGCCATCCCTGAGAGGATCTGTCCGGACTAAGCACCACATTGGGCTCTCTCCATTGAAGACCAGAAAGGTCACAGAGCTGGTAAGGAAAAGAGTCTATGTACTCTAGTGGCTTGGGGCATCCAAGAACCACCCTGCCAAGCAAATTCTGTTCAGGAGACTCACATTGAGCTCCTTCATTGTAATTATTTGCTTTAAGACACAATAAGAGAAGGCCACCACTGAGAGCTGGACCGGAGACGTAGCCCTGGAGGATAGGGTGAACTCCTTATTAAATTCTTGTGTTCTTACAATGGCTTACTGTATTTCTCTGTTGTTTTCCATTTCAAGTGTCTGTGTATTTGCAATTTGATTGATCCGTTGCCTAAATAACATAGAAACACACCAACACATGAGTCTGTAATACCTTCATGTAATAAATCTTTAACTGAAGTCATTCATAGGGTGATTATCAGATCAATGTTATAAATAGGATAGGGCAGAGTAAACATACTGGTTTTTCCATTCTTAGGTGGGAGTTTACCATTTTGAGTCGCCTTTGTTGCAGTGGGAGATGCATTTTCTTTCTTTGGATGGTTTTCCACTGGGGTATTCTTGGACTAACCACTAGGTCTATCCTTCTCAATAGGAACTTTGGGAGTGGGTGTCTTCACAGGGCAAACATCTTTCTTAGTCTGATCTACAGGCTTCATCACACCAGCAAGTGGCGCTTTGCTTCATGTGTGGATTTCATTAGTGTGGATCTTTTCCATACTGTCTCCTTGGTCATCATCGTTCTCGTTTGTATAGAAATCCCATAGTACGTTGATTTGAGATTCTTCTTCCAAGGGCTCTTCTACTTGGTATTCTTCCTCATCTTCTTGTTCTGGCTCTAGCTCCACCATAGGTTCTTCTTGGTTAAGGAGCGATCCGATAAGGGCTAGCTCTTCTGTACTTAAATTCCCTTCATTGGGTGGAGCAGGCAGTGCAAGTGGACCATTACCACCTTCTTCCTTCTTACGATAGAAAGGTTTTCTGTTGTTATACTCTCCTCCACTCCCGCTTGTACTCTCTCCAGAATTCCTTTTCATATCGATGACTGTATTTGTCAACTTCTTAATGATCCGATGCAAACCTTCTACATTTGTGGTATCCTTTTCTTTGGTTTCAGCTCCTTTGTTATTACTCCCATTATTCTTCTTGGATGCTTGAGAGACTTTCTTTTCTCCAGTTGTAGGGTGGCATGCTATGAGACTGAGCATTTCATTCTCGACTTTTACTACTTCATCGATAACACCTTGTAAGGTTTGTGTGTTACTCCTCTTGACCCACATCGCAATAGGGACAGGGAGAGCAGTGATGTAGAATTCCATAAGCACCTCCTCAGTAAGTCTAGCGGTGGTCGGGATTCTGTTGAACAAGGTGTTGAACCGGATGTTAAAATCCTTAACCTTTTCTTTGGTTTCCATTTTCAAATAGGATAGTTCGAGAACTAAGGCCGTAGGGGTTTTGTCAATGCCATACTTGTCTAAAAAGGCGTGTCGAAAGGAAACCCACGAAGTGATTGATCTTGTTCTCAAGCTAAAGTACCATGTGGAAGCTACACCAATCAGGGTAAAAGGGAATAGGCGACAAACTATACCTTCATCAGCTACCCCCAACATGCGCACGACCAGGAAGAAAGAATGAATATGGTTTTTAGATATCATTTTGGGATTCAATTGCGTTAAGTAAGTCATTAACGTATGACCATTTCCATGAGAGGTAGTCGTAACTGACTAATTTCTCATGATTTTTGATTTTTTCATTTAGCACTCATTGCATCGGGTGATGCTCACAGGGATGGGTGACCTCTCGGGAAGTCCTGGTTACCGGGTGCAAGCCTCGGAAGTGATGATTGACGCTATGTGATTCATTTCACTAGTTTCAATCCCACTTCTTCACCCCTATGAGCATCACCCAATGTAATGAGTGATAAATGAAAAATTCAAAAATCATGTGAAATTAGTCAGTTACGACTACCTCTCATGGAAATGGTCATATGTTAATGACTTACTTAACGCAGTTGATTCCCAAAATGATATCTAATATAATGCATTACGTAAACCCCTAATACTTAAATGAATATGGTTTTCAACAGTGTCTACTTGCTCAGGGTTGAATTTAGGCAGTACTCTTTCTACATTCTTGGGTAAGGGATGCTATTGCCCAGGTATTGCCACGACATCCTGAGCGAGCCAGGGAGGAAGTGCTCCTAGAGGAGGTGGGAGTTGGTTCCACCCGGTTGAGGAATATTAGCCATATCAAGGATAGGGATGTTCTGGTTGAGGGTTTCTTCATTAGGATTTTCCAAATCAGGCCAGGGATTGCCTTCAGAAGGGGAATCCTCAGGAATTTCTTCCCAAGGAGAGTCGATACTCTGCAAAGAATCAAGCACAATATCTTCAAGAGAAGGGGTTGCAGATGTCTCTTCGTTTATGTGATAGACCCTTGGCTTTCTTTTTGCTATCAGAGGTAATGACTGAAAGATAGGGAGCTGTGATAGGGAATGAGCGTAAGCCCGAGTAAGTCTTCTGATTGGTTGTTCCTAAGTGACAGGATACTCCCACAATGTCTCTTATTTGAAATGAGGCTTTTCCGAATGAGAGGAAGGGTCTTTTCGACCTTCACTATCTATGCATTAATCTTTTTGAGTCCATGTGGACATATATAAATGAAATCATAAAAAGATGTGGACGGTGGTTCAGGCCCTACTTCTAGTGCCAATTTGTTGACATGGCAAATTTTCGCTAAACCAACAAGGGAAACTAACCCAATCACAGACCCCAATGAGGCTTGCTTTCGTTTGGGATGGCTAGTTCTGACGGGTTTTTAGGGACCCCATGAACTGTAATAAGTGTTGAAAGATTTCTTCTGGGAAGAAGACTTCAGTTAAAACAAAAAAATAAAATAGCTAACCACTATGTATTAAATCCTATCTACACTACTTCTAACTACCCTAATCTAGTCCTAATTATCCTAATCTATCTTGTAGGAGCAAAACAAAAGGAGGTTAAACACCATACATAAATCCCACATCCAAATGAATCAATCATTGGTCCACTTAAGAGCAAGGTTGTATTAAATCATAATCACAATGCCATTACTTATGCAGGAATATACATTCCTTTCCATACAAATAACACTTGCAATTGATGTTTAACAAGTCGAGAATCAACAACCTTCCATTAATTATTAATGCTATTGAATTACATTCAAATAACCAGGAATAACCATGAACAATTAGTTATCAATGTGTACAAAGCAAATCACATTTGTCTTCATACTAGCAACAACACAATAATTCTAAACATATCAGATAAAGTGGAAACAAATTGGAAACAACAAGCTCCTTCTCGAACAAAACAATCCTCTTTATTCACAATAAATCAAAACTATTTTCTCCAAACAAAAATCCTTATTCTCCTATCTAGAGGTAATACTTATGCAGCCCTCAATGAGCCTTGGTCTTCCATGACCTTTCATTTTCCCCATTTTATTACACATATCATCGTATACAGATGAGAATGGTTGGTGAAATCGTTGACACGCTGAGGTCACGCTTGGTGGAGCGTTCTCATTCCTGGGGAAATGAACGGATGCCTTTGGAACAGAGGAGGACTGCGTATCATTTCTTAGCACCTGTGTGGAGTGGCTATCATTCTCTGTCATTTCTTGAAGGAAACTGAAGATGCTGCGCTCATCATCCCACATCTGGCATGCTTTGTGATGTATCTGGCAATGATGACATCTTGATGGACTAGCATTGTCATGAGTGCTTCCACTGAACTGAAGGAGTGCCTCCATTATGCACTTTGGTGGTCCATCTTCCCTTTCACAGAGTGTGTTTTGCAATGCTGACACCGGTGGAGCAGAGGTGTCATCTAGATACAACTCATCTTTATCC
The DNA here is from genome assembly GCA_031772625.1 of Pinus tabuliformis. NCBI lineage: Eukaryota > Viridiplantae > Streptophyta > Pinopsida > Pinales > Pinaceae > Pinus > Pinus tabuliformis. The sequence goes on along the minus strand of CM062820.1, from coordinate 1,584,041,851 downwards.
GTTACCGGGTCTGCTCGAATTTGCTTGCAAAATAATTTATATCAGCTATGACTGTGAGACATATGGCAAATAGGCCTACAAAACATGAATCTCGCATTTAAATCATCAAATCTGAAAGAATTCTCCCTTCCTTTTAATTTATGCACTGATTAAGCCCCGTGAACATAAATCCGCTTTACATTGCAAATCCTCGCAAAACATAGAGCGGAACCCAAAACCCGAACTTGAAATACTATGGGAGGGAGCCTATACCCTATTGGGTTTGCCATATGGCATTTTCCATTAAAAAACATGACCATAGCATGTTACCAAATACACAAGAAACATGGGAAAAACCCGCATCCGACCATACAGCCAGACTTCAAATTTTATATGTCCAAGCGTAAAATCATCGGCGGGTCCGACGTATGGTATCGCACCTTATGCATGAGTGCTAGACCCTGCCGATAGCGATTTGCGACAGGGGAGGGGTGGACCCGATGGCATATATATTATGTTTAATTAGATCAGCGGGTCTGCCATGCATATCGCAATATGCACAGGCCTAGGGCCCGATCGATTGCGATATGCGATTAGGCCGAACCCAATATATATATATATATATATATATATATATATATATATATATATATATATATATATATATATATATAACCCCTAGGCCCGTCGATTGCGATAAGCGATTGGGGGGGTGGACCCGATAAATAACCTTTGGGCTTGGCCGATATTGACTTACGACATGGTTTTGGACCCAAAAATTATGAATTTGGGTTGATAATGTCGTCGGGTCCGGAAGGAAAAAGTGCGTAGTGTTAATTGCGATAGGCCACAAAAAAGGGATCTATGCATGTTTTGCGAAGTATTTCCGCTATAAAGGGTTATGATGGGAAAAATGATGCGATAGAAGGTTTTGAGGGCTGAAAAGGTTCCCATGGAGGGCTAGGCTGGGTGATGAATGGACCATGTAGCAAGGATTAAAAGGGGGGGCTTGACCATTAAGAATTGAAAATTTGGCTCGGCAACGAGTTAAAGTCTCTGGGACTAAATAGATCATTCAGAGAGGTAGAAGGCCAACTTTTAGGGGACCCATTCAGAATTGCTGCCAAGGCAAGTTGTGATAGGGTGGTAGTTGTGGCCACAACAAATGGCGAACCATTGGGTGAACTAGTTATCTCTGTTTCCAAATAAGCCTCAGATCAATAAAACATCAGGGTGTTAAGATAAACTTGAAATAAAAAACGTACAAATGAAAAGGCATGGGTTCCACTTCAACATTAATTGCTTCAGGTGGGATGAATACAAATAACTTCTACTTACTGATAGGGTTTTGATAGACATTCTCCAATGGTGATTTTATGGAATTTATTGACCTTCCTTTACCTGTTTCCTACTTTCCAAAATCCTTTCAGGGCCATCACTGGTTTGTCAATACCTGTTTAGGTGTGTACCTCAGCTCTTTATTGCTCATCAAACTTGATGTAGATATGTTTATCTGCACTTTATATGAAAATTTCAGTGCTATATTTTCATTGATTGAATGGGGCGTAGTCATGGATCATGCCATATTTTTAAACCACTTAAGCAAGGTTGGGCTTGCTTTATCAACTGACTCTCTGAGCCTAGCAACAGTCCTTACTCTAACCGGCTTCCCAAACAACCTATCCTTCCAGATTAGCACAAGAACTTGATATTTCATTTTCTTTTAAATAAGTTCTTCCAGTTTCAGGCACAAGGACTAGAGAAGAATTGGATTTTCCACATGGTATATGACAGTGAGTTTAGCCCATGAAAGGAGATTTACTTGTAGGTAACAAGTATTGGAAAATTTAGTGTGGTGGATGGAACCAGTGGAGAATGAATGCAAACCTTACAACTAAGTATAGGCTAGGCCTAAGTGGGATTTATTCAAAATGCAGCATCCCTCCATGCCAGTTTAGCTGTAGTTACACATTTTGTTTTATAAAGATGCCCCTAAATGCTCTAGATATCCAAGTTATCAACAAATCTTACCCAATTCCCAACAGATGCCAATGAGTGGTTTTGGTTTGAACTCCACAGCTGATTTTCAAGTTCTCATGGGCTGATTGAAAATTTATTAGATTTGCAAGGTAATGATGGATTTCGAAACAATAGAATCATCAACAGGTTAATGAGGAAGGGAAAGGTTGAAGGTGGTGAATGAGGGAAAATCTGAGAAAGGAAAAACAAGACGGGAGGATCGAAATTGGTTGGCTGAACAGGACTGCAATTCCAAAACAAAAAGAAAATAAACTTTGTAGAAAAACAAAAAGGAAAAGGCAGAAGTGCAACTAAACTAATAGCAAAGCTAAAATGACTTCTAACCTACTAAGGAGGTAACCACCATGTGGTGGCTACTGGAAGTATCTCTTCAGATGTTGGCCATTAACAGGGAGTTTTTCAGTCTCTCCCTGTAAAGTTTTCAACCTGTAAGTTCCTTGACCAAATTTTTCCACAACTTGGAATGGGCCCAGCCATAAGTGTTGGAATTTCATGTGTTTACCTTTTGGCTCACTCAGCTTGTCCCATTTCAGGTCTAGCTCCCCTACTTGGAAATCTTTATCTCCTGCCAGATGATGATCAAACCATTTTTTTACAATCATTTGGTGATTTCTAAATTTATTTCTAGATTTATCTCTCAATTCTTCCAACTTCATCAGTTGGTTGATCCTCTCTTAGAGTAGGGCCGAAGGGGTTCCTCTTGAGGCTTGGGAGAGATATAAAGAGGGAAGGGTAACGTTGGGAGGTAGGATGGCTTCTTGTCCATAGACGAGGAAGTATGGGGAGTTTCCTAAGGCCACTTTTGGGTGACCCTATTAGCCCAAAGGGCATTTGTTAGGGTGTTGTGCTAGTTCCATTGGTTATTAGCGACAAACTTGCAGATTATGCGGATAAGGTTTTTATTTGAAGACTCTGCAATTCTGTTTCCCTGGGCGTAATAGTTTGACGAATACCTCATGTGGATTTTCTTATCAATAGCCAACTCAGTCAATTTCAATGAATAAAATAAGAGGCATTATCAAATATAAGAGCGTCAGGAATGCCATACCTGTTAATAATGAATTTCTCAATAAACGATATTACCTCATCCTCATTCATCTTCTGAAGCGAGATGGCTTCAATCCATCTGGTGAAGTAGTTGGTCACTGTGAGTATGTACTTATGCCGCTGCGAAGAGTTTGGAGTGATTTCGCCTATGACATCTAGGCCCCATTGTTGGAATTGGCGACAAATCATAACAGGCCTAAGGGGAACAATAGGCTTTCTTTCTTGTCCTGTGGCGGTTTGACACACCTTGCATTTGCGAGCATAGGCATGTGAGTCTCTGAACACTTTGGGCCAATAATATCCGGCTCTTAATATTTTGTGAGCAGTGTTCTCTTCGCCATAGTGACAACCTACTCGGCTGTCATGCATTTCTTTCAAGACATGGTCGGCATCATCCTTTTCCAAACACCTCAGCCAGATTCCATCATGATTTTTCCTGTATAATATGTTATTGGCCAAATGATATTGATTGGATTTCAATCTGAGTGCTCTCCTTTGTGATGCATCCATGTGATCATGGCATGATCCTCATATCTGATAGAAGCGTATGTCATAGTACCATGACTCAGGGTCCAAAAAGGCTTTCGACATTTCTCGCTCATACATCAGGGTTTCGTTAATCCATAGGGGCTCCTCCCTGAATTCCATTTGTGAATATTGCATGATCTATGTTTCTAGTTCTTCAGATGCTCCTTCTTTATCCACCAAGGCTTCTATTGCTAGCCTGAAAAGTCCCTGCCCTCGAACTACCTGTGCCGGATCAATCTTGAGGTCAAACTCTTGAAGGGTGGTTATCCAATTCCCTCTCCGTTCACCCATTTCCTTCTGCACGAAGGGAGCTCTTACAACAGGATGGGGAACGATTACTTTGGTCCTGGCTTTTAGTAAATATGGGTAGAAATGTTTTGCAGCCTTGAAAAATACAAAGCCCTGTTTCTTCACGTCTGGGTAGTTGAGTTCTGCCCCTTGGAGATTAGAGCTCATATAAGAAATAGGGACTTCGTTGCCTTCGTTACTTTTCTGAGTGAGTATTGCAGCATATGAAACATCAAAAGAAAAATACTATAAGAAGAATTCCTTGCCGAAATTGGGGCTGAATAATGTAGGAGCTTCAACTATGGATTCCTTGATTCGCCAAAATGCTTTCTTGGCTTCATCGCTCCACTTGTACACAATGTATTTATTCATCATTAGCTGCATAGGGCACACTATTTCAGTGAAACCTGAGACAAATTTCGTGACGAAATTGATCTTTCCGAAGAAAGATTGCATGGCCCTTTTATTTGTAGGGGGTTGTATTCTCATGATAGTCTCTATTCTTTCAGGGTCAATAACAATCCCTTCTTTAGAGAGGATATGACTCAGTAGTTTCCCCTCTGTGACTGCGAAGCTCTTCTTGGGATTCAATGATATCCCGTATCTTTGGCATCTTTCAAAGATTTGATTTAGGTGACAAATATAATCCCTTCTACGATATGAATACACTGTAATGTCATCCATGTAAACCACTACTGATCTGTTAATCGACCCTCGGAAAGCTATATCCATAACTCTCTAGAATGTGGTGCCTGCATTAATGAGTCCAAAAGGCATTTTGCGATATGCGTAAGTGCCCCATTTAGTGTTGAAGGTTGTCTTAAGTTGAATCCCATTAGATACTAACACTTGATTGTATCCTAAAAACCCATCTAATAGGGACAACATTTCAGACCCAGAAACACACTGAAGCATGTGCTCCATAGAAGGGACATGATAGCTATCCTTTTGTGATGCTTTGTCTAGGTTTCTGAAGTCAATACACAGCCTAATGTCTCCATTTTTCTTTCTCACTAGCACGAGATTAGCTACCTAGCTTGTGTGTCTGATAGGAAAGATGATTTTAGCATCCAACATTTTGTTTAATTCTTTCTTCACCAGTGGTCCTAGGCTTGGATGCATCTTACACAGCTTTTGTTGGTAGGGCCTGGCCTCCTTTTCCAAAGGGATTACATGCTGCATAACACTGGTATCAAAGGTCTTTAGGTCTTTATATGTCCACGCAAAGATGTCCTTGTATTCTTTAAATAGCTTGACAAATGCAACCTTTTCTTGTGGAGAGCACCCCAAGCCCAGATTGACATTTTTTGGGTCTTCTTTGGTCCCAAGGTTGACCGATTCATACTTCATGGATAAGCTATGTGTTTTGCAGTTAGTTGACTTTTTGAATTTATCATGCAAGTCATACAAGTGCTCCATCTTAAAAACTAACTTGGGAATCACATTGGGCTGATCCTTTTCCTCACCTTCCCTCTCATTCATAAGCTTGTCGTGCTCCTTTTCATCAATGACTGCATTCTTGAATTTCTTCTCGCAGTGCAAGAACTCAAGGATTTGCTCATCATCTTTGAATACCTGCCAATTTGAGATGTTATTAGGCATGGATGGTCTGAAAATCAATTCAACAGAACATTTATTTTTCTTCAATCTACAATCAGGCAGAAGTTTTGCAGCCATATTAGCCATTAGATCAGCATCTTGGTTTTGACCTCGAGGTATGTATGTGATGTTAAAAGAATCAAAATTGTCAATTAAGTTCCACACCTCATGCTAGTACCTTACCAGGTGTGGTGAACTGCAATTTATCCTTTTCCTTACTTGATCCACGATTATCTGTGAGTCACCAAAAACTTTAAGATTTTCTACCTTCATATCGATGGCTTTCTTCAGGCCTTGTAGCAAGCCTTCATGTTCTACTGCATTATTGGTGCATGCAAACTCCAACCGGCTGGCCATCAAGTGTTGGTTCCCTTGCGGGTCAATGAGAATGCTCCCAACACCTCCACCTTCAAGGTAGTTAGATCCATCAAGATAGAGTGTCCAGAATGTAGAATCTAATGTTACATTAATTGAACTACTATCTAAGAAATTAGTCCTATTATCTACTATAATACATGATAGTTCATCAGTTGGATTGTGGGAGGGAGCTTCCAACTGTGTGTATGTCAAAGTCTCTTCAACTGTTTCTGCATGGAATTCTCTAAAACATGTTTCTGTGGCACAAACATTGAAACTATAATTCCCAAGGATAGAGTTGGTAAACATTACAGGTTTGTTGAGACTGTTTAGCTCCATGACTACATACTTCATGTACCTTTCACGATCAACTCTCATCATATCACCCTTCCCCTTCCGAGGCATCAAGAGATGGGACCAATCAGTTGAGAAGCATCCATTCAGTTTCACTGACCAATCCCTACTAAGCAACATTCCATAAGCCTCAGGTATATCGACTACCACTATATCAATGACTTGTGTGTATTCTAGTTTAGCAATCATCTGGATCAATACATCTTTCAATTACCCAATTACTTTCACATTTGTCCTATCTAATTGCATGATTCGAGTCCCAGTCTTCTCATGTATCGCAAGGAGTCTTTTAGCAACAGTGTAAGACATCACAGTGGACAAGGCACCTGAGTCTACCAAGCAATTGTGCACATTCATGTTGAAGATTTCAAATGTGATAAGGAAAGGGGCAGTCATGGATTTTGATTTCCTTCCTATCATGGCTACACTGCCATCTTGGGGTTTTCAATTCCTTTTTGATAGGGTGGCTTCCATGGCTGCTGGCTTTTGGGCTAAGTTGGGAGTACTAATAGGTCTGGAGATTGACTTCTGGGTTTGGCTGCTCGGGTGGCGAGATTTGCAGTTCCACTCATTCATAGCTTTCAAGAGCAAATCTCTTTGCTGCGTTAATTTCAGCAAATGATATTAGCCCTATATTTCTTAAGATCATCCACAATATTGTAATCAATGTTATAAATAAGATAGGGCAGAGTAAACATACCGGTTTTTCCATTCTTAGGTGGGAGTTTACCATTTTGAGTCGCCTTCGTTGTAGTGGGAGATGCATTTTCTTTCTCTGGATGGTTTGCCACTGGGGTATTCTTGGACTGACCACTAGGTCTACCCTTCTCAACAGGAACTTTGGGAGTGGGTGTCTTCACAGGGTGGACATCTTTGTTGGTTTGATATACAAGCTTCATCAGAACAGAAAGTGGCCCTTTGCTTCGTGTGTGGATTTAATTAGTGTGGATCTTTGACATACTGTCTCCTTGATCATCATCATTCTCGTTTGTATAGAAATCCCACAGTACGTTGATTTGAGATTCTTCTTCCAAGGGATCTTCTACTTGGTATTCTTCCTCATCTTCTTGTTCCGGCTCTAGCTCCACCATAGGTTCTTCTTGGTTACGGAGCGATCCGATAAGAGCCAGCTCTTCTATACTTAAATTCCCTTCATTGGGTGGAGCAGGTAGTGCAAGTGGACCATGACCACCTTCTGCCTTCTTACGATAGAAAGGTTTGAAAGGTTTTTTGTTGTTATACTCTCCTCTCTCCAGAATTCCTTTTCATATCGATGATTGTATTTGTCAACTTCTTAATGATCCGATGCAAACCTTCTACATCTGTGGTATCCTTTTCTTTGGTTTCAGCCACTTTGTTATCACTCCCATTATTCTTCTTGGATGCTTGAGAGGCTTTCTTTTCTTCGGTTGTAGGGTGGCAAACTATGAGACTGAGCATTTCATTATCGACTTTTACTGCTTCATCGATAACACCTTGTAAGGTTTGTGCATTACTCCTCTTGAGCCACATCGCAGTTGGGACAGGGAGAGCAGTGACGTAGAATTCCATGAGCACCTCCTCAGTAGGTCTAGAGGTGGGCGGGATTCTGTTGAACAAGGTGTTGAACCGGATGTTAAAATCCTTAACCTTTTCTTTGGTTTTCATTTTCAAATGGGGTAGTTCTAGAACTAAGGCCGCAGGGGTTTTGTCATCGCCATACTTGTCTAAAAAGGCATGTTGAAAGGTAGCCCACGAAGTGGTTGATCCTATTCTCAAGCTAAAGTACCACGTGGAAGCTGCACCAATCAGGGTAAAAGGGAATAAGTGACAAACTATATCTTCATTAGCTACCCCTAGTATGCACATGGCCAGGAAGAAAGAATGAATATGGTTTTCAGCGGTGTCTCCTTGCTCAGGGCCGAATTTAGGCAGTACTCTTTCTGCATTCTTGGGTAAGGGATGCTGCTGCCCAGGTATCGCCACGACATCTTGAGTGAGCCAGAGAGGAAGTGCTCCCAGAGGAGGTGGGAGTTGGTTTCCACCCGGTTGAGGAATATTATCCATATCGAGGATAGGGATGTTCTGGCTGATTGTTTCTTTGTTGGGATTTTCCAAATCAGGCCAGAGATTGCCTTCAGAAGGGGAATCCTCAGGAATTTCTTCGCAAGGAGAGTCGATACTCTGCAAAGAATCAAGCACAATATCTTCAAGAGAAGGGATTGAAGATGTCTCTTCATTTATGTGATAGACCCTTGGCTTTCTTTTTGCAATTGGAGGTAATGAATGAAAGATAGGGAGATATGATAGGGAACGAGCGTAAGCCTGAGTAAATCTTCTGACTGGTTGTTCCTGAGTGACAGGATACTCCCACAGTGTCTCTTCTTCGAAATGAGGCTTTTCCGAATGAGAGGAAGGGTCTTTTCGACCTTCACTATCCATGCATTAATCTTTTCGAGTCCATGCGGACATCTATAAATGAAATCATAAAAAGATGTGGACGGCGGTTCAGGCCCTCCTTCTAGAGCCAATTATTTGACATGGCGAATTTCGCTATACCAACAAGGGAAACTAACCCGATCACGGACCCCAATTAGGCTTGCTTTCGTTTGGGATGGTTAGTTCCGACAGTTTTTAAGGGACCCCGTGAACCGTAATAAGTGTTGAAAGATTGCTTTTGGGAAGAAGACTTCAGTTAAATCAACAAAATAAAACAGCTAACCACTATGTATTAAATCCTATCTACACTACTTCTAACTACCCTAATCTAGTCCTAATTATCCTAATCTATCATGCAGGAGCAAAACAAAAGGAGGTTAAACACCATACATAAATCCCACGTCCAAATGAATAAATTACCGGTCCACTTAAGAGCAAGGTTGTATTAAATCCTAATCACAATGCCATTACTTATACAGGAATATACATTCCTTTCCATACAAACAACACTTGCAACTGATGTTTAACAAGTCTAGAATCAACAACCTTCCATGAATTATTAATGCTATTGAATTACATTCAAATAACCAGAAATAACCATGAACAATTAGTTATCAATGTGTACAAAGAAAATCACATTTGTCTTCATACCAGCAAAAACACACTGATTCTAAACATATCAGATAAAGGGGAAACAAATTGGAAACAACAGGCTCCTTCTCGAACCAAACAACCCTCTTTATTCACAATAAATCAAAACTGTTTTCTCCAATAAAAAATCCCTCCTCTCCTATCTGGAAGTAATACTTATGCAGCCCTCAATGACCCTCAGTCTTCCATGACCTTTCATTTTCCCCATTTGATTACACAGATCAACATATACAGATGAGAACGGTCGATGAAATTGCTGACACGCCGAGGTCACCCTTGGTGGAGCGTTCTCCTTCCTGGGGAAATGAATGGATGCCTTTGGAACAGAGGAGGACTGCGTATCATTTCTTAGCACCTGTGTGGAGTGTCTATCATTCTCTGTCATGTCCTGAAGGAAACTAAAGATGTTGCGCTCATCATCCCACATCTAGCATGCTTTGTGATGTACCTAGCAATGATGACATCTTGATGGACTAGCGCTGTCACGAGTGCTTCCACTGAACTGAAGGAGTGCCTCCATTATGCACTTTGGTAGTCCGTCTTACCTTTTTCAGAGTGTGTTTTGTGATGCTGACACTGGTGGAGTAGAGGTGCCATCTAGATACAACTCATCTTTATCTGTTATCGGGTTTGCTCGAATTTGCCTGCAAAATAATTTATATCAGCTATGCCTATGAGACATATGGAAAACAGGGCTACGAAACATGAATCTCGCATTTAAATCATCAAATGTGAAAGAATTCCCCCTTCCTTTTGATCTATGCACTGATTAAGCCTCGTGAACATAAATCTGCTTTACATTGCAAATCCTCACAAAACACAGAGCGAAACCCAAAACCGGGACTTGAAATACTATGGGCGGGAACCTATACCCTATCTGGTCTGCCATATGGCATTTTCCATTAAAAAACACGACCATAACATGTTGCCGAACACACAAGAAACATGGGAAAAACCCACGTCTGGGCCATACAGCCAGACTTCAAATTTTATATGTCCGAGCCTAAAATCATCGACGGGTCCAGCGTATGGTGTCGCACCTTATGCATGAGCGCTAGACCCCGCCGATAGCAATTTGCGACATGGGAGGGGCGGACCCGATGGCATATATATTATGTTTAATCAGATTGGCGGGTCTGCCATATCGCAATATGTGCAGGCCTAGGGCCCGGCCGATTGCGATATGTGATTAGGCCGGACCCGATATATCTCTCTCTCTCTCTCTCTCTACATATATATATATATATATATATATATATATATATATATATATATATATATATATACATATATATATATATAACCCCTGGGCCCGTCGATTGCAATAAGCGATTGGGGGGGGCGGACCCGATAAAATATATATCGGGGTTAATACAGCCGTTGGGTCCGGTATACCATATGTGCCTTTTATATATATATAGCCTTTGGGCTTGGCCGATAGCGACTTGCGACATGGTTCTAGACCCGAAAATTATGAATTTGGGTTGATAATGCTGTCGGGTCCGGAAGGAAAAAGTGCACAGTTTTAATTGCGATAGGCCACAAAAAAGGGATGTATGCATGTTTTGTGAAGTATTTCCACTATAAAGGGTTATGATGGGAATAATGATTCGATAGAAGGTTTTGAGGGTTGAAAAGGCTCTGATGGAAGGAATGAATGGAGGGCTAGGCTAGGTGATGAATGGACCGTGCAGCGGGGATTAAAAGGGGGGCTTGACCATTAAGAACTGAAAATTTGGCTCGACAACGAGTTAAAGTCTCTAGGACTAAATAAATCATTTGGAGAGGTATAAGGCCAAATTTTAGGGGACCCATTCAGAATTTTTGCCAAGGCAAGTTTTGATAGGGTGCTAGTTGTGGCCACAACATGACCATTTCCCAAAAATTGTTCTTCATGATGGATTCATATTATTCCACCATTTCATCAACCCAAACTGTTTTCTCAACTTCTTCCTCAAAAGAGGATGGCTTAGCCTCTACAATATCATTCATTAGAGCCATGTAGCCAATGTACCTCTCAAGTAATGTCCTTTTCCTATGCAAATTTAAATGATCTCCGACATTATCCCCCCCCCATCTTGCACTAATCTATCAATTTCCCTGGTTCTCTTCCTACCGTCTATGGATGGTTCTACTTGAGTGGATGTCTCCACTCTGCCTCCTCTCTGCTCTTCCATTTATGGTTGCTCCAAAAATTCATAAGACTCCTCCCGAGGCTCTTCCTTTGGAGCTAAAAGCTCCTCTTCTAGTGGGACTTGAAGCTCCCTCTCAAGAGAGCATATCATTTCCTTATCCTCATCAAAATTTACATCTCTTCACACAACTGTCATTCTAAGGGAAGGTAAGTACCCCCGATAGTTGTGTGGAGTTTCAGTGTAACCCACAAAAACTTCCATCTCTGTTGTTGGCTTAAGTTTCTTCCTCAAATCTTTGGAGACATGGCAGTTTACAGAGGCTCCATTTTTTTTGAAATGAGACATATCCAACTTTCTCCTTGATAAATACTCCTCCAGTGTAATCGTACCAAGAATCTCATGAGGATTCTGGTTCTGCAAGTAGACTGCTCTGTTACATGCCTCTGCCCACAAATGTAGTGGTATGCCTTGGTCATGTAGCATAGCTCATGCAACTCCCACAATTCTCTTTCTCTTAGCTACCCCATTATGTTGTTGGTTATGGGGTATTATCAACTCTCTTCAAATTCCTTCTTTCGCACATAAATCCTTGAAGTCATTAAAAATATACTCACCTCCATTTTCACTCCTGAGAGCCTTAAACTTCTTTCCGGTCTCTTTCTCAACTAATGCCTTGAATTCTACAATTTTTGAGAATGTATCATCCTTCTTTCACATGAAGAAGATCCAACACTTCCTTGAGAAAAAAATCAATAAAAATAACATATTACTTATGTCTAGCAATGGAGGCTGTCGATAAGGGTACACAAACATCAGAGTGGATGCTCTCCAAGACTGCATGTGCTCTGTTTTCTTGATCATGGAATGTGGATTTTACATACTTTCCCAAGGGACAACCCTTACAAAAATCTTGCTACTCAAGTGATCCTTTATGGAGGCCAGTGGTTATTTGCTGCATAATTTTAAGGGATCCATGGTGAAAATGGACCAATCTCCTGTGCTAGAGTCCACTGACATCTCGACTCTACACTTTCTCTTCCTTTTTGTTTAATGTAAAACAATCTTCCACATCAATTTTATAGATATTCTTCACATGAACCTCGATCTAATTAACCTACCCAATAGCTATGTGTCTCATAAAGGCTTTCCCTTTACTGAAGATTACATCATAACAACAATCTTCTAAAACTGCTATAGAGATGAGGTTCTTCTTCAATCCTCATACAAACAAGACATATTTGAGGCAAAGATGGGATCCTGACTCTCTCTTAAAGGTTATTGTACCAATCTTGGTAGCACTGTACCTTCCGTTGTCCCCAAGCTCAATATGCATCTGGATATCTTTCTCCTGTAGGTCGCTTGAGAACTCTTTACACCTTATCATGTAGAACGAGGCACCTGAGTACAAGTACTACACACTCCCCATCATTGTGCTAGCCATGCATGTGATTAGGGTGAAATCTAGCTCGAACTGTGAAGCCAATGCTTCACCTGCTACTCTTCCTAAGTTCTTCTTGCTATACATTTTGTGTGGACACTTTGTAGCATAGTGCCTGAATTCATGACAATTGAGGCATTTTGTTTTGGAAAAGTTTTTCTTCTTGCCTCCTTGGTTGGATTCTAGTTTGGTTTGAGATTTCTTCCCTTTTCCCTTCTTTCCCTTTCCAACTAATGCAAAATTGTCTTCCTCCTCTCCCTTGATTGAACTTCCATTTCTAGTATTTTACCTAATTTCTTCTTATACCAAAATCAAATCATAAGCGTTCCCAATTTAGTAATTTATCCCTCCCATTCACCGAGGCTTGGTAGCTATGATAGCTTTTGGGAAGGCCTAGAAGAGGTAGGCTCACCAGGTCATCTTCTGAAACATTCACACCAACCACTCCAAGCTCAACCCAAACTTGTGTAAATTTGGTGAGATACTACAAAATAATATCATTCTTCTGCATATTAATGTTTTGAGGTTTGTCTTTGAGGGCCAGTTTTCTATGGTCACTTATTCTCAAATAGCTCACTCACTACCTTCCACATTGCAAACTGAGTTTATTTATTGTGGAGAGTTGAGACAATGTGGTATTGCACTCCCTCCAAGATTATTCTCCTCCCCTTGGCTACATCTTTCTTCTATTGGGATAGGTTCTGGTCATTAACTAATCCTAATTTTGGAATGTTTTTTCTTGACATATTCCAACAATCCATTATCTTCAAGCATTGCCTCCATGTGATCCTTTCAGACAATGAAATTTGAGCTTCCTTCCAAGGCATACTCTAATATCAGTCCATTGAAGTCCATTCTCCCAACTCTAAAGAAATCTTGCTACACTGAAGCTACACATTCGAACCTCTTGAGGAAAAACTTCAAAATTATTGTTCTAATGTGAATCTTGCTCTGATACCATGTAGAAATCTGGTGATAGAATTTCAACTGCTCAAGAAATTAAATCTAAATCAAGAGACACAACTCTACTCTATTGCTCTGCTGAAATTAATTCACAATTTAGAACAACATTCACAAACATGCATCAATCACATACACAAGTACACAAATTTATCTAGGGTAAACCAACTGGTAAAAACCCCTTAGGTATGCTTGCATTAATCATATGGATAGAGAATGTATTGCAATTTCTTGCTTGCTCTGAGCTCAACTTGCAAGTGAATAACTTTTCCTTCTGCTCAATGAAAATATCCGACCCATACTTAGTCATTTTCTGCCCCCACCTGAGCTCCTATTTGCATGTGAAAATCTTGAGGGAATTGGCCCCTATTTTTTAGGATTTTTCTTCAAATTGATTGCGCAATTCCCAAGGATTGATCACTTATTGCATATAACACCTGTACACCTAGAACTAGTCTACAACTAATGTTACATTTCATTGGAATCTTCACCACAGTTGAGGAACTAAAATTCTTTGCATGCATGAGATATTTTTGGTTTATTTATAAGTTAACTAGATAATCACTAAGTTAGACTGCTATCCCACTTCACAACTAGCCTCCAACTAGTTCTATCAACAGTTAGAACTAGTTTAACTGAATACAATTGTAAATAACTAAATTAGATTGCTACAAATTAGCAATCAACACATGCAAACTAAACTCCAAGCCCTTAACTTGAATTTACTGAGCTAACTGAGTGACAAGATCCATGTCACCTCATTTAACTGCCTCCAAGTTGTCTGCTGATGTGGAAATTTCAAATTTACTCAATTTTACCAAGGCTAAGTCAAATTGAGCCTTTCTTGCTACACTTCTCAACATGTAGCAATGTTTATACTAGTGTAGTTCACATGGAATTATTTAAAATAATTAATGCTTATGTTTCTTTCTCACTCCAAATAAAGGATTTTTTTTAGTGAAGTTATGGGAGCTGCAATTTTTCCATAAATTTTCACAAATTTCCTTTAGTAGCCTATAAGTTTTAAAAATCCCCTCGAATTTTTTAGTGTTTTGGGATGGTTCCAATCTTGTATATGTTGGACACCTAATCCTCTAAGGGTTGGTGTGGAAGCTGAATAGACTAAGGAAGTCCAAGAGACCTTGGGATGTGGAACCCAACGGTCACACCATGTACTACAAATGTATATCATTTGTTAATAATAGAGGTACTCTCCTACTTATCTTTAATATTCTGTTGCTGCCATGTGTGTGTTTAACATGGTATCAAAGTGGGAGATTTCCTGCCTTGCTCAAGTATGAGCCACTTGTTTATGTGAGCTTGGTTTTTTGTGGTCTTTATGTGCATGTCAGTCTTGCACCTCTACCCATAATCCTAAAATAGTAAAAATTGGCATCCTAGGTCTGCAAATTCAAATGTTTATATCAACCCGCGTTACCAGTTTTGTCATATGCTCTATTGAAACATTGAAGTTTTGTTGATATGCTAATAGTCTCTTTTCCCTTGCATTAACTGTCTATCAACACAGCATCATCTTTGAAATCCATGCATGCCTGGCACTCTCTCTTTCTTACAATTTCTCTGCACACTGTCGATCAGTTTTGACCTTTTGGTCCAAATATTCTCCTATTTCATTGTTGCGTAGAGAAACACTCCTTCACTCAGCGTTATTTGTGGCCATTTCTGTCCTGCCATTTTGAATCTGCTCAGTTGTTTCACTCAGTCATTTCTCTGTAATAATTTTCTCAAAAAAAAAAAACAAAACAAAAAACGCCATTCTGGTCAGCTTGTCAGCACTCATTGGGTCTAGGCACTGCTCCTGTTCCTTTAACGCTCTCTTCTCTAAGTGGAGCTCGAGGTCGTTAAACACTGGTGCACATCCAAGGATATTTGCTCCTGTGGCACTACCAAAATCCAGAGGCGACAAGTTGTTATCTCCTCCAGAGGTGGGACACCTCCCTTGCATCACACTCACATATCGTCCATCTACGGTCGTATTTTCGTTGCAGATTATGTTTCTGAAAACTACGCAGCGTGCCTATCCGATGGTGTGAACGCCTGAAATTGCAACCATGTCTCGAGGAGAAAGCCCTTGATTTTGAAATGTGGAAACAAGTCGATTCACATCAAATGTTGGAGAAGGAATATCTGTATTTATGGTGTCTACACTAGCGCTTGTGGAGTCCCTCCTTCCCAGTACCATTTCCCAATAAGGGCCTGCACTCAAGACCACAGAATCTTGAGCATCTGAGAATGATACGTGCCATGGGTTCGGCACCTGGTTCATCGCGTTCAAGTCCAACATTCTCTGGCTACGTGAGCTGCGGTGGAGATTCATCTTCTGAATAATAAAGATAGAGAGAACAACAATCACAGCCATAAAATGAGTCCATTGTTGCCAAAAGGTCACGAAGAAACTGATCGCTTTCATTATTAGAAGGTCTGAGTTCCTAATACCTAATTTCTTCACCACCATTACTTCGATCATCAGTGCCATTCTGTCTTTGCATAAAATCAACGTGTAGGGACTCTGGATAATCTGAAGCAATCTCTTGTCCGAGCTTACTAATTCTGTCATTAGGTTCCATATTCCACCTGCTCAATTTCGTTACAGTTGAACAGGTCAGGAATAGATACAATCTCTTCCAAATCTACGCTTTGCTATTTTAGGCCACTCTTTTCCGAGCTCTAGAAAGACAAATAATCTTTCCAGACCCATTATGAGCCTGAGCAATCAGATTTTGGTAAGGTGGAATAAGAATCATTGGAAGAATTATTGCTTGGATCTTGCTCGACTTCTCAAATCCCATCTCCGAGTACAGACCTCTGAGTAGTTCAGGTGAAAGGTTCAACTCCTCAAACGTCTTTCCTAAAGTATAAGGAGTGTCACCAGTAGTGACTGCTCTGATATTCAAGTCTTCTAAATTGATTGCGTGAATAGGTCCTTCGATTCCTGTATCTGGGTTACAATTCCTAAATGGAGCGTTGAGTCCATGCGTAACTCCTGGTCTCCATTGAAGTATGATGGTCTTTGTGTGTTGAATGGTGTGTTGAATGTATTACGTTGGAGCATATGCAATATTTAGTATATTATGTTGAATGTATTGTATTGTATGCTTGAGTAGTGATACATTTGCTTGAAGAGTTGATTGCTTGTATTGGTATATTGGTGTCTCTGCTTTGAGGGACGATCAATTCTTATGTTGAACCATTTAGACATGTGCTTTGAAGATAAAACCATTTATATATGCCTTAAATCATTTTGAGGGTCCATTCATATATACATGATTCAGACTATTCATACATGAAGTTGAGAGTCGGTCCATACAATTAATTTATATGAAAGTCAGTCAATAGTATCTGTGGCATATGTGTTGTTAGCTCTCCATAAATTCTGTGTGATATATGAGTATTGAGGGCAGATTGTTTTCTTTGAAGAAAGTGGCAAGATCAGAGAATATTGGTTCGTACCCTAGTCAAAGCATTTATATATATGAGCATTCAAGTCCTGTCCATGACATGATGCTATAGTTGTTGAAGTTTTGATAGCCATCATCTCTGCTTTGAAAGTGAATATGTTGGATGATTAATTGGAATGACAGAGTTCAATGTTCATAAGCATTGGGGGCTATTTATATTCTTTAAAGTTTCGGTTATTTGGCATTGTGTGAGATATCTGTGCAACATTGTCATTAAATGGAGCAAATTGATGATGCATTACAATTATTGAATAGTCTAATCTTTTCCACTGTTGATGGGATGGTTAAATTCAGTAAGGAAACTCTTTTTAACATTTAGACTTGTCTATAATATGCACAAGAACAGATTGATTTTTTACAGCTTGAATCTCAACTACAACAGGAAGAATTACAACAGTGGAGTCATCATTCTAAACCTGTTTCTATTCAGAAGATTGAAATAGACTCCCATAAACAACAAGACAAAAATGTTACAGTTCATTCAAATTTAGTACCTAATGAAGCAACAGTTGTACATGTAGATGCAGAAGTGCAGTTTGCGCTTTCCAAGCCCATCATTAGACCTTGGGAAGAGCTTGTCCACAACAAGCATAGAACAAGTCTTGGATATGATAAGGAGAGGTCCTTTCATATTCCAGACTACTCGAAGGCCATCCAGATTTAGAGTGTTGGATTCCTTCATGACAATTCACCTCTAGTTGTTCCAGATTATGCTCCTCTTCCACAACAACAACAACAAATTGTGAAATGCCAACACTGTGACTGAGTTGGCCATCTGAAAGATCATTGTTTTGATCTTCATCCAGGTAAGCACTATCATAAAACCAATCATTCTTCAAATAGATGCTTCAGAAACAAACCTCCTACAAGAACAAATATTCATCTTGGATGGATCGCTTCTTGGCAACGGGCATCAACATCCAAGAAGATATTTCAGTCATATGTTTGAACTTGTTCTAGAGTATTAAACAATCTTGTAGTTGGGTTTTCTCCATCATCTCACCTTGTGTCTAACAGGGGGGGGAAATGATGGTCATCTACAAGCTTCAAAGCCACATCAAGCGAGCCTAATCCACAACCTGCCATACCAAATTCATAGTTGTAGCCAGAGACAAAGATGCCCCTGAGCATGCCTTCAGTTTGTGACACCTCTTCAAAGAATTGGGGACACTTCCTCTAGCAGAAGACTTTATCTTCTTGCCAGTTTTGGAAGAGTTCCAGGAATTTCATTAAGCATTCCAGAGTTGTTGGTCATCCTTAAACCATCACAGGTTGAGACTTCCCTTTTTAGGTTGAAGTTCTCCATTTTATGCGGGGTGAGACCTCCCTTTCATGGTTAAAGGTTTCCCTCTTCAAAACATCAGAAGCACTTCTTCTAGCAAAAGACTTGAGCTTCATGTGAGACTTGGAAGAGTTCTGGGAACTGTACTAAGTTTTCCAGTGTTGGTGGTCATCCTTAAACCACCACCCTCTATACCAACATTTCAGAGAGTACATTCAGCGTAGTGCTGCCATGCATTTTTGCACATTTTGTATTACAGCTCTCTTCTTGGACTCATACATAACCCTTTGGATTAAGGGGGGTAATGTTGGACACCTAATCCTCTAAGGGTTGGTGTGGAAGCCGAATAGACTAAGGAAGTCCAAGAGACCTTGGGATGTGGAACCCAACGGTCACACCATGTACTATAAATGTATATCATTTGTTAATAATAGAGGTACTCTCCTACTTATCTTTAATATTCTGTTGCTGCCATGTGTGTGTTTAATAGTATAACTACCACTTTTTTGGGATCAACTTGTATTCCTTCCTAACTATAATGTGAACCTAATATTGAACCTCAAGAGCCCCAAAACCACATTTGGTTCACTTCACCAATATTTGGTTGTCTCTCAGGAGTTTCAAGGACTTATGAACATGTTCTACATGTTATTCCCATGCTTTACTATAGATCAAAATATCATCGAAGAATACTAGCACAATTTTGTTGAGGAAGTATTTAAAGATCTGGTTCATGAGGCTCTAGAATGTAGATTGAGCAATAAAATGATTGAAAGGAATAACTAGAAACACATAATGACCTTCAAGTGTATTTAATATTGTCTTATGAATGTCTATCTCTTTCATCTTGATCTAGTGGCACCCTGAAGGTAAATCATTCTTAGTGAAAATTTTTCTCCAATAAGTTCATCTAGGAGACCACTAATAACTGAGAGATGGGAAACTTAACCACTAACTTATGAGAGCCATAAAATCATGACACATGAGCCAAATACTTTCCTTTTTTAACACCATGACTATTAATGATGAGTAAGGGCTTATACTAGGATGTATGACCATATTCTCCAACAATACCTTAATGGTATTTCTATTTTATTCTTTTGTGCAAAATGGTATTGATAAGGTTGTACTTATGGTGGTTGAAATTTTGGGATTAGGGGAATTCCATGGTCATTCTCTTGTAAATTTGGTGTCTCAAAGATTTGATGATGTTTGACGGGGACTAGCTACAATGTAGGTGGATTTCTTGTGTCAAATTATCCATAAACTGTGCGGCATTACATTTTAAATAATGCCAGTGTTTCCTTTCTTTAGTAATTTCTCCATATGATTAGAGTTGTCTGTTTTATAGAAACTTTCTTGAATCCCTTTAAGGGTGTGTACATGTCCCTCTTTAGTGAAACCAATATATATTCTTTAAAATTCATTGTGATTTATCCCAACATGCATAGTCATTCAACCCCTTAATATTATACCACTAGCACCTATATCAATGGAAAAAAAATGTTTTTAAGTTAATAGTCTCCAATCTAGAGTTTGGCATTTTCACATCTTTCCCCACCTTCCATCATACCTTTATTATCGATCATGATTTGGAAGTTGTGCACTAGGTGTGCAAGACAATGGATTTGTTTTGCCACTCTCCTGTGAATGTAATTGCGAGTATTGCCACTCTCAACTAGGACTACAACTATCTGGTGCTTGATATAGCTCACAAGTTTCAAGGTTTGTGGAGTTGAATTTCCAAATAATGCATGTAGGGTGATTAGGGTCTCTTCATGAGGAAATGGAGGTTCAATATGCACCCGAGTCTAAGTGTTGGTGTCTTCAACTTATAACTTCATTTTCTCTATAGTAGTTATATCGATTGGAACACACATGGAAATGCAAGAGATTAGATAAGGCATGTGACATATTATTCATTCATATGATACACATAAATACATCCTTTTATGACCCTTGGTTTATTTGATGATGAGAAGGTCAAATTCCTCTCGTGTGACACTTTCAAATCTCGTAAGACTAGATGCGATAGGAAGGAATGTAACCTTGGGCTTATAGCCTTGATAATTTACAACCAGACTAAAATTTTGATATTTTCATATGGAAATCATGTTTCTAACATTTTCAGCTTTTAGTTTTCACATATATTAAATAAAATAACTCAAGGTGCATAAGAATAAAAAACGACATTGTATGCATATAAATGGATGAACAAACCAATAATAAATTCAAGTAAAAAATATGCCAAGTTTGAATGGAATCAATGAATCTTATTATTAAAATCCAATTTGAGCCTCAACAAAAATTTGTCCTTACAAATCCCTAAAGATTGTAACCTTACAAACCCTTGAAGGTTACAATTAGAGGAATACTTTAGAAGCCAAGATGTCAAAAAGTTATACAATGGCAACTAGTGCCACAAAGAAAGAAATAACTAAGTCTTTGTTGGATCACTTCAAGTAATCGCTAATTCTCATTAAATTCTACTAAACAATTAGACCAAACAACAATTAAATCACTCAAAACTTATAAATATAATGAACATAAAATTAAATCAAAATAATCAATCTCAAATGATTAAAAAAAGAAAGGCCAAGCTATATTTCTTCACTACCTTTCAAGTTGTCCCCTGCGATCAACAAGAAAAACTTAATCCTAAGAAACTCAAAAGGGATGAGTAGAGGAATGAAATAATATTTCAAGTTGTAGTGTACATATACAAATAATTCTCTCTTTCATTTGTAATTCCCTTTACCTTTACTTCGACAAAAATCAATTCTTTTGTTGAAATTCCTCTAACTAATTTTATTATTAATTTACTAAAGTATTTTAAGAAAAATCATAGATAGATTATAAGCAAGTGGGGTCCCACTAGACTCTTATTTATCTATTAAGTATTTACTTTTCACCTTGTCACTCCCATTTAAACAAAAAGAAAAAAAATCAACAAGTAAATATGAGACTACATCATATCACTTAAAATCACAATATCATTATCACATATCGTTGTTCATATAATATCCAAGTTACCAAAATCGTGTCAATAAGTATCATCATGTCAAAATAACGTGCATCAAATGTAAGAAAATATCAATAAATAAAAGTCACAATGCCTATAGATGCAAATCTTGGAATGC
This sequence comes from Pinus tabuliformis, assembly GCA_031772625.1. Taxonomy (NCBI): domain Eukaryota; kingdom Viridiplantae; phylum Streptophyta; class Pinopsida; order Pinales; family Pinaceae; genus Pinus; species Pinus tabuliformis. The sequence continues at coordinate 1,584,020,156 of CM062820.1, read as the reverse complement.
CATCTCTCTTTCCTTCTTCCTTTTCTTTAACTGTGCAATATTTAGAGGTAAAGGTGGGGTTAATAGAACCTGAGTTAGGGTTAGTCATTGGTTTCTTTCCTTTATCTTTTGGGATTGTATATATGCATTGTTTTGGGAGAGACTTGGTAAATGAGACAATTGATGGGATTACTTGATTTGGTACAGGGGCATATGTGACATGAATAGGCATGACAGGCGAATGTATAACATCAGAAGAAATTTAAGCAAGCTCAAGTTTCTAATCATTATACATGAGTGGCTTGAGAGAGGTAGGGATATTAACAATGATTCTATGGGGATAAATTTGTTAATGGACTGCACTAATGGGGGAGGCAAGGCAACTTGATAGCTGAGATTAATCTGGCCAACTTGAAGAATTTAGTTAAACTCTTTTGAATTTGCATCAATATGTATAAAGAATATAATTTTTTTTTTTCCTTCTTGCCAAATCATAGTAGGCCTTTTCCCTCTTCGTCCTCTATTAGTCCTATTATTCTTGCTCAAGAAGCTCATCTAAAACAATCCAAGTCCCACCATCAATCATATGAAGTATCACATACAAAATACTAACCTAATTGAAAATTTTACTTAATATATTAAATATGGCTTAAATGAATGTATGTTAGTCAAGCATAAACATGAATATGATACAAAAATACATGAAGAAAAACCATCACATAAAATCATTCACCCTTCAAAACCCTCATTTTTTCACTAAATTTTGTAACATAATTCCTTTTCTGACTACTATATACACTTTTCAATAATTTTAAGAATATCTCTGCATTTCATTTATATTTAATTATGTAAAGTGAATCCATGAAAGGGGGGAGTGGGGAAATATGTATTTACATGGAAAATCAGATAATGATAATGAGAGAAAAATACAACTATTGATAGCATTAAATCATTCATACTTGTCAAAAGAAAGAGAAAGGGAAAAAGACTGTATAATGTTCTTAATATTTATAACAAGTCACCCATATACTTTTGATATAATTTTAAATACTAATGAATAATAAATACATATATCTAAACAATGGATCCTTGTACTTAGAGTTTTCTATATATATATATATATATTAATCCTTATTTTTTCCTTCAAACAATCCACATCTATTTCATCATGAATTCCTTGAATTACAATCCACATATATTTCATTATGAATTCCTTGAATTACTTTAAGTATATTTCAATTTTTACCAAAGTAAATTACATTTTTTTTCTACTACAATGGATCAACAATGAGTGTAGTGGAGTAATCATTTTAATAGTATGACACCACAAAATTTAATTTCAAATGGGACATGGTTTCTGTCTGGAACTAGAGCTCTTAACAATTTCCAATGCAAATTATTTATGTGACAACCAAAATAGACAGTAGAACAACTCTTCGAATTTACAACATAATAAAGAAATTCCACCTTAATTATGAATAGGGGTGACAACTCAACCATATATCAACCCAAAATCACCACGAATAGTAGCTAAAAGACTTCAACAACTCAACGTTCGAACTTGAATCTTTTATAATAATTTCCTTTCAATTGTTTCAAACTAGCATGCCTTCACTTTAGGGTAAAATATTTATATTATACATTTTAAAATTTGCTTCCAGTTGCAAATTACTTATACTTTGAACAAAGCATTAAGCTAAAAGACCCATATATTAAAAAAATTCAACCAACTAAAGTTGTAAAATGACTACCATATGGAAACAAACAATTCATATTTTAAGAGGAATCGAGCCAAGTTTGTTTGTGAGCCAAGGATTCTATAACCCATTTACTAAGATAGTGTTCTTCACCTAGTTACCAAAACAAAATTCCATAAACATTGTGTCATCTAGAGATTTTAAACTAACTCAATTGATATTCCATATAAACTCTTATTGTTCCATGCAATTTCTAGGGTAAAACAATTAAAAAATGACCAGTGTGATACAAAACTTGTAGTCATCAATTCTTGCTTTCAATCCATTGCAAGTTGTATAATTGTAGGGAAAAATCTTGTGAAAAGTGCAAGTATGAGGGGGATAAGAAGTGAAACTCAAAAAACAAATTAATTTTACTTTATTTCAATCAATGAATCCAAAAAGAGGGATAGATAAATTAAAAAATCATACATGCATTGTGACCAATTCAATTTTTACCACAGAACATGCAAGCACAATATAATGAGTTGAGTACTAATCTTTGTTAAAGATGAAAATTCAACTTTTAAACCTTTTCTTGGCAATGATTGGATCATGGAGCCAATTATGTTTCTTTGCATGCAAAGCAAAGCTAAAAATTACTACATAGAGCTACCAAATGACCAAATTCGCCGTTGAGCAAAGGGCGTAACTTCCCAAGGCCAACTAGTTGCAAAGCTGGCATGGGGCTTCACTAGGGGAGAAGTACCATATCATGTGCGTTCATATTGGGGGATATATATTGAGAAAAAATTGACATAATATATTGGCCATATAATAGGGGATAAAGGGTTTTTATTAGTAGGTATAAAAAATGGAGCTCAAAGTTAATGAAAAAAACATAAAGGGGTATAAAATATGTTAATGAAGAAATGGATACCTATAATATCTAGTGAAAGTAGGGTTTTTTTTTAATTGAGAAGGTGTATTGGGTTCGTATTGGTAAAGGGTTGAATAATGTGATTTTTAGATGTATTTTACAATATGTAGTCAAATTAAGGGTATTGTTTAGTATGCCATGAACGCACATGATATGTCATAGGTTCATTGAATGAAACCCCCTTGAAAGCCAATTCCTTTCATTAATGCATGATAGTGTAGTGGCCACTCAAGGTTGAGATCAAATCCAAATCATTAATCAAGTCCCAAAAACCTCACTTAAATCTGCAATGTCAAATCGAGCTACAAGGTGGCAACAATATGCCTTATTTTTTTCCAATTCATTTCATACATTCTATCAATGCCAGGCCTAACATATAGTACTAACACCAACCATAATGTATGCACTATGTGCCATGGCACTTGTCACATTGAATGTTAATATTTGTTTCTAAGTATTGAACTATGTTTGTATTCATGGTACTAGACATATAATTCCCAACCTTTTTTACATATACCATTTTTTATTTTCATAACATAAGCACAACTATATCATTGCCATATGGCATATTATTTTTATGAATTCTTTGATGTCATTATTATATGCATAAACCAAGATGATGATATAATGCCAACATAAATCCATATAAAATTGATATGTGAGTATAGTGCTCCTTGTCCCTCCATCAATGTTCATGCCACTAAAATACTCAAAACAAAAAAATTCCAACCTAGTTACTGACATATGAGTATAATATAATGAATAATCATAGAAACTAGTCAAACTTAACTGATTTGCTTCCTAGGGGACCCCATATACTTATGTTATTTATCAAAATTTCACAATGAAAATAGGGAATTTGCAATGATTTGCAAATTTTTAAGAATCACATGGGTGTAAGTGTCAACAAGTTTCATCTTTCAAGAGGCCTTTTGGACTCCTCATGACTATTCAAGTTCACTTATGGATTTTTACCTTCCTCTCAAGTGAATAATACGTATTTACATAATGCCTAAGGATTATATTTCCAACATTCCCCCCTTAATCCGAAGGGGTGTATGTGAATCCCAAAAGAGAGCTTAAATATGGAAACAATAACTTCCAATGGATGAATATACTATGTGACTCTATTGGTTTTAGGAAGATCGCAAACCAAATGGGGTTACTAAAAGTCAAAGTCTTGTATTGAATGATGGTTTAATGTTAACCACCAACTCTAAAACTTGGCTTACAGAATCTTGTGGAACAAATTGTAAATCTAACTAGAAGTTGATGTCTTCTATGAAATGGAAGTGCTCTCTAATGGTTGTTTAAATATGACCACAAACTATTGTCTATTAGAAGAAATAGTATTCGATTGAGTGGTGGTTTAAGGAGGACCAAAAACCAAATGGTGCTCATGGGACATGACTCTGGATACAACTTTGAAATTTTCCCTCACTGATTGCTAGCTCTAGTTTTGGATGTAGGTTAGGCTTTCTTGATAGAACTTCAAAAATAGAAGTTGACTATCAATTCCACCCCTCCCCCTTGTCAGATAAAAAGTGAGAAGATGAAAATATCTCCACTACAATATGTGACAATACTCGATAATGAATTCTATGTTATGACCAATATATCTTGTTGGTTGTTGATGACCATTTCCAAGAAGAAATCAAATTACAACTATGGGTTCCTCCCTATCTCTTGTCCTAGCTAAAATTTACATGAAACACTCTGAAACCATAGCCATCAACTCTTGGTATAAAAAACCAAAGTACTGGTATTTGTTTGTAGATGACGCTTTTGTCATCTAGGAACATAACCTGCTTTCTCTCCCATCTTAATAAGATTTCTCCACATATTCAATTCACTGTGGAAATTGAATCTGAAAAACCCCTACCTTTATTTTATGTCATTAATACCTACCTTTCTGATGGCTCTCTAACCCATCAGATATACAGGACAAATACCCATAGAGACCATCATCTTCATGCCCATTCCCACCACCACCCATCCCAAAATTCAGTTGTCCTAAAAACTCTTATCTCAACTATTAAAATCTCTTCTCTCTAACTCCTTTCCAAATAAAATTCCCGCCTAAGCCAAGTATTCAAAGCTAATGGATACACCTCCTCTCAATTTAACAAATCATTTCAGGCCACCGCAAACCCTAAGTCCAACCATTCTAGTTCCTCTCCTCCCACTAGCCTGGTCTATCTCCTATACATAAAAGGAACCATTGATCTCATTGTTAAGATTTTGGCCAAAAGGAACATAAAAATTATATTTAAACCCCTTAAAACTCTTAAGCATGTATTGTAGTAATCCAAACATCAGTCTGCATTAGGGGATTTTTGAGGTCTAAAATGGGCCTCCTAAGAAAAATGTACAATTGAAATAAACTTTATAAGAACCAATAGGATTCAAGATGATGATGTCAACCATGGGGGGCAATTTACCATTTTTGGAGTAAAAAAGTACAAATATTAAAAAATAATAAAATAATAAGACTACTTTTTCAACTCATATTTTCAACTTATCTCCCTAAGTTTTTACTCAAATTTCAAGCAGGAGTTCTCGTTGGATGCAAAATTTAATTCCTCATCCAAGAAGTACCCATGTTGCATACTTTTGATGGATCCTGCTACACGAAAAATGAGAAATACATGAAACAACGTGATTGCAATCATGTTTTCATGTATTTCTCATTTTTCGTTTAGCAAGATCCATCGAAAGTATGCAAGATGGGTATTACTTGGATGATTTATCAAATTATGCATCCAACGAGTGTTTCCTCTTGAAATTTGAGTAAAACCATAGCGATATAAGTTGAAACTACTAGTTGAATTTTTTATTTTTATTTTTTCCCTCTAAAATTTGATGATGTAATCTAATCTTATTTTATTATTTCCACTATTATTTTATAATTTCTTTAGGAGGCCTATTTTAGACCTAATAATTCCCCTAATGACTGCATGTTAGGTTCAAGAGTCTACCAAATTCCTTGTTCCTATGGGAAGTCTTGCATTGGCGAGGCTGGTCGTCCCTTCAAATTCCATGTTAAAGAGCACATTGTTGATATCAACCATCATGGGATGTCAAATTTTTCCATCGTTGAGAACTTTTTCAATTCCAAGCATCTCATCTATTTTTGTCAATCTAAAACCTTTGTATATGTTCCTTTTTATAACTCTCAGATCATTTGGGAAGCTATTGAAATCGAGTAGCACTCCAACTACTTCAATAGGGAAGATGGGTATAGACCAAGCCAACCTTATAAGCCATCCATCCATCAACTCACTCATTGATTTCTTTTCTTTTATTTGGTTTTCTTGCCCCTCTGCTCATCTTTTATCTTTTTCGAACTTTACTTCCTTCCTGGATTTCTTCTAAATTTCATTAATTTGTTGATCTAGTTACTCCTATTTTATTTTTATCCTCATTTAAAATTTTAACTCTTTCCTTCAAGCCCCTCCCTCCCTCCTTTCTTTGGCCCCTTTCTATTAAGATCTTTAATATTTGTGCTTATATCATAATCTATATCTTTAATATTTGCACACACACACACACATCGATCCATTTAATGACTATTTTGTGGCCTTTTCTATTTAAGAGCTCCTCAACACTCGTTTAGACATCATTAAGCTTTCTAGTCCCCAATTATGGGTGGATTTTTCACCTGAAACGTTGGACAAGTTAAATATTTTACACAATTTTCTTCCATAAATTATTGACACCATGAATAACTGTGAAAGTTTTCATTCACTTGAAAGAAACAATTCATCCAATGTGAATCTTTAATCTTGTGAGGCTCTTGTGATTAGAACATCTATCTGAATGATGTTTATGTTTTCTAGAAAACTCATAGGGATGAATATCAAAACACTAATCCTCCATGTAGCCAACTCAATGACAATGTTGACATTGGGAATATTATATGCAAGTGGAATAGGTGAAGATGAATTTTTTTGAAGAAACGTAGAACTTTGAAACTGGATTATGTTGGAGTAATCTAGAATGTGAAAGGTCACTTCCTTTTCGTATCCAAGATAAGTTGTGTGCTTGTTTTTGATGACTTCTTCCCAAGGTATAATATGTGCTTGAGAAGGCAACTGGAGGTTCTTCACCTTCATTTGAATCTACTCACGAAGTGGCTTCATTGATATGATCATGTGCTAGTTGTTGATAGAAATATTTCTCAAATTCAAATAGAGAATTGGTCTAAAGAAAGACTAATTTAGAATGTTGATTCCTTTGTTGTAGTTCATCTCATTGGAGATATGGTTTGAGCTAAAGAAACTCAATTTTTTCCTATGCATTTCGAAAATATATTTGAATATCAACAAGAGCAGCTCTTCCAATTTTTCTTATACCTTCAATAATAGAGAGTACTATAATAATAGTGTGTGTCATTGTTTCAACAATTCAAGATTTGGAAATGAAGGGTGTTCTTGTAATATATAAACCATTTTTATTATTTTCCATTTTGTTGGTTGGATGAAAATAATAACAGATCCAATTGATGGATGAAAAGTCAATAATCCAATTATTGAATTATTTCATGGTTCTTTGTTACTAAGAATTTATGTTTTGACATATGTTATCAAGTGTGTGTTTTGATAAGGTCTTTCTTGTTACATGTATGATTTAATAAATAACATGATAATCATCAAGCTTCAAGTGTATGGATAAATTTAATTTTATGCGGCTTCAAACTCATGGTCATGATTTAACCCCATGTGGGGTGCCTATCTAGGATAACCCAACCCAGATATCACCAACATGTCCCAAGAAGTAACATGCCTCCATGATTTACTGCCACATGGGAGAAAATAAATGCCTTGATTAAAGGGAGAACATGAAGCACTTTAAGGTCCCTCATCTCACACAAGACATTCATCAAAGTTATTGAAACACATGAAATTAATTAAGACCCAAGAACATCACTTCTTGATAATAGAAAAGATCATGGTTTGTCTATGAAACAATATCCAAAATCAAGTTTATTTGGATATTGATATTCTAGGTAAATTTTATAACATCACCTAATTTATTTATTTCTAATTAAATTTGATATGTTTTTCTTCAAGTTGCAAACCATAGGGCATCCTTTCCCTTTTGGTTTCCTTAGCCTAAATATTTGTACTCTTTCTTGTTTTGTTTCACCTTTCAAATCTTTAGTCTCAAACATCGGTCAATAACTCAAAGCCTTCTTGATTTATCTATTGGGCTGGTGGGTTCTTCCTAGTCAGGTACTCTTGTGGGTTCCTTTCAATGTGCACTTTGTTAGTTACTCCTATCGACTCCTTCTAATGCACACTTTATCCCTTCCCCTCTTCCCCTCAATGGAACATACGCCATATTGTGACTTATTTTTTCATGTGGCCATAACATAAGTAAAGGTTGAGGAGTCTTGTCTAGAATAAAATCATAAGCACATGTAAAGGCCTCTATAATAAAGTATTGGGAGCATTCCTCCAAGATAGCCAGAGAAGAAATAGAATTTTCAAAAGATGAAGCAAGGCTGAAAAGGGGATTTTTGACAAACATAGATCTTGAAGAGAATATAGCATAGTGGATTTGAGAAGTGGGTAATATTCGATCAAGACAAACGCAATATATGCAAACAATGGTCCTCTATTGGTAAATTTAAACTATTTAAACTATTATAGGCAAATTCGTGGTAGAGAGAAGTGAAGTACAAAAGGTGGAGAAAAGCTAAGCACAAAAAGATTTTTATATGCATAGATGTTCTCTGCTATAAGTGAATATATGACAACGTGGCGAGAGAATGTACTATCCAACGTAACTCGAGGGTAAAGGATGGTTGAAGCGATTATCAAAAAACTGTTTTTTAAATATAAAATATTAACATCAATTGTTATATTGTGGTTAAGTACATATTTTTTTAAATTTATTGCAGAAAAATTTTCATGACCTTGTTTTCTGAAATTGTTTGTTTGTTTGTTTTTGTTTTTTTTTTAGTAAATTTGGACTAATTATTTAGATATTTATATGTTTTTGGCATGTCAGTTATTATGTTAATAAATTTAAATAAATGAAAAATATTTTTATTATTGTGTGCATACATATTTTATAGTTTAGTTTAGATGTTTAGTATTATTTTTTAACAATAATAATAATAATCGAAAACTCCAGTGTTGTGGCTAAAATCGATCATTATCACCATATAAAATTTAGAGAAACTATCCAAATAGGAAAACACCCCAATAACCTCAACCATGATGACGGTTGGAAAATAATGATAATTGGATTCTTACACTAACTAGGGATTCTACTGTCTCCTAGGTACTCTCGCCCCCTTTATCTCTTGGTCCTCCTTTTGGTTCACCTATCCCTAAAATCATTAAATTAATATTTGTTTAAATAACATTAATCAAGAACCCATACTTGTGCTCCTTCAATCCCTAAAAAACTTTAGTAAGATTAAATTCAAATAATTTCATTTGAACATCAGTTAACCTAATCTAGTACTAATTAAAAAAACGGGAAACCTTTATAGATTGATATATAATATTAATCTAACATCAGAATTTGGAAACATCTTTAGCAATTTATCTTAACAATTATTAATTAATAAAGAGAAATATAATAAACAATCAAATAGTAATATGTAGAAAACCAAATTAGTTACATTATTAAATTACATGTTTTAAGAATCTTGCAACATTTAAAACACTAATGTTTTTTTTTTTTTTCTCGATAACACTGATCTATTTATATTACAAAAAGTCAAAAATACTACAAAAATTACATCTGGGCCAAAGCCCTGTACCTTCAGAGAAGATATCAGTCATTGCTACCTTGCATAGAAGAGCGACACGTAGCATACAGTAATCGACACGGTGGATTCATTACATGACACGGTGAGTATCGAAACTGACACGATGGATGCATTACTGGACAAGGTGAACACAAATCGACACGCTGTGTATGGAAAACGACATGGTGAACATGTTGAACGACGCGTGGGCTGAGACTATGGTGATATGGACCGAAATTACAGACATAAACTCCATAATAGATATACAAAATCATGAAAATGAAAAGGTCAGAGAAATTCATTCCTTGCTGCCCAGACTTGGCGACTGCTGAGTTAATCATCATCCGTGGTGTGAGGTTCATCAGATGCTGGACCCTTGAGCTTTTCCGCTGCATCCTTACCCTGGCACGAGCTCCTTTGAGCAGGTTCCTTACCCTGGCACGAGCTTCTCTGAACAGGTTCGCTGGGGCCAGCTTCATCCGTCTGAACCGGACGCGTGAAGTCTACAGTGGGAGTCTCCATGTCGACCCGCGGGACAGTCACCGTATCCAAGCGCCCACGAGCACTGCTACAATGCTCCACAGTAACCGACACTATCAGAGTGTTATTAGCAAAAGCACAGGGAATTCTATAACGAATGGCCGGATGTTCCGAGTGACCACACTCCGGAATGCCCCAATTGCCTCTAGCATTGCGGCCTGGAGGCCTGTTTTGCTCAGAGGTAATTTCAACTGAGGACGTTGGAGAAATCTCAGGCCTCTGAGAGGCAGAATGCCCTCTAGCCATTCCTCTGCGACTGCTCATCCTGAGCCTCTCCCTTGGCATTTGGCGATGGCTTCCCTCACCTACAATTCCTCCAGAAACCTTGTTCCAAGCAATAACCCACTCAAACGGCCTGGTATGCGGCAGAGAGGTCAGGGAGGCAACCTTAATAGCTCCCATGCTCCTCGGATATTGCAGCGCATTGAATGGCGCCTGCAACCTCCTGTACATTCCCCCGTCGTTCCCCTGCTCCAGACTAGACAGCCTAACTACATTCCTCTCCTCGCAAAACATTGCGAATTTGCTGATTGCATCGCCTTCCGGCGAATTTAAGGAGCCTGCTCCTTGGCTTGGCGTGGCTTGTCCGGGCTGACAGAGGCCCATGTGACAAGCCACATGCCTCATAACTGTTCTAACACTCGGCATGGACAGTGATGTCACCCGCATCCGGGAGAAGGAGATCTTTTTGCACCAGAGAGATGCAATCTTTCTTAAGTTGATCATCTTCTACCAAATCCATGGCCCCCGAGAAATACGATGTCGACTGAGTCGCTCCTTGATTAGCCAATCGATCTGCTACCTGGTTTGCTGATCTTCTGACATGCTTGAAGGTTATGTTGTGGGGAGTGAGAAGTTGTTCCTCCAAGGATTCCATACGGCTTAGCAGCCTCCAACTTTTTGCAATTTTGACTGCTCTGGCCCCTGCTTGTATTCGTTTGGCTGCCTCTATTAGTATGAGCGAGTCCCCTTCAACTTCAAGGGGAGAGAGGTTATATTGCTCGGCCAAACATATTCCTTTCCAAAGTCCTTCCAGCTCTGCCACGTTATTGGTATTTTTGCCTAGAGAGCCATAGTATAAGAGTTTCACCTCTCCTGAGTGATTTCTTATGACTCCTCCGAAACCTGCAGGGCCAGGATTGCCTTTGGCTGCTCCATCGAAGTTGATCTTGTAGGCATTTAAGGCTGGAGGGGACCATGATGAAGGAGAAGCCGATATGGAGCTGGGAGCCGTTTTTGCTTTGACCAGGGGCTTGAGATCTAGATCCCATGCCTTCATTATTCTGCATTCTTGAGGAAGATCGGGCCAGTCTGTGTCATTCCAGATTCGGATGGCCAGGGTTTCTTGGATATTTTGCTTGAGAATGAGCCAAAGATCATCCATGGAACGGTATGTATTGTTGAAGATCCGATGGTTACGCTCTTTCCACAGAGTCCAGTACAGGAAGCCGGGAATGATATTCCATAGAGAGTTTAGAATTTGACTCTTAAATGGATTTTTGACCCAGTTTCTTATGTTTTCCGTAACGTCCATCTGTCTGGGTATTGCTCTCATATTACAGTTTTCAACTTTCTTCCAAATTTGTTTTGCGAGTGGGCAGTCTTCCATTAGATGACTGATGGTTTCATTATTGGCATTGCAGTTTGGGCATCGGGAGGGCCCTATGAATCCTCTTTTTAGTAGATTATCCCAAGTAAGGATGCGCCTTTTACTTAAGAGCCAGATGAAGGTGGAGATCTTGGGCCATAGTCCTTTGTGCCAGACTTGCTTCCAAATTTGGTCTCTTTCCTCTTGGAGATTGGAATAACGCAGATGGTGAGCTTCTTTGGTGGTGAAGGTGCCCCTGGTTGTGTATCCCCAACGTAATTTGTCCTGCTGGTTTGAGAGACGAATTCTCCTTTCTTGGAGTTCCTGTTCTATTTCTGTATATGTTTCTCCTTGCCAATCTGTTTGCCATTGTTGCGCGGGTTTCCATATATGAAGATCGTGATTTGAGGAAGTCTGCCAGAACTGGTGAACCTGGGTATGACCTATTTGCTTCATGTGTGCCTGCCAAAGAGGTTTGTGGAACAAATTTGCGAGTTTTGGGAGCTGTTGCCAAGAGTCCTCCCAAAATCTGGCATCCGTCCCTGAGTGTATTTCCCAAAAGCTGTGTTCTTGAATGAAGCGGCTTTGCTTTTTTGCATTGTTCCAGATGAGTGAACCTTGCACCGTTGGGTTGATTCTGATGAGATCACTCCAACTGCTGCCTCTGGCATATTTTGCTTGCCATAGTTGAGCCCATGGGGAGTTCGGCTTGGAAACCCAGTTCCACCATATTCTGGCACCCATTGTATTATTGCTATGTAACGGATCCCGAAGTCCTAACCCTCCTTCTGACTTGGTTTTGCACACCTCTGTCCATTTGACTAGAGCCCATTTCCTGTTTAAAGCAGTGGAACCCCAGAGGAAGTTGCGTTGCAGAGTGCGAATAGCCTTCAGAATCCCTTTTGGAGCTGCCAGGATGGAGAAGAGATAGAGCGGCATTGCTTGCAGGACAGATTTAATGAGAACAAGCCTACCAGCTAGATTAAGAGCCCTGTAGGTCCATGAAGAAAGCTTTGATTCAAGTTTGTCCAGAAGTGCTCTCCAGGACACCTGTTTGATCGCAGAATCGGAAAGAGGGGCTCCTAGATATTTTGCAGGTAAATGGGAGATGGTGAATCCCAGAGATCTGGCAATGGATCTTTGCGTGGTGGGGGGGGTATTGAAGAAAAAGAGCTGGGATTTGGAGGCGTTAATGGAGGTACCAGAAGCTTCAGCAAAGATATTTAGAAGGGTTTTGAATGCGGCGGCTTCTTTTACAGAGGGATGCCCGAAGAGCAGAGTGTCATCAACAAATTGTTGATGGGACTGTGGAGGGCGGCCGTGGAGAGATAAACCTTTGAGCGCTTGGGATGAAACGGCTGATTTGAGTAGCCTACTTAATCCTTCGGCCATAAGGACAAAGAGAAAAGGCGAGAGAGGATCCCCTTGCCTTATGCCCCGAGAGGATTTGAAGGGAGGAGAGGGAGATCCGTTCAATAAGACTGAAAAACTTGGAGAAGTAATGAGGCTCATGATCCATCTGGTCCAAGTTGCGTTAAAACCAAAAGCTAAGAGCATTTTATGTATATAATTCCAGCTAAGTTTGTCGAAGGCCTTTGAGAGGTCAAGCTTGAGAAGCATACCTGGTTTTTTTAGGAGCTTTAGAGAATGTATGACTTCATTTGAGAGTATTATACCATCCATGATTTGTCTTCCCTCGACATACCCTGTTTGCTCTGGAGAGATTAGTATAGGTAGAAGAGGTTTGAGACGATTTGCAATGACCTTTGAAATGAGTTTGTAGATCACATTGCATAACGCTATTGGTCTGAATTTCTCAGGTTTGCTGGAGGCTGCTTCTTTGGGTACCAAGGCTATGAAAGTTGTGTTGAGGGCTGGGAGGACCCAGTGCATGCAACGAGATTCATCCACTAGATTCCATACTTCAACTTTGATGAGCTCCCAAAATTCATGAAAGAAGTTGGCTGTAAATCCGTCTGGCCCAGGTGCCTTGCCATCTTTAAGTTGGGCCATGGCTTCTTCGACTTCCTTCAGCGAAACAGGTTGGAGAAGCTGATTGTTGTGTTCCTCATTGATTAATTTGGGAATGTGCTGTGTGATGGCGCGGATTGCTTCATCTCGATTGACTTCAGGTTCCTTTAGAATGTCCTTGAAGTAGTCTGTGAATTCTTTTTCCATTTCTTCATGAACTTCAATTCTATCACCCTGTTGGTTATTGACAAAGGTTATTTTGTTGTGCATACGCCTTTGAATGGTAGTTTTGTGAAAGAACTTAGTGTTTTTTTCCCCTTCTTTCAGCCAACTGATTCGGGATTTTTGTTTCCATAAAATTTCCTCTTGTTGTTGGCGTTCTTCTATCTGTCTCCATAGGCTCTGCTCTTGTTGAATTTGTTCGTCGGTGCGTCCTGCAAGAATGAAATTTTGTTGAAGTTCTTTCATTTGCTGCTCCAGCTTCTGTTTGCTTTCCTGTATGTTGCCAAAATGGGTACGGTTCCATCGTTTTAATACTTGTTTCAGATGTTTTAACTTTTCCTGAAACTGATACATCTTGGCTCCCGCTGGTGGTGAATATGAAGTCCAAGCTTGAGTTACTATGTCCTTTAATTTGCTATGTTGTAGCCAGAAGGCTTCAAAGCGAAAGGGTCTGTTGCAGCCATGACCTGGTCTTGACCAGTGAAGCAGAATGGGCCAATGATCCGAGCCACTTTGTGGAATTATTGAGGTGCTGAAGTCTCCTCCCAGGTGGATCGCATTGTCAGATATAAGAAAACGATCCAACCTTGAGGCTATATGGTGTGCTCCTTTGCGCTTGTTGGACCAAGTAAAAATACCATTGGAGGTAGGAATGTCCATGAGCTGATTGTTCTGGATGAATTGCTTGAAGCCCGAACTGTCGCTGTCGAGCCGCACCCTGCCTCCTTGTTTTTCCTCCATTGATTTTATGATATTGAAATCTCCCCCCCCAATCCACAAGGGGAAACGTCTATCTGTATTAAGGAGAGAGATCGTGTCCAAGAGGTCCAATTTTTGCTGAATCGACTGAGGGAAATATACATTGGTGAGGTGCCCATGAATGTTGGTGCCTATAAGATGGAAAGTGGCTTGAATGAGATGGAGAGTGGCATGGAAATTGTCCAACGTAACTATCTGCGGATTCCATAAAATAGCCAAGCCGCCTGACGCCCCTGAAGCGTCGACAGAAATTGACCTACTGCCTGCCCATATTTTGCTGCCAAGTTTATCTATCATTGTGCTACTGCTTTTAGTTTCTTGGAGAAAGACTACTGCTGGTTGTTCTTGCATAATCAAGTTTTTTATCATTCTGTGTTTTGAGGGACTGTTGAGTCCTCTGACATTCCAGGATGTGAGCTTCATGGAGATTGCGTTGAGGGTTTGAAGAACTTTGTCAGCTTGGGAAATAACCCCGAATCCATTAATGTCTCCCCAATTGTTATTGTTCTTTGAAGGTCTGTTTTCCGGCCTCTTTTCTTTGTTTCTTTCATGATTTTTTTTCCATCCCAGTGACTACCACCTTGAATGCCCAGACTCTTGTGGTGATGTACTCGCGACAAGACTCCTTCAATTTTATCTATTTGCCAGAGGGGGATTGATTCATATTCTTTTTGTTTGCATGCATTCTCCAATTTGGAGATATCCAGCTTGGAGATATCAAACTCTTCTAAGTTTACATCTGCTCTGTCTTCCTCCATAGTGATCGGAATGTTTTGCTCCATTTCCTCAATATTATCATGAAGACTTAAGGCGAGAGCGGCATCAAGATCCATATCTGAAGCTATTTGATTTTCATTCAATTTGGATTTCCCTTTGGAGGGGAAAGGGGGGTCGAGATCTGAGACAGATTTGGTGAGCATCAGAGGGGAAGCATCTGCAGGTTTGGAGATGGTGGGATCCGAAGGAGATAAGGAGATGGATCGGTTGGGGGGGGGTTCAATGGGGATTTGATGGACCTGGTTTTCAGAGTGGGATGGATTTGGTGAGTCCTGAGAGGCAAGAACCGTGAATCGGTTCTGGAGGTTCACCTTGGGTCCTGGATCAGGAATGGCCTGGTTTTTCTTGGCATGCCGGCGACGAGTGGGGACTTTGGTATAGCCATCTTGATCCTTATTTGTCTCATTCGAAGGAATAGATGGCTGAACATTTAAGGGGCAGTCACGGAAGAGATGGCCGTGCTCATGACATTTTCTACAGCGAAAGGGGATATGTTCATAATCTAAAGACTGCTTCCATTCATAATCATCGTGAAAGAGACTTACCGTGTCTGCAAGCGTCTTGGTTAGGTGCATCTTGACGCATATCCTGGCATAGGAGGTGTATTTGCGAGATTTTGTTTCGGTTGCAACTTTGATAAATGTCCCCAGCTTGTTGCCTATATCAGCCAGTGTCTCTTCTTTCCAATATTCCACAGGAAGTGAATACATTCGAATCCAAACAGGGGCCCAGCTGAAGTCTTCTTTATCCGGATTGAATCTTGGCTTCCATTCAGTTAGATACAGACCGGAGGAGTTGAAGAAGTACGGGCCACCTTCAAATACTTTCGTTTTATCTTCGAGACAGTTGAAAATAGCTGTGAAGAAACCCTTTGGGCCAAGCTGCAACGTCACTTGTCCTTTTGGCTTCCATTTGGAAGCTATCCAGCCTTGTAAGGCTTTCTCTGTGGGCCAAAATCCCAGAAACTTTCCAATGAGAGTGTAGTCCTGCATGTATTGTATTTCGCTATTGATACGGTGGCTGGGAAGATCCACCTTGATTGATTCTGCCGCTTTGGGTATGCAGGTCCTGGAAGTCGCTTTGGTCTTGGATGATTCCGCATTGGTGTATTTGTCCTTGTTTTCTGTGTCCTCTGCATTCTGGGCTGCATGCTGCTGTTCTGTCTGCGTCCTTTGCTGGTTTTCTTCTGTGTTTAAACCTGTGTCTGCAGTGGGCTGGATCACAGGCTTTTGCTTGTTGTCAGTCATATGTGTGTCCCGTGGAGGGGAGGCAGAGCTCTCCCCTCCTGCGTCTGGTACCATTTGCGGCCGTCAATGGAGAGACCTGCAGAATCGATGGCAGGTCGAAAAATGGCGGCTAGGTTTTTTGTTGTCCTCTAGCGTATCGCCTCAGAGCGCATTTTTTCCCACTCGATCAGACATTTAAAACACTAATGTTAATACACAGTAAATTTAACATTAATATTCAACAAAATTGATTAATACAAAAACTTTTAGTTAATGGACAAATAACATTATAGTATTCGAAACATTATAACATTATAATGTTACATTATATTATATTTGAATTAATAACATTAAGTATTAATTAATGTCAACTAAACTAATTAATACAAAATTTTTTAGTTAATAACATTATAATATTTGAATAAATAATATTAATCAAGAATCCTTATACTCTCTCAATCCCTATTTTTTTTTTATTAAGATTAAATTAAAATAACTTTATGTAAACCTTAATTAACCCAATCTAGTATTATTAATAAACTAATAAACTAATAATCATCCATACAAATATAAACATTTAATAGAAACAAAAATAAAAACTTAATAATAATATTTAATTAATTAAACTAAATTTATTTCTTAACATTATCAAACCTATCAACTCCATACATTACCATCCTAAACTTCTCCTCTATTTATTGCCCTATCAATATCTGACTTTTTCACAAATCTGATCGTGATGATGAACCACAAAGGTTGGTTCGAAACATCGATACAATAAATCATGAATGCAATAACTCCAGAAGACATCACTACACAAAATAATAATAAAGTTATAATTTAATTAACTTTTTATGATTTTTTATTAAATTTGGGAAATGTGAGATATATCACGAGGTAAGTGTTTTGATTTATGCCTATTTGAATAGCCATTTAATGTTTTACATCAACTTTATATAGAGATAAAGTAATTGAAAGTATATAAAATTAATTTACTTTTTAGTATAAGGGAGTTATGTAATTCCTTCCATACTTAATATAGAGTTGATAGATGGCATGTAAAAATAATATCATTATTATTGCATAATGTGTAATTCATTTTTATGTTGTAATATTTAAAACAAAAAATGTGTTAATAAAAAGCATTTTAATGTCAGTTATTCATATTAAATAACATAATTTTATATCAACTTTATATATAGAAAAATAAAATTATATATATATATATATATCACTAGAGAGATCCATTCTTAAAATAGAGTTGATATGGTACATGTACCATTTGAAAAATATTAATAACAAAAAAATGTTTGATGTGAGATAAATCAAATATTTCATTTTGCATGTTGAGTAAAAGGTTT
Source organism: Pinus tabuliformis (assembly GCA_031772625.1). Lineage (NCBI taxonomy): Eukaryota > Viridiplantae > Streptophyta > Pinopsida > Pinales > Pinaceae > Pinus > Pinus tabuliformis. The sequence continues at coordinate 1,584,002,351 of CM062820.1, read as the reverse complement.
TAACATCAAATATATAGAAGAAAAGAGTAAGAAAGTTCTTATTCCAACTTTGTAACCGGAGAACCCACAGTAAAAACCATTTTGCTGTCAACGTTTCAAACCCCAACAGGGATCCATCATCAAGACTCTTATTGAATGTTGATAGAAGAAGAGCTCAATTACAAGATATAAATAGTTATGAGGTAAGCTGTTTTGATTAAGGGAAAAAAGAAAAAAGAAGGTCGGCTGCTTTGTTTAAAGGTCAGCTGCGAAATAAATAATATTTAATTTTCCAATTTTATTTTAATTCTAATCATACAATATTTACTTCTGATGATAAATTAATACTAATCATAAAAAATAAAGTTGAGATTTCATAGTAATATATTTTCTCTTCATAATTAATAATTTTCATAATAAATAATAATATTTATATATATAATAATTTAAATAATTTATAATAACGGTTTCTTATAAATAAATTTATTAATAAAATAAAATGATTGATAGTAGTAATTTATGATAATTTATAGGAATAATAACAATACTAATAATAAATAATAAGTATTATAATTGTTATAAATTATCATTATTTAAAGTTATTTATAAATAATAAATATTAAATATTAATAATAATTAATAAATGTTATGTTATAATAAATATTAATATTATTATAATAGAGATCGGTTTCTATTTAATTTGAATATTAATGAGATAATTTATTAATATTGATGAGACTATTTATTAATTTGAATATAAATAAGATTATTTTAGAGGTTAATTGGATTTATTCTTAATAATTTTTTATGAATTAATGGTAATATTAATAGTTTATAATAATCAATATTAATAATTAGTAATAATTTTAATAATACTAAGTAATAATTTTAAAATGATAACACTTAATACTTAGTAACAAGTATTATAATATAGTTTTAAACTAATTTTGTTAATAGTTATTAAATAATAATAAAAGATAATTTTAATATAGATACTGACACTTAATAGTCATACTTAATAATTAATAATAATAGTACATATTATAACTTTTACTTACTACTTAATTATTATTAGTAATTTATAGATTAAAAATTATTATATTTATATGTTAATTATTAATGTCTAGAGACTGATTTTAGGAGATAAAAAACCTTATAGAGGGCAAACCTAGGAGGCACTAGATGTCTTGATTCCTCTGATTTCTCTGATTAAGAGAAACCAACGACTACTGATCTCGATGCCATTGTCCCTGTTGAGATTATGTGGATGTTTCAAAATCTCAAGAGCCTCTCTAATTTTCCGCTTCTGATGATGTTCTTCTCTTGTGATAATTGAGGCGTTTTCCACACAGAGATGGTGCTTAGTTTTAGAGGAATGCTTTGCCAAGGCCGAAGTACGAGACCTATCATTCCTAATATCCGCTGCATGTTCCTTCAGTCTTGTTTGCAAGGAACGACTTGTCTCACCAGTGTAACTTATCCCACATGAGCAATCTATTTTATAAACTCCTAAAATAGATTGGGGTTTGCAGTAGCCCCTAAAAACATACCTGTTGAGAATATCATTTGTAATATAGAAGATGGGATCAAACTCTGGCCATCAGAGCTCTTAGAATCTCTAGTTCTGATCATTTAGTCGAAGAAAAGAAGCACTTAGTATCAGTTTTTAATAGTATAGGCTACAAAGAAAAAGAAATTAGAATGGCTATAGAAAGGGCTGAAAGAAGGGTGTTATCTTAGGAGCCTAAAGCTCAAGACCAACCTCAGTGCGGGAAGGTGTTTCTGCCTTATATTCAAGGGGTAACAGACAAGATTGCAAGAATCCCGAGAAAGAAAGACATAAGCACCCAGTTCTCGGCCCCCGGAACGATTAGACAAAGTATGAGGTCTGTAAAAGATAATATTGATAAACACGAAAACAGAAGCTTAAGCATAGGCATAACCGGGCAAACTGAAGACCAAACAAATGAAGTAGCTTTAACGCTGAGTGTTAGAGTTGAATCTGCTCATAACGTAAGCAGCAACAATGAAGGTAATCCGTTGAATAATAATGTTTCGCAGGAGTTTGACAACATTATGTGCTCAGGTCCAGACAACGCAGGTTCAATCAACATTACGAATAAGACAAGTTCAGATAACGTAGGTTTAGGTAATCTATTGAATAATAATAATAATGTTTCACATGAGTTTGACAGCATGATGTGCTCAAGTCCAGACAACGCGGGTTCAATCAATGTTACGAATAAGATAAGTTCAGATAACGTAGGTCTGGATTGCATAGTAGACTCTGTTGCTGTAGTTGAAACACATGTCATCAAAAGCCTTAAAGACCCTGAAGCAACCAACTCTAGCGATGTAGTAGCGGTCGGAAAAGCAAGCATTAAAACTGAAGCATTAATCGATGAAACCAAAAATAGTAAAACAGAAATGATAGCTCAAGAAAATACTGAAATGCTGAATGTCAGCAGGAGTGATAATATTATAATAGTGGGCAGCAATAAGATAAAAAGCAGCGTACAACAGGTTTCTTCGTTCATCAACAACAGTGATGTAGTAGTGGACGGAACAACAAACATTAAAACCGAAGCATTAATCGATGAGACCAAAAATAGTGAAACAAAAATGATAGCCGAAGCAAACACAGAAACGCTGAATGTCAGCAGCAGGAGCGATAATATTATAATAGTGGGCAACAATGCAATAAAAAGTGTTGATAGCGTACAACAGGTTTCTTTGTTCATCAAGAACAGTGAGACCGAAGAATGTGATAGGGCAAAAGAAGATTGCCATAGCATCAAGAGCAAACAACAAATGTCAGGTAGTCATCAAGATCCACGCTTCAAGGTACTCAAGAATGCTAATGACAACTATAGAGCCAACAATTATGAACCTGAACCTGATAAAAGAAGCCAATTGGATAAAAACCAAAACTCTTCAAAGGAGACAATTCCTAGAAGAAAAGTGGTTAATTTATCTTCTCAGGAATTAAGTCCAGAAGTCATGAATGTTCTCAATGAAGGATTGGGGTTTGCAGTAGCCCCTAGAAACATACATGTTGAGAATATCATTTGTAGTATAGAAGATGGGATCAAACTCTGGCCATTAGAGCTCTTAGAATCTTTGATTTTGATCATTTAGTCGAAGAAAAGAAACACTTAGTATCAGTTTTTAATAGTATAGACTACAAATAAAAAGAAATCAGAATGGTTATAGAAAGGGCTGAAAGAAGGGTGTTATCTTAGGAGCCTAAAGCTCAAGACCAACCTCAGTGCGGGAAGGTGTTTCTGCCTTATATTCAAGGGGTAACAGACAAGATTGCAAGAATCCTGAGAAAGAAAGACAGAAGCACCTAGTTCTCAACCCCCGTAATGATTAGACAAAGTATGAGGTCTGTAAAAGATAATATTGATAAACACGAAAACAGAAGCTTAAGCATAGGCATAACCAGGCAAACTGAAGACCAAACAAATGAAGTAGCATTAACGCTGAGTGTTAGAGCTGAATCTGCTCATAACGTAAGCATCAAAAATGAAGGTAATCCGTTGAATAATAATGTTTCGCAGGAGTTTGACAACATTATGTGCTCAGGTCCAGACAGTGCAAGTTCAATCAACGTTACGAATAAGACAAGTTCAGATAACGTAGGTTTAGGTAATCCGTTGAATAATAATAATGTTTCGCATGAGTTTGACAGCATGATGTGCTCAAGTCCAGATAGCGCAGGTTCAATCAACGTTACGAATAAGATAAGTTCAAATAACGTAGGTCTGGATTGCACAGTAGACTCTGTTGCTGTAGTTGAAACATAGGCCATCAAAAGCCTTAAAGACCCTGAAGCAACCAACTCCAGCGATGTAGTAGCGGTCGGAACAACAAGCATTAAAACCGAAGCATTAATCGATGAAACCAAAAATAGTAAAACGGAAATGATAGCTGAAGAAAACACTGAAACGCTGAATGTTAGCAGCAGGAGCGATAATATTATAATAGTGGGCAGCAATAAGATAAAAAGCAGCATACAAATGGTTTCTTCGTTCATCAACAACAGTGATGTAGTAGCGGACGGAACAACAAACATTAAAACCGAAGCATTAATTGATGAGACCAAAAATAGTGAAACGAAAATGATAGCCGAAGCAAACACTGAAACGTTGAATGTCAGCAGCAGGAGCGATAATATTATAATAGTGGGTAGCAATGCAATAAAAAGTGTTGACAGCGTACAACAGGTTTCTTCGTTCATCAAGAACAGTGAGACCGAAGAATGTGATAGGGCAAAAGAAGATTTCCATAGCATCAAGAGAAAATAGCAAATGTGAGGCAGTCATCAAGACCCACACTTCCAGGTACTCAAGAATGCTAATGACAACTATAGAGCCAACAATTATGAACCTGAACCTGATAAAAGAAGCCAATTGGATAAAAACCAAAACTCTTCAAAGGAGACAATTCCTAGAAGAAAAGTGGTTAATTTATCTTCTCAGGAATTAAGTTCAGAAGTCATGAATGTTCTCAACAAAGGATTGGGATTTGCAGTAGCCCCTAAAAACATACCTGTTGAGAATATCATTTGTAGTATAGAAGATGGGATCAAACTCTGGCCATCAGAGCTCTTAGAATCTCTGATTCTGATCATTTAGTCGAAGAAAAGAAGCACTTAGTATCAATTTTTAATAGTATAGGCTACAAAGATAAAGAAACCAGAATAGCTATAGAAAGGGCTAAAAGAAGGGTGTTATCTTAGGAGCCTAAAGCTCAAGACCAACCTCAGTGTGGGAATGTGTTTCTGCCTTATATTCAAGGGGTAACAGACAAGATTACAAGCATCCTGAGAAAGAAAGACATAAGCACCCAGTTCTCAGCCCCCGGAACGATTAGACAAAGTATGAGGTCTGTAAAAGATAATATTGATAAACACGAAAACATAAGCTTAAGCATAGGCATAACCAGGCAAACTGAAGACCAAAAAAATGAAGTAGCATTAACGCTGAGTGTTAGAGCTGAATCTGTTCATAACGTAAGCAGCAACAATGAATGTAATCCGTTGAATAATTATGTTTCGCAGGAGTTTGACAGCATTATGTGCTCAGGTATAGACAACGCAGGTTCAATCAACGTTACGAATAAGACAAGTTCAGATAACGTAGGTTTAGGTAATCCATTGAATAATAATAATGTTTCGCATGAGTTTGACAGCATGATGTGCTCAAGTCCAGACAACGCAGGTTCAATCAACGTTACGAATAAGATAAGTTCAAATAACGTAGGTCTGGATTGCACAGTAGACTCTGTTGTTGTAGTTGAAACACAGGCCATCAAAAGCCTTAAAGACCCTGAAGCAACCAACTCCAGTGATGTAGTAGCGATCAGAACAGAGGGAATTAAAACCGAAGCATTAATCGATGAAACCAAAAATAGTAAAACGGAAATGATAGCTGAAGAAAACACTGAAACGCTGAATGTTAGCAGCAGGAGTGATAATATTATAATAGTGTGCAGCAATAAGATAAAAATCAGCATACAATAGGTTTCTTCGTTCATCAACAACAGTGATGTAGTAGCGGACGAAACAGAAAACATTAAAACCAAAGCATTAATCGATGAGACCAAAAATAGTGAAACGAAAATGATAGCCGAAGCAAACACTGAAACGCTGAATGTCAGCAGCAGGAGCGATAATATTATAATAGTGGGTAGCAATGCAATAAAAAGTGTTGACAACGTACAACAGGTTTCTTCATTCATCAAGAACAGTGAGACCGAAGAATGTGATAGGGCAAAAGAAGATTGCCATAACATCAAGAGAAAACAACAAATGTCAGGCAGTCATCAAGATCCACACTTCCAGGTACTCAAGAATGCTAATGACAACTATAGAGCCAACAATTATGAACCTGAACTTGATAAAAGAAGCCAATTGGATAAAAACCAAAACTCTTCAAAGGAGACAATTCCTAGAAGAAAAGTGGTTAATTTATCTTCTCAGGAATTAAGTCCAGAAGTCATGAATGTTCTCAACAAAGGATTGGTGTTTGCAGTAGCCCCTAAAAACATACCTGTTGAGAATATCATTTGTGGAATAGAAGATGGGATCAAACTCTGGCCATCAGAGCTCTTAGAATATCTGATTCTGATCATTTAGTCGAAGAAAAGAAGCACTTAGTATCAATTTTTAATAGTATAGGCTACAAAGAAAAAGAAATCAGAATGGCTATAGAAAGGGCTGAAAGAAGGGTGTTATCTCAAGAGCCTAAAGCTCAAGACCAACCTCAGTGCGGGAAGGTGTTTCTACCTCATATTCAAGGGGTAACAGACAAGATTGCAAGAATCTTGAGAAAAAAAGACATAAGCACCCAGTTCTCGGCCCCCGGAACGATTAGACAAAGTATGAGGTTTGTAAAAGATAATATTGATAAACACGAAAATAGAAGCTTAAGCATAGGCATAACTGGGCAAACTGAAGACCAAACAAATGAAGTAGCATTAATGCTGAGTGTTAGAGCTGAATCTACTCATAACGTAAGCAGCAACAATGAAGGTAATCCGTTGAATAATAATGTTTTGCAAGAGTTTGACAGCATTATGTGCTCAGGTCTAGACAGCGCAGGTTCAATCAATGTTACGAATAAGACAAGTTCACATAACGTAGGTTTAGGTAATCCGTTGAATAATAATAATGTTTCGCATGAGTTTGACAACATGATGTGCTCAAGTCCAGACAGCGCAAGTTCAATCAACGTTACGAATAAGATAAGTTCAGATAATGTAGGTCCGGATTGCACAGAGTCTTTCTGTAGTTGAAACACAGGCCATCAAAAGCCTTAAAGACCCTGAAGCAACCAACTCCAGCGATGTAGTAGCGGTCGGAACAACAAGCATTAAAATTGAAGCATTAATCGTTGAGACCAAAAATAGTGAAACGAAAATGATAACCGAAGCAAACACTGAAACACTGAATGTCAGGAGCAGGAGCGATAATATTATAATAGTGGGCAGCAATGCAATAAAAAGTGTTGACAGCGTACAATAGGTTTCTTCATTCATCAAGAACAATGAGATCGAAGAATGTGATAGGGCAAAAGAAGATTGCCATAGCGTCAAGAGCAAACAGCAAATGTCAGGCAGTCATCAAGATCCACGCTTCCAGGTACTCAAGAATGCTAATGACAACTGTAGAGCCAACAATTATGAACCTGAACCTGATAAAAGAAGCCAATTGGATAAAAACCAAAACTCTTCAAAGGAGACAATTCCTAGAAGAAAAGTGGTTAATTTATCTTCTCAGGAATTAAGTCCAGAAGTCATGAATGTTCTCAACAAAGGATTGGGGTTTGCAGTAGCCCCTAAAAACATACCTGTTGAGAATATCATTTGTAGTATAGAAGATGGGATCAAACTCTGGCCATCAGAGCTCTTAGAATCTTTGATTCTGATCATTTAGTCGAAGAAAAGAAGCACTTAGTATCAGTTTTTAATAGTATAGGCTACAAAGAAAAAGAAATCAGAATGGCTATAGAAAGGGTTGAAAGAAGGGTGTTATCTCAGGAGCCTAAAGCTCAAGACCAACCTCAGGAAGGTGTTTTTGCCTTATATTCAAGGGGTAACAGACAAGATTGCAAGAATCCTAAGAAAGAAAGACAGTTCTTGGCCCCCAGAATAATTAGACGAAGTATGAGGTCTGTAAAAGATAATATTGATAAACACCAACTTAAAGGAGTTTATAAAATAGATTGTTTATGTGGGATAAGTTACATTGGTGAAACAGGTCGTTCCTTGCAAACAAGACTTAAGGAACATGCAGCGGATATTAGGAATGATAGGTCTCGTACTTCAACCCTGGCAGAGCATTCCTCTAAAACTAAGCACCATCTTTGTGTGGAAAACGCCTCAATTATCGCAAGAGAAGAACATCATCAGAAGCGGAAAATTAGAGAGGCTCTTGAGATTTTGAAACATCCACATAATCTCAACAGGGACAATGGCATCGAGATCAGTAGTAGCTGGTTTCCCTTAATCAGAGAAATCAAAGGAATCAAGACATCTAGTGCCTCCTAGGTTTGCCCTCTATAAGGTTTTTTATCTCCTAAAATCAGTCTCTAGACATTAATAATTAACATATAAATATAATAATTTTTAATCTATAAATTACTATAGATTAAAAATTATTATATTTATATGTTAATTATTAATGTCTAGAGACTGATTTTAGGAGATAAAAAACCTTATAGAGGGAAAACCTAGGAGGCAATAGATGTCTTGATTCTTCTGATTTCTCTGATTAAGGGAAACCAGCTACTACTGATCTCGATGCCACTGTCCCTGTTGAGATTATGTGGATGTTTCAAAATCTCAAGAGCCTCTCTAATTTTCCACTTCTGATGATGTTCTTCTCTTGCGATAATTGAGGCGTTTTCCACACAGAGATGGTGCTTAGTTTTAGAGGAATGCTCTGCCAGGGCCGAAGTATGAGACCTATCATTCCTAATATCCGCTGCATGTTCCTTCAGTCTTGTTTGCAAGGAACGACCTGTTTCACCAATGTAACTTATCCCACATGAACAATCTATTTTATAAACTCCTTTAAGTTGGTGTTTATCAATATTATCTTTTATAGACCTCATACTTTGTCTAATCGTTCCGGGGGCCGAGAACTGTCTTTCTTTCTCAGGATTCTTGCAATCTTGTCTGTTACCCCTTGAATATAAGGCAGAAACACCTTCCCGCACTGAGGTTGGTCTTGAGCTTTAGGCTCCTGAGATAACACCCTTCTTTCAGCCCTTTCTATAGCCATTCTGATTTCTTTTTCTTTGTAGCCTATACTATTAAAAACTGATACTAAGTGATTCTTTTCTTCAAATAAATGATCAGAATCAGAGATTCTAAGAGCTCTGATGGCCAGAGTTTGATCCCATATTCTATACTACAAATGATATTCTCAACAGGTATGTTTTTAGGGCTACTGCAAACCCCAATCCTTTGTTGAGAACATTCATGACTTTTGGACTTAATTCCTGAGAAGATAAATTAACCACTTTTCTTCTAGGAATTGTCTCCTTTGAAGAGTTTTGGTTTTTATCCAATTGGCTTCTTTTATCAGGTTCAGGTTCATAATTGTTGGCTCTATAGTTGTCATTAGCATTCTTGAGTACCTGGAAGCGTGGATCTTGATGACTGCCTGACATTTGCTGTTTGCTCTTGATGCTATGGCAATCTTCTTTTTCCCTATCACATTCTTCGGTCTCACTGTTCTTGATGAACGAAGAAACCTGTTGTACGCTGTCAACACTTTTTATTGCATTGCTGCCCACTATTATAATATTATCACTCCTGCTGCTGACATTCAGCGTTTCAGTGTTTGCTTCGGCTATCATTTTCGTTTCACTATTTTTGGTCTCATCGATTAATGCTTCGATTTTAATGTTTTCTATTCCGTCCGCTACTACATCACTGTTGTTGATGAACGAAGAAACCTGTTGTACGCTGCTTTTTATCTTATTGCTGCCCACTATTATAATATTATCGCTCCTGCTGCTAACATTTAGCGTTTCAGTGTTTTCTTCAGCCATCATTTTCGTTTTACTATTTTTGGTTTCATCGATTAATGCTTCGGTTATAATGCTTGTTGTTCCAACCGCTACTACATCGCTGGAGTTGGTTGCTTTAGGGTCTTTAAGGCTTTTGATGGCCTGTGTTTCAACTACAACAACATAGTCTACTGTGTAATCCAGACCTACGTTATCTGAACTTATCTTATTCGTAACGTTGATTGAACCTGCACTGTCTGGACTTGAGCACATCATGCTGTCAAACTCATGTGAAACATTATTATTATTCAACGGATTACCTAAACCTACATTATCTGAACTTGTCTTATTCGTAACGTTGATTGAACCTGCGTTGTCTGGACCTGAGCACATAATGCTGTCAAACTCCTGCGAAACATTATTATTCAATGGATTACCTTCATTGTTGCTGCTTACGTTATGAGCAGATTCCGCTCTAACACTCAGCGTTAATGCTACTTCATTTGTTTGGTCTTCAGTTTGCCCGGTTATGCCTATGCTTAAGCTTCTGTTTTCATGTTTATCAATATTATCTTTTATAGACCTCATACTTTGTCTAATCGTTCCTGGGGGCCTAGAACTGGGTGCTTATGTCTTTCTTTCTCAGGATTCTTGCAATCTTGTCTGTTACCCCTTGAATATAAGGCAGAAACACCTTCCTGCACTGAGGTTGGTCATGAGCATTAGGTTCCTGAGATAACACCCTTCTTTCAACCCTTTCTACAGCCATTCTGATTTCTTTTTCTTTGTAGCCTATACTATTAAAAATTGATACTAAGTGCTTCTTTTCTTTGACTAAATGATCAGAATCAGAGATTCTAAGAGCTCTGATGGCCAGAGTTTGATCCCATCTTCTATACTACAAATGATATTCTCAACAAGTATGTTTTTAGGGGCTACTGCAAACCTCAATCCTTTGTTGAGAACATTCATGACCTCTGGACTTAATTCCTGAGAAAATAAATTAACCACTTTTCTTCTAGGAATTGTCTCCTTTGAAAAGTTTTGGTTTTTTATCCAATTGGCTTCTTTTATCAAGTTCAGGTTCATAATTTTTGGCTCTATAGTTGTCATTAGCATTCTTGAGTACCTGGAAGCGTGGATCTTGATGACTGTCTGACATTTGCTGTTTGCTCTTGATGATATGGCAATCTTCTTTTGCCCTATCACATTCTTCAGTCTCACTGTTCTTGATGAACGAAGAAACCTGTTGTACGCTGTCAACACTTTTTATTGCATTGCTACCCACTATTATAATATTTTCGCTCCTGCTGCTGACATTCAGCGTTTTAGTGTTTGCTTTGGCTATCATTTTCGTTTCACTATTTTTGGTCTCGTCGATTAATGCTTCGGTTTTAATGTTTGCTGTTCCGTCCGCTACTACATCATTGTTGTTGATGAACGAAGAAACCTGTTGTACGCTGCTTTTTATCTTATTGCTACCCACTATTATAATATTATCGCTCCTGCTGCTGACATTCAGCGTTTCGGTGTTTTCTTCAGCTATCATTTCCGTTTTACTATTTTTGGTTTCATTGATTAATGCTTCGGTTTTAATGCTTGCTTTTCCGACTGCTACTACATCACTGGAGTTGGTTGCTTCAGGGTCTTTAAGGCTTTTGATGGCCTGTGTTTCAACTACAGAAACAAAGTCTACTGTGCAATCCAGACCTACGTTATCTGAACTTATCTTATTCGTAACGTTGATTGAACCTGCGCTGTCTGGACTTGAGCACATCATGCTGTCAAACTCATGTGAAACATTATTATTATTCAACGGATTACCTAAACCTACGTTATCTGAACTTGTCTTATTCATAACGTTGATTGAACTTGCGTTGTCTGGACCTGAGCACATAATGCTGTCAAACTCCGGTGAAACATTATTATTCAACGGATTACCTTCATTGTTGCTGCTTATGTTATGAGCAGATTCAACTCTAACACTCAGCGTTAACACTACTTCATTTGTTTGGTCTTCAGTTTGCCCCAGTTATGCCTATGCTTAAGCTTCTGTTTTTGTGTTTATCAATATTATCTTTTACAGACCTCATACTTTGTCTAATTGTTCCGGGGCCAAGAACTGGGTGCTTATGTCTTTCTTTCTCAGGATTCTTGCAATCTTGTCTGTTACCCCTTGAATATAAGGCAGAAACAACTTCCCGCACTGAGGTTGGTCTTGAGCTTTAGGCTCCTGAGATAACACCCTTCTTTCAGCCCTTTCTATAGCCATTCTGATTTCTTTTTCTTTGTAGCCTATACTATTAAAAACTGATACTAAGTGCTTCTTTTCTTCAACTAAATGATCAGAATCAGAGATTCTAAGAGCTCTAATGGCCAGAGTTTGATCTCATCTTCTATACTACAAATGATATTCTCAACAGGTATGTTTTTAGGGGCTACTGCAAACCCCAATCCTTTGTAGAAAGTACTTATTAATTTAATAAGAATGTCTAACTACTCTAAGTTTTGGAGTTTTTGGTTGGTGAAACAATTTTTGGTTAAATTACGTTTTACTTCTTGTTGTTTAAAATCCATTTTTAATGCTAAATGGATTTAGTGTCCTGAAAATCCCCTAGGTCACAAGGATTGTGCAAAATTCATAGATCAAACTAATGATTCCAACAAATTCCTATCGGATTTCGATAAATTTGTCTAAAAAGTATCCCAAAAAAGCTCCAAAACTTAGAACAATTAAACTACAACTATTATGTGTGTGTAGATAGACATGTAACATTTTAAAAAATATTAATAAAAAAAATAATTCACTATATTTGGAGAGAGATATTATAACCTATGGTTATATGTTTTCTACTTCCAAATATGAGAAGTTATGTGTTAACATTGGACAATCTGAACCATAAAAAAATACCCGATATTAAATTTGTATATATTATATAAAACATGTGAAAATAAAAAAATTAAATCTTTCAAGGAATTAATTATTTCAATGTGCAAACATTTCCTCAAATTTTACCCTTAAAGAGAGATTTCCATCTTAAGAAATTTGATAATATGAAATCTTTCATAATATAATAACTATAGCAAAATTTTGTCATTACAATGTTTATGCCCAGAGACACTCTACATCTCACTATAGGAGATATGTGTAGGTGTAATATAAGTATGTATGTATGCCATCAGTTTCAAATGTTTGCTCAATATGTTGAATTTATATTTACGTACATGTTATTTCTATCCATTCCTTTTATGTAAATACTTGTTTAAATTCTGGTGGGAAGTAATTGATGGTAAATATGCTATTTATGTGAATATGAACTATTTTAAGGATTTTATATTTGGATTAAAAAATCACTTGCACAAATATCTAAAAATCATGTATGAATATTAGAAACATAGACATAAATTATGGAATAAAATATGTGATGCATTTATCCACATGACATTCTATTATACAAAGGCTACTATATGACCTTCCAATTATGGTCCAAACAAATGTTTGAAAAATATTTTTTTTTAATAATAATGAAAAATATCCCCCCAACCGGGGGTGATCTAGGCTTTATGTCCTAACAATAATGAACAACCTTCGAATTACAGGCCACCTGGTTGGCCATGTGGCTCCATGCAAGAGAAAATACAGTTGTTTAAATTCTCATATGCAACAAGCCATTACCTTCAATGAGTGCAAGTACACCAGGGTGCAAAGAATCAACGTGGAAAATCATAATAGCAGGGAAGGTTTTCTCGAATGTATGCCTGGGTATAACATCAATTGGCAGTGTATTCCTCTCATGAACGCATCTCTACAAGCAGGATATCATCTCGCCACCTTTGGTTTAAGCTACGTCATGCGAATTACATGAAGCCATGCCAGTTTTATTTTCATTACTTATGCATTCCCTAGTTGGACCTGTAGTGGGCGTCTGTTGGCTCTCGTAGACATGGAGAATTGTAGTGGATTTTCATTTGGTGCAGGGAACTCTCATCTCAGCAAAATTTTCCTCGTTCCTCTGAGGATTAAACTAACCCGCTCACATGATGGTGTGGATTTTCCTATCTCACAAGCTTTCATGTTTAATCATGGTGTAGAGACTTCCCTGAAAGCCCTCCATCTTCTGGTTATATTGGCACCTGTATAAGAGTTTCTTGCATCCAATTAGGAGGTTCTGTGTATAACAATCGTTCATTTCATGTTGCCCAATTTATTAGGTGGCCTTTCTGGGTTTGACAATGGCTCGTATTCACTCATGGTTTACTCTGCGTGGTGTCGGATTGGTAAGGGGCCCGTGGTTATCGGTTCCATTCGTGCCGCAAAGGATTTTGGTTCTAGCAGAGACGCTCCTTGGTTGGCACGTAGTGGGTTCACTACACATTCAAGTTCTCATTGAAGCTAGGTATGTGGTGGGGCTGTTCCAATAGAAATATGTATTGTGCTTGGCAATAGGAATTTAGTGGTCTCTTGATACAAATTTCTTTTTATGCATCTTTATTGGCCCAGTCAGTCTCAATTATATGATGGTAGTTCTTTACTCTACATAGAATCTAGGAATGGGAAGATTACTGCATCTTTATTGGCCCAGTCAGTCTCAATTATATGATGGTAGTTCTTTACTCTACATGGAATCTAGGAATGGATCTTCCGGATGAAATAGGTACTCTACAATTTTGTATATTTTGTTGATAAATGATAGGTCTGCATGCCTATTGTCTGTCTCATAGTTTCTCTAGTCTTTTTGTTCTATCTGATGCCATGGACAAAAGAAGACAATGTAACCTTAATATTTTGAACTTGTGCTACTTTTCTCTAGTCTTTTTGTTCTATCTGATGCCATGGACAAAAGAAGACAATGTAACCTTAATATTTTGAACTTGTGCTACTAGTTTGGTTTCCCCTCGGGAAAACCAATAGCATGAAGCCATCTTCTGTGTGTTTCTTTTCTGAAGTAATGAACAACCAAACTTTTACACAAAATAAAAATAAAAATATTGATTTTATTTTTTCAAAGTTAAACCTTATAAGTTCATTGTTCAATGTTAAACTAATAATGGTGAACCGGAAAATCCATTGCTAGACTCCTGCCTTGGTAGAGACTAATAATGATTTTGTAACCATATTTAGAGTTAATTAATAAGCACATAAAAACTTATACTTACAATATAACAAGATTCTTAACCATGGATATTCATCCCCACTTTACCATGGATGTTATTAACTTCTAAATAGGATTTGTTACAATACCATGGGCAATATCATGGCCTAACAAATCCACATGCCCAAAAACCATAACTCATTTCACAGCCACAATATATATATATATATATATATATATATATATATATATATATATATAGATAGATATATATATATAGATATATATTGTTTGTAAGCTTTTGCAAAGGATTTCTATTAATAAAAGGAAGTATTACATTGAGTACATATAGCCTTCAATACTACAAAGGGATAGACCTAGGAGAGAATGCCTTCGACCAAGTGAAACAAGAAGAGCATCATTTCTACCTAATCATACTTGAAGACTGAGGTGCTACAGAGACAAAGGACAAAAAGAAGACTGAACCATAACAACAAGATATATCCATTGGCCATGCCAGTGTACATTACAAAATTCAAATGACGATAACAAGAGCAGAACCATGAGGTAGTCCATAAGCAGATGCAGACTAAACGCTTCTAGATTTGGATCACACTAAATACTTTCAAAAGTTACAAAGACAATGAGGAACCATCATAAGCCATCCCGGTGTATAAAAATACTAAAGTTCATGCAAAAAGAAAACACCATAATGTTGGCCACCAAGATGCCAGAGAGGATGTCGAGGGAACCTCCAAGTGTTTTAGTATATGCAGCCACCTAAAAAAGACGAAAATTGAACCATCCAAACCCACATCAATATGATATAATGACTGGAGAAACAGGTGAGGAATTAGCAAGTGGAGAAGTAATGGAAGGAGGAGATGCAATAGCAAGATGAGCATTTATGATTGCATGGGAGTCATTGAGCTCCTCTGTCTCAGACTCTAAGTCAAATACCACATACTTCTTCACCCTAGTTAATCTTGACACAATATCATCCAAGCAAAAATGAATGTTTCGAAGAATTCTTTTGATATCCGCTTTCCCTGCAAACAATTTAGAACTATCTACATACTTATGCATGAGTACCATGCGAAAGAGGGTATCTATCTGTTGGTGCATTGCTATTGAATGAAGAAAGTGAAGTCTTCATTCTCTGAATTTCCCTAGGTCATGGATCTATTTGAGGCCCTCCCCTCCCACCTCAAAATCAGAGAAATATTACTGGTCTCCAAACTCCTTTGATTCCTGGTGGATAATTTCCTTCCTAACTTAGGGAGGAACATAATCAAAAGAATTTTCTACAGTCTCCCACCCAAAAAATCGATGATGATGAGACAATGAACCACTCGCAACCCTTTTATGACTTGACATTCTATGCCGAGGGTCCATAATTATAGAGGGTAATGAATAAAACTCACACAACTGAACACAAAAACCAATAGGACAAATAAGGAGGCGAACCCCAAACTCAACAAATCTTGACCCAACCAAAATAACGTCATCTCTGAAACTATACAATTTTAGTGTTATAGCATAGTGTTGAAGACTAACCCAACTGACTACGAATAGGCTCCCTTTTATATAGATTGATATCAATGGCATTAAGCAATAGAACACCCTACTAAAGGTAAAAAAAACCAAAGACACAATGCCTTAAAATTTTCGAGGAATATGATATAAGGAACCTAATACACCCCCAATTCCAAACACAGAAAGAATCCTGAGTTGTAAGATATAAGTGGCAAAGGAAACCCAAAATCCATAATACCTTACCAAAATGGAAGGGAAATTACAACCATTAAAACTATATAAAGAAATTTCTTGGATACCATACACTAGAAACCCATACTAGATAGTTAAAAGAAATACCTGAATAATTAGTACCTTGGAGCAGCACGGTGGGTATAATTGCCACTAATTCAAAGGATGGTCTAGTATCTGTGTTATGTAAACACAATATGTAAAACATTGACCCACATTGATGCTCCCAAAACTGAAGGAAAATGATCGAAAATATGTTGTCTTGGCAACAAAACATGAGCTAATGGGAAATTAACTAAGGGGAAGAAACAAACGTTCCCCACATCTAGAGAAACACACAAGTAAGGACCAAGAACAACAAGGTGAAGAGAGTCCCTCTCCACCACCCAAGATAACGTTGCATTGTCGCCACCCTACTAATAAACCCATGAATTTATAACGATAGGATCACGTTTTATGATCCAACGCTTGAAAGAATTTACCAGAAAACGTCAGGTTTAGGAATGGACATGTGTAAGGCCCGACACACATTTTAAAACACACAATACTCCCATAGTTCATGCGCTCATCAATGATCTGATAGAACCATCTACCAAGTTCTCCAAAGAAAAGATCCAATCGACCCTGAGATACTTGGTTCATATTAATTGCATAATGATAAGCAACAATGTGAAAAATTACATCATACCTCCTCCCGATTGCAACTACCTATGAGAATTTAACATGATGGGACAGGAGTTGGTGACCCCAACCTTGGAAATGATGTTCATGAAACGTGACAACAAGGAATAGATAGGTGTAGGGTATGGAACACATTTTGGAAGGCTACCAACCCGCTCTCCACTCACACCCTTAGCATGTTAATTGATTAACATCTGTCATTACAAGAGCCATTAATGACACGCCCATCGGGAATACCTTCATCCCAAGAATATTTTTCAAACTCCATGCAATATTGTATATGAAGTGTTGGCATTATGGCTAATTTATTTTCCTTGATGTCAACCTACTTGATAAATATGTCAACATTATGAGTATGCAGACTGGTACATATGCTACAGGAGATATGAATAGAAAAATGACATTTCAGAGTTAGTTGAATGTTAAATATGAAGTTTGGGAAAGTAAATGCGGATCCTATGCAGAAGGGTCGAGTACATACAGAAGTATTGAGAATAAAAGTCGTGTACATAATCCATACCATGGTAATCTAGATAGTAGGGGTCTTTACCATGGTATTGGCCTATAGTAATGGGTGTGACAATGATTATTTGATCCCATCAAATAATACCAATGGAATTACTAATGGATTGGCCTAAGGTATTGGCTAAGGAAAGCTATATTAAGGAGATGGAGATCAAAGTGTTATGTGTGCAAGTATTGAGTTGTTGATCTGATAATCACCCTATGAGTGACCTCAGTTAAAGATTTAATAAATGAAGGTATTACATACTCATGTGCTGGTGTGTGTCTATGTTATTTAGGCAACAGATCGATCAGATTGCAAATACACAGACACTCGAAATGGAAAAACAACAGAGAAATACAGTAAGAAATATAAGAACACAAGAGTTTAATAAGGAGTTCACCCTATCCTCCAAAGCTACGTCTCCAGTCCAACTCTCAGTGGTGGCCTTCTTTTATTGTGTCTTAAAGTAGAAAATTACAATGAAGGAGCTCAATGTGAGTCTCCTGAACGGAATTTGCTTGGCAGGGTGGTTCTTGGATGCCCCAAGCCACTAGAGTACACAAACTCTGTTCCTTACCAGCTTTGTGACCTTCTGGTCTATAATGGAGAGAGCCCAATTTCGTGCTCAGTCCGAACAGATCCTCTCTGGGATAGCTTGAATCTCTCAAGCTCTCTGGTGCTCGATGTTGCCTTTGGTCAGCTTGGCCCTCTGTCTTCTGTTCTGCTTTTGCTTCACTGTCTTCCTTTTCTCTGTTCTTCCTTTTCCTCCCCACTTCCTCTCTGGGTCTCCGATGTCCGGTATTCGGTATTCAGTCATCTCTACTTTGCCCGTGTATGGCTTTAAGGCCATTCGTTCCTATGGTTGTTTGATTCCTCTTCCACTTCCCATCAGATTGCCTGCTACAGCTTTGCTTGGAGTTCCCTGTTCGGCGTCATCATTAGGCTCACAGGGAGTGGCCACATGTCCTCCTACAACTGCGCCAACTCACTTCATTGGTTCGATTCTTCCGTTACGTCGTGGAATGAGTCTTCTGCCACCTTGGCAGTCAAATCAGACGTCAAATCTTTACAAACTGCGGCTTAATCCCTCGTCGATTCCACTTTCCCCATCGGGCATGATCTCAGCCGTTAGATCTAGGGCCTATAGATCTGATGCCATACACACGTTTTGTGCGGTTGACTTGCTCGACCGTTAGTGCGCGATCAGTGGCGGTTTTCTCTCTCCTCCGCTTGCCATGCATTGACCACTGAGTGGAATCGCTCCGTTTTCGCCAATTCCGCTTACCGCTTGAGGGTGCCCTCGATCAATACCGCTGGTTTTTCAGAGCGCGGGTCCCGCCTTGTCCTTTATATTTTTCCCCATGGTTCTCCTGGCTCTCCATGCGGCCAAGCACTCAGGGCTTCTCCATTTCGAGGGTTTTCGCCCGGCGATGTGCAATTAGTGCTAAGCACTAATCATGCATCAAAAACTCCCTCTGTTTCCCGATCTGGGCCTCCCAAGGGCTAATTTTGCCTCCCGCGTAGTCTCCATGGGCCTCGGTCAGCGCGCTTTGACCGAGGTCCTTGTCGTTCCACGCTGTCTGCCAACTGCCACTAGTTTATAGGTGTTTTTGATCGCTGTTCTGAATTCTTTGATGTTTGTCTCGACCTAATACAGTCATGGTCATTCTGACAGTTCTTCATGGATCCAATTCGAATCATGGCCTTCCCACTGAAAAGCTTTTGGACCACCAAAGGTTGGTTTTTAAGCATTGACTAAGTGAGGGAATTGTTTTCTCACTTGCCCAATCTCAATCCATTTTGCACTGCTCGGCTTTGAACCTTTGAGCCCAATCCCGAGGTACTCCACATCTCCCCTGCATGTCGTCCTCACCTTCCTCTCTAGCACTGTGTCTTCCTGCAATTCATTAAGATATTCAGGTAGCAGGTCATCGATAGAAGGCAATTGACTCTGCTCTTCAGGGTCCTCAATCATTGAAGATTCAAACAATCTCAAGCATTCTGCATTTACGGCTGAGTAGATGTGCATGTAAGTTGGTAGATCAAGGCGAAAAGCATTTTCACCAATCTTCTCAAGTCTTTTGAAAGGTCCATACCTGATATGTTTTAGCTTTTTACCTTCACCTTGCATCCTGTCCTTGCTGATATATAGTTAGACCTGGTCACCAACTTGAAAACTATGCTCCATCCGATGCTTATCATGCCTAGCCTTGTACTTGGCTTGGCTCTTTTCCAGTTGTTCCTATACTGCCTGGTGGATCTCTTGGATTTGTTCAATGAACCTAGTTGCCCTGTCCACATCACTGTATCCATCAACCATGGTATCTTTACCAAAGACAAAATCCAAAGGAGACCTTGGTGTGAAACCAAAATAGGTCTCAAAAGGAGATCTCTGTGTAGAAGAATTTTTTGCTGTGTTGTAAGCATGCTGCACATAACATAAATGTTCATCCCAAAGCTTAGGATGTTTGCTGCAATATCCTCTCAGTAACTGGATCACTATCCTGTTAACTACTTCTATATGGCCATCAATTTTTGGATGAAAAGTTATGCTTTTCTTTAATTTGGTGTCCATAAGTTCCCACAGACTTGACTAAAACTTCCCCACAAATCAGGTGTCTCGATCAAATACAATAGAAGTGGGTAATCCAACATGAAGCCATACATGTTCAAAGAACAATTTTGTAGTCTGTTCAACTGTAATCTATTTATTACAAGGTATCAAAATACACATTTTTCTGAACCTATCCACAACAACATATAGATAATCATGACCTTTCCTAGATTTAGGCAGTCCTCCAACAAAATCCATGGAAACACTTTCCCAAGGGTGAAAAGGTACTGGTAAAGGAGTGTACAAGCCTAGTTTTCTGTTGCTGGGCTTGCTTTTAGCACACATAGTACATCCTCTTACATATCTAGAAACTGTCTCATTCATTTTTTGCCAATAACAAAATCTTTGCAGCTGTGCAACTATTTTACTTACCCCAAAGTGACATGATATTAGAGAAGTATGTCCTTCCCTAATTATCTTTACTCTCTTAGTTTGTGGAATGTAGAGTTTCCCACAATGGTATAAGAGTTGGTCCTTCATATGATAATCCAATTCCTCTACTCTTTTTCCGTGACTCAAAGTTGCATATACATCTTTAAAGTCTATATCTTGAGCATATTGTTCAATGTAGCTTTCATGTAGCATAGAATTATGCTTAAGTATAGTAGATGCATTTATAATGGGTCTAGATAACATGTCTACAACTTTGTTATGTATGCCCTTTTTAATTTCTTGATTGTTGCAACTTAGTTTTGGAGTGTAGATATTGAAGTGGTTGATGATCAGTATGTATTACTGTCTCTTTGCCCATTAAGTAATGTTTCCACTTTTTTCACACTATGAACTAATGCATACAATTCTTTATCATATGTAGGATAGTTAACTACTGCAAGATTAAAAGTCTCAAAATCATAACATATGGGTTTACCATGTTGTATCAACACTACTCCCATGGCATAGTCATTGGCATCTGTCTGGATCTCAAATGGTATTTGCAAATCAGGTAGTGCTAGTACAGGGGCTGTACTAATATTTTCTTTCAAGGTGTCGAAGGCTTTCTGATTTTTGCCTCCCCACTGAAACACCTTGTTCAATCCTGTTAAAGCATGTAAGGGAGCTGCAATTGAGGAAAATTTAGAAATGAACTTCCTCCAATATTGTGCTGCTCCTAAGAAGTTTCTCACTTATGTAGAAGACTTGGGTTTAGGCCAGTTTATAATGATTGCCACTTTAGAGGGATCTATTTTCAGTTCACCACCCCCTACTATATGACCCAAGTAGTTTAGAGATGTTTTTCCAAATTCACATTTTGAGAATTTAACATAAATTTTTTCTCTTTTCAAAACATCTAGTGTCTGCTTAACATGCTTTAAGTGTTCTTCCCACGTTTTATTAAAAATCAGAATGTCATCCAGATACACAATAACAAAATCATTAAGAAAAGGTCTGAGTACATCATTCATTAATCTCATGAACATAGTAGGAGCATTGGTCAAGCCAAAAGGCATAACCAGCCACTCATATAATCCCTGCTTTGTTTTGAAAGCAGTTTTCCATGCATCTTGTTCTGCAACCCTGACCTGATGGTATCCATTGTGCAAGTCTAGCTTGGTGAAATAGACAACTTCCTTCAATTGATCTAAAAGATCATCTATGTGAGGAAGGGGATAACAATTTTTTATTGTTATCTTATTCAGGGTTCAGTAATCAATGCACATCTCCACGAGCCATCTTTCTTTCTCACCAAAACAATTGGCGACCCACATGGTGATGTGCTAGGCCTGATGAACCCTTTCTCGAGCAACTCCTGCACCTGCTTCTTGATTTCAGCATTCTCTAAAGCTGACAACCTGTACATCCCAATGTTAGGCAATGGAACATATTGCTGCAAAATAATATCATGTACTATTTCCTTCTTGGGTGGCAGACCTTTAGGTTCTTGAAATACTTCATATTCTGAAACAACCTTTTCTAAATTAGCTTGCTGCTCAGCATTACAACCCTCAAATACATTGGTTTTATCAGGTTTATTTTCCTTTATAACCATCAGTAAGAATTGTGGCATGAATTTATCATTCTTTTCATCTGCCCTGAGTTTATGAGAATATAATTATTCTTGAGCTTATGAGCTCTTAAAAAGTATTCAATTCCATCTTTAACAAGCAGATAATTGTTCTCAGCTCTATAGAAAATAGTCTTTCTATCATACAAGTAAGGACTTCCTAAAACAATTCCACATATATCCAAAGGAATTATGTCTAATTCAACCTCATCTACAAATGTTGACCCAAAAGAAAACTTGAGTTTGCACTGTCTAGTCACTTGTAGTTGTGATTTATCATTCAACCATCCTAATGGGTATGGTTTCTTATGAGGTGTAGTTGCTAATCCCAATTTCTTTACAATTGCTTCAAAAATTAAATTTACTTGTGAGCCACTATCAAACAGAGTATCAATCTTTTGATGTTTGGAAATAACTCGAATATGGAAAAGCTCATGTATTTTTCTCTCATTTTCTTCATCAATAACAGATTAAGCAGAATTACTGGTAGATTCTTTAGAATTCTTACCTTTTATACCTGTGGCTGCAATAGTTGTTTCATCTCCCGAGTCTGATGCCAAATCTTTTTGAATAGTTGCAGCAGTCTTCTTCTTCTTTCCCTCGAAATTCTGAGGTCTCAGCTCTGGATGCAGAATCCAACAATGCTCATCATCATGCCCATCCTTTTTACAATGAGTGCATGAAGCTTTTCTTTTCTATGCAGTGTTAGCCTTCCTTGCTTTCCACTTCTACTTTCTTTTCTCCTTGCTCTTGCTTGCAGTGGGTTGGGATGGTCCCCCAAATTATGGATTTCCATTCTTTCCTTTAGCTTCTAGATGAGTAGCTTGTACAGATACCTCATCTATACTAGTGGGATTAAACATGAGAATGGTATGCCTCATTGTTATAGACATAATTGGGCACTGCAACCCCAATCATAAATGTCCATAAACCAAGGGCTCTTAAGTCCCTAAAAGTGTTCTTCCAACCTCTAAAAGGATAAGGTCAACTGATTACATCTTCTCCCATAAGTTCTCCATGAAAAACTACTTAGAACTGGTCAAAATTGGACCATCTCACCTATTCCATGGTCAAAGTGCGCTGCATCCCACCTAAATACACATGGGAGGTGCGATGCATATTGAAAGGCCATTCTATGGGGTGCAATGGGCGAGAGTGGACAAATGGCAGGGTCAATCTGCAAGGTGGAGGATAATGTAATCTTCCAGAAACTTCTCCTGTGACACTTGCCTCTCTGCATTTGCCCAGGGATGAGTAAGAGATCATCAATCTCCAAGTGGAATCAAGAACTATCAGAGAGAGGACAGTAATCAAATCTCAAAAGCTGACTCACCCCCCTTGCAAACATCTATATATGGATCCCTCATCCCGGAGATCCAGAGGCTGGAATTTTGTATCTTGTAAGGAAGTGCTGCTGGTTTCTTGGTGCAACATCATAGTGTTAGGTTATATAAGCTTTTCATGAGGTGAAGAAGGGCTTTCTTGCTGAGAGGATGATGCTGGGTTAGAACAATTGGTTTAATCCTCTTTGCTATTCTTGATTATTAATAAATCTATTCAAGTTTTCCTCCACATTCTTTTATGATTGATGATATATGCATTTGTGTGGTCAATATATATCTGGTCCTATATTGTTTATGATAATAGATCTATGTTCTTGGATAGTGTTATGCTGCTTTGATTCTACAAGTGCTCTTTGAAGCTGGGTAAACGAGGAAGCGAGTGGCAAAGATATATCAGAAGGGAGAGGAATCAAGCAAGGAACCAAGCGCAAGACAGAGGTTGGTCTCCTTTATTCCCCTCTTATCTACTTCTCATAAAGGAAAACGAAAGTGGTTTTAGTTTTTTTGTTTCTAAGGTAGCTACCAGCCTTAGTGGGACTAGCAGCTCTGCATAGACACTAGATTTCCCGATAACAAAATGGCAACTCCGCTGGGGAGCGAATAGATTGTTTGTTTGTCTACATTTTTTTGTTTTATAAACTTACAGACGGAGCCTGAAGTCAAGCCAGCTAGCCTTTGAACTGCATTTTCTATGCAAGTGCAAAGTAGATCAATGCTGCTTTAGTCTATCTCCGGGTTTTTTTATGAACTAAACAATTGATTTAAAAACTCTCTAATTGTCCTTGTGGTGGCTCTAGTAACCTCCTTAGATCTACCCCTGTGATTTATTTACTAATTACCGCTTGCTCGGCCTAAATCCCTGAACTGAGCTACAAACTGTGACCCAGAACCTAGTTGAAGTGTCGTCCCTGGACCATTGCACTGTCTCTTCTTTGGAATCTGGATGCATCGCACTTCCCGAGTGTAGTAGGTGCGCTGCATCTCACTTTCCCTATGTTATAGGTGTGTTGATCAGACAAGGCCTCTTCTGCTCTTAGATTTTGGTTTCTGTGTTCACTCTTTTCAGCTCTATTCAGGAGTTTTGTTGTTTGTAGTCAGTATACCTCTGTTGAAACCCCCTTCCTTGCCATTATTTCGCCTCCATTGTGCAATGAACTGTAAATATTTTTTTCTATTGTGATCCATTTTCAGTTCTCTTTACAAAGAAGTATCGTAATTGAACTTTCGTTTCTTGATTTGAAAGTGTCGCAAGTTTCGTTTTCAATCATAGAAGAGAATCCGATTGTTCTTGATAGTCGATTATACTATTACTCTTGTATTTGATTTGAATTAGTAGTTTTTGTTAAGCCCCTATACTAATAGTGTAACACCTTATTGTTATTAGTATAACCCACTTATTATATTGATGTACCTATGTAGTTCCCATATTGTTACTATTGTGCCCCATAGAAGCCCACTATTGTTATTATTGTGGCTTTATATTATTATTGTTAGGTCGACTAGATTATATTGTGACTCCTTAGACTCCTATATATAGAAAGGAGGTTTTGTCATTTGAATCATCCAAGAATTGTTCATTTATGTAATGTAAAGGAGGTTGCCCCCTCGAAGAGGCTAAAATCTAAGGCGTTGATCTATCTTTTCTATCTTTTCTTGAGCTGGTTTCATAACATTTGGTATCAGAGCTTTGGATTCTAGGGTTTCGCTGCTCCAAACAGGTCATCGTGGAATTTTCACTATAACTTATTTTCTGTGACGTTTCAAAAGTCGAAAAAAAAACCCATTTGAGAAGAAATCGCGTTAAACCTTGGGTCCAAATTTCAGAGCTTTTCGCGCGATATTTTCGGAGATATGATCTCAGGAAGTTGGTCTTTTTTGCAGACTCCTGAATTACACTCAAAACAGGTGACCTGGGGAAAATCGTCATAACTTTCTTTCTGAGCATCGGATTGAAATTTCGTAAGAAGGTATAGAAAGAGGACAGACTTTAGTTTTCTTTTATGTATGTTTTAGAGTCAAAGGTTGAAACAGTGACACGTGGCACTTCATACAAGTTCGCTCTACTGAACTAGTCTATAATCAGGTCACTGCGGGAGATTGTGCATAACTCTTTCTTGGAGAATCCAATTTGGTTCAGAATAGTGGCATTAGAAAGAGGACATAGAAGGCTACTACAGGTCACAATTTTAGAACTGGATGATTCAAAATTACAGAGATACATCAGATTCAATATCAGGCTTCTACAAAGTAAAAAAAGGTGTGTAGTTTTTATTTTTTATTTTTACATAAGCTTGGTTTGAAGGAATTCAAAGGGCATAGTAAAGCATTATTATCGGTAACTGATGCCCCGAGGAAAGAAAATGCAAACACCTAGTAAGGAACCTGAAAGCTCTAGCATGACTCATGAAGAAAAGGAAGAAATGCTACATGATATATCAAAATTACAAGAACAAGTGCAACAAATGTCACGCTCACAAAAGCTAACAGAAGCTAAGATAAATGGCGTGGAATCTAAGATAAAGGGCATGGAAGCTAAGATGGATGATCTGAAGATAGATTTGAGGACAGATTTGACAAATTTTCTACAAGAAATACTTACTAATGGTGAAAAGGTTGTAAAGGAAACTCATGATGTGAACAAAAGAAATGTTAATCATGATTCCATAGACTCTAATGTTGGATCGAAGACCCAGCATATTCCAAAAATTGATATGAGGAAGTTTGATGGCAAGGATCCCACCACATGGATATTACAAATGGAGCAGTTCTTCGATCTCAATAATGTGCAAAACACACAAAAGGTACGTATGGCAACTTTATATTTGGAACCAAATCAATTTGTATGGTATCAATGGCTTTGCTCTCGTAAACAATTTATCACTTGGGCAATTTTTACGGAAGAATTGATAGCACATTATGAGGATACAAAAAGCAACACTTTTTTTAGCCAATTGATAAGTCTCAAACAAAAGGGTTCAATAATGGAGCACATTGAGGAGTTCCAAAAATTGAACATAAGGGTAAAAGATATTCCAGAGCAGCATAGGATTGATGTGTTCATAGGGTCTTTAAAGGATAATATCCAACATGATGTTCGACTTTGGGAACCTGATTCATTAGAGAAGGCATTCAGGTTAGCAAGAAAAATGGAAAGCAAAATTATGGCAACCAGGAAGCATACCACTCACAACTATAAAGACGAAAGTGCAGTTGCCCCTAGTCTTCCACAACCTATAAGGTTGACACCACAACAATTGGAAGAAAAAAGAGCAAAAGGGCTTTGTTATAGTTGTGATAGCAAATACACTAAAGGTCATAAGTGTGCTGAGAAGAAATTATTCTACATAGATTGTGAAGAGGAAGAAGATATACGCCAGGACCCCACCCTAGAGAAAGAAGAAATGAATCAGATGACATCTCGTAAAGCATTGGCAAGAATTACCACTCCTCAAACTCTCAAGATAAAAGGACATATCAAGAAGAAAAAGGTGCAAGAAGTGAAGGATCACATCGAGAAAGAAGAAATGAATCCAACCATATCTTGTAATTCATTGTTCGAAATTACCACTCCTCAAACTATCAAGATAGAAGGACATATCAAGAAGAAAAATGTTCAAGAAGTGAAAGATCACATCGAGCATCAAGAAATGAATCCTACCATATCTTGTAAAGGATTGGAAGAAATTACCACTCCTCAAACTCTAGAAATAGAAGGACATATGAAGAAGAAAAAGGTTCAAGCAGTGAAAGATCACATCGAGCATCAACAACAAGTTCTCCAACTTTTAAAGGATAACGTCACTTTGGTGCAAAATCAAACAAAACAACAGGTAGATCAACATCGTAGTGAAAAATGTTTTGATGTAGGTGATTGGGTATTTTTACTGCTACATCTCAAGCAAGCTATTTATGAGAAGGAAATGTTGGCAATACTACATGCACTTAAAAAATGGCGACCTTACCGAATGGGAAGACTCTTCAAGGATGAGGATGTGGAAGCATTGTTTTTTGCTATTTATATTATCCAACCAGATTGGATAAACGAAGCAAGGGAAGAATGGAAGAAGGACGAAGAAGTATGGCCACTTATTCAAAAGTTGCAAAAGATCCCAATTCAAACAATATTGCCAGAAATTGAAGAGGAAGGAAAAATCATATTAGAACCTGGAGCAGTCACAGAAACAAGAACCCGACAGCTACGAAATCAATCAATTTCATAGTATCTCATCAAGTGGAAGAACTTACCCGCTGAAGATTCCACATTGGAGGACAAGAATTTTATACAAAAGCATCAAGAACTACTGAAGCATTGAGGACAACGCTTTCTGAAGGAGAGGGGCATGTTAGGCCCCTATACTAATAGTGTAACCCCTTATTGTTATTAGTATAACCCACTTATTATATTGATGTACCTATGTAGTTCCCATATTGTTACTATTGTGCCCCATAGAAGCCCACTATTGTTATTATTGTGGCTTTATATTATTATTGTTAGGTCGGATGGATTATATTGTGACTCCTTAGACTCCTATATATAGAAAGGAGGTTTTGTCATTTCAATCATCCAAGAATTGTTCATTTATGTAATGTAAAGGAGGTTGCCCCCTCGAAGAGGCTGAAATCTAAGGCGTTGATCTATCTTTTCTTGAGTTGGTTTCATAACAGTTTTTCAAGTGTCGAAAGCAAGTTTTCAATTCCAAATCGCATAGTGTCGTCATTGTCTTCATTTTGTCTTGAAAAGAAACTTGTTAGTAATGTCGCTTTGAAAAATAATTCAGATTTGCGCTTATCTTTCTTTTTATCATTCACACATTAAGAAGGTTGAAAAAAATACATGCATGTGCATTTGCATTTAGACTGTTTGTTGGTTTGATTTAGGACAGTGCATATAGTGTGTGCTCTCTGCTCTATGTTGAAAGAATATCATCTCTCTTTCCTTAGTAGCTAGGATTTTCATTGGCAAAAGAAGATTAAATGATTGTTTATCATCTTAGATTGCATTTTAGGAATTGTACATCTACATCATGTGATGAACCCGAAAGGCAAATTTCTTAAGCAAGATCAACTGTAAAATAAATTTAATGAATGTAAAAACGCTTTGGAACCTAAAGCACAACATTTAGAAGTCTAGGTTAGAGACGTATTCCGGCGTCGTAAAGCCTGGTAACTAGTGTTTTCGTTGTTGGTTGGGTGATTCCTCCACTTTGAGATGATAAGTGCTAGTACGAACTTGTGCTCCCACGTACCGTCGAGTATGTATTGGGAGACCACAATAGGATTTATCCTTTATCCATAGGGAGCCGTGTCTGCCGCCCTATCGATCGCAATGCACTGAACACAGCATTCGGGAAGATTGACTGTCATACCGTAAAAAGTATTCTGCAGTTTTGTGATTGGTTTGGTAATCCGTCTATCTAGATTTCCAGAGCAGTCTCTTTCGTTCCTTTTCAGACTCCTTAAAGGAAAAGGTCCATCTGAGCACTTTTCACTTCAAGCTCATTAAAAATCGAAGGCGACTAGAGTCATCTTTTGTTTTTTATCGACTCTTAAAAATTGAAAAAACATGTTGTGTCAAAGCGTCTAAAATTCATTTAATTAGGAAACATATTTCCCCTTGATTTTTAGTTGATCGAGTAATTCGCAATCATGGAAGAAAGTCAATTGAAACCCTGTCGTTCGCGGAGGCTTACGAGTCAACCGTCTTTGTCTCTAGAATCGAAATTGTTATGGACAAAGCGAACTCGTTTAACCGGTTCCAAATCCCTTAGCAAAGTGAGAACAAGTGTTCCAACACCATTGAAGACTCTGGTTACTCCAAACATTTCTGGTATCCCTGCCTTTACAGAAGAAGTTCAACAGCCACCAAAGGATAGTAGAACTGATCCTAGTGTGAAGGTAAACACTTGTATTACTGAACCAGCTCCATCTATAGCTGATTCAGAAGGTGTTATTCCCCAAACATCTGTCGCTGAAGATTCTATACCTTCTTCGGCACCAGAAATATTTTACGGACTTAATGGTCTACCTCTTCCACCTGGTCTGATTGCTATAGAAGAGATTGTGGAGGATCCTCCATCTAGTACTCCATCGTGATTTGGAGTCAGGATCACTCTATATCCTTCTTCATCAAAAATTAGTCTACGGTCATCAGAAGCTCCTATAGAATCGCTAGGCAATCTTTTGGATAGACTAGAAATGTTTGAACAACCTTCGATATCTAGGACTGTGTCATCTGACACAGTAACGGCAGAACTTCCTGCTGTCACTCCAACAATGTTCGCCGGCATACCATCTGCCCCAACTAGCTCTCAATCGCTAGAAGGGGCCCACTCAGGGGCTATTTCGACAGTATGGTCCGTTCCTGTTTGTTCATCCGGAATAGTATCCGGGAACTCTTATGTTGAGTCTCAGCAAATTGATCCTTTAGGGTGTCAATTTGGGTAGTCCAGTCCTCAAGGACAAACAATTCCTTTGAGTACTGGATTACCGCCGTATGGGGGACAATATACCATTTAATTGTCTTCTCCAGGAGGACAACCATACGAGAGTTCACAACAAAATTCAGGTTATGCTAGAATTACATCTAGCGGTTGGGTGCCAATACTACCTCAACAACCAAGAGTTGTATATTCGATGCAAAAATGTTTACCTATGTCAAATTTACCAACTACGCTGGCTATTATGACGGTGTCGCAAGTACAAGCGTTGCCTGTTGTATGCCAATCTCAGGTTTCTCAGTTTGTAATGCAACAGCCTCTTGTCCCTGCGACTCAACCACAATCGCAAACTAGTGGAATGACACAGGCCCAAACGGGCACAATTACCCCTCATCTTGGTCAAATGGCCAGTATTGGACAACAGCACATGGCTTCACAACCATGCCTGGTGCAATACCAACAACCGCAATTCCAACAAGTATACCAAGGATCTAAGAAACAAAGCTTTGCAAATAATGGGTAGCCGTATATTCAAAACGGTCAAAATCAACCATTCTACAATGGTTATTCCCATCAACCTTACCAAAGTTACCAGCATCAAATGCATTATGTTGGTATGCAAAGACCAACTGCTCAGGCCATTCCATCCTATCCTGGGTATGCTTCGCCAAACCTGAATCAACAGTTACCCTTCGTGGCAACTTTAGAGTTACTAGATCTAAATCAGCTAACGAACGATCCAATTTCTTACGCCCCTTGGTGGCCAACAATTCTGAATAAACTTTCGTCAGATATTCCTAAATTTAAGGGAAATCCAGGGGAAGACCTGCTGAATCATGTGATGACATTTTATCTGTGGTGTTCATCAAACATCCTAAACGATGATTCGATTAGGCTTCACCTTTTTCAGAGGACGTTAACTAGTCCGACAACAAAATGGTATATCGAGTTACCCAGAGCTTCGTTTGACAACTTCAGTGCCCTAGACACAACCTCTTTAACCCATTTTCAGTTACCGATAAGGTAAGAAACGGGAACAGAACTTCTTACCAATTTCAAGCAAACAACGGCCACTCACATATCCGATCATATTCATGAGTGGCGACGTCGTTGTAGAATGGTAAAAACGTATGTTCCTAATCAACTTTTAGCTGAATGGTTTATTAAGTCATTGTTACCTTCCATTACAGAAGATGTGGCAAAAGGAGGAGTCATCACTGAAGAGCAAGTTATTGCTCGTGCGCAATATTTAGACTTGATTTATACTCAGTCTAGCACGCTCTATGATAAAATCCCTGACGCTCCCAGACCGAAATTTTCCGTCCCTCCTCCTCCTAAATTGAACAATGACTCTCATGCCGGCGATGGCGTGATTGGTAAGATAGACACAAAATCGACAAAGGCTACATCTAAAAAGGCCCGTAAGATTTCTAGTCAAAATTCAAAAGAAGAACTTCTCACCTTGGAAGTAAATGCCGTCTCAACTGATAAAGGCAAAGAAACCAAGCAACCAGGAGGCAAGAAGAAAAACAAAGGGAAGAAGAAGAAACAGGAGGAATCATCACCTGAAAAATCTTCTGCAAACCCTTGTGGAGATAAGAAACCAAGTCGTCCATGTCTTATATGTGATGAGGATCATCAGACAAGAGATTGTCCATATAAACTTGAGCTTAGAAAACTCTTCAAGAATTCAAAAACCTTGGCGATATTGACTGATCCGTTTCCAAATCCAAGAACAAATCTGGTTTTTAGTGAAAATGCTTCCCCGTCCCAAGTGCTGATGTTGTCGGTTCCGAAACAGAAAAATGATGCTTTGATATCGACAAGGAATAAAGATTACGGGAATCGACAGCTGTCGAACAACAAGGATAAAGATCAACCTAGTAGTTCCACAACAACTTCGACAGAAGTTGCGCCGCCCATCATTCCAGAGCTAACAATAAAACCACCAAGGGAGTAGTACACAAGTCGACATTTAATCCTCGTGCCAGAGCAGCACAACATTATAATATAGTGGAACATCTGGAGCAATCGCCATCCGCTATGTCGACACTTGAAGTACTGCAAAATTGCCCCTCCCAAAAGCAAGCTTTATTATTAGAAACAAGTGGGATTGACCCAAAGGATTCTAATCTTGTGTCCTTTAATCACAAAGGATATGATCCTCAGTTACCAACTCAACTAGCTTTCCTCATTCAAGTGAAAGCCCTCAACAAAACTGTTCATAGAACAATTATTGATGAGGGGGAATCTACATGTAATATGTCAATGGGTTGCTGGAAAACTTTAGGATCTCCAACCTTGTCGCAATCTTCGATGACATTAAAAGCATTTTATGGATGAACATATACCCCATATGGGAATCTAAGTAACTTGCAAGTTGAACTGGGGGGAAAAACAGTAGAAATAGATGTTGAAGTAATCGACGGAAACCTCGATTACAACATCCTACTGGGAAGGCCCTGGATATATGTTATGGTTGCAGCCGTGTCGACATACTTTAGGAAGATTGCATTTCCTTTCCAAGGAGGAATTACAATCGTCGACCAACAAACATTTCTCCCCAATAGTTCCCAAGTTACAAGAAACATTCCAATGATCCATGGAAGCCCCCATTCGCTTCAAAATATCGGAGTAGGCCTACTAAAAGACCCTATATTAATGGGGACTTTTTCCCTCCTGCCTCCAATCAATCTGGCGGAAGTGGCGACTGTAGGAACCTGCAATATGATATCTTCGATTCAAAAGATCTCAGAAAACGATATTAACATGGATCATCTGCAGGTATTTCCTCCAAGCCCAATAGAAATATTGTAGAAATCAATGTTTTCAGCATGGGAGACAGACTCGAATCAACGCTCATCAAGCATTTGGATAGATAGGTCGAAGGAATATGGCAACCCTTCAGATCCTTGGTTGCAAGTGCATTACACCGACGAAGGAATTGTTCAGTCAATGATAATTGAAGGGGCACCATGGGAAGATTACCACCATTGTTCCCATCTTCCGGATTGTCAAGAAGATACTCCTGATGACCTTCATCATCCTTTAGTTTTTGATTTCCTATCAAATACTGTAAACATGGTGGATTCCGAGCGAAACTTGTCCAATATTGAAGAGACTATCGCCATAAATATCTCGACCAAAACGGATGTTGTAGAGAATATTTATGTTGGCAAATGTTGTTCTCCTTCAGAACTGGAAATATATAACGCTCTTTTTCGCGAATTCAGAGATGTCTTTGCTTGGTCATATGATGAAATACGGGCATTGACTCGAGTATAGTTGAACACAAAATAAAGATGTATCCAGATGCCAAACCAGTACGACAACGACAACGTCAGGTGCACCCAAAGAAAGCCATTGCCATCAAGGCAGAAGTTGAAAAACTTCTCCATGCTGGTTTTATTTACCCGGTTCCTCTAACCGATTGGGTATCAAACATTTTTCATGTGATGAAAAAGCAAGGAATGATTAGAGTGTGCATCGATTATAGGGATGTAAATCAAGCTTGTCCAAAAGGCAACTACCCTACACCCTTTATTGACCAGATAATTGATGAATGTGCCAGATGTGAAATCTTTTCATTTATGGATGGATTCTCCGGGTATAATCAAATAAATATTTGCCCACAGGACCAGTCAAAGACTGCATTTATTTGTCTGTGGGGCACATTTTCATATCGCAAATTACCCTTTGGTTTAAAGAACGTAGGGGCAACATTTCAGGGGGCAATGAATTATGCCTTCCATGACATCAAAAACAATGTTCAACCATATCTCGAGGACCTTCCGGCTCATTTAGGAAAGTGGACCGATCATCCGTAGCATTTGAGAGCGATGTTTCTACGTTGCCGACACTATAAGATATGACTCAATCCACACAAATGTGTGTTCTGTGTCAGTTCTGGTCGTTTGCTTGGATTTGTAGTCTCAAAGGACGGGATTCGTCTCGACCCATGTAAGTTTCAGGCAATCATAAATTTGCCTCCACCTTCAAATTTGCTTCAGATTCAGAAACTCCAAGGGAAAGCAAACTTTCTGAGGAGGTTCATTCCAAATTATGCCGAACTTGCTAAAGGTTATACACATCTATTGAAAAAATAAGTACCCTTCATCTGGGATCAGGTCACACAAGCTTCCTTTGATGTTTTAAAAGAATCCCTAATGAAAGCATCATTAATGTATGCTCCGGTTACCAAAAACACTTTAACCTGTATCTGGCTGCATCAGATACAACCATTGCAATGGTTTTAGTTCAAGAAGACAACGGAATTGAACATCCTATATATTATTTGAGTAGGAACTTAAATGATACAGAAAGAAAGTATTCCTATGTTGAAAAGCTGGCTCTCGCAGCTGTTCAAGCGATACAGAGATTTTGACACTATGTCCTCTTTCGAAAAACTACCATTTTGTCAGATTGCAACCCCATGACTTATATATTGTCGCGACAGTTGTTGGGGGGAAAATATTCAAAATGGATAGCAATTCTTCAACAGTTTGATCTGGAATTCGTGAAATCCAAATCAAAGAAATCCCTAGTTTTCGCGGAATTACTATGCGATCTCCCATCGTCGTCCAACGATGAAACATCCGAAGAAACCATCGTGGATTAATCTTTATTTCTGATATCTTCAAGCAATCTGTGGTATGGAGATATAATCATCTATCTCCAAACCCAAAAATATAGGTCTAATACCTCCCGCTCGGAACAAAAACGTATTTGATACCAATCAAAAGACTACATGATCGTCGGTGATACACTTTACCGTCGTGGTGTCGATACAATTCTAAGGAGGTGCCTCACCCATGAGGAGGCCGAATAAGTCATGAATGATTGCCATTCAGGTGTGTGTGGAGGGCATCAATCTGGTTACGCTACGGTGCAAATTTTTTTACGAGCAGGATACTTCTGGCCAACAATGTTCAAAGATTGCATAACCGCAGTCAGAAGTTGCCATGCATGTCAAATTTTCGATAGCAAAACTAGAAAACCACCCGCACCCCTGCAACCAATAGTTGTTGTTGGGCCATTCACCAAATGGGGCATTGATTTCATGACATGCAACCCCACCTCAACCGGGGGGCATGTGTATATCATAGTCGTAGTAGAATATTTTACCAAATGGGCCGAGGCGATGCCTACAATAGATAACACTGGTGAAACAGCTGCCCTTTTCTTTTTCAATCATGTAGTCACCAGATTCGGCGTTCCACAGGCTATAGTCACATATCATGGATCGCATTTTCACAATCACATGATGATTGAATTGGCTGCCAAATTAGGGTTGTCTCATGACAGCTCTACTCCGTATTACCCGCATGCCAATGGACAAGTTGAAGCAATCAACAAAATCCTGAAGCGGATGCTGCAAAGGATGATTGGAGTCCACAAAATGAGTTGGCACCTGATCCTGTACTCAGCCTTGTGGGAATACCGAACATTAGTAAGGAATGCAACCGGGTTTACACCCTTTCAACTAGTGTATGGCCTAGAAGTAATCTTACCAGTTCAATGTGAAATCTCATCTCTCAAACTCGCAGTCGACCTTCTCCCCGGAACTTCAGAAGAGGAGGCTCGTTTCTTGGAACTAATCCAATTGGATGAAACCCTTCGTGTTGACGCTTTGGCTAATGAAGCCCATAAGAAATGAGTCAAGGCGCAGTTCGACAAAAATGTCAAACCCCGTGTCTTCTTAGAAGGTGACTTGGTCTTACTTTACGACCAGGAATCCGATAAATTAGGAGCAGGTAAGTTCGAGTATTTGTGGATGGGCCCATATATTGTTAAGCGTGTATTAGCAAAAGGAGCCTACGAGTTAATGGATTATGACAGGATTCCACTGGTGCAACCCCATAACGGGTTGTACCTTAAGCATTACTACGCATGATTCAGTGTGGTAACCCATATGCTTTTGTTACATTTTTGTTTTCTCTAAGAGTAATTCTTTTGGTCAAGTAATCCACTTTTTACATTTGTCGCAGATGTCGAACCTATTGGAATCTTTTGTTGGATATGCCGACAGAGCGAGTCGTAGTTCGCAGAACCTATCTTCTGCGGCCTGGGCCATTTTTGATCCAAGTGGCGAGTTAGTAAGTTTTAGAGGGGTATGTATTGGTCGGTCAACAAATAACATCGCTGAATATAGTGCGTTGATAGAACTCCTCTCTGCTACCATCACACATGGCATAAACCGACTTTTCATCAGGCTAGACTCACAGCTCGTCATACTACAACTCACTAGTATCTACTCCGTCCGAAATCCAGCTATCTATCGCATGTTCCTAAGGATCAAGATTTTGGAAAGGCAATTTGATTTTATTCAATATCAGCATATTTCCAGAAACTTAAACACATTAACAGACTCATTGGCAAATTATGTGTTAGATAGACATTTGCAACATTTATAAAAAGAAGCATTAGTATTTGCATCAGGATCATGTAACTTAACCAAAATAAAACTCCGAAAATCAAAAATATATATATAACTGTTTATGGTCTACACATAATGTTCTGTAACCAAGACAAAATTGGTCAAATGACCCAAAACTCAAAATGCTAGTGGGCACCCTAGTCTAATGATGCTGGTGATAACAAGTTACCGCCTGTGCAATCATGCGTAAAAGCCTAGTCCACCGACTCGCCACACCGGTAGTATGTCACTGCAACCTCAGAGGCAGCTCGTCAGTCCTCACGTCTGGAATACCAAGAGTGAGGCCTTCGACCTAATCCTGCAATGTTGAAAGAGTCTCGACCACATCAAGGTCGCGAAGGATAGCCCTTCCCACACCCTCTCCTGCTGGAGCGGCAACTGGCACTCTCAGGCGTACTACTGGCCGAACTGGTCCAACATCTGCATGAGCACATGAGTTTTGATTAGTCCTGATAGAAGAAAGCACAAGAGCATTATAAAGAGAAACGATCAACAGAGATATGGTCAGGAAATTTACCGATGACACCCCACTGCTCGCTAGTTGGCAGTACCAAATCCGGATCACCCCGGAAATCCATACCAGCATATGGATACTCGAAAAAAACCATCTCCTGACGGTTGAACCACTCGAAAAAGGTATCAGAAAAGGAAACCTGGGACTGACCAGCATGTCTGGCCATAAGTTTGACCCATCTCTGCATCCGTGGCTCAGTTGGTGGAGATAAACCAAGTGAAACATATTGCGGCTGCATCAGCGGGATCTTTTCCAAGGCGAAAGTTGTCAAGATAGAACCATATCCAGAATTCTTCAATCTTCCATTTTTCACCTTGGTTAGTTGTTCTTTCATCACAGAGAGTACTGCATCACACTAGCTGAACACCTTTGGTTCAAGGCATTCCAAGGCGTACTACATATAAGACCTGTTGGCCACGTGAAGTGCCGCACTACCAGCCAGTCTAGCAAAAGTGAATAGAATGGTCCTAAGGGACCTGTAAATGACATCTCAGATATTGATCTTTCCATCCTTACTCGGTTGAGATCCCTCTCCGCAATACCTGTGAATTTAATCTCTCACAGATTCACCGCCACGGGCCAAACCTGATAATGAGATAGGAGCACCCCACCTCGATAAGCTGGTCAAAAAATAGATTTCCATGATAGTCAAGGGGATGGACTTGCCCCTAATCTGGAACACCTGGGTGGTAGGACGCCATGCATCGAGAAAATATTGCAACAGGTTGATTTGTTGCCTCATGCAAGAGATGCGGAAAAACTTGAACAGGCCACAGTTCCGCAGTGCATTTACCGTAACCGGATCATGTAGAGCAAGCATGTCCTCTTCTTCATGCTCACTTTCTCGCCATGTAACAGGCATTTTTCTCCAATGAATCTCTGAAACAAACAAGAGAAGAGTCAAGATCCTGATTTGGTGAAAAACGGGCAAAAATTTCCATGAAAAACTGTGCATAAATTTCCCTCTTTGTGCCCATCACACCCCCAGCATTGTTCTAGGTGGGATGCATGTTGATTGGCCAATGGCCAAGCCAGCATGCATTGCACCTTTCGATATAGAAGAGGTGCGATGGAGCCAGGGCGAGTTTTTCAAACCCTAGAGGCTCAGAAAAACTACAAAACATGCTCAGAATTCAAAAAGGAAAGGATGAAACTAAAGGGCTCAGGTTTAGCTCCTACCTGGACCAGACGGCACCGAGAATCGTCCACAGAATCTCCCGGAATCAGCTGGTGAAAATCAAGGGGGAAAGCACCTCCAAAGATCCAAAGTTCAAATGAAATGGTAAAATGAGAGGTAAAAAGCACTTTTAAATTACTTTTCACGCAATTCAAGTAAAATATTAGTGTTTTGAATCATTTTTCAAACATATATTGTTCGTTTCTAACTAGTTTGATGAAGCAATTGAGTAGGCAGTACAACCTTTGAAGGAACAAAGTTGTCAATGGTAAAATCAAGATAATCAATGACCATTATATCGAGCAGTTTTAACGCGGAATTCAAGCTCGTTAAAAAATAAACATAAGCAATGAGCAAATGTTCCCCCAGAGTTTAAGCTCATTAAAAAATGAACCATTTTCTGGTAAATAACCTTCGTGAATGTATTATCATCAGCCTTTGAAGCCTTGGTCGTGTTCTCATCATCACCTCCACTCTGTATTGGCCGATCATTCACCTCCATTTGATTGTTTACCCTTTTTGAGGAACAACTGCGAAGAGTGATCTTGTTAGCCATCCTTGTGACACTACCGTGATTGGAAAATTCCAAACCTTACCTGGAATCAGCTGCTACCCGAATTTATCACTCATTCCTCAAAAAACAAGTCTCCTTTAAGCTCTTTTCAACTGACTCGTAAAATATGAAAAGATTGTCGAGCAATTGGCCTCTCCAGCTCGTTAAAGGGACCGGAAGTGCTATCCCTCCTTTAGATTTTATTCTTTTTGGACTTGAGGGATTATTACACAAAATTATTAAGCGCTTGTTTTGTTCGGATCGTTAAAAGTACCGAAAATTCATCCCTTTTGTATTGTTTTATACTTTTTCGGACTCAAGGGATTATATGACGAAAAAGGATTATTGAAGTTTTCTTTACGTCCCTTTTTCATACTCTCTAAAATTGAAAAGGACCGAGTTATCCTTGTCGTTAAACTCGTTAAAACCGAATAGCGACAAACTTGTCCATACAAACAAGAATGAGTTTCACTATCGCTAGGCTCGTTCAAACATAGCGATGGGCTTGCCCGAAGGGAAAATTATAGAACAAGCATATGTTATCCTCCTCAATCTTGACAAAAACAAACAGGTACTGGTCAGCAATGACTGGGGAAAAATTGGGAAGAAAACTTGAAGAAACTTTATTGGTAGCAAGTCGCTCTTGAACATGACACTTTCACTCTGCATCCAAGTCGGGTTGGGTTGTTCCGTTCACTGGTCATATCACCATGGTTCCATCAGACCATCCATATTTGGGGCTAACGCTACCAATCCATCATGTCAGTGTCAGCGATATGTTCAAGAGAAGTCGCTCAGAGAATTCACCTGTGTCTCATCCACTACAATACATTTATGCTCCATCCTTTCATGACCGCCACCCTAAACCTTATATCATCAGATCATTTTCACCTCCATTAAAATCATTTGCTCTGTTCCATGTCATTGATGTGGGATTCACTAAGGCCCTCCTATGACGGATCGCTTCTTGTCGGCATCAGCTCATTATCCGAGAAGTCGATCTAGGAACAACCCTTTCAGTACTTTGAAACTTGCATGCCTCAATGGCAAGTTTTTCACTTCCGGCGACAGGTTTACATCAATGGCCTTCGACCAAAAGATTTTGCGTGGTGTTCGACGACAAGTCCCTTATTCACACCACGTGAATTGTACTGTATTACCTTGAGGGTCATCATCATTATCAGTGATTCCTCTCGTGCCTATTAATAGCTTAAATTATTGGCTGGTAATCAGGCGATGTCTTTCCATGTTCAACTCCAGAACATCTCTCACATGGATCGACTTGTACTTTGAGTGAAGATCGAACGAGATTGAAGACCCCGGATCTAGTTTCATCCATCCGGGCTGCGATATATATTCAGGAAAATAAAGACATCAAATGTACATCATTACTGCACAGATAATCATTCAATCCAAGGGATGATGGCTCTACCAGGATCATCAGTCTACACTCAGATGATTGTCTGTCTTATGTACATGAAAATGAATTTATAAAGCTTAGTATGGGAATTCCAGCCTCAGCTAGATCATGAAAATATTATGAAGATAATGTATTGTATTGTATCTTATTACAGGTCACCTTCCAGCTTGAAAAAACTTCAGATCCTCATGATAAAGAATTTCACCTGACATCAATAGATTAACAACCTCATGCTTTAGGGGGCAACTATTATAGAAATTTTTGGGCACTGCAACCCCAATCATAAATTTCCATAAACCAAGGGCTCTTAAGTCCCTAAAAGTGTTGTTCCAACCTCTAAAAGAACAAGGTCAAATGATTACATTTGCTCCGGAAGCTCTCCATGAAAAACTACTCAGAATTGGTCAAAATTGGACCATCTCACCTGCTCCATGGTCAAAGTGCGCTGCATCCCACCTAAATACACACGGGAGGTGCGATGCATACTGAAAATCCCTTCTATGGGGTGCGATGGGCGAGAGTGGACAAATAGCAGGGTCAATCTACAAGGTGGAGGATCATGTAATCTTCCAGAAACTTCTCCTGTGACACTCGCCTCTCTGCATTCACCCAGGGATGAGTAAGAGATCATCAATATCCAAGTGGAATCAAGAACTATCAGAGAGAGGACACTAATCAAATCTCAAAAGCTGACTCACCCCCTTGCAAACATCTATATATGGATCCCTCATCCCAGAGATCCAGAGGCTAGAATTTTGTATCTTGTAAGGAAGTGTTTTTGGTTTCTTGGTGCAACATCATAGTGTTGGGTGATCTAAGCTTTTCATGAGTTGAAGAAGGGCTTTCTTGCTGAGAGGAGGATGCTGGGTCAGAACAATTGGTTGTAATCCTCTTTGCTATTCTTGATTATTAATAAAGCTATTCAAGTTTTCCTCCACATTCTTGTATGATTGATGATATATGCATTTGTGTGGTCAATATATATCTGGTCCTATATTGTTTATGATGATAGATCTATGTTCTTGGATAGTGTTATGCTGCTTTGATTCTATAGGTGCTCTTTGAAGTTGGGTAGACGAGGAAGCGAGTGGAAAAGATCTATTAGAAGGGAGAGGAATCAAGCAAGGAACCAAGCGCAAGACAAAGGTTGGTCTCCTTTATTCCCCTCTTATCTACTTCTCATAAAGGAAAACAAAAGTGATTTTAGTTTGTTTGTTTCTAAGGTAGCTACCAACCTTAGTGGGACTAGCAGCTCCGCATAGACACTAGATTTCCCGATAACAAAATGGTGACTCCGCTGGGGAGAGAATAGATTGTTTGTTTGTCTAGATTTGTTTGTTTTATAAACTTACAGACGGAGCCTGAATTCAAGCCAGCTAGCCTTCGAACTGCATTTTCTATGCAAGTGAAAAGTAGATCAATGCAGCTTCAGTCTATCTCCAAGTTTTGTTTATGAATTGAACAATTGATTTACAAACTCTCTAATTGCCCTTGTGGTGGCTCTAGTAACCTCCTTAAATCTACCCCTATGATTTATTTACTGATTACCACTTGCTCGGCCTAAATCCCTGAACTGAGCTGCAAACTGTGACCCGGAACCCAATTGAAGTCTCGTCCCTGGACCATCGCACTGTCTCTTCTTTGGAATCTGGATGCATCGCACTTCCCGAGTGTAGTAGGTGTGTTGCATCTCACTTTCCCTGTGTTACAGGTGCGTTGATCAGACAAGGCCTCTTCTGCTCTTAGATTTTGGTTTCTGTGTTCACTCTTTTCAGCTCTATTCAGGAGTTTTGTTGTCTGTAGTCAGTATACCTCTATTGAAACCCCCTTCCTTGCCATTATTTCGCCTCCATTGTGCAATGAACTATAAATGTTTTTTTGAATTGTGATCCATTTTCAGTTCTCTTTACAAAGAAGTATCGTAATTGAACTGTCTTTTCTTGATTTGAAAGTGTCGCAAGTGTTGTTTTCAGTCATAGAAGAGAATCCGATTGTTCTTGATAGTCAATTACACTGTTACTCTTGTACTTGATTTGAATTAGTAGTTTTTCAAGTGTCAAAAGCAAGTTTTCAATTCCAAATCGCATAGTGTCGTCATTGTCTTCATTTTGTCTTGAAAAGAAACTTGTTAGTAATGTCGCTTTGAAAAATAATTCAGATTTGCGCTTAGCTTTCTTTTTATCATTCACACATTAAGAAGGTTGAAAAAAATACATGCATGTGCATTTGCATTTAGACAGTTTGTTGGTTTGATTTAGGACAATGCATATAGTGTGTGCTCTCTGCTCTATGTTGAAAGAATATCATCTCTCTTTCCTTAGTAGCTAGGATTTTCATTGCAAAAAGAAGATTAAACGACTGTTTATCATCTTAGATTGCATTTTAGGAATTGTACATCTACATCACACGGTGAACCTGAAAGGCAAATTTCTTAAGCAAGATCAACTGTAAAATAAATTTAATGAATCTAAAAACACTTTGGAACCTAACGCACAACATTTAGAAGTCTAGGCTAGAGACGTATTCCGGCGTCGTAAAGCCTGGTAACTGTTGTTTTCGTTGTTGGTTGTGTGATTCCTCCACTTTGAGATGATAATTGCCAGTACAGACTTGTGCTCCAACGTACCGTCAAGTATATATTGGGAGACCACAATAGGGTTTATCCCTTATCCATAGGAAGCCATGTCTGCTGCCCCATCGATCGCAATGCACTGAACACAGCATTCGGGAAGATTGACTGCGGTACCGTAAAAAGTATTCTGCAGTTTTTCGATTGGTTTGGTAATCCATCTATCTAGATTTCCAGAGCAATCTCTTTCGTTCCTTTTCAGACTCCTTAAAGGAAAAGGTCCATCTGAGCACTTGTCACTTCAAGCTCATTAAAAATCAAAGGCAACTAGAGTCATCTTTTGTTTTTTCTCAACTCTTAAAAATTGAAAAAACAAGTTGTGTCAAAGCATCTAAAATTCATTTAATTTGGAAACATATTTCTCGTTGATTTTTAGTTGATCGAGTAATTCGCAATCGTGGAAGAAAGTCAATTGAAACCCCGTCGTTCGCGGAGGCTTACGAGTCAATCGTCTTTGTCTCCAGAATCGAAACTGTTACGGACAAAGCGAACTCGTTTAACTGGTTCCAAATCCCCTGGCAAAGTTAGAACAAGTGTTCCAACACCATTGAAGACTCCTGTTACTCCAAACATTTCTGGTATCCCTGCCTTTACAGAAGAAGTTTAGCAACCACCAAAGGATAGTAGAACTGATCCTAGTGTGAAGGTAAACACTTGTATTACTGAACCAGCTCCATCTACAGCTAATTCAGAAGGTGTTATCCCCAAACATCTGTCGATGTAGATTCTATACCTTCTTCGGCACCAGAAATATTTTACGGACCTGACGGTCTACCTCTTCTACCTGGTCTGATTTCTATAGAAGAGATTGTGGAGGATCCTCCATCTAGTACTCCATCGCGATTTGGAGTCGGGATCACTCTATATCCTTCTTCATCAGAAATTAGGCAAGCTTTTGGATAGATTAGAAATGTTTGAACAACCATCGACATCTAGGACTATGTCATCCGACACAACAATGACATAACTTCCTTCTATCACTCCAACAATGTTCACCGGCATACCATCTGTCCCAACTAGCTCTCAATCGCTAGAAGGGGCCCACTCAGGGGCTATTTCGATAGTATGGTTCGTTCCTGTTTGTTCATCCAGAATAGTATCCGAGAACTCTTATGTTGAGTCTCAGCAAATTGATCCTTTAGGGTGTCAATTCGGGCAGTCCGGTCCTCAAGGACAAACAATTCCTTTGAGTACCGAATTACCGTCGTATGAGGCCAATATACCCTTTCATTGTCTTCTCTGGGAGGACAACCATACGAGAGTTCACAACAAAATTCAGGTTATGCTAGAATTACATCTAGCGGTTGGGTGCCAATACTACCTCAACAACCAAGAGTTGT
Organism: Pinus tabuliformis; assembly: GCA_031772625.1. Lineage (NCBI taxonomy): Eukaryota > Viridiplantae > Streptophyta > Pinopsida > Pinales > Pinaceae > Pinus > Pinus tabuliformis. The sequence goes on along the minus strand of CM062820.1, from coordinate 1,583,958,334 downwards.
ATATTCGATGCAACAATGTTTACCTATGTCAACTATACCGACTACGCCGGCTATTGTGACGGTGTCGCAAGTACAAGCGTTGCCTGTTGTATGCCAATCTCAGGTTTCTCAGGTTGTAATGCAATAGCCTCTTGTCCCTACGACTCAACCATAATCGCCAACTAGTGGAATGACACAGGCCCAAACAGGCACAATTACCCGTCATCTTGGTCAAACGGCCAGTATTGGACAACAACACATGGCTTCACAACCATGGCTGGTGCAATACCAACAACCGTAATTCCAACAACTATACCAAGGATCTGAGCAACAAATCTTTGCAAATAATGGGCAGCCGTATATTCAAAACGGTCAAAATCAACCATTCTACACCGGTTATGCCCATCAACCTTACCAAAGTTACCAGCATCAAATGCATTATGCTGGTATGCAAAGACCAACTGCTCAGGCCATTCCACCCTATCCTGGGTATGCTTCACCAAACCTGAATCAACAGTTACCCTTCGTGGCAACTTTAGAGTTACCAGATCTAAATCGGCTAATGAACGATCCAATTTCTTACACCCCTTGGTGGCCAGCGATTCTGCATAAACTTTCGTCAGATATTCCCAAATTTAATGGAAATCTGGGTGAAGACCCGTCGAATCATGTGATGACATTTCATCTGTGGTGTTCATCAAAGACCCTAAATGATGATTCGATTAGGCTTCACCTTTTTCAGAGGATGTTAACTGGTTCAGCAGCAAAATGGTATATCGAGTTACCTAGAGCTTCGTTTGACAACTTCAGTGCCCTATCCACAACCTTTTTAACCCATTTTCAGTTACCGATAAGGTACGAAACGGGAACATAACTTCTTACCAATTTCAAGCAAACAACGACCACTCACATATCTGATCATATTCATGAGTGGCGACGTCGTCGTAGAATGGTAAAAATGTATGTTCCTGATCAGCTTTTAGCTGAATGGTTTATTAAGTCATTATTACCTTCCATTACAGAAGATGTGGCAAAAGGAGGAGTCATCACTGAAGAGCAAGTTATTTCTCGTGCACAATATTTAGACTTGATTTATACTTAGTCTAGCACGCTCTACGATAAAATCCATGACGCTTCTAGACCGGAATTTTCCGTCCCTTCTCCTCCTAAATCGAACAATGACTCTCATGCCAGCGATGGCGTGATTGGTACGACAGACATGAAATCGACAAAGTCTACATCTAAAAAGGCCCGTAAGATTTCTAGTCAAAATGCAAAAGAAGAACTTCTCACCTTAGAAGTAAATGTTGCCTCCACTGATAAAGGCAAAGAAATCAAGCAACCAGGAGGCAAGAAGAAAAACAAAGGGAAGAAGAAGAAACAAGAGGAATCATCAACTGGAAAATCTTCTGCAAACCCTTCTGGAGATAAGAAACCAAGTTGTCCATGTCTTATATGTGATGAGGATCATTGGACAAGAGATTGTCCATATAAAGCTGAGCTTAGAAAATTCTTCAAGAATTCAAAAACCTCGGCGGTATTGACTGATCCGTTTCCAAATCCAGGAACAAATCTCGTTGCTAGTGAAAATGCTTCCCCATTTCAAGTGCTAATGTTGTCGGTTTCGAAACAGCAAAATGATGCTTTGATATCGACAAGGTATAAATTTTACGAGAATCCACAGCTGTTGAACAACAAGGACAAAGATCAACCTAGTAGTTCGACAACAACTTCGACAGAAGTTGTGCCACCCATAATTCCAGAGCTGACAATAAAATCGCCAAAGGGAGTAGTACACAAGTCGACATTTAATCCTCGTGCCAGAGTAGCACAGCATTATAATATAGTGGAAGATCTGGCCCAATCGCCATCTGCTATGTCGACACTTGAAGTACTGCAAAATTGCCCCTCCCAAAAGCAAGCTTTATTATCAGCAATAGGTGGGATTGACCCAAAGGATTCCAATCTTGTGTCCTTTAATCACAAAGGATATGATCCTCAGTTACCAGCTCAACTAGCTTTCCTCATTCAAGTGAAAGCCCTCAACAAAACTGTTCATAGAACAATTATTGATGAGGGGGCATCTACATGTATTATGTCGATGAGTTGCTGGAAAACTTTAGAATCTCCAACCTTGTCGCGATCTTCGACGACATTAAAAGCATTTGATGGACGAACATATACCCCATATGGGATTTTAAGTAACTTGCAAGTTGAACTGGGGGGAAAAACAATAGAAATAGATGTTGAAGTAATCGACGGAAACCTCGATTACAACATCCTACTGGGAAGGCCTTGGATATATGCTATGGCTGCGGTCGTGTCGACATACTTTAGGAAGATTGCATTTCCTTTCCAAGGAGGAATTACAATCATCAACCAACAAATATTTCTCCCCAATAGTTCCCAAGTTACATGAAGCATTCTGATGATCCATGGAAGCCCCCATTTGCTTCAAAATATCAGAGTAGGCCTACTAAAAGACCCTATATTAATGGGGACTTTTGCCCTCCTGCCTCCAATCAATTTGGTGGAAGTGGCGACGGTAGGAACATGCAATATGATATCTTCGATTCAAAAGATCTCAGAAAATGATATTAACATGGATCATCTACAGGTATTGCCTCCAAGCCCAATAGAAATATTGTAGCAATCAATGTTTTCAGCATGGGAGACAGACCCGAATCAACGCTCATCAAGCATTTGGATAGATAGGTCTAAGGAATATGGCACCCCTTCAGATCTTTGGTCGCAAGTGCATTACACCGATGAAGGAATTTTTCAGTCAATGATAATTGAAGGGGCGCCATGGGAAGATTACCACCATCGTTCCCATCTTCCGGATTGTCAAGAAGATACTCCTAATGACCTTCATCATCCTTCAGTTTTTGATTTCCTATCAAATACTGTAAACACGGTGGATTCCGAGCGAAACTTGTCCAATATTGAAGAGACTATCGCCATAAATATCTCGACCAAAACGGATGTTGTAGAGAATATTTATGTTGGCAAATGTTGTTCTCCTTCAGAAATGGAAATATATAACGCTCTTTTTCGTGAATTCAGAGATGTCTTTGCTTGGTCATATGATGAAATGCCAGGCATTGACTCGAGTATAGTTGAACATGAAATAAAGATGTATCTAGATGCCAAACCAATACGACAACGGCTACGGCAGGTGCACCCCAAGAAAGCCGTTGCCATCAAGGCAGAAGTTGAAAAACTTCTCCATGCTGGTTTTATTTACCCGGTTCCTCTAACTAATTGGGTATCAAACATTGTTCCTGTGATGAAAAAGCAAGGAACGATTAGAGTGTGCGTCGATTATAGGGATGTAAATCAAGCTTGTCCAAAAGACAACTACCCTACACCCTTTATTGACCAGATAATTGATGAATGCGCTGGATGTGAAATCTTTTCATTTATGGATGGATTCTCCGGGTATAATCAAATAAATATCCACCCACAGGACCAGTCAAAGACTGCATTTATTTGTCCGTGGGGCACATTTGCATATCGCAAATTACCCTTTGGTTTAAAGAACGCAGGGGCAAAATTTCAGAGGGCAATGAATTATGCCTTCCATGACATCAAAAACATCGTTCAACCATATCTCGATGACCTTCCAGCTCATTCGCGAAAGCGAACCGATCATCCACAGCATTTGAGAGCGATATTTCTACGTTGCCGACACTACAAGATATGACTCAATCCACACAAATGTGTGTTATGTGTCAGTTCTGGTCGTTTGCTTGGCTTTGTAGTCTCAAAGGACGGGATTCATCTCGACCCATGTAAGGTTCAGGCAATCATAAACTTGCCTCCACCTTCAAATTTGCTTCAGATTCAGAAAATCCAAGGGAAAGCAAACTTTCTTAGGAGGTTCATTCCAAATTACGCTGAACTTGCTAAAGGTTATACACGTCTATTGAAAAAAGAACTACCCTTCGACTCGGATCAATTCGCACAAGCTTCCTTTGATGTTTTAAAAGAATCCCTAATGAAAGCATCATTAATGTACGCTCCTGATTATCAAAAATACTTTAACCTGTATCTGGCTGCAGCGGATACAACCATCACAATGGTTTTAGTTCAAGAAGACAATAGAATTGAACATCCTATATTTTATTTGAGTAGGAACTTAAATGATACAGAAATCAAGTATTCCTATGTTGAAAAGCTGGCTCTCGCAGCTATTCAAGCGATACAGAGATTTCGACACTATGTCCTCTTTCGAAAAACCACCATTTTGTCAGATTGCAACCCCATGACTTATATATTATCGCGACAGTTGCTGGGGGAAAATATTCAAAATGGATAGCAATTCTTCAAGATTTTAATCTGGAATTCATGAAATCCAAATCAAATAAATCCCCGGTTTTCGCGAAATTGCCATGCGATCTCCCATCATCATCCAACGATGAAGCATCCGAAGAAACCATCGTGGATGAATCTTTGTTTCTGATATCTTCAAGCAATCGGTGGTATGGAGATATAATCATCTATCTCCAAACCCAAAAATATAGGTATAATACCTCCCGCTCGGAACAAAAATGTATTCGATACCAATCAAAAGACTACATGATCGTCGGTGATACACTTTACCGTCGTGGTGTCGATACAGTTCTGAGGAGGTGCCTCACCCATGAGGAGGCCGAAAAAGTCCTGAATGATTGCCATTCAGGCACGTGTGGAGGGCATCAATCTGGTTATGCTATGGTGCAAATTTTTTTACGAGCAGGATACTTCTGGCCAACAATGTTCAAAGATTGCATAACCGCAGTCAGAAGTTGCCATGCATGTCAAATTTTCGATAGCAAAACCAGAAAACCACTCGCACCCCTGCAAATTATAGTTGTTGTTGGGCATTCGCCAAATGGGGCATTGATTTCATGACATGTAACCCCACCTCGACCGAGGGGCATGGGTATATCATAGTCGCAGTAGACTATTTTACCAAATGGGCCGAGGCGATGCCTACATTAGATAACACTGGTGAAACAGCTGCCCTTTTCTTTTTCAATCATGTAGTCGCCAGATTCGGCGTTCCACAGGCTATAGTCACAGATCATGGATCGCATTTTCGCAATCACATGATGATTGAATTGGCTGCCAAATTAGGGTTGTCTCACGACAGCTCTACTCCGTATTACCCGCAGGCCAATGGACAAGTTGAAGCAATCAACAAAGTCCTGAAGCGGATGCTGCAAAGGATGATTGGAGTCCACAAAAGGAGTTGGCACCTGATCCTATACTCAGCCTTGTGGGCATACCGAACATCGGTAAGGAATGCAACCGGGTTTACACCCTTTCAACTAGTGTATGGCCTAGAAGCAATCTTACAAGTTCCGTGTGAAATCGCGTCTCTCAAACTCGTAGTCGACCTTCTCCTCGGAACTTCAGAAGAGGAGGCTCGTTTCTTGGAACTAATCCAATTGGATGAAACCCGTCATGATGCCGCTTTGGCTAATGAAGCCCATAAGAAACGAGTCAGGGTGTAGTTCGAAAAAAATGTCAAACCCCGTGTCTTCTAAAAAGGTGACTTGGTCTTACTTTACGACTAGGAATCCGATAAATTGGGAGCAGGTAACTTCAAGTCTTTGTGCATGGGCCCCTATATTGTTAAGTGTGTATTAGCAAAAGGAGCCTACGAGTTAATGGATTACGACTGGATTCCACTGGCGCAACCCCGTAACGGGTTGTACCTTAAGTGTTACTACGCATGATTTAGTGTGGTAACCCATATGCTTTTGTTACATTTTTGTTTTTGCTAAGAGTAATTGTTTTGGTCAAGTAATCCACTTTTTACATTTGTCGCAGATGTCGAACCTATTGGAATCTTTTTTTGGATATGCCGACGGAGCGAGTCGTAGTTCGCGGAACCTATATTCTACGGCCTGGGCCATTTTTGATCCAAGCAGCGAGTTAGTAAGTTTTAGAGGGGTATGTATTGGTCGGTCAACAAATAACATCGCTGAATATAGTGCGTTGATAGAACTCCTCTCTGCTGCCATCTCACATGGCATAAGCCGACTTGTCATCAGGCTAGACTCACAACTCGTCATACTACAACTCACTGGTATCTACTCTGTCCGAAGTCCAGCTATTTATCGCCTGTTGCTAAGGGTCAAGATTTAGGAAAGGCAATTTGATTTTATTCAATATCAGCATATTTTCCAGAAACTTAAACACATTAACAAACTCATTGGAAAATTATGTGTTAGATAGAAATTTGCAACATTTATAAAAAGAAGCATTAGTATTTGCATCAGGATCATGTAACTTAACCAAAATAAAACTCCAAAAATCAAAAATATATATATAACTGTTTATGGTTTACACATAATGTTCTGTAACCAAGACAAAATTGGTCAAATGACCCAAAACTCAAAACGCTAGTGGGCACCCTAGTCTAATGATGCTGGTGATAACAAGTTACCGCCTGTGCAATCATGCGTAAAAGCCTAGTCCACCGACTCAGCACACCGGTAGTATGTCGCTGCAACCTCAGAGGCAGCTCGTCAGTCCTCACGTCTGGAATACCAAGAGTGAGGCCTTCGACCTAATCCTGCAATGCTGAAAGAGTCTTGACCACATCAAGGTCACGAAGGATAGCCCTTCCCACACCCTCTCCTGCTGGAGCGGTAGCTGGCACTCTCAGGCGTACTACTGGCCGAACTAGTCCAACATCTGCATGAGTACATGAGTTTTGATTAGTCTTGATAGAAGAAAGCACAAGAACATTATAAAGAGAAACGATAAACAGAGATATGGTCAGAGAATTTACCGATGACACCCCACTGCTCGCCAGCCGGCAGTACCAAATCCGGATCACCCCGGAAATCCATACCAGCATATGGATACTCGGAAAAAACCATCTCCTGACAGTTGAACCACTCGAAAAAGGTATCAGAAAATGAAACCTGGGACTGACCAACATGTCTGGCCATAAGGTTGACCCATCTCTGCATCCATGGCTCAGTCGGTGGAGATAAACCAAGTGAAACATATTGCGGCTGCATCAGCGGGATCTTTTCCAAGGTGAAAGATGTCAAGATAGAACCATATCCAAAGTTCTTCAGTCTTCCATTTTTCACCTTGGTCAGTTGTTCTTTCATCACAGAGAGTACTGCATCACACCAGTTGAACACCTTTGGTTCAAGGCATTCCAAGGCGTACTACATATAAACCTGTTGGCCACGTGAAGTGCCGCACTACCAGCTAGTCTAGCAAAAGTGAATAGAATGGTCCTCAGGGACCTGTCAGTGACATCTAGGATATTGATCTTGCTATCCTTACTCGGCTGATATCCCTCTCTGCAATACCCGTGAATGTAATCTCTCACAGATTCACCCCCACGGCTCGAACCTGATAATGAGATGGGGGCACCCAGCCTCGATAAGCCGGTCAAAAAATAGATGTCCAAGACAGTCAAGGGGATGGACTTGCCCCTAATTTAGAACACCTGGGTAGTAGGATCCCATGCATCGAGAAAATATTGCAACAGTTTGATTTGTTGCCTCATGCAAGAGATGTGGAAAAGCTTGAACAGGCCACAGTTCCGCAGTGCATTTACCGTAACCGGATCATGTAGAGCAAGCATGTCCTCTTCTTCATGCTCACGTTATCGCCATGTAACAGGCATTTTTCTCCAATGAATCTCTGAAACAAACAAGAGAAGAGTCAAGATCCTAATTTGGTGAAAAACAGGAAAAAATTTCCATGAAAAACTGTGCATAAATTGCCCTCTTTGTGCCCATCGCACCCCAGCAGTGTTCTAGGTGCGATGCATGCTTACTGGCCAATGGCCAAGCCAACATGCATTGCACCTTTCGATATAGAAGAGGTGTGATGGAGCCAGGGCGAGTTTTTCAAACCCCAGAGGCTAAGAAAAACTACAAAACATGCTCAGAATTCAAAAAGGAAAGGATGAAACTAAAGGGCTCAGGTTTAGCTCCTACCTGGTCCAGACGGCGCCGAGAATCGTCCACAAAATCTCCCGGAATCAGGTGGTGAAAATCAAGGGGGAAAGCACCTCCAAAGCTCCAACAAACCAAAGTTCAAATGAAATGGTAAAATGAGAGGTAAAAAGCACTTTTAAATTACTTTTCACGTAATTCAAGTAAAATATTAGTGTTTTGACTCATTTTTAAAACATATATTGTTCATTTCTAACTAATTTTGATGAAGCAATTGAGCAGGCAGTGCAACATTTGAAGGAACAAAGTTGTCAATGGTAAAATCAAGATAATCAATGACCATTATATCGAGCAGTTTTAACGTGGAATTCAAGCTCGTTAAAAAATAAACATAAGAAATGAGAAAATGTTCCCCCATAGTTTAAGCTCATTAACAAATGAACCATTTTCCGGTAAATAACCTTCGTGAATGTATTATCATGAGCCTTTGAAGCCTTGGTCATGTTCTCATCATCACCTCTACTCTGTATTGGCCAATCATTCACCTCCATTTGATTATTTACCCTTTTTGAGGAACAGCTGCGAAGAGTGATCTTGTTAGCCATCCTTGTGACACTGCCATGATTGGAAAATTCCAAACGTTACCTGGAATCAGCTGCTACCCGAATTTATCACTCGTTCCTCAAAAAACGAGTCTCCTTTAAGCTCTTTTCAACTGACTCGTAATATATGAAAAGATTGCCGAGCAATTGGCCTCTCCAGCTCATTAAAGGGACCGGAAGTGCTATCCCTCCTTTAGATTTTAATCTTTTTGGACTTGAGGGATTATTAAACAAAAAGATTGAGCGCTTATTTTGTTCATCTCGTTAAAAGTACCGAAAATTCATCCCTTTTGTATTGTTTTAAACTTTTTCGAACTCAAGGGATTATATGACGAAAAAGGATTATGGGAGTTTTCTTTACGTCCCTTTTTCAAACTCTCTAAAATTGAAAAAGACTGAGTTATCCTTGTCGTTAAACTCGTTAAAACCGAATAGTGACAAACTTGTCCATACAAACAAGAACGAGTTTCACTATCGCTAGGCTTGTTAAAACATAGCGATGGGTTTGCCCGAAGGGAAAATTATAAAACAAGCATATGTTATCCTCCTCAAGCTTGACAAAAATAAAGAGGTACTGGTTAGCAATGACTGGGGAAAAATTGGGAAGAAAACTTGAAGAAACTTTATTGGTAGCAAGTCGCTCTTGAACATGACACTTTCACTCCGCATCCAAGTCGGGTTGGGTTATTTCGTTCTCTGGTCATATCACCATGGGTCCATCACACCATCCATATTTGGGGTTAATGCTACCAATCCATCACGTCAATGTCGCCGATATGTTCAAGAGAAGTCGCTCAGAGAATTCACCTGTGTCCCATCCACTACAATACATTTACGCTCCATCCTTTCATGACCGCAACCCTGAACCTTATATCATCAGATCGTTTTCACCTCCATTAAAATCATTTTCTCTGTTCAATGTCATTGATGTGCGATTCACTAAGGCCCTCCTATGACGGATCGCTTCTTGTCGACATCAGCTCATTATCAAAGAAGTCGATCTAGGAACAACCCTTTCAGTACTTTGAAACTTGCATGCCTCAATGGCAAGTTTCTCACTTCCAGCGACAGGGTTACATCAATGGCCTTCGACCGAAATATTTTGCGTGGTGTTCGACGCCAAGTCCCTTATTCACACCACATGAATTGTATTGTAGTACCTTGAGGGTCATCATCATTATCGGTGATTCCTCTCGCACCTGTTAACAGCTTACATCATTGGCTGGTAATCAGGCGATGTCTTTCCATGTTCGACTCCAGAACATCTCTCACATGGATCGACTTGTACTTTGAGTGAAGATCGAACGAGATTGAAGACCCCAGATCTAGTTTCATCCATCCGGGCTGCGATATATATTCAGGAAAATAAAGACATCAAATGTACATCATTACTGCACAGATAATCATCCAATCCAAGGGATGATGGCTCTACCAGGATCATCAGTCTATACTCAGACGATTGTCTGCCTTATGTACATGAAAATGAATTTATAAAGCTGAGCATGGGAATGCCCGCCTCAGCTAGATCATGAAAATATTATGAAGATAATGTATTGTATTGTATCTTATTATAGGTCACCTTCGAGCTTGAAAAAACTTCAAATCCTCATGACAAAGCATTTCACCCGACATCAACAAATTAACGACCTCATGCTTTAGGGGGAAACTGTTATAGAAATTTTTGGGCACTACAACCCCAATCATAAATGTCCATAAAGAAAGGGCTCTTAAGTCCCTAAAAGTGTTGTTCCAACCTCTAAAAGAACAAGGTCAACTGATTACATCTTCTCCCAGAAGTTCTCCATGAAAAACTACTCAGAACTGGTCAAAACTAGACCATCTCACCTGCTCCATGGTCAAAGTGCACTGCATCCCACCTAAATACACACGAGAGGTGTGATGCATACTAAAAAGCCCTTCTATGGGGTGCCATGGGCGAGAGTGGACAAATGGCAGGGTCAATCTGCAAGGTGGAGGATCATGTAATATTCCAGGAACTTCTCCTGTGACACTTGCCTCTCTGCATTCGCCCAGGGATGAGTAAGAGATCATCAATCTCCAAGTGGAATCAAGAACTATCAGAGAGAGGACACTAATCGAATCTCAAAAGCTGACTCACCCCCCTTGCAAACATCTATATATGGATTCCTCATCCCAGAGATCCAGAGGCTGGAATTTTGTATCTTGTAAGGAAGTGATGCTAGTTTCTTGGTGCAACATCATAGTGTTGGGTGATCTAAGCTTTTCATGAGGTGAAGAAGGGCTTTCTTGCTGAGAGGATGATGTTGGGTCAGAACAATTGGTTGTAATCCTCTTTGCTATTCTTGATTATTAATAAATCTATTCAAGTTTTCCTCCACATTCTTGTATGATTGATGATATATGCATTTGTGTGGTCAATATATATCTGGTCCTATATTGTTTATGATAATAGATCTATGTTCTTGGATAGTGTTATGCTGCTTTGATTCTACAGGTGCTCTTTGAAGCTGGGTAGATGAGGAAGCGAGTGGCAAAGATCTATTAGAAGGGATAGGAATCAAGCAAGGAACCAAGCGCAAGACAGAGGTTGGTCTCCTTTATTCCCCTCTTATCTACTTCTCATAAAGGAAAACGAAAGTGGTTTTAGTTTGTTTGTTTCTAAGTTAGCTACCAGCCTTAGTGGGACTAGCATCTCTGCATAGACACTAGATTTCCTGATAACACTCATGTAGCTGTGTAGACCACCAATGTACTTCAAAAGAGTCTCTGGTGAGTCTAATGAGATTCCTAGAATCAATGCTCTCTTTCTAAATTCTTGAGTGTACCCTTGCACACTTTGCCCTTTCAACTGTCGAAGAGTTTGCCAACTCATCATGGCTTGTTGCATGTAGGCCAATGGATAGAACTGCTTTTTAATTGCAGAAACAAATTCACTCCAGACAGAGATGGTCTTACCATGTCTTTTCATGTCAGCTTGAGCTCTGCCTTCCCACCAAACCAAGGCAGTGCCTCCTAGGTGTAGGCTTGCCAGCTGAATCTTGCTCTTGTCTGAGTCTATGTTTTGTACCCTGCAATAAACATCAATTTGTCTAATCCAATTGTCCAACTTTTCGGCATTTAGCTCTCCATCATATATAGGAAAATCGAATTTAACATCTAGTTTGATCAAAGATGCCTTCTTGTTGTGCGCAGGGCTATTAGGAGGTGTGAGAAAGCTTTCCTCTTTCCCTTTTCCTTTGGAGTGGTCATGGAAGTGAGACTCATCTTCTTCTTTATCTTGTTTAGAACTTGATGAATCTTCATCCTTATGCTTTCTAAAGTCCCTATACATTTCTTATACCATAGACTTTATAGCTAGGAAGATTTCTGTGAATTGAGGGTCTGGCGCTACAAAACCTTCTTCTTACATTGTCTTCCAAGGATAGACTTTCCAAACTTTAGGATTAGTTTCCACCAACTCTCCTTCTCCTAATTTAAGCTTTGATCTAGTGAGCATTCAACAGCTAAACCAACACAAGCTTGTCTAACCTTTACACCCTAAAGATCTGATACCACTTTATCTGATAATCATCCTATGAGTGACCTCAGTTAAAGATTTAATAAATGAAGGTATTACAGACTCATGTGTTAGTGTGTGTCTATGTTATTTAGGAAATGGATCGATCAAATTGCAAATACACAGACACTTGAAATGGAAAAACAACAGAGAAATACAGTAAGCAATATAAGAACACAAGAGTTTAATAAGGAGTTCACCCTATCCTCCAGGGCTACGTTTGTGGTCCAACTCTCAGTGGTGGCCTTCTTTTATTGTGTCTTAAAGCAGAAAATTACAATGAAGGAGCTCAATATGAGTCTCTTGAACGGAATTTTCTTGGCAGCGTGATTCTTGGATGCCCCAAGCCACTAGAGTAAACAGACTCTGTTCCTTACCAGCTCTGTGACATTCTGGTCTATAATGGAGAGAGCCCAATGTGGTGCTTAGTCCAGACAGATCCTCTCTGGGATGGCTTAAATCTCTCAAGCTCTCTAGTGCTCGATGTTGCCTTTGGTCAACTCAGCCCTCTGTCTTCCATTCTTCTTTTGCTTCACTGTCTTCCTTTTCTCTGTTCTTCCTTTTCCTTCCAGTCTTCCTCTCTGGGTCTCTAGTGTTCGATATTCGGTATTCGGTCATCTCTTCTTTGCCTGTGTATGGATTTCAGGCCATTCGTTCCTATGGCTGTTCGATTCCTCTTCCACTTCTCGTCGGATCGCCTGCTACAACTTTTCTTGGAGTTCCTTGTTCAGCGTCATCATCAGGCTCACAAGGAGTGGCCACATGTCCTCCTGCAACTACGCCAACTCACTTCGTCGGTTCAGTTCTTCTGTTACGTCGTGGAATGAGTCTTCTGCCACCTTGGCAGTCAAATCGGACGTTAAATCTTTACAAATTGTGGCTTAATTCCCTTGTCAATTTTGCTCTCCCCATCGGGCGCTATCTCAGCCGTTAGATCTGGGGCCTGTAGATCCGACACCATACGCACATTTTTCGTGGTTGACTTGCTCGACCATTAGCACACGATCGATGGCAGTTTTCTCTCTCCTCCTCTTGCCATGCGTCCACCGCTGAGTGGAATCACTCCATTTTCGCCAATTCCGCTTACCGCTTAAGGGTGCCCTTGACCAATACCGCCAGTTTTTCGGAGCGCGGGTCCCGCCTTGTCCTTTAGATTTTTCCCCACGGTTCTCCTGGATGTCCATGCGACCAAGCGCTCAGGGCTTCTCCATTTCAAGGGTTTTCGCCTGGCAATGCATATCAAAAACTCCTTTCGTTTACTGATCTAGGCCTCCCAGGGGCTAATTTCACCTCCAGCGCAGTCTCCATGGGCCTCAGTTAGCACGCTTTGACCGAGGTCCTCGTTGTTCCACATTCGCTACTAATTGCCACTAGTTTAGAGGTGTTTTTGATCATTATTATGAATTCTTTGATGTTTGCCCCGACCTGATACAGTGATGGTCCTTCTGACAGTTCTTCATGGATCCAATTCGGATCAGTTGTCTATAAATGATTTGATCTGAAACAAGTGTGCACCGGGGAGAAAGGAGAAGGCTCAATCTGAAAGATCTAAAATATGTTGACATGTATGCTTAATTGATTTACTTGATGCAAATGTCTAATATTGATGAAACTGTGATACTAAGATCTAAATGATTTATTTAGAAGTATCTAGTATTAACAGTAAAGGTTGCAGAAATTGAAATTGTGTTTGCAGTGAAAGTTTTCAGATTTTTATGCAAGTATGTTTTGGCATAGTCACATACATATGTAGATCCACCTCTTAAGTGTCACGTATATATCCTGCGAAATAATTTTCAGTAGGTGTAGATATGTACATAGGCATTGTGCATGGTAAAGACATACATATGCTGATATTCCTTATGGAAGTCGTGTACACAAACTAGGGTTTGATATGTTGATTGATGCTTATATATATGATGATTGGTGTTTACAGTGGATGTTATCTAGTTTACTTTCCACTGTTTATCGCTGATGTCTTCATCATGATTGAGGTGACTTGGTTGAATTGATCAGTGTCAATGGCACAAAATTTTGACAGTGTATGATTCGTAATTGATTAAGAAATTTGTGATTGACTCAGTGATTCGTAACTGGTGAAATGGTCTATGAATGGTTCAATGATTAGTGATTTAGTGTTTAATATTTTGATATCTGTAAGCAGGTGTTATATAGAGAAAATGTGTATATACACAAATGTTATTCAATAAATTCGCATACATAATTTGATATTTATTGTTTCCGGTTGGGTTCTGCATTCAGTGACTTGATGCTTCATAATTTCAGTTGATTTGTAGTGTGACAATGTCTCAAATTCAACGCTTCAATTTGTTTGTGTTTATTGTTGATATGGGTCCAGTTTGAAAATCTGATGAAAGGTGGCCTACCGGTTGTGTGATGATTGTTTGACAGGTGGATCCAGTTTGAAACATTTTGAAAAGGGGTCCACAAGGAGCTAAGGGTTGCAACCTTCAGAAAGGGGTAGGAGCTCCCTTCTGGTAGGGTTCGGTAAACAAGTTCATGGGATTGTAGCTCCATTCCAGTGGGTGTTGGATAACGGGGAGAATATTGTAACCTTCTGCTGGTTGGTTCTTGTGTACTGATAAGAGTCTGCATCAATACAAATGTAATATTTTTCATTATATCATAATAAAGAAGACATAGATGAAAACAATGGTGGTTTTCTCCCACATTGGGTTTCCACCTAAAATCCTGCTGTTCTATGTGTGTTTGTTGTGATTTATTTATGTTCTTTACTGCATATTGAAAGTAATTTACTTATTCACTAATTGAAGATAATTGTTTGATATGATACATAAAAATTAGTAAACTGGATATACACTGGTTTCCTTCTCTAAAATTGTGTACATGTGCAAGTTTCCTTAATAACAGAACGTATATTTTTCAGAATATAAAATTTGGAAGTTTTCAATTTAAAATACTGATTCACCCCCATCTCAATATTTTTCTTAACAATTGGTATCAGAGCAGGTCCCTCAAAAGAATCTTTATTGCTTAAAGGGAGATCCATCAATATGAGAAATCAAGGGGGACTATTTTCTATCTGACCACCTTTGTTTAATGGAACTAACTTGGTATTTTGGAAAGTCAGAATGAGAGCATATTTCCAGTCACTTGGAGCTGATGTATGGGAAATCGTTGAAGGAGGCTATCAATATCCATCCTCCATTCCCACAAATGATGCAGGGAAGAAACAATATGAGACCAATGCAAAGGAAATCAATGTTCTCTTAGGAAGCTTGACAGAATCAGAATTTGTGAAGGTTATGTAGCTGAATACCACAAAATATATATGGAACAATATTATCCAAAGCTATGAAGGTGTCACTAAGGTAAAGAGTGTTAAACTTCAAACATTTAGAATTCAATATGAGACTCTCAGAATGCACAGTGATGAAAGTATTACAAGTTTTTTCCTTAGGGTAGATGAGATCGTTAACTCAATAAAAAAACTTGGTGATGAAGTAAAATATTCAATTGTTGTTGAGAAAATTCTAAGATCTCTAACCCCAAAGTTTGATTCCAAAGTCTCTTTCATTGAAGAAATGCAAGATTTGAAGAATCTCACTATTGAACAACTCCACGGGATTTTAACAAATTATGAAATGAGAAAAGGGGTTCCATAAGACATTAGAGAAGCATAATTCATACAAAGGAAATGAAAAGGAAGAGCTTAAGGAAACAAGTTACATTTCAGACGAAGAAGAAGAGAATTTCGTGAGGAAACTCCAAGTAGGAACTTCCAAGTTTAGATGTAAGCTTCCTTTCAAATGCTTTTCCTGTGGAAGGGTTGGTCACTATGATACTAAATGTCCTTATAAAGATAATCACTAGAAAATGAAGATTTCTTCAAAAGGGAATGTTAAAATAAGGCTTGATAACAGGAAATTTTTTTATACTCACGAAGATAGTTAATATTCTTCCAATAATGAGGATGTTGAATATGATCAAGATTGTCAATTGCTTAAGACATTTGAAGAAAATTGTGTAGATGAATCTGATGATGTTTTTATGGATGCTCTAGAATAAAAGGACATTTGTAAGAAAAATACTCTTATTGAATAAATAACTCAGCTACAAATCCATCTAGAAGAAGCTAAATTAGCTAAAGAAGTTTTGAAGAAAGAAGTTCTAGAAAAATAAAGGCACGTGAAAATTTAGAATTTGAAATAGTGGGTCTAAGAAAGGAACTTGAGAAAATAAGGGCTCTAAATATTAGATTTTCTAAAGGACCTGATACTTTAGAATAAATCCTCAAAGTGCACCGCTTTCCTCTAATTAGGGAAAGTCTTGGAGACAATTCAAATGGTGAATCATCAAAAACTATAAAATCTTCTGAAACAGGTACATGAAGCTGTTGGGTGCTAATAGGTGTCTTTTAAAACTCCTAATTGCCTCACATTGATTATCAACCCGGGAAAGTCCTTTTATTCCAAGAGTGTACACAATATGTGCATGCTATGAATCCAGAGAGTAATGCTTTTAAAATGAAATATATAACTTTGATACAAGAGTGAATGGATGCATTATAAAAGTCAAAATGAAATTGTTAACATAAATATTACATCTAAGCATCAAGACTTAACCCTCAACTGAAATCGTAATCAAATCTCAAACATGTAATTCAAATGGAAATGATGTCAACCGAGAGTTTAGTAGAAATAACCAATATCTTTCAGCTGATTCTATCTAAATCACACTCAATCTCAATTAAGAAATTCATATGGAAATGATGTCAACTGAAGGTTCAGTAGCAATAACCAATCTCTTTCAGATGATTCTATAATAACCAAACTCTTATCATAATCAACAAGATTCAATGCCTTAACTGATAATCAATTTAATCTACAATAAACATAAATGGAATCAATTGACAAAGCTGCAAATCACATAAGGAAAGTAACCTAACTTCAATACAGGAAATCGGAAAATAGCAAACAAGATAAACTCACAAAGAATGGAAAAACATCAAACCAATCAAACTTGTGTGAATTAGAAAGATATAACACAAAGGGTAGTAGTTTAATCCACCAGAGGTCGGGCCCTTAGCCACCAACGAATACTGTTGAGCTACTTCAGAGAATACGAATGAACAACAACGTAAATTATGTATTAACCATTGAACTCAATCCTCATTACAATACGGTCGTGTTCCTCAAAAGCACGAATCTGTAACTTAAAATTACAATTTGAAATAAAACAAAGATCGCCCCCTTTTCTCCTATAGTTTACACTTTTATAGTCAAAAAGGGTAAAAGATAAATGTGATCCCTCAGGATCTGGATATCCTGAGGGATTCACAACTAAATGCTATCTTTTGACATTCTTCTTATTTAGCGTTGATCCTCCTGATTCGTCCTCTGGCTTGATGGCAACCGACGCACCTCATTCATCCTTTGTTGGTTTACGTTGTTCCATCTCTAGGGAACAACAACTGTTCCTTTCGTTGTTTTTCTGTATAAAAAGGAATAAGAGTTAGTTACAGTGTCTAATTCTTAATCGAGAGTAGTTCATTCATTTCTTATCATAATCCATCAATATGTTAGCGTATCAAGGCACAAAAGAGATAAGAAAAGAGGAAAAAGGCAATGTAATTGAGAGTAAATACATACCCATTGCATAACTCAACATACTCCCCTACTTACCCTATTTCATGTCCTCGTGAAAAGTAAATAGTTCTTATGCAATGCAGTTAAAGAGTAGGCTAGAGAGAAAGCTTAAAAAATTGGTCTAAATCAATGATGTTGAGCCAAGAGTGGAAAGGCAAGCCTTTCTTTCCCTTGTCTACATTATGGCAAAAGGGAGCGGGCGGCGGGAAATTAAGGGAAGGAGTACGAGCCAGATATGGCACGAGCTGCTGCAAAATTTACACGGGGACGCTGGAACAGGTGGCAATCCAGGAATTTGAAATTTGACTCGCTTATAAATCACTGAGGAACAGCTACCAAGCAACTTACACTTCCACAAAGTGTATGTTGAGTCTTGACATGGCGTTGTTTATTATCTCTGCACAAGGAGTAAGCCCACAGGTGGTAATATGGCCAAGAGGGCAGCCGAACTATCTCAGGGGCATGGTGTTGACAGCTGCGGGCGTCCCGCAACCTGCAGACTCAACAGTAGGGGATGTACTGGAAAAGAGAATACACGAAGAAGAAGTGGTCCAAATGTCGTCGCTCGTCCATGGGCAGGTCAACAAATTACAACAGTTGAGTGAAAAGATGGGAAAATGGAGACCATGGGTTGGAACGAAGTTACTAAGGCATCTATGAAAGATTGTAAGCTGTGGGATCTCACGGACAGTAGCAACGGTCTTGCAAAATTGCAACACAAGCTATAGTGGATAGTGCGACGAGAAGATACGAAGATCAGAAGTGGCTGCGGAGGTATAAGGAGGTCCCATCTAAGGCTTCCCTGCTCGAGCTAAAATTGTATGAGGGGGTGTTCTATGTTAACCGAGTAGAACAGAATGAGCATCATCGGTTGGAAGAAGTAGTAAAAACACTGAAGCAAGATCGGGACGAAGTGTTGTAGGAAGAAGTAGTAAGATGATGAGCGTCACTTAGAGGAAGGTGAACTGTGCAGCCATGGCAGCGCATTTCGCTGCACCAATGAGTGACTCAGGATGAGTCATGATAATTGTGTTAGGGGACTGTTGGGTAGCAGAGGTTCTGCATAACGGTTTTGGGACGGAAAGCCTAGAAATTAGGATTAAACTATTGTAAAAATTCCAAAGTATGGGGAGTATGAAATATAAAAGGTCGAGTCAAAGGGTTGTCTGCCCAAGAAATAATGTAAAACAATAGGAAGTAAGTCAGTCCGCAAACCATAGAGAGGTATAAATAGAGTGTGGCTCTATGGGGGGAAAATAGTTCTCTTTGGAGTATGATTATGAGATCAGATATGTAATGGGTGTCTGATAAGAGCAGTTGGAAAGCATTTGTAAGTCCGAGTCGAGGGTTTGGGTAGAGGATAGAGGCTCTGTAGCTGTGTGCACAGAGGCTTGGAAGAGTCTGTAGTTGTGTACGCGGACCCCTGCAGCTGAGTGCGCAGGTCAGATCTGGATGTAAGGGTGATAAGTGGAAATAAAGATAAGTTTCTTCTGAATTCTGTGTTGATTCTGAACTATCGCAACTATGTTCTTTTATGTTTAATGAAATTGTTTTGATCTGTGCGCGTATGCTTATTAAGTACTTGTGAATTGGGTTTAATCTTAATATGCAAGCTAAATGACAGTAATAAATGTTTTCTTAAAGACCTCTCTAAGTAGATCTGGGTTATAATACTTAATCAAATAAATTAGATCTGTAATCAGTGCGGTAAGAGACAACTAAGATTATCTGTATATGTGCGGATCTAGTGTAGTGCAAGGCTGCAAGATGGCGCACGAACCTCTCAGACCACATCTAGACATCCCAAGGGTGTGGAAACCTGGTTCCAACACCCTCCCCCACTACCTCGGGTGAGACCTCATTCCGCGCTTCACGGGTTGTTGTCGAAAGGGCCGATAGCTGTGGGATTTTCTTGGCTAAATAATTCTTCTGAACCTGGGTCAAGCCCATATAAGCCAACAATATATGTATCTTATTCACCAATAAACCCTGTCAATGATGTGCAGTCAATGGTCCTATTTGATTGAGTGGGAGTGTTGAGTTCATCCTCATTATTTTTTTTTATTTTTTTTCTTTTTTTATGCCAAATAAAAGTGTACTGAGGTGCTCCACATACCATGTTCATGGTCATAAGCACAGTGAATCATATTTTCTTTGTATCCAAGAATATCGATTTTCACCTTTAAAGTTGGATGACATAGTAACTGCCTCTAGTCACTAAGGGGGTATGTTAGAAATTTGGCCATCCTTAAGCATCAAGAGGCCATCCTTGAGATCGAGGAAGCCACACCATCCTTGAGAGGTAGTTGGAAGGTCACTAACCCACTCCAACAGTAGCAGATCAAACACTGGAAGAACCTACATTAAAAAAAAAGAATTCATTAGTCAAACACCTATCAGAGAATATCACTAAAAAAATTTCTTCAAATGAGGATCGGTGGATGAAACAAGAGCATGGAAGATAACACCCCCAGAGGCCAGTAGATCAATCACTGGTTCAGTAGTATCATGCATGCATCTACAATATATTGAAATCACAGGCAGGGTCAAGTATGACACTCCACGCCTCTCCCTTAAGCACATATTGGTTCAAAAAATGTTTTTAATGAGTGAGGAATAAGTTTTTATGGGTTGGAGGTGGCTAGTAAACGTGTCTATCCTCAAATAGTAAAAGTTTAGTTCACTCACCCTTCTAAGCAACATGGAAAATTCAGAGCGGGAGGGTGATAACTACGAGTGAGGCCAATAGTTAAAAAAGGAAATATGTGTAGGGGAAAACTCACCAAGTGCACTAATCCCACTACCACAAAATGAAATAAAAGGACATGACTGACTTTAGATGTATTGAAGCTCATTCCCAAAACCATTAGAAATTCCCACTAAGACATAAAAGCTTGAGCTAGCTACGACCAAAGGTTCCCTAGGGCGCTATAGAGGAGCTACAAATTCCTATATTGAGCGCCAGAGTGTCAAGTGATGGTTGTAAATGGAGGAACTATAAATTTCTCTAGAAAGTGCCATAATATAAGGCTAACGATGGGGGAATATGTATTGAATAGTCTAATGTTTTCCATTCCAATGGGTGGTGTTGATGTTGTATTAGGAGTCCAATTGTTACAATCTTTGAGGATGATAGCTTTTAATTTTCAAGAATGTTTCTTGAAAAAAATTTGGGAAGGAAAGGAAGTGGAATTAATGGGTATCGTAGGGAAACTAGGAAACATAATCAACTCTAATGGCATGAAAAATCCTCTGAAGAAATAACAATGGGGCATAATTCCACAATTATGCTCACTAGAGGTTCAAACATCAAAATAATCTATTTCTCTAGATCTCCAAAACATCTTGGACAATCATCCCAAAGTATTGAAGACTCCCAAATTCCTCCCTCCTATTCATTATCATGATCATGCTATTCATTTGATTCCAGAAATTGTTCCTCCCAACATCAGACCTTACATATATCCCTATGCCTAAAAGAGTGAAATTGAATGTATGGTTGTAGAAATGTTAGAGGTTAGTATAATTCAACCTAGTCAAAGTTCTTTCTCTAATCCAGTAGTATTGGTGCACAAGAAGGATGGATAATGGCATATGTTTCTATTTTATGCTCTTGACCTGTAAGTAATTGCAGAATACCAAATATGCGAAAAAATACAACCCATAACACAAAACAAAATGGTAAAAATAGCAAGTATTTTATTATTCAGAGATGAAAGCAATGTTCACTTGCCTCTTCGAGGGGGCAACCTCCAACAAAGAAAAGCTTAACTAAAAAATAAGACTTGATATATTCCTCAATGGGGAGTCTCCATCCTTTATGTAGGATTCATACATACAATACCATGGTTCTCGCAATACCATCTATCTAATACCATCGCCCGTTTGCAACTAACTGTGGTCCCTTTCTTAAATCTAGGTCAACCACTTACAATTATTAATACAGGCTTTATTGACTCTTTAACTAACTATAGCTATGACTCAACCCTATTACATAAATAAAGGGGTTAGGGTTGGACCCTAACATGCCCTCCCCCATAAAAAGCAGCCTTGTCCTCAAGGCTGAAGCTACTAAAACTACTGAAGAATAATGGTTGGTTCCGAGGTCGCATCTTTTGGAGAGGTGTATTTCCACTTGATGAGGACTTCCTTGATCGTGTGGCCATGCAAATTTCATTCTCATGTATCGAGGACATGGAAGACTTGATGTATTTTTGAAGTTGGTGGCAAGCCTAGCTTGTAGGCTACTGCTCCAATGCGTTGAAGTATTTGATAACATCTGTAGAATTTTGGAGCTAACTTTTGGAAGCCCTTTTCTTTGAGCGATGTTTGCTTATATGGTTGTAGCCGCAGGAATATCTGATCCCCTTCTTAAAATCTGTGCTCAAAACAATCTTGATCTGCCTATTGCTTCATTTGATTCTGAGCTTGATGGATATTATCTTTGAGACGGGCTAGCATGGTTGCACGGTTCTATACGAGTTGATCCACTGCTTGCACCTTAGAGCATCCAGGGATATAAGAAGTAGGTGAAGGTGGGAGTTGACCATACACTGCCTCATATGGAGTCATCTTGGTGGTTTCATGATAGTTAGTATTATATCAACTAGAGGTAGCCATTTTACCCATTGATGTTTCTTTTCTAAAGTGAAGCACCTTAGCTATGTCTCCAAACATTTTTTGACTGCTTCAGTTTGACCATCAGTTTGGGGATGATAAGAGGTACTTAGTTGGAGTTGGGTGCTTTGTATTTTGAAAATTTCTTGCCAAAAGTTTCTGGTGAAATTTGGGTCACTATCAGACACAATGGAAGTGGGCATGCCATGCAGTTTGAAGATCTGGTCCATGAAAGCTTGAGCCACCAAAGTGGGGGTAAATGGGTGCGGTAGAGCACAAAAATGAGCATATTTAGAAAGTCTCTCCACAACCACCATGATGACTTACTTGTTGCCTGAATTCAGAAGGCCAGTAATGAAATCCATAGAAACATCCATCCATATTGAGGCAGGGATGGGAAATGGTTCTAAGGTTCCTGGTGACTTGATTGTTTCTCCTTTGTGGCATTGACACACATCACATTTAGCTACAAAAGTAAGAATGTTAGTTTTCATGCATGTCCAATAGAAGGAATGAACTACAGTGGGAGATGAATGCAACTCTGCCAAAATGTGTGTTTTGAGGGTCAATGTCGGCGATATAACTACTCTATCCTTGTAGCAAAGAATCTCATCCTTCCAAGAGTAGCCAACTGAGGAATTGGGATTTTCTCTCAATTTATTAATGAGTTAGGAGAGAGAGGGATGTGAAAACCATTCGTTGCGGGCTTCTTCAATCCAATCTAGTATGGGAAGAGAGATTGATAATAGGGTGCTTTCATCCTCAAATTGGTGTGATAAAGCATCAGCTACTACATTGTCACACCCTTTCTTGTAAATTATCTCATAATCATATCCCAGCATTTTGGCTAGCCATTTATTTTGCTGGCGCGAGGATAGCCGTTGCTCCAAAAAATATTTGAGGCTTTGATGGTCTGTGCAGATTTGGAAACATTGTAGGTTTTAACCCTATACAAAAATTACCTACATACGAATTCTAAAACATATAAAATAAACAATGTGAGAGCATAACACATAAAACACATATACACAGAGATTTTCCCCTGGATCCCAAAATCAGGACTACCAGCTTGATTTTTCATTATGTTATTTTCAATATTACAATACATATTTATTCATGCCAAAGCATCCAATGCCATGGACCGAAAACCATCGCGTCCAAAACCATGTGAGAAAATCATGCACAAAACCATATGTAGGTCTGCCCAACCTAATATAGGGTCCAAAACCAAAATTTTCCAGGGCGTTGCCTCGGACCCCATAGAGGGGGGTTACCTACACCCCTCAAACCCCCTGTGACCCCCCCACTATGTAATCGATGCAATGAAGGGGGTGCTCCACCCCCATCTAACCACCCAGTTAACTACGTGGGCTAGTTGTGGAAAGAATATAACACAAACCAACATTCTCCCACTTGTTGTTTTCTTACCACAGGGGGGCACAAGAGAGCTTAGTCATTTATCCAACCCTGCAACACCCATTGTTTCTCTACACCAAGAGAACTTCTCAGAGCTCACAGATTTTGTCAATGCATCTGCAGTATTATTCAAAGTGTCGACCTCTACCAGCAACACCTTTTTTTCTTCTATCATATCCCTCAAAAAGTGATATTGAACATTAATGTGCTTTGTCTTTGAATGCTATGCAGGGTTCTTTGCTAAGAAAATTGCACTTTGGATGTCACAGTCTATCCTTATAGCTCCCTGTACTAACCCCATACTTGAACAAAATCTTTGCAACCACACTGCTTCCTTGCTTGCATGAGTGGATGTCGTGTATTCTGCGTCTGTAGTTGATAGTTCCACTACAGATTGTTTCTTACTCATCCTACTGACTGCACCTCCAAATAGGTTAAACACATACCCACTTGTAGATCTTCTCTAATCTAGATCTCCAGGCCATTCTGCATCAACAAAGCCACGAATATCCAACACTCTGTCCAATCCTGGTCTTCCTTGGTAGCACAAACCATAATCACTAGTGCCACGCAAATACCTAAAAACTCGCTTCGCTGTTGTCCAATGCTCCTTCCCTAGTTTTGACATAAACATGCTCAATACTCCATTGCATGTGCAATGTCTGGTCTAGTACAAACCATTGCATACATTAGGCTACCGACTTCACTTTCATATGGAACACGAGACATGTCCTCTTCCACTTCTTGTGTCTTGGGACACTATTCAGTAGATAACTTCACACCTACAAGAATAGGAACCTTCACCGATTTACTATCCTGCATATTAAACCTCTGCAGTATTGTCTTGACATACTTCCTCTGGGTTAACCAGAGCTTCCTCTTTGCCTGATCACTTTTAATTTCCATGCCCAAAATATATTTTGCAGCACCAAGATCTTTCATGTTGAATTTGGAGGACAATTGGGTCTTCAAATCCTGGATAATTTCTTTGGCATTTCCAACTAGTAACATATCATCCACATACAAGACTAGATAAATAACACGGTCACCAATTAATTTAAAATACACACAGTGATCTGCTTTGCTTCTGGTGAAGCCAAGTCCCTATATAAATGTATCAAATTTCTGATACCACATCCTTGGTGACTGTTTTAACCCATACAAAGACTTCTTTAACTTGCATGCCAATTCTTTCTTACCCTTCACCGCAAAGCCTTTAGGTTGCTTCATCTATATTTCCTCTTCCAGATCCCTGTGAAGAAATGTTGTCTTCACATCCATCTGTTCTACCTCAAAATCAAAAGTAGTAGAAACAGATAAAAGTAATCTAATAGAAGTTACCTTGGCAACAGGAGAAAATTTATCACCAAAATCTATTCCTGACACCTGGAAATAACCTTTTTCTACCAATCGAGCTTTGTATTTCTCCACCTTTCATTCTGCATTTGTCCTCTTCTTGAACACCCATTTGCTGCCAATGGGTTTCCTTGCAGCCAGATACTCCACTAGATCCCAAGCCTCATTTTTTTGCAAAGATGCCATTTCATCAACCATGGCCTCTTTCCAGAGTTTTCCATCCTCTAAATCTACTGCTTCCTTCAAAATTCTGGGATCATTGTCAGTAATAGATAAAGAAAAATTTGAACAGAAAGTAGATGGACTATACCTTTTTGGTTGCCTTCTTTCTCGAATTGATCTTCTCACACCCAGAGTTTGTGGCTCTTCATCTTCTTATTCCTCCTATGTTGTAGAGTCTGATTCTTCCTCCTTAAGCTCAAACTCTATCTTCTCAGGTTCCTTTGGTTGGACCTCATGTTTAATAACATCTTTTACCTCTCTAAACACCATATCTCGGTTATACACAACCTTCCTTGTTACTGGGTTCCAAAGCTTATAACCCTTTAGACCATCCTTATACCCAATAAACATGCACTTTTCATATTTACTATCCAACTTGGTTTGTTTCTCCTTTGGAACATGTACATATGCATCACATCCAAATACCCTCAGATGTGAAAGAGATGGTTTCTTACCAATCCATACCTCTTGTGGAGTCTTATCCTCCAACGCTGATGAAGGTGATCTGTTGACCAGGTAACATGATGTCTCCACTGCCTCTGCCCAAAATTCATATCCTAACCTGGCACCACTGAGCATGCTTCTTGCCCTTTCCATCAACGTCTTGTTCATTCTTTCTACAGCTCCATTTTGCTCAAGTGTGTATGGATTAGTCTTCTGTCATGCTATACCACACTTCTTATAGAATTCTTCAAATTCCTTACTAAAAAGCTCTCCACCATTATCTATCCTCAACACCTTTATCTTCTTCTCTGTCTAGTTTTCCACCAGAGCCTTAAATTCTCTAAACTTGTCAAAGACTTCAGATTTCTTCTTAAAGAAATATATCCATGTATTCCTTGAGAATTCATCTATAAATGATACATAGTACATAGACTTACCCAATGATGGAACCTTCATAGGTCCAAACACATCACTGTGCCCAAGTTCTAATATATGTTTTGCCCTCTTACCACCAGAGGGGAAACTCACTCGATTCTGCTTCCCATATACACAATTTTCACAGAAATCAAAATCTAGAGAGATATTACTCATACCTTCTACCATACCTTTATCATGAAGTATTCGAAGGCCCTTCTCTCCAATATGTCCAAGCCTTTGATGCCACAACATGGTCTTCTCTCCAGAGACCACTAGATTTTCTGCTTCACTTTCAGGAACCATAGAGTTATTGCACCCATCAACAACAGTGCTACCTTGCAGCTTGTACAAAGTTCCAATCTGAACTCCCCGCATCAATACCAGTGCTCCCCGAACCATCTTGCAGGTATTCTTCTCGAACACTGTATTTACACCTGCATCATCCATCTTACTTACAAAAATTATATTTCTAGCCAATGCAGGAATATGCAGAGCCCCCGGAAGTGTTCTAACCCTTCCACCTTGCAACTTCAACTTTAATTTTTCGCGACCAACGATTATAGCCTTCCTATAATCCCCTAAGAAGACATCACCACCATCGTATTTCTCATACTCACAAAACCACTCTCTGTGGGGAGTGAAGTGAAAGGATGCACCTAAGTTAATCAACCATGCCTCATGATCTACATGTGTATTTAAAGAAGCCAAGTACACATCCCCACCTTCATCTGAGGCGGTTTTCGCCTCTACAGAAGGAGCATCATCAGATCCCTTTCCTTTGTCAAGAGCTTTAGATTTACAGTCCCTTTTGTAGTGCCCTTCCTTTCCGCATTTCTAGCACACCACCTTTATAGGTTTTCCTGGATATTTAGATCTCCCTCTAGATTTAGATCTCCCACTCGATGACTTATTTTTGTTTCTATTCTAGGACCATCCTCGTAGAGACAAGGCATCACCATTCTGGCTCTCCATATTTTTCCATCTCAAATCCTCTGTCAGCAAGGATGAGACTATTTCATCAAACTGCAAGGTAGTTGTATTTCTACCTATTGCAATAACCAGACTATCTCACGAATCTGGTAGAGAACACAACAACTGATGCACTTATCTTCATCTGAAATTTTAATATCAATAGATAATAACTAATTTACCACAATATTAAATGCGTTCAGATGATCTATCACCGAGTCTCCATCTTTCATCCTTAGGTTATACATCATTTTCTGCAGGAACAGTTTATTCATGAGAGACTTAGATTGGTACAAAGTCCCTAACTTGTCCCACAAAGCCTTCATCGTAGCTTCCCCTGATACATTCAGCAATACTGAATCTGAGACACACAATCGTATTGTGCTCTTTGCCTTCCGATCCAACTTCTTCCATTCTTCATCGGACACTCCCATTGGTTTAGTACCCGAATCTACTGTGATCCACTGATGTTTATCCACCAACAGATCCTTCATCTTGAGTTTCCACAACTCAAAAATCTAACCATTAAATTTCTCGATCTCTATCTTTCCACTGCTTGCCATCTTCTTTAACCACCATAATCGATCTCGTAGATCTCCCACTAAGAATAGGGTCTACCACAGGCCCAAGAGAAACCCCTCAACAACAATGGTGTCCCCTTGAAGCCAAAACAACTTTGATACCAAATGTAGGTTTTAACCCTGTACAGAAATTACCTGCATACGAATTCTAAAACACAAAAAATAAACAATGCGAGAGCATAACACATAAAACACATATACACAGAGATTGTCCCCCGGATCCCAAAACCGGGACTACCAGCTTGATTTTTCATTATGTTCTTTTCAATGTTACAATACATATTTATACATGTCAAAGCATCCAATACCATGGATCGAAAACCATCACGTCCAAAACCATGTGTGAAAATCATGCACAAAACCATAGGTAGGTTTGCCCAACCTAATATAGGGTCCAAAACCAAAATTTTCTAGGCCGATACCTCGGACCCCATAGAGGGGGGTTACCTGTACCCCTCAAACCCCTTGTGACTCCCCCACTATGCAATCGACGCAACAAAGGGGGGGCTCCGCCCCCCTCTAACGACTCGGTTAACTACGTGGACTAGTCATGGAAAGAATATAACACAACCCAACAAACGTCGCCCCAATAAATATGGTTGTCAGGTATCTATTGCATGTAAGATTGCCATCATCTCCTTCTCATAGGTAAATTTTCCCAGATGTTTCCCACTCAGTTGTTGGCTGGTGAAGGCCAAGAGTCGACCTTCCTACATTAAGACAGCACCAATACCAGTACCTGAAGGATCACATTCAATCACAAAATATTTGGTGAAGTAGGGTAGTGCCAATATGGGAGTGGAACACATGGCCTGTTTGAGAGCCATAAACACCTGTTGTGTCGCATCAATCTAGAGGAATGATTTTTTCTTGAGAAGGTTAGTGAGGGGTCTAGCAATGCGACCATAATTGCGGAAAAAATTGTGATAGTAGCCGGTGAGACCCAAGAATCCCCTCAAACTCTTCAAGGTTTTTGGTTGGGGCCAATATTGCATTTCCTGTATCTTTTTGGGATCCACCCAGACACCTTCACGACCCATAATGTGGCCCAAATACTCGACTTCTTCCATGCCAAAAGAGCACTTAGACAATTTGACAAATATTTTATGATTACGGAGCTGTTGCAAGAGCAAGTCTACATGCTGAAGATGTTTTTCCCGGGTGAGGTTGTAGATGAGAATGTCTTCAAAGAAAATGAGGATAAATTTTCGGAGATATGGTTTCAGCAGGTGATTCATGAGGCTTTGAAAAGTGGATGGGGAATTTCAGAGACCAAACAACATGACCAAAAATTCATAATGGCCTTCATGATTTTGGAAAGCAATCTTGGGAATGTCTACTTCTTGCATGTGTATTTGGTGATAGCCAGAGCAAAGATCTAGCTTTGTAAAGAATTGAGCACCATGTAGTTCATCCAGCAAATCATCAACAACTGGGATAGGGAATTTGTCTTTGACCATGAGCTTGTTGAGGGCCGTGAAGTCTAGACACATGCGCCATTCCCCATATTTCTTGAGCACCATGATCACTGGTGATGAATAAGGATTGATGCGAGGACAAATGACACTAGCTTCAAGGAGTTCCTTGATGATTTTTTCAATTTCATTCTTTTGGGCGAAAGGATATCTCTCCGCACATTCGGTGGTTGTGCCCTTGGGACCAAAGTGATACTATGATCATGTTCCCCTCTAGAGGGTGAAAGCTCTTTAGGCTTGTCAAATACCTTCTGGTGTCGATTCAAGACCTATTGCATGTTAGGATGAATATGAAGAGTAGTGGGCTTGATTGATTGGATGGCATTAAATTGGGTGATAACTCCATGATGGCCCTTTTTCAACAACTTTTCCATGCGATGCGAGTTGATGATAGAAGGAGGACCTGCCTAGAGTCCACGGAGGGTATGCATGTGGTCATTTTGCTTAAATATCATATATAACTCCTGTAAATCCATGGTGATTGGGCCTAGTGTGTGAAGCCATTCAACACCCAAGAAAATGTCACAACCACCCATGTTAATCGCAAACATGTGGGTCTTTAGGTGGTAGTCTCCCATCTGAAGTTTGATATTTTCATAGCGGCCTTCACATTTCATTGTCCCTCCATCATCAATCTAGACCTGGAAATTAGAGACTACCCTGACAAAACAATGAACAGCTTCGGCGACTCGCTAATGGATAAATTTATGAGTGTTGCCACTATTAATGAATACTACTACAAGACGATGTTTAATAAATCATCTGATTTTGAGAGTTTGGGGCGTAGAAATACCCACCAAAGCATGTAGCGAGATAACTGGTTCGTCTGGCATAGCTGGGAGTTCATTGTCCTGTTGGGTTTCCTCAACTTCATCCTCTGGTCCCTCAAGGAGTGGGCTTCCTTAGATGAGTTGTGATCAGTAACATCAATTTGAAAGAATTTGGGTTCCTTGCATTTATGCCCGGGGGAGTATTTGTCATCATAGTAGTAGCACAATCCTTATTTTCTTCTTTCATCCATTTCTACTGGAGATAGCTTTTGAACCTTAAGTGTTTAGGTAGGGCCCTGAGCCTGGGTGGGGCATCCCTTGGCTATGAAATTTGGATGAGGAGACTGGGTAGCTAAAGCATGTTCCACTTCGATAGCCTTGTTGCAAGCGTCTATCCATGTAGGTGGGTGGTGAATCTGAACATGTTCTTGGATGGCTTCTTTAAGACCCTTTATGAAACATTCCAAGTAGAATTCATCTCCTAGACCTTCTGTCCAGATGGCCAATGTCTCAAAGGCTGTAGTGTATTCTTTTATTGTGTCTGTCTATGGAAGCTTAGTAAGATGACCCAAAAAATTAGCGTCTCTATCAAAGCGGTCACAAAGCGATTTTGAGAACACCTGCCAAGTTATGTTCCTGGGATAGCATTTCCAATGCCATTTCCACCATTGCCATCTCTTTTGGTCCAAGTAAAGGGATCCCACACGTAGTTTAGTTTGATCATCTCGGATATCATTCAGAAGGAAATATTGTTGCATTTGTGCTACCCATATTGTCGGATTATAGCCATCAAATTTATACATGTCTAGCTTGGGTGGCCGAGGGTGGGAATGTTGGTGATTTCCATGGAAGTGAATATGATGGCTAGATTCTCCTTCAAGGTCTTCATTAAGACCATGTGCCTCTAGATGCAACCCCGACGTGCTCACTTTGAAATTTTCCATGAATTTCTGCATCTGGTCCACTATTTCCTTGAAAGAATCCAACTATTTTTCAAGGCGCTCAATCTTCTCGTTGGCCATGGCTTGAGCTCTAGTTTCTACCATACACAGATCTTGGTCACTTGTCGTCACTTTGAAAAAATTTGGGACCGCCCAAAAATTGAAGCTGACAAGTGAATGGTACCACTGCAATCAGCTCATCGTCCTGATTCTTATGGGCTAAGTCTTTTATAAGCGTCCCAGAAGTGACATTGCACAAATGGTTAGATCTGCCTGTGAAACCCCCAACTACTGAATGTGAGTTGGACTGTGGTGGCAACAGAACCCCAACTGCTAGATCTAAATGGTACTGTGGTAGTAGAACCTCAACTGATGTATCTCATTGTTGTGGCAGTGACAGAAC
This sequence comes from Pinus tabuliformis, assembly GCA_031772625.1. Taxonomy (NCBI): domain Eukaryota; kingdom Viridiplantae; phylum Streptophyta; class Pinopsida; order Pinales; family Pinaceae; genus Pinus; species Pinus tabuliformis. The sequence goes on along the minus strand of CM062820.1, from coordinate 1,583,927,055 downwards.
CCCATGTTATAGACATTTTTGGGCACTGCAACCCCAATCATAAATGTCCATAAACCAAGGGCTCTTAAGTCCATAAAAGTGTTGTTCCAACCCCTAAAAGAACAAGGTCAGCTGATTACATCATCTCCTAGAAGTTCTCCATGAAAAACTACTCAGAACTGGTCAAAACTGGACCATCTCACCTGCTCCATGGTCAAAGTGCGTTGCATCCTGTTAGCGCTTGAAATTTCACCTCAGGCTGAGAAAGGTAAACTTCAAGGCAACATCAAACCACTTAGCCTTGTAGCTAGCCCTACGGGGCAGGAGAGGGCTCTCTCCGGTCTATCTCGGTAAAGATCTTCAACGGGCGAGATAACTAGTGAGGAAACGCTGATTTTAGGCTAGTAAACTGATAAAAGGTTTGATTTGAGATTTTTAGGATTTCGGTGGAAAATCGGGGAAAGACAATTTTGGGTGCGGGGATTGGACACAGTTTTTGCAGGGGGTTCTTTGGGGCAAGATAGGAGACTGTATTGATGCCTTTGAAAGATTTGGATGGATGAGAATGACTGGTGAGGAGCTAAGGAGAGCAAGCAATTCACCTTGAGTTCTCCTTAAACAGATGAAAACATTGATATTAAGCAAACTTAAAAGCAGAGCATGGCAATCATGAATTCTACTTTAACACTTCATTTGCCTAATTTGCAGAAGGAAAAGTGAGAAGATGATTCACATAAAAAACTTACAATTACAAAGAGAAACACACCATCAATACATGTAACCACAGGAATCCCAAAAAGGACTGCAAAACCCTGGTCTTTCTTCCTTTGCCAAAATTGCGGAGATACAATGAGTAATACAATAGAAGCTTCTCCCTCAAGAGTCCAACCATGAAAATGACCAAGAAGGTACATAATATAGGCAATCTAACATCTTTCCTTGCCTCTAGGGGTCGAGCTCACTATCCTAGGAGCTGTTTCAACCAATTCTAAACTGAGCACTGAAAACTAGGCAGTCAAAACAACTTGCCTCTATAAGCTAGGAAACCAATTCATTCATTAAATTTTTGCCTATCTCATGAATGAATCTTCTAGAAGAGATAAATGAGTGTCAAAATATCATAAAATTACATCATTTACAACAAGGAGGATCAAAATCCACTCCAAAAAGTCAAATCCAGTCAAAACTGCGTTTTGCTGAGTTGTAGGTGCATTTTTGTGAAAATTGCCCAACGCGTAGCGCCCTGATTCTGAACGTGTAGTGCGCCTTTGGAGCAACTTTTGAGGCACTTCCAGGTGTCCAAATGAGGCCAAAGTGGGCTTTTTCGAAAGGTCTGGATGTCTACTTTCCAGCCAAAGTGGAATTTCTGAATTTGGTGTCCATTTTCCCCTCCAAAATTGCAATCTCCCAAGACTGCTTCCTGTGTGTCAAAAAAGTGGCAGAAAGTAATTTTTTGCTTTTTTTTGACCTTCTGGAGGCTCAAAACTTGATGAAATATCTTGGTAATTGCTGAGCAGGTGTATTTTTGCATGAAAAATCCAAAAATGCTGAGTTTTCCTGAAATGGAGTTGCCCATCTAAAGGGTCGCGCGCGGCGCGCTACGCGTTGGTGAAGAAAACCTGTTTTTAGCCCAAAAATTCACAAGTGACCAAAAATGCTCAAAATTTTTTGAAATTTGTGCTGGAGTTGAGTCATTTATCACCATGCTCCTTCAAGGAAGCCTCAGCCAAGATGTGGAGGGGATCGGGCCCATTTCTTCGTTTTAGTGCCTTGGCCAACCGTCTTTTGAGCACCTTCATTCTCGCCTTGCATACGTGCATTCGGGCCCAATAGTGGTTCTTCATGTTCCGGAGTAGGTCCTTATCTTTGTTGGCCTTGGCCAGCAGCCTCTCCAAATGAGCATTGACCTGGAGGAGCATAGCCTCTCGCTCAACGGGTACCAAATCACCGGGTCTCTTGCGCGCCAAGTTGCGGTCTTCATGGATCCTCCGCAACTCATCAAGAGTGTGCTCACCTTCCAATTGCTTGTTGCGCTGCTCTAAGTAGGTGATTGTCCAATTTTCCATTTCCAACCTTTGTTGCAACGAGTCATTTTCAGCCCTCAGTTGCTGGATGATCTCCTTTGGCTCTAAGCTAGGAGAACTGATATCGAGGTCAACAACATCTATGCCTGGATCACCTGATGGCCCCTCATCAATTTTGGGCTTCTTGCCTCTCTCTTGTACCTGTGTTGTTGTCGAAAACGAGGCCCCTTCCACCTGGTGTGGAGATAACACTCACGGTGCTGATGAAGAAGGCGAGACCCCTTCCACCTGATGTGGAGAAAACTCGCCGAGCTGATGCAAATAAGGCCCTGTGGCCTTTATGATATGTGACCAATGGAGGGGAGCTGACATGTCTGGCCTCGGGGATATCATGTTGTTGTGAAGGTCCTCCCTCCTCATGAACAACCTCAGGAGGTGGTGGTGCTGTGAAAAAATCTCGAGAGATAAAATCCTCCCATGGGATACCCTGCTGAGCCAACTGATGCATGACCACAAGCTTGATCAAACCATAATGAAAGATGCTCCGGTGTTGCTGTGCTGGGCTCTTTCTTTGCACCAAGGGCACCATCCTCTCAATATTCCGGCACATGAAAAATGGTATGTTCATCATCCGTACCCGTGTGAAATGCATCAACAAGTGGATATGGTACGAATACAAACGTGAAAATCTGCCCTCACAGGTGAAATAGCGAATGATGAGCCTCATCAAGGGAGCATACTCATCCCTCAAAAATCTGAAAGGAAATACACCAGTCATGTACCTCATGTACACAGGTTTAATGTAGGGCTCATACTGAAATCTGTCCAATAGTTTGCGCTTGTTCCACTCTTCTCCAACATTGGGTATCCCTGTTGCTTGAGCAACAATCTCAGGTGACAATATAAAATCCACCCCTGCAAGATTTGCATGCCCGTCATGCAAATGCAAAACAAACAAGCAGACCAATTCCCTATGGTGCTGAATTTGAGAAATCCTCTCGCAAAATTCATAACATGACTGATGGCGGAAACATGTGACTGCAAGTGGACAAGCCTGCAAATAGGTCAAAGAGGTGGGCTCCTCTCTCACATGGTGACCACCCTTACCACCCCTGTGAGGCCTCCTTTGTACCTCAACCTCTGGTGTTGACTCACGGTCATCACTTTGCTCATAGTCGGTTTCGGTTTCTGACATGGTTTCAAGAGCAAAGTGGCTGAAATATACTGTTGCTTCTGCTAAAATGACCTGTTGTTTTTACTGTTGAAATGCTGCTTCAAGGGGACAAATAACACAAGGGAGATGTTAGGGAAGGGATACTTTTAAGGGGAATTAGGGAAAATATATGAAAAAGGGAATTAAGGGAAGGAATCATGACATATACAACATGATACAATTATAATTTGCCAGGGTTTTATGGGAAGTAGGGTTTAGGGTTATGTTATTGAATTTTAGGGATAGGGGTAGGGTTTTGGGTCTTTGATATTTTTGGTAGGGAGATTAGGTAAAAATGATAAGGGAGGTGACTGAGATGTGGGGAAAAAATGGGAGTGAAAGAGATGACCTTGTGTTGTGGGGGAAAGCATCCAACTCGGAATGACCCTAACCCACTCTAAGGGTGACAGTTCCTTAGCAACAGCTGAAAGCAAAGCTATCTAAAGTTTCTTCTTTATGACATGCAAGAGATAAAAGGAAGAGATCCACTTACCGGTGTCTTGCGCAAATGGTCGATCCAATCTCCTTCGTTTGCCGCTTGCTCCCAGATCCAAGTCTTTTCACGGGCCCAGCTACACGAGATCCTGCAAATAAGACAAGAAAAGGAAACTACAAGAGGCATGCATTCATAATCGATTCAAGGATTAGCATAAATCAAAGACGCAAGTAAGACAATACACCATTGAAACACATGCGAATAGAAGAACCTCAAATGCTTTATTAATATATGGAAGTAAGGTTCAGGCGGTGATACAACCATGAGAGGTCCAATCCAGCATCACCTTCCCGACGGAGAGAAATCTCTTCTTCACCTCCCTCAAGCAATCACCCAATGCTCACAACTGTAAACCAACAGCAATTCTTTGCACTAAATTCCGGCCTCTAGATCCCATGGGATGAGATCCTTATATAGAGTTTTGGAGTGAAGATAAGTCAGCTTGATGTGTGACTTGTTGTCCTCTTCAACTCCAGTTGTTCTTCAGTTCTTCACTCGGAGTTTCTGTCTTCCACTTGGAGTTTTAGAAGCTCTTAACTCATCATTAGGCGAATCTTATCATCAAGTGTCTTTTTAGAAGCTTCCTGGGCACTGGCACTTTGAGAAAAAGATTCCTCCACATGTCCAAGTACGCCCAACGCAGGTAGCCTTTGTTCTACTTGCTATGCAACGCAGGTAGCCTTTGTTGTACCTACTATGCAGCGCAGATGCCTAGTGGAGCAGCTGCAATGATCCAAAACTGACCTGTTTTTGAGTGTTTTTCAGTGGAGAACTGACTTGCAGTGCTGTGGTTTGCTGAACTTGTTCCTCTAAGGGTAAGAACAACTTGTTTAGGGACTTTGGATCCCTTAGATTATTGACATTTCATGCTCTATGTTGTAAGGCACAAAAATGTCTATAACAGTTGCCCCCTAAAGTATGAGGTCGTTTATCGGGTGAAATGCTTTATTAGGAGGATCCGAAGTTCATTCAATCGCCGGGAGGTGACCTGTAACAAAATACAATACAATACATTATCTTTTCATACTTTCTTTTCATGATCTAGCTGATGTGGGCATTTCCCATGCTCAGCTTTATAAATACATTTTCTGTACATAAACAGACGATCGTCTGATAGTAGACTGATAATTCTCTGCTTTTAATTATCATCCTTTTAGTAGGATGATCATCTGCTGCACATGTCTATGTTTTTATCTCCCGAATATATATCGCAGCCCGGATGGATGAAACTAGATCCGGGGTCTTCAAACTTCCGATCTTCACACTAAGTACAAGTCGATCCATGTGAGAATTTCTTGGAGTCGAACATGGAAAGACATCGCTTGATTACCAGTCAATAATGTAAACTGTTAACAAGCGCGAGAGGAATCACCGATAATGATGATGACCCTCAAGGTACTGCATCACAATTCACGTGGCGTGAATATAGGATCTGACGTCGAACACCACGCAAAGTCTCCCGGTCGAAGGTCATTAATGTATACCTATCGCCAGAAGTGAGAAACTTGCCATTGAGGCATGCAAGCTTCAAAGTACTGAGGGGGTGTTCCTAGATCAACTTCTTGGATAGTGAGCTGATGTCGACAAGAAGCGATCCGTCAAAGGAGGGCCTTAATGAATCCCACATCAGTGACACGGAACGGAACTAGTGATGATGGTGAAAACGATCTGTGAAATATGATCCAGGGTGGCGGTCATGGAAAGATGAAAGATGATGTATGGTAGTGGATGGGACCCGGTTGACACTTTCTGAATGACATCTCTTGAACATATCTCGACACTGATGTGATGGATCGGTAGCATTACCCCATTTGGATGGTATGGCGAGACCATGGTGAAGGGACCGGTGAATGATAATAACCCAACCCGATATTTACGGAGGAAAAAGTGTCATGTTCAAGAGCGACTTGCTACCATTAAGCTTTGAGGTTCTTCCAAATTTTTCCCCAGTCATTTCTGACCAGTACCTCTTTATTTTTGTCAAGCTTGAGGAGGATAACATATGCTTGTTCTATAACCTGCCCTTCGGGCAAGCCCATCGCTATGTTTTAACGAGCCTAACGATGGGGAAACTCGTTCTCGTCTAAAGACAAGTTTGTTGCTATCTAATATTTTTAACGAGCCCAGCGACAAAGACAACTCGGTCCTTTTCATTTTTAGAGAGTCTGAAAAGGGTACATAAAGTGGACTCCAGGGGTCCTTTTTCGTCATCTAATCCCTTAAGTCCGAAAAAGTATAAAACAATACAGAAGGGATGAATGTTCGATATCTTTATCGAGCCGAACTAGACAAGCGCTCGATCTTTTTGTGCAATAATCCCTCAGGTCCAAAAAGATTAAAATCTAGAGGAGGGATAGCTCTTCCGGTCCTTTTAACGAGCTGGAAGGCCAAAACTCGGCAAACTTTTCATATTTTACGAGTCAGTGAAAAGAGCTCAAAGAAGACTCGTCTTTTGAGGAACGAGTGATAAACAGGGATAGCAACAGATTCCAGGTACAGGTTGGAATTTTCCAATCACGGCAGTATTACAAGGATGGCTAGGTGAGATCACTCTTCGCAGCTGTTCCTCAAAATAGGTAAACAATCAAGTGGATGTGAATGATCGGCCAACTGCAGAGTGGAGGTGATGGTGCATAAACACGACCAAGGCTTTTATGGCTGATGAATTTACGGTCTCAAATGGTTATTTACCGGTTCATTTTTTCTGAATGAGCTTGAACTCTGGGGGGGAAGCCTGCTCACAAGCTTATTTTATTTTTTAACGAGCATGAATTTCCGCGTTAAAACTGCTCGGATCTTGCGTTTATTTTTTAACGAGCATGAACTTTGCCAAAACTGCTCGTTTGATAAGATCAAATTCATATTTTACCATGACTAGCTTTTCTTTTTCAGAGGTAGTACTGTATCATCAATTGCTGCAACAAACTTTGTTAGAAACGGATAACATGAAGTAAAAATACTAATATTCCACTTTGAATTACGTAAAAAGCAATTTAAAAGATGTTTTTACCTCTCATTTTACCACTTCGTGTGCATTTGGTTTGTTGGAGCTTTGGAGGTGCCTCTTCCTCTTGATTTTTCACCAGCTGATTTTTAACTGGTGTGATGCAGTACTGGTTCAGATGAAAAACCAGTTGACCAAAGTAAAGGACGGGAAACTGAAGAATTTTGGCTTCGGTTCAGTTTTGACTGCCTTCGCTTTGGAGAAGATACCCTTGATGCAACCTCAGTATATTATTCTCGACTTGCCATCTCCTACTGAGCCACGCATGCAGAGGTGGGTTGACCACATGTCCAGACATGCAGGTCAATCTCAGATTACTTTTACTGATGCCTTCTTTAGGTGGTTCGAGCGGCAGGATATGGCTTTTTCCGAGTATCCATATATTGGCATGGACTTCCGAGGTGATCCGGATTTGGTACTACCGGATGGCGAGCAGTGGGATGATCTTGGTAAAATCTTGACCTTATCACTGTTTACTGTTTTTATTTGTAATGTCCTTGTGCTTTACTCTATCAAGACTCTAATCAAACTCATGTGTGCATGCAGATGTGGGCCCTGTCCGTCCAGCAGTTCGTCCGAGAGCTCCGGCCGCTGCCCCCGCAGGGGAGGCTCCTGGGAGAGCTATTCTCCGTGACCTTGACTTGGCCGAGACTCTTACAGCTGTGCAGGAACATGTCGAGGGTCTTACCCTTGGGATTCCGGATGTACGGATCGACGAGTTGCCTCTACGATTGCAGCGACATACTGTTGGTGTTCCTAGACGATGGTCTCGTCTTCTGCGCATGATTGCACAGGCCGTGGCATGTTATCATGAGCATCACTAGGCTAGGGTGCCCCCCGGCCATTTTTGAGTTTTGGGGTCATATGACCGATTTTGTCTTGGTTACAGAACATTACATGTAAACCGTAAACAGTTATGTATATTTTTTATTTTCGGGGTTTATTCCAGTTTTTATGTGATCCATGTATGAAACATCGATGATGCTTCTCTTTTTATCAATTTTGCAGATGTCTATCTAACACATAGTTTGCTAATGAGTCGGTTAATGTGTTTAAGTTTCTGGAAATGTGTTGATATTGGATAAAATCAAACCGTCTCTCCAAGATTTTAACTCTTAGGAACTTGCGATAAATAGCTGGATTTCGGACAGAGTAGGTACCATTGAGCTGTAGTACCACGAGCTGTGAGTCTAGCCTGACGACTAGCCGGCGTATGCCATGGGTGATGGCATCAGAGAGGAGTTCTATCAACGCGCTATACTCAGCGATATTATTTGTTGATTGACCAATACATACCCCCCTGAAACTCACTAACTCGCCGCTTGGGTCAAAAATGGCCCATGCTGCAGAGGATAGGTTCCTCGAACTACGACTTGCTCCGTCAGCATATCCGACCCACGGTTCCAATGGATTTGACATCTGCAATAAGTGTAAAAAGTGGATTACTTAAACCGGAACAAACGCTTTAGCGAAAACAAAAATGTAACAAAAGCATATAGGTTACTATTAGGCATAGTAACGCTTAAGGTACAACCCGTTGCGGGGTTGCGCCAGTGGAACTCCGTCATAATCTACCAACTCGTAGGCACCTTTTGCTAATACACTTTTAACAATATAAGGGCCCATCCATAAGGACTTGAATTTCCCAGCTCCCAATTTATCGGATTCTTGGTCGTAAAGCAAGACCAAATCACCTTCCGAGAAGACACGGGGTTTGACATTTTTGTCGAACTGCGCTTTGACTTGTTTCTTATGGGCTTCGTTGGCCAAGGCGGCATCACGACGAGTTTCATCCAACTGGATTAACTCTAAGAAACGAGCTTCTTCTTCTGAGGTTCCGGGGAGGAGATCAATTGCGAGTTTAAGGGACGAAATTTCGCACTGGATTGGTAGGATCGCTTCCAGGCCATACACCAGTTGAAACGGTGTGAACCCGGTGGCATTCCTTACCGATGTTCGGTAGGCCCACAAAGCCGAGTATAGGATCAAATGCCATCTTCTTTCGTGAACCCCCACCATCCTTTGCAGCATGCGCTTCAGGACTTTGTTGATCACTTCAACTTGTCCGTTAGCTTGCGGATAGTACGGAGTAGAGCTGTCATGAGACAATCCTAGTTTGGCAGTTAATTCAACCATCATGTGATTGCGAAAATGCGATCCATGATCTGTTACTATGGCCTGTGGCATGCCGAATCTGGCGACTACATGATTAAAAAAGAATAGGGCTGCTGTTTCACCAGTGTTATCCAATGTAGGCATCGCCTCGGCCCATTTGGTAAAATAGTCAACTGCGACTATAATATACCCATGCCCCCCGGTCGAGGTGGGGTTACATTGCATGAAATCGATGCCCCACTTGGCGAAAGGCCCCACAGCTATTATTGGCTGTAAAGGAGCGGGGGGTCTTCTGGTTTTGCTATCAAAAATCTGACATGCATGGCAACTTCTAACCGCAGTTATGCAATCTTTGAACATTGTTGGCCAGAAGTATCCTGCTCGTAAGATTCTTTGTGCTGTAGCATATCCAGATTGATGCCCCCCACAGGTGCCTGAATGACATTCATTCAGGGCTTTTTCGGCTTCCTCCTGGGTTAGACACCTTCTCAGGACCGTATCGACACCACGACGGTAAAGCGTATCACCGACGATCATGTAGTCTTTTGCTTGGTATCGAATGCGTTTTCGTTCTGAGTGAGAGGTGTTTGGCCGAAACTTTTGGGTTTGGAGATAAATTATTATATCTCCATACCACTCATCACTTGCTGATATCAGAAACAAACTTTCGTCCACGATCGATTCTTTGGACGTTTCATCGTTGTACGATGACGGGAGATCGCATAATAATTCTGCGAAAACTAAAGCTTTCTTTGATTTGGATTTCACAAATTCCAGATCAAACTCTTGAAGGATAGCTATCCACTTTGAATATTTGCCCCCAAGCAACTGTCGCGACAGTATATAAGTCATGGGGTTGCAATCTGACAATACAGTGGTCTTCCTAAAGAGGACATAATGTCGAAACCTTTGAATCGCTTGAACAGCTGCTAATGCCAGCTTTTCAACATGAGAATATCTAATTTCCGTATCATTTAAGTTTTTACTTAAATAATATATAGGGTGTTCAATTCCATCGACATCTTGAACTAAAACCATTGCGATGGTCGTATCTGCTGCAGCCAGATACAGGTTAAAATCCCTTAGATAGTCTGGGGCGTACATTAATGATGCTTTGACTAGCGCTTCTTTCAAAGCATCAAAGGAAGCTTGTGCAACCTGGTCCCAGACGAAAGGTACATCCTTTTTCAGGAGATGGGTATAACCTTTAGCAAGTTCTGCGTAATTTGGAATGAACCTCCTCAGAAAGTTTGCTTTCCCTTGGAGTTTCTGAATCTGAAGCAAGTTCGAAGGTGGAGGCAAATTAATGATTGCCTGCACCTTGCAAGGGTCGAGACGAATCCCATCCTTGGAGACTATAAAGCCAAGTAAACGACCAGAACCGACGCAAAACACACATTTGTGTGGATTGAGTCTTATCTTGTAGTGTCGGCAACGTAGAAATATTGCTCTTAAATGATGCGGATGATCAGTCCGCTTTTGCGAATGAGCCGGAAGATCGTCGAGATAAGGTTGAACGATGTTCTTGATGTCATGGAAAGCATAATTCATTGCTCTCTGAAACGTCGCCCCTGCGTTCTTTAAACCAAAGGGTAATTTTCGATAAGCGAATGTGCCCCACGGACAGATAAATGCAGTCTTTGACTGGTCCTGTGGGCGGATATTAATTTGATTATACCCGGAAAATCCGTCCATAAATGAAAAGATTTCACATCCGGCGCATTCATCAATTATCTGGTCGATGAAGGGTGTAGGGTAGTTTTCCTTTGGACAAGCTTGATTTACATCCCTATAATCGACGCACACTCGTATTGTTCCTTGTTTTTTCATAACAGGGACAATATTCGATACCCAATCGGTTAGAGGAACCGGGTAGATGAAACCAGCATGGAGGAGCTTTTCAACTTCCGCCTTGATGGCAGCGGCTTTCTTGGGGTGCACCTGCCGAAGCCGTTGTCTTACTGGTTTGACATCAGGATACATCTTAATTTCATGTTCAACTATACTCGAGTCGATGCTTGGCATTTCATCATAGGACCGAGCAAAGACATCTCTAAATTCGCGGAAAAGAGCTTTATATATTTCTTGTTCTGAAGGAGAACAACCTTTGCCGACATAAATATTCTCTACAATGTCTGTTTTGGTCGAGATATTTATGGCTATAGTCTCTTCTATATTGGATAGGTTTCTCTCGGAATCCACCGTATTTACAGTATTTGTTAGGAATTCAAATACTGAGGGGTGATACAGGTCGCCTTGAGTATCTTCTTGAGGAAGGGAACGATGGTGGTTATCATCCCATGGTGCCCCCTCAATCAACATTGACTGCAGGATTCCTTCGTCACTTGCATGCACTTGTGACCAAGGATCCAAAGGGGTACCACATTCTCCTGACCTATCTACCCAAACGCTTGACGAGCATTGATTTGGGCTCGCCTCCCATGCCTGAAACATTGATTGCTACAATATTTCGATTGGGCTCGGGTGTAACACCATTGCCCGATCCATGATGACTTTGTCTTTTGCGACCTTCGTGGAATATATCATGTTGCAGGTGGCCACCAATGGTACATTTCCTATGTACATATGATTTGGTAGCGAGAAAGTCCCCATCATTGTGGGATCTTTCAACAGGCCTACTCCTATATCTTGAATTTGATGGTCGCTTTCATGGATCATGGGAATGCTTCCCGTAACTTGTGAACCATTCAGGAGGAAGTTCTGTTGGTCGACGACCGTAATCCCTCCTTCAAACGGGAATGCGATCTTCCTAAAATAAGTCGACACTACAGCTGCCATGGCATAAATCCATGGTCTTCCCAGTAGGATGTTGTAATCCAGATTTCCATCTATGACTTCAACATCAATCTCTACTGTTTTTCCACCTAGTTCAACTTTCAAGTTACTTAGGATACCGTAAGGGGTATATGTCCTACCGTCGAAAGCCTTTAGTGTTGTCGAAGATCTCGACAAGGTTGGTGACCCTAGCGTTTTCCAGCAGCTCATCGACATAATACATGTCGATGCTCCCTCGTCAATAATTGTTCTGTGAACAGTTTTGTTGAGGGCCTTCACTTGAATCAGGAAAGCTAGCTGAGCTGGTAATTGAGGGTCATACCCTTTGTGATCAAAGGACACAAGATTGGAATCCTTAGGATCAACCCCCCCTATTGCCGATAACAATGCCTGCCTCTGGGATGGACAATTTTGTAGTACTTCTAGAGTCGACATAGCGGATGGCGATTGAGCCAAATCTTCTACTATGTTATAATGCTGCGCCGCTCTGGCACGAGGATTAAACGTCGACTTGTGTACTACACCCTTAGGTGGTTTAATCGTTAATTCTGGCATTATGGGCGGGACAACTTCTGTCGAAGTTGTTGTCGAACTACTAGGTTGATCTTTACCTTTTTCGTTTGACAGTTGCGGATTCCCGTAATCTTTGCTCCTTGTCGAAATCAAAGCATCATTTTGCTGCTTAGAGATCGACAACATCAGCACTTGCGACGGGGAAGCATTTCCACTATCAACCATATTTTGACCTGGATTGGGAAATGGATCAGTCAGCACAGCCGGGTTCTTTGGACTTTTAAAAAATCTCTTGAGCTCAGCTTTGTATGGACAATCTTGTGTCCAATGATCCTCGTCACATATAAAACATGGATGAGGTGGCTTCCCTTTCTGTTTCCCTTTCCTAGGAGAGCTTGAAGAAGCTTTTTCAGGTGACGGATCATCCTGCTGCTTCTTCTTCCCTTTGTTTTGTTTCTTCTTGCTTCCTGGTTGATTGGTTTCTTTGCCTTTATCTGCTGATATGGCATTTACTTCCGAAGCAAGAATCTCTTCATGGGCATTTCGATCTGAAGTCTTACGGGTTTTCTGAGGTGAAGCCTTTTTCGACTTCGCGCTTGCAGTGCTAATCACGCCATCTCCGGCATGAGAGTCAATATTCGATTTAGGAGGGGGAGGAATTGAAAATTCAGGTCTGGGGGCATCAGGTATTTTGTCATAGAGCGTGCCAGACTGAGTATATACCAAGTCTAAATATTGAGCACGAGCAATGACTTGCTCCTCTGTTACGACTCCTCCCTTGGCCACATCCTCCGTTATAGCTGGAAGCAGTGACTTTATAAACCATTCAGCTAGTAGATGATCAGGAACGTATGTTTTCACCATCCTACGACGGCGACGCCACTCATGTATATGATCAGATATGTGAGTAGCTGTCGTCTGTTTGAAGTTGGTCAGTATCTCGGTTCCTGTTTCATACCTGATTGGTAATTGAAAATGGGTTAAGAAAGTCGTGGCTAAGGAGCTGAAATTGTCGAAAGAGGCTCTTAGCAATTCTATATACCATTTAGCCGTCGGACCTGTCAATGTCCTCTGGAAGAGGTGAAGTCTTATCGAATCATCGTTCAGGGTGTTCGATGAACACCACAGATGAAAGGTCATGACGTGATTCGACGGGTCTTCACCTGGATTTCCATTGAATTTAGGAATGTCCGATGGAAGTTTGTGAGGAATCATGGGCCACCAAGGGGTGTAGGCGATAGGATCGTTTGTCAACCGATGTAGATCGGGTAACTCCAGAGTTGCCACGAATGGTAGCTGCTGACTCAAGTTAGGTGAAGCGTACCCAGGGTGCGATGGAATCGCCTGAGCAGTTGGTCTTTGCATACCAGCATAATGTAATTGATGCTGATATGACTGATACGGTTGATGGACTACTCCACCGTAGAGTGGTTGGTTTTGACCGTATTGTAGGTACGGTTGTCCATTATTCGCAAAAATCTGCTGCTCGGTACCTTGGTACACTTGCTGGAACTGCGGTTGTTGATACTGCACTAACCATGGTTGTGACGCCATTGGTTGTTGTGCTATGCTTACCACTGGGCCAAGATTAGGGGTAAGGGTACCCGTTTGTGTTTGTGACGCCTCGCTAGCCGGCGATTGCGGTTGGGTTGTAGGGTCAACGGGTTGTTGCATTACAACCTGAGAAAACTGAGGTTGACATGTAACAGGTATCGTTTGAACTTGCGACACAGTCACAATTGCTGGTGTCGTCGGGATGTTCGTCACAGGCATCTGTTGTTGCATAGAATACACAACTCTTTGTTGCTGGGATGGCATAGGTATCCAACCACTTGTAGTTATTCCAGTATAACCTGAGTATGGTTGTGAACTCCCGGAGGGGGTAATGAGAAAGCATATTTCCCCCCATACGATGGTGGTCCGGAACCGAGAGGATTTATTACACCTCGAGGACCGGATTGCCCCAACGGATTTCCAAAAGGATCAATCTGTTGAGTTCCAACATAGGAGTTACTGGGTATTATCCCGGGAGAACAAACAGGAACAGACCATACTGTCGTCATGGCCCCCGAAGGGACCCCCGCAAGCTGTTGAGAGTTAGGGACAGATGGTGTGCCGGCGAACATTGTCGGAATGATCGCAGGGAGTTCTGCGGTCGCTGTGTCATTTGGCACAGTCCTGGATGTCGACGGTTGTTCAGACATTTTTAGTCTATCCAGTAGATTGCCTAGTGATTCTTCAGGAACTTCTCTGGGTGATAGGCTAGCTTCTGATGCAGTAGGAAGTAGAGTGATCCCTGCTCCAAAATGTGTTGGAGTAGTTGCTTGCGGATCTTCTACAATCTCTTCTATTGCGATCAGACCGGGTGGAAGAGGAAGACCGTCAGGTCCGTAGAATATTTCTGGTGCCGAAGAAGGGGTTGTTTCGACAGCGATAGTTGTTTGAGGAGCAAGACTCTCTGAACCGATCACTGATGGACCTGATTCAGTAACACAAGTATTTGCTTTCAGACTAGGATCAGTGTTACTGTCCTTCTGGGGCTGTTGAACTTCTTCAATAGGGGCAGGGTCTCCAGAAATGTTTGGAGTAACTGGAACCTTAGATGTCGTTGGAACACTTGTTCTAACTTTGACAGGAGATTTGGAACCAGTTGAACGAGGTCGCTTTGCCCGAGTTGTTTTCGATTCCGGGGACAAAGACGTTTGTCTCGTGTTCCTCCGCGAACGACGGTTCATCGATTGACTTTCTTCCACGATTGCGGATTACTTGATCAACCAACAATGCACAGGGTAAAATGTGTTTTCGAATTGAATTAATTTTAGATGCTTTTAAGACACAACTTGCTTTTTCATGTTTTAAGAGTCGAGAAAAAGCTAAAGATGACTCTAGTCTCCTTCGATGTATTAACGAGCCCGAAGTGACAAATGCTCGGATGGACTTTTTCAGTTATAGAGTTTGAAAAAGGCCAAAAGAAACTACTCTGGAGTTCTAGGCAAGGGTGTGCCAAACCTTTCGCGAAACCACAGAATACGTTTTACAGTACGAGTGGTCGATCTTCGTGAATGCTGTGTTCACTGCATCGCGATCAGTAGGGCGGCCGACACGGCTTCCTATGGATAAAGGCTTTGTTCCTATAGGGGTCCCCCAATATACGCGACGGTACGCGGGGGCACAAGTCCGTATTAGTGCTATCGTCCCTCAGGAGGAATCACCCACCTTCGTAGAGATCAACAGTCACTATGTTTAACGACGCCGGTTCACGTCTCTACCTAGACCTCTACTGTGTTTCGTTATGTTTCAAAGCGTTGTTAGATAAATTCAGTTCTTTTTAGGTTGATCTTGCTTAGCAGTTTGCCTTTATGGATCACCACGTGATGTATGAGACAACTCCTAAATGCAGTCTAAGAATGATAAGCAAGCTTTTTTTTTTCAATTCTTTCAACTTATGAAAACCTTAACTACTGAAGGAAAAGAAAGACATCATATTTTCAAACAGATCGTAGAGCACACACTAATGCACTTTTCCTAAATCGACATGCAAACTGTCAAAATGCACATGCACAATGCAAGTATTTCTTTTCTTCTTCCTTAATGTTGATGTATTACAAAAAGAAAGCTGTTGTATAATTTCGAATTCAGTTTCAAGTGAAAGAAAACAAGTTTTTGTCCAATAATCAAAAGAACACCTTAAGATTCACTCGTTTCAACACAAGAAATACTGAAATTCGAACCATATAACGAAAGCAAATGCTCAAGCAGCTATGAACAGCAATAAACTAACTCTTAGAATCACAACGACACTTTCTCACAGGTCTAGATTCAAGAGGTCATAGCAAGACTAGTTCACTTTCGCTATGGGAAATTGTGAATGACAGCAAGAAATACAATAAGAACAATCATGGTTTCTTCATACAACTGAGGTGGAATGAAGGGAAAGAGAAGTGGTTTCAGCTGGGTATACAGGTTGACAACTGGCTGCAAAACAATACTGAAAACTGGGCAATAGACAGTGGAGAATCCAAGTTGCACAAGGCAAAACTGGATCAGCGCAGGTGCTGCACTGTCAATCTGAGATGCAGCGCAGGTAGCCCCTTCGGGACCTGCGTTGCAGTGCAGGTAGCCTTTGTTGCAGCTGCACTGATGAGACAACTCTCGTCTCTCTCAGATTCTGGGTCACAGTTTGCTCAAAAATGAGCGGTTTTTGGCCAAATCAGAGGCTGTCAGTCAAGTATACACTAGAGGATGATTAAAGGAAGATGAACACTATCACAAAGAGCTAAAAAGAGTCCTTGTGGATCAGCTCTTCAAATCATAAACATGCCCAGCACTGGGCTAGAGTAGCTGCCCTCTACTTTGCATTCGAAGGACTCGAATGCAGTTCGATTCGGTACTCCCTTTGTTTAAGAAATGAATAGCAATAAACACAAGCTACCAACAAGACACGCTCCCTAGTGGAGTCGCCAGTCTGTTGTGGGGGAAAGTATCCAACTCGGAATGACCCTAACCCACTCTAAGGGTGACAGTTCCTTAGCAACAGCTGAAAGCAAAGCTATCTAAAGTTTCTTCTTTATGACATGCAAGAGATAAAAGGAAGAGATCCACTTACCGGTGTCTTGCGCAAATGGTCGATCCAATCTCCTTCGTTTGCCGCTTGCTCCCAGATCCAAGTCTTTTCATGGGCCCAGCTACACGAGATCCTGCAAATAAGACAAGAAAAGGAAACTACAAGAGGCATGCATTCATAATCGATTCAAGGATTAGCATAAATCAAAGACGCAAGTAAGACAATACACCATTGAAACACATGCGAATAGAAGAACCTCAAATGCTTTATTAATATATGGAAGTAAGGTTCAGGCGGTGATACAACCATGAGAGGTCCAATCCAGCATCACCTTCCCGACAGAGAGAAATCTCTTCTTCACCTCCCTCAAGCAATCACCCAATGCTCACAACTGTAAACCAACAGCAATTCTTTGCACTAAATTCCGGCCTCTAGATCCCATGGGATGAGATCCTTATATAGAGTTTTGGAGTGAAGATAAGTCAGCTTGATGTGTGACTTGTTGTCCTCTTCAACTCCAGTTGTTCTTCAGTTCTTCACTCGGAGTTTCTGTCTTCCACTTGGAGTTTTAGAAGCTCTTAACTCATCATTAGGCGAATCTTATCATCAAGTGTCTTTTTAGAAGCTTCCTGGGCACTGGCACTTTGAGAAAAAGATTCCTCCACATGTCCAAGTACGCCCAACGCAGGTAGCCTTTGTTCTACTTGCTATGCAACGCAGGTAGCCTTTGTTGTACCTGCTATGCAGCGCAGATGCCTAGTGGAGCAGCTGCAATGATCCAAAACTGACCTGTTTTTGAGTGTTTTTCAGTGGAGAACTGACTTGCAGTGCTGTGGTTTGCTGACCTTGTTCCTCTAAGGGTAAGAACAACTTGTTTAGGGACTTTGGATCCCTTAGATTATTGACATTTCATGCTCTATGCTGTAAGGCACAAAAATGTCTATAACACCTTGAGAGCAGCAAAACAAAACCCTAGCTTTACTTGCACTTTGACATTTTTAAGCAAATACACATGATCTTATCATTTCAAATTGATGGCATTAAAACACATTTCCCATGCTCATTTTTCTTTATCAAGCAAAATAATTTGATGATCAGAGGCCTACCTGCAACCTTGAAAAAATTTGGAGTCGTTTGAAGCTTGTAGGCAAATTTTTTGTGTGTTATACCCCAACGCGTAGCGCGCGGGTCCTGACGCGTAGCGCGCACCCAACGCGTAGTGCCCGTGTCTTTTTCCCACTTTGCTGACTGCCGCGACGTGTAGCACCTACCCAACGTGTAGCGCGCAAGTCCTGATGCATAACGCGCGGGCTCTGTCCACCAACTTGCACAGTTTTCACACTAAATCGCCTTTTGCTCTTGCTTTTGGAGTCTTGGAAGCAAATAATGATAAAATGAAGGGAGGGGAGATTTTATAAACTTGATTTGAATTAATTTCCCCTCAAACCCACTTTCTAATGTTTATAAAATGACACTTTTCAAAATTTAAATGTTGCTGACTTATGGTCTCCTTTTTGTCCTGAAATTGGTTGAAATGATGCTTTTTCTTGAAAATTTTTGCAGAGGTAGCTTCTGAAGAGTCTTGGCAAAGGAGACCAGGGCTGCATGCCAACTTCTAGAGAGTTTGAATTTTTACAAATTTTTACAAAACATGAGAAAATGACCTTGCCTTCAAAAACAGGGTTTTTGAACTCAAGGTAAAAAAAATAGCTGTACAATATGAAATCCTTTGAAGTGATGCTTAGATAGACATCCCTCTGGCCTGCTGGGCATTTATTGACCTTTAAAGACATGACCTCAAATACAAATTGGACCTAAACCCTAGACCTAGGACCTTGACTTAAAAACAAGACCAATGACCCTGTAAAGAATTTTATTGACTGAAACAACTTGAACCAGTAGTGCCAAGAGGGGAACATAAAGACACAAGCTCCTCCATCAGGGTTATGGCATGCCTAATGGAATGCAATAAGATGACACTGATGAGACACCTACTAATGAAATGCAAAGAGCTTTGATCGCTGATGGAGGGCTACTAGACCGACTCTAACACATCCCACCTAAATGCACACGGGAGGTACGATGCATACTGAAAAGACCTTCTATGGGGTGCGATGGGTGAGAGTGGACAAATGGCAGGGTCAATCTGCAAGGTGGAGGATCATGGAATCTTCTAGAAACTTCTCCTGTGACACTTGCCTCTCTGCATTTGCCCAGGGATGAGTAAGAGATCATCAATCATGTCCATAAATCAAGGGCTCTTAAGTCCCTAAAAGTGTTGTTCCAACCCCTAAAAGAACAAGTTCAGTTGATTACATCATCTCCCAGAAGTTCTCCATGAAAAACTACTCAGAACGGGTCAAAACTGGACCATCTCACCTGCTCCATGGTCAAAGTGCGTTGCATCCCACCTAAATGCACATGGGAGGTGTGATGCATACTGAAAATCCCTTCTATGGGGTGCAATGGGCGAGAGTGGACAAATGGCAGGGTCAATGTGCAAGGTGGAGGATCATGGAATCTTCCAGAAACTTCTCCTGTGACACTTGCCTCTCTGCATTTGCCCAGGGATGAGCAAGAGATCATCAATCTCCGACGGGAATCAAGAACTATCAGAGAGAGGACACTAATCAAATCTCAGAAGCTGACTCACCCCCCTTGTAAACATCTATATATGGATCCCTCATCCCAAAGATCCATAGGCTGGAATTTGTATCTTGTAAGGAAGTGCTGCTAGTTTCTTGGTGTAACATCATAGTGTTGGGTGATCTAAGCTTTTCATGAGGTGAAGAAGGGCTTTTCTTGCTAAGGGGATGACGTTGGGTCAGAACAATTGGTTGTAATCCTCTTTGCTATTCTTGATTATTAATAAAGCTATTCAAGTTTTCCTCCACACTCTTGTATGATTGATGATATATGCATTTGTGTGGTCAATATATATCTGGTCCTATATTGTTTATGATAGTAGATCTTTGTTCTTGGATAGTGTTATGCTGCTTTGATTCTACAAGTGCTCTTTGAAGCTGGGTAGACGAGGAAGCGAGTGGCAAAGGTCTATCAGAAGGGAGAGGAATCAAGCAAGGAACCAAGCACAAGACAGAGGTTGGTCTCCTTTGTTCCCCTCTTATCTACTTCTCATAAAGGAAAACGAAAGTGGTTTTAGTTTGTTTGTTTCTAAGGTAGCTACCAGCCTTAGTGGGACTAGAAGCTCTGCATAGACACTAGATTTCCCGATAACAAAATTGCCACTCCACTGGGGAGTGAATAGATTGTTTGTTTGTCTATATTTGTTGGCTTTATAAACTTACAGACGGAGCCTGAAGTCAAGCCATCTAGCCTTCGAACTGCATTTTCTATGCAAGTGTAAAGTAGATCAATGCTGCTTCAGTATATCTCTAGGTTTTGTTTATGAATTGAACAATCGATTTACAAACTCTCTAATTGCCCTTGTGGTGGCTCTAGTAACCTTCTTAGATCTACCCCCGGTGATTTAATTACTGATTATCACTTGCTCGGCCAAGATCCTTGAACTGTGCTGCAAACTGTGATCAAGAACTGGATCAAAAGTCTCGCACTGTACCATCGCACCCTCTCTTCAAGGATATCAGTATGCATCACATTTCCCATGTGTTGTAGGTGGGATGCATACTAGAATCCCTATGTAACAGGTGCGCTGAATAGAAAGGGCTAATTTTGCCTCCAGACTTTGGTTTTTTCACTCTTTTCAGCTCTATTCTGGAGTTTTGATGTCTGTAGTCAATATACCTCTGTTGGAAACCCCCTTCCTTACCATTATTCCACCTCCATTGTGCAAAGAACTGTAAATTTTTTTATGTATTGTGAGCCATTTTCAGTTCTCTTTTACAAAGAAGTAGCGTAATTGAACTGTCGTTTCTTGATTTGGAAGTGTCGCAAGTGTCATTTTCAGTCATAGAAGAGAATTCGATTGTTCTTGATGGTCAATTACACTGTTACTCTTGTATTTGATTTTAATTAGTAGTTTTTTAAGTGTCGAAAGCAAGTTTTCAATTCCAAATCACAAAGTGTCGTCATTGTCTTCATTTTGTCTTGAAAAGAAGCTTGTTGGTATTGTCGCTTTAAAAAAAAAAAAAAAAAATCAGATTTGCGCTTGGCTTTCTTTTTATCATTCACACATTAAGAAGGCTGAAAGAAAATACATGCATGTGCATTTGCATTTAGACTGTTTGTTGGTTTGATTTAGGACAGTGCATATAGTGTGTGCTCTCTGCTCTATGTTGAAAGAATATCATCTCTCTTTCTTTAGTAGCTACGATTTTCATTGCAAAAAGAAGATTAAACGATTGTTTATCATCTTAGATTGCATTTTAGGAATTGTATATCTACATCACGCGGTGAACCTGAAAGGCAAATTTCTTAAGCAAGATCAACTGTAAAATAAATTTAATGAATCTAAAAACGCTTTGGAACCTAACGCACGACATTTAGAAGTCTAGGCTAGAGACGTATTCTGGTGTCGTAAAGCCTGATAACTATTGTTTTCATTCCTGGTTGGGTGATTCCTCCACTTTGAGACGATAAGTGCCAGTATGGACTTGTGCTCCCACGTATCGTCGAGTATATATTGGGAGACCACAATAGGCTTTATCCTTTATCCATAGGAAGCCGTGTCTGCCGCCCTATCGTTCGCAATGCACTAAACACAACATTCGGGAAGATTGAATGTTGTACCGTAAAAAGTATTCTGCAGTTTTGTGATTGGTTTGGTAATCCCTTTGTCTATATTTTTAGAGTAGTCTCTTTCATTCCTTTTTAGACTCCTTAAAGGAAAAGTTCCATCTGAGCACTTGTCACTTCAAGCTCATTAAAAATCGAAGGCGACTAGAGTCATCTTTTGTTTTTTCTCGACTCTTAAAAATTGAAAAAACAAGTTGTGTCAAAGCATCTAAAATTCATTTAATTCGAAATCATTTTCCACTTTATTTTGAGTTGATCGAGTAATCCACAATCGTGGAAGAAAGTCAATCGAAATCGCTAGAAAATCTTTTGGATAGACTAGATATGTCTGAACAACCATCGACATCCAGGACTGTGTCATCTGACACAGCAGCGGTGGAGCCTCCTGCTGCTACTCCAACGATGTTCACCAGTATACCATCTATCCCGACAAGTTATCAACAACAAGCCGGAGTCCAATCAGGGACTGTTTCGACGACATGGTCAATTCCTATTTCTTCATCTGGATTATCATCTAGTATTTCTTATGTTGAAACTCAACAAATTGATCCAATGTGTCTTCAAATGCCAATCTACCCTTTAAGTACTGGATTGCCACCATATGGAGGGCAGTATGCCTTTTCATTGTTCCCTCCTGGAGAACAACCATATGGGAGTTTACAACAAAGTTCAGGTCAAACTGGAATTACATCCAGCGGTTGGGTACTAATACTGCCTCAACAACCAAGGGTTGTATATTCAATGCTACCAGTCCACCCTGTGTCGAATATTCCCACTATACCTGCTATGGTGACTGCATCACAAGCACAAGCGCTACCTGTTGTATGTCAACCCCAAGTTTCTCAGGTTGCAATACAACAGCCTCTTGTCTCAACGACTCAATCACAACCTCAGGTTAGTGCCTCCTTATCTGGAGTGACTCAGGCTCAAACAAGTACTATGACTCCTCATCTTGGTCAATCATCCAATATTGGACAATAGCAAATGGTCCAAGAACCATGGCTGGTTCAATCTCAACAACCGCAATTCCAGCAATCATATCAAGGACCTGAGCAACAAGTCTTTGTAAGTAATGGGCAACCGCATTTCCAAAGAGGTTATCAACAACCATACTATAATTGTTATGCCCATCAACCTTATCAAAGCTACCAGCATCAAATACATTATGCTGGTATACAAAGACCCACTGCTCAGGCGATTCCATCTTATCCTGGGTATGCTTCGCCTAACCTGAATCAACAGTTGCCCTTTGTAGCAACTCTAGAATTACCAGATCTAAACCGGCTGACGAATGATCCAATTGCTTATGCCCCTTGGTGGCTGGTGATTCCGCATAAACTTCTGTCAGATATTCCTAAATTTAATGGAAATCCGGGTGAAGACCCGTCGAATCATGTGATGACCTTTCATTTGTGGTGTTCATCTAACACTCTAAACGATGATTTGATTAGGCTTCGACTTTTTCAGCGAACGTTAACTGGTCCAGTAGAAAAATGGTATATCGAATTTCCTAGAGCTTCATTCGATAACTTCAGCACCCTAGCCACAACCTTTTTAACCCATTTTCAGTTACCCATAAGGTATGAAACGGGAATAGAACTTCTTACCAATTTCAAGCAAACGACCGCCACTCACATATCCGATCATATTCATGAGTGGCGACGTTGTCGTAGAATGGTAAAAACATATGTTCTTGATCAGCTTTTAGCTGAATGGTTTATTAAGTCATTATTACCTTCCATTACAGAAGATGTGGCAAAGGGAGGATTCGTCACTGAAGAGTAAGTTATTGCTCGTGTGTAATATTTAGACTTGATTTATACTCAGTCTGGCACGCTCTACGATAAAATCCCTGACGCTCCCAGGCCGGAATTTTCTGTTCCTCCTCATCCTAAATCGAACAATGACTCTCATGCCGGTGATGGCATGATTGGTACGACAAACACGAAATCAACAAAGGCTACATCTAAAAAGGCCCGTAAGATTTCTAGTCAAAATGCAAAAGAATAACTTCTCACCTCGGAAGTAAATGTCGTCTCAACTAACAAAGGCAAAGAAACCAAGCAACCAGGATGCAAGAAGAAAAACAAAGGGAAAAAGAAGAAACAGGAGGAATCATCACCTGAAAAATCTTCTGCAAACCCTCCTGGAGATAAGAAACCAAATCGTCCATGTCTTATATGTGATGAGGATCATTGGACAAGAGAGTGTCCATATAAAGCTGAGCTTAGAAAATTCTTCAAGAATTCGAAAACCTCGGCAGTATTAACTAATCCGTTTCCAAATCCAGGAACAAATCTGGTTTCCAGTGACAATGCTTCCCCTTCCCAAGTGCTGATGTTGTCGGTTTCGAAAAAACAAAATGATGCTTTAATAACGACAAGGAATAAATATTACAGCAATCCACAGCTGTCGAACAACAAGGATAAAGATCAACCTAGTAGTTCGACAACAAC
The DNA here is from genome assembly GCA_031772625.1 of Pinus tabuliformis. Classification (NCBI taxonomy): domain Eukaryota; kingdom Viridiplantae; phylum Streptophyta; class Pinopsida; order Pinales; family Pinaceae; genus Pinus; species Pinus tabuliformis. The sequence goes on along the minus strand of CM062820.1, from coordinate 1,583,903,179 downwards.
TTCGACAGAAGTTGCGCCGCCCATCGTTCCAGATCTGACAATAAAACTGCCAAAGGGAGTAGCACACAAGTTGACATTTAATCCTCGTGCCAGAGTAGCACAACATTATAATATAGTGGAAGATCTGGCCCAATCGCCATCCGCTATGTCGACACTTGAGGTACTGCAAAATTGCCCCTCCCAAAAGCAGGCTTTATTATCAGCAATAGGTGGGATTGACCCAAAGGATTCTAATCTTGTGTCCTTTAATCACAAAGGATATGATCCTCAGTTACCAGCTCAACTAGCTTTCCTCATTCAAGTGAAAGCCCTCAACAAAACTGTTCATCGAACAATTATTGATGAGGGGGCATCTACATGTATTATGTCGATGAGTTGCTGGAAAGATTTAGGCTCACCACCCTTGTCGCGATCGTCAATGATGTTAAAATCATTTGATGGATGATCATACACTCCATACAAGATTTTAAGTAACTTGCAAGTTGAACTGGGGGGAAAAATAGTAGAAATTGATGTTTAATTAATCGACGGAAACCTCGATTACAAAATCCTACTGGGAAGGCCCTAGATATATGCCATGGCCGCAGTTGTGTCAACCTAATTCAGGAAGATTGCATTTCCCTTCCAAGGAGGAATTACAATCGTCGACCAACAAACATTTCTCCCTAACAGTTCACAAGTTACGGGAAGCATTCCAATGATCCATGGAAGCAATCATTCGCTTCAAAATATTGGAGTAGGCCTCCTAAAAGACCCTGCCTTAATGGGTACTTTTGCCTTACTGCCTCCGAGTAATCTGGCGGAAGTGGCCACAGTGGAAACCTGCAATATGAAATCCTCTATATCTAATGGATTTGAAAGATTCCTAAACATTTTGTCAGCATGGATCATCGCCATTTTAGAAATATTGTAGCAATGAATTTTCTTGGCCTAGGGGGAAATCCCAAATCAACGCTCATCGAGTGTTTGGATAGATAGGTGTTACACAGTAATTTGTCACTGCCTTCATCCCAGTCTTCCTATTGTGTCATGAGTCCAAAATCATTCATGCCCATGCTCTCTGATGTTGCCAAATGACCCACTTTGCCAAATTTTCTGCTTCATCGCATCTGTTGTCCAAATAAACGCGCTGATGAGCGCTCCAAAACAGTCCATACACGCTGCCATCGCGGAAGTACACATGATTCCCGCGATGGTCAATTTTCATATGAAAACGCAACTGTTGCTTGTATTTTCCCGCAATGACATGACCTTCTCCGTTATGCAGTAGCAATGTCAGTGCATCAGACCAGTTATGTACCCGCGATGATCTAGTTTGGGCGAGTTTGTTCTAACAGTCGGCCTTCCAGATGACTCCAGACCTGGTTGTTGGCCCTCTTTATGTCACCCTCCCTTCTCTGGCATGGCTATTCCGTCATTTGTGCTACCTTCCTTGTTGATAAGCTCATATTCCCACCATTCATGGAGACTCCTTCTCCTATTTAAGCTTTCACCATTGCTATGAGCTACTAGTTTGGAATTCTTAGTCTTTGGAGTGTTGTTGATAGTATTGTGAGCTTGATAGGTAGCTGGTGTGACAAGTGTGGGATTGTTTGAGAGCTTGAGGAAGGTTGTGAAGTGCCTTTGATCTTGTGTGAAACTTGTGAGTGAGAGAGACTTGTATTGGGAGATCCATCTTCAAGGGTGAATGCTTGAGGAACATGCTGGCTGGACCCTCCTGAGAAGGCTTGTGACATCAAGACCTGGGTTGTAAGCTTACTCTATTTTATATTTAATGCAATCAATGATGTTTTCCTATGTCTCGTATGCAATGTACTAGATAGCTCATGATTTCTTGACTTTATGGGTAAATAGTTCTTTGTTGTATCCGGTTATGTGCTTTGTTGTATTTCCTTGCTTTGTTTCAGGTTGATTACTCACTAGGAGAAAGAAGCAGAAGCTGGAGCAGCGCAACGGAACTCCATCAACCACCGGTTGAGGTAGGCCTCCAACTTGAACTATTTAAGGAGAATTGTTGTTGATTTGTCCTTGTTTGTGACTAGACCCACTCTAGGGCTAGAGGGGTTGCCTCTGTCCGCAAAGGGAACACTTTCATGCTTCACAAATTGGCGACTCCGGTGGGGAGCTGGCCTTTGTCCTTTTCTTGTTCACTCTTGCCTTGAGTTTTTGTTTCGGTCTCTTTTCGAAATTTTGGGGATTAGTTGTCTGGTTCTAGGTTTCCTGGCTTGGTCTGGGAGTTGCTTTATTTGTTTAAAGATTGAATGTTTTGGTTTGGGAGTTTTTGGCTCGATTGTGGCTATTTTTGAACATCATCGCGCTTTTTAATTTAACAGTTGCACTGTCATCGCGCCACCCTTTTTGTAATTTCTTGTACATCGCGTTATTACACCTAATAGTCGCGACGGTTTTGTAAATCGGACCATCGCGGAAAAGGCGTGTACTTCCGCGCTGACATCGCATTGTTGCTGCGTGTCGTTCTTTATCAGTGCTTTGTTGTTGTGTATTACCCGCGCTGATTGCTGTTGAATTGAATTTTTTCAATTCTACGTCTTGAATCTGTCAGTCTTGCTAACCCCTGCTATTATCACTTGGTTGATGACTTGTTTTTCACCGTCTAGAGGTTGAAGCACTCTCTTGTGAGTTTTGTTGAGCGAATCTTGCCTTCTTTCTTTGTGACCTAGTTTTATTGTTCCAAGTTTGCTGGATCAGCTTTGCTTGGTTTCTTGTTTGCAAAGATTCGTTTGCTGCTTGCTGTCGGTTTGATTGAGCCTTCCCCTTTGCTTACTTTTGGTTGATTATTTAGTGATCGTTTTTGAACCAATCTTGGCATTGTTTTGATTTCTCTTCACTACCCGGACATAGATTACAATTGTTTAGGGTCAACCCGTTTTCCACATTTGTTTGTTGCTTACTGGTTTCTTTATATTAAAGGCATCAAAATCAAAAATTGCATTTCATTTAACGTGTGAAAGTGAAAGAAAATTTGCATTTCAAGTTGCATATTGAAAAGCGAATGTTTAGATCTCTCATTAGTAGTATCCATGCATTTTAGGAATTGATGTCTGCTTGCATTGAGTGACTGTGTGTTGCCTTGGTTTTCTTGGTTTGGGAATGATCTCTCTACCCTCCCATAGGTAGGTGTTCATCGAAGAAAAAGGATACTTCATTCATTTTAGCTTCATCCTAAGCTTTGAAATATACATACGTAAGGCCAGAAAACTGAATCATAATCCAAGATCAACGTTAAAATGAACTGAATAAATCTAACAACGCATTGGAACATAACACACACATTTAGAGGTCTAGGCTAGAGATGTGCTCCGGCGTCGTTAAACCTAGTCACTTTTATTTCACTCAAGGTTGGGTGATTCCTCCTTCCATGACTCAATAGTGGTCTAGTACGGATTTGAGCTTCCACGTACCGTCGAGTATATGGGGAGACCCCACTAGGTTATCATCCTTTATCCATAGGAAGCAATGTCTGCCCCCTTACAAGCCATAATGCACCGAACACAGCATTCAGGAAGATTGACTGCCGTACGGAAAGTCCTTGGTTTTCATATGACTGCCAAGGTGTATATGCAGTTTTACGGATTTGTTTGGTAAGCCTTTTTGTCTAGTTCTCCAGAGTAGTCACTTTTGTTCCTTTTCGGACTCCCTAAAAGAAAAGGTCCATCTGAGCACTTGTCACTTCAGGCTCATTAAAAATTTGAACGCGACTAGAGTCATCTTTTGTCCTTTTCTCAACTCTTTAAAAATGAAAAGGTCAAGCTTTGTTCCTGTGTCTTAAAATTTATTCGGCCACGATTCACATTTACCCGATTAGATCTTGTTTGCGTTAGCTTGAGTAGGGTCCTTTCTCGTTAGTTTGCCTAGGATCTTTTGAAGTTGTCATCCTGGTGGAATCATCGATCCCGTCTCCCGTTCCAAGTGACCAAGGGTCTCCTTCCTCTGTTGCTCCTGAGGTACCGGTTGTGAGTGATACTCTCCCTGTTATTCCGAGTATCCAACCGATTAACTCTCGCGCTCCAGACGACAAGGCTTACGAAATTCACTAGAACCCCATTTGGGAGCCTTTTGAAGAATATATCTCTCCTACTCCCCTGGTGTTTTGGTTCCAATGTCTTCTTCTGATATGGAGGACATATCCCTTGTCACAAGTGAAGAATCCATTGCGACGAGCGGTTAAATTCCCACCGCAATGGAAACTACACCTTTTCCTAGCACCCCTCTTGGTGTTACATTGCCTTTATGCTACAAGGCATTAAGGGATGTTATGTCTTCTAGGACTCCCTCTACGAGTTCTATATGGTCACACGCCGTCACTCCGACCTCGGAGTCCTTTATTCCTCAAATTCACAATGTGTCTGTCACTTCCGTCCTGACTATTCCAACTGTTTGTGTGGCATCTTCAACCCCCGTTGTCGGTGTCGTTACTGCATCCTCAGTTGTGACCGTTGCTGCTGGGCCTTCCTCAGGGTCAGCTTACAGTGGCCCATCGGCATCCGTACCCGGAGTTGTCAATCCTGCAGTAAATGCCTCACCTTCTTCTAGTTCCATTCCAGCAGGGGGGGCATACGATCAGTATTTACAAGCTGTCCAGCATCTGAGCTTGCAAGGTCCATTCCATTACTACGATCCCGTAGGACATCACCTTTATCTTGCCAGATCCTTGCCATCTCAGCCTACCGTTGAGGTCTCGGTTCCATTATCAGTTGCTTGGGGCACCACCACTTATCATGGTGGCCAAGTATTGCTTGCACATCTTCAAGGACCGCCTAATCAAGGCCAACCATCTTACGTGCAAACCTCTCAAGGGCAGCAGTATTACAGGCAATCTTATCCAGGGCAACTTGGGGGCCCACAAGGACAACCCTTTCAGGGACAACCTTCAGCCTCTGGTGGTCCGTCTTTTACCTATTTTGCTCAACTTTCTGGTAATCCGGGACAACCTTACATGCAACAAGGTCAGCCTGGTGTCCAGCAAGGTTATCCTTCTGGGAAAGCTAGTCAACCTTACGTTCAGCAAGGCCAACCCACTGTCCAGTATGGTAAAGTATCTGGGCAAGCTGGTCAACCTTACATTCAGCAAGGCCAACCCACTGTCCAGTATGGTCAAGCATATGGGCAAGTCGGTCAGCCTCAAATCCAAGGTCAACCAACTGTCCAATCTGCTCAGCCATCCAGTCTGTCAGGACAACCCTCAGTTGTGCAAGGACAGCCCAACACCCAGAAAGCTCATTCTTCTGGGCAGATGGGTCAATCTCAATCTCAACTAGGTCAACCTTCTAGCCAGATGGCTCAGCCTCAACTCTCTCAAGGACATCCTTCTGGGCCTGCCCAACCGGGCACTCAAATGATCATCGCTTCTCAAGCTCAACCCGGTTTTCAGCCCCAGGCTGGGCCCCAGACCCAATCCGGTCTTCAAATGTAGGTTGGATTTCAATCCCAACCACCCTATCAAATGCAGCCTGCCCCTCAGGCTCAGTTTGGAGCCCAGCCACCTTATGGTTTCCAGCAATCCCAAGGGAAAACTCAATTTTCCCCGTATCAAAATTATCAACAACTACAGGTGAGTCCTTATCAGAATTACCAGCAACCTTATGTTGCTCCTGCAGGCCAAGTTGGTAACCAATGGAATGTTGGGGGGCAAATCCAAGGTCAGCTATCCTATAAACCCTATGGGAAAAATCCCTACGGACAAAATCCTTTGGGGCCAAATCCGTCTGGACAAAATCAATGGGGGAAACCAACAACTGGTTGGAACCCTGGTGCTACCCCTTACCCACGGCCACAAATGTCCTTTAATCCTCAGTTACCTTTCTTAGCAACATTGGAACTACCAGATGTGTCCAAATTGACTAATGATCCTATCCTTCATAATCCATTCTGGCCACCAGTTCCAACCAAGATTCCCGGTGATTGTCCCAAATTCGATGGCAAAGCTGGAGAAGACCCCCAAGCCCACGTTATGACTTATCATCTTTGGTGTTCGTCAAATTCGTGGCTTGATGATTCAGTCCGGCTCTGCCTTTTTCAAAGGACTCTCACTGGCTCTGTTGCTAAGTGGTATATTGAGCTAGCTCGTGGATCCTTTCAAGATTTTAACTCGTTGGCAATGGCATTTTTAACTCATTTTCAGTTGCCAATCCGGTATGAGATGGGAACACATCTCCTCACATCTCTTAAACAGGATACGGCCATGCATATCTCCGATCATATACATGAATGGAGACGATCGTCATTTCATTAAGTTTTGATTCTTGATCAGCTCCTGACCAATTGGTTTACAACCTCCTTTGTCCCTGCAATCGCACGGGACATCGCTATGGGGGCATGTGTAACTGAAGAGCAGGCTATTGCGCGTGCTCAGTACGTTGACTTGGTTTATTCCCAGTCCGGTACCCTATATGATTATTTGCCTGATGCCCCGAGGCCCGGAACTTCCAAAGCTCCGCCAAAGCCATCTATTGACGGTGTCATTGGATCTGTAAATCCATCCTCTAAGAAATCTTCCGCGAACCCTGGGAAGAAAAATTCTAATGCTTTGAACGAAAATACTTCTCAGGCTGTGTCTAATTCTGGTAATACTTCCGAGGTCAACGTCATCCAGTCCACCACGGTGGACAAAGCCTCAAAATGAAAGAATAAAGCGGATCAACCTAAGCAGGATTCCCCTAAAACACCACCCGAGGAAGGCACCAAACGCAAGCCCAAGTACCCTTGTCTTATCTGTGACGAGGATCACTATACCAAAGACTGCCCGAGGTGGTCTGAAGTTAGTCGTTTGTTGAAAGGTGCCCCCGGGACTCTTGCTGTGCTCAAAGAGACTTTTCCCTCACAGCAAACGCAAATGGTGGCTGACCCATCTCAACCCTCTTCCTCCTTTGGTTCTCAAGTATTTATGGCTGGGATGATCCCTGTCCTTATCAGTACTCGGGAAAAAGAGTATCCATCACCTGTCGGGAAAGAGCCTGAGGTCCCCTCCAGCGCTCCTTCATCCAGTTCTAGTCCGCTCCATATCGAGAGACCTAGCACTGAGACGCCCATCCGACCCCCTCCAAAAGGTGTACTCCGGAAGTCTTCTTACAACCCTAATGCTCGTGCTTCCCAACACTACAACATCATTGAGGATTTAGCTCAGGCTCCGTCTGCTATGTCTGCCTTAGAAGTACTCCAGAGCTGCCCCTCTCAGAGGAAGTCCTTGCTATCGGCCATCGGTGGCATAGACCCGGCCGACTCGGATCTGATCACTTTTGACCTGGAAAGCCATACACCGAGACTGCCTCACCAAATCGCCTTCCTCATACAGGTCATTATCAATTCTAAAACGATTCATCGTACAGTCATTGATGAAGGCGCTTCAACTTGCATCATGTCTGTTGCCTGTTGGAAGGCTATTGGTTCTCCGACGCTGAGCCAGTCTCCTACAACCTTGGAAGCCTTTGATGGGAGAGAGTCTCGCCCTTATGGTATACTCCAACGTTTGCCCATTTCTTTGGAAGGGAAGACGGTCGAAGTGGAAGTTGAAGTTGTTGATGCTAATCTTACCTACAACCTCCTCCTCGGACATAGCTGGACATATGCCATGCAAGCCGTGGCTTCGTCTCTTTTTTGTGTCATTCGTTTCCCTCATCAGGGGAAGATTGTCACCGTAGACCAACTCTCCTTCTTTGCCTCCTCTTCCGAAGGAAACGTGCCTTTTGTGGAGCATACCTCCAAACCATATGAGAGTGTGGGAGCTGGACTTTTTAAAGATCCTGCCCTGATGGGTGTTTTTTCACTCCCACCTCCTAACGTCGCTCCTATTAATATGATTTCCATTCGCTCTGATCCGTGGGTTCTTCCCCCCACTAATCAGATAGAATGTTGGGGCAATAAGATGCCGTTGAGTCCTACCGAGCTCAACTACATCAAAATCGTTGCTACATCGGCTCCTCCTTCCGAACCTGCTCCTTCGAGCAGGGCTCCCGACTCGTACGCTCATTCCCCTTGGCTTGGAGATGATGCTTCTTCGGATCCTCTAAAGGAAACATTTCCTTCTGATGAAGCCATTATCGAGACCATGTCTCTCGAGGAACCTCCTTGGTCTGATCATCACCATCGTTCCTCGTTTCTCCCTACCCATCGGGAAATGCTTACCTATCTCGAGCGGTTTGCTCCTTGTCTCCCATCTCAACCCCTTCAAACACCCATTCAAGTTTATCAAGTGTCCTCTGAAGGAAATATGGCAAACATCACGCAGACTCAACCCATTGACATCTCTGCGAAACTAGGGATTGTCAAGCATATTCATATTGGAGTCACTTGCACTCCGGAGGAAATTCAGCTCTATACCGATCTTTTTCGCAAATTTCGTGATGTCTTTGCTTGGTCCTACGAAGAAATGCCCGGAATTGACCCTAGCATAGTGGTGCATGAGATACCTACGTATCCAGGTGCTAAGCCTGTTCGCCAACTTCTACGCCCCGTGCACCCCCGAAAGGCTGCAGCCATTAAAGCGGAAGTTGAAAAGCTTCTTAAGGCTGGTTTTATTTACCCCATCCCATTCACAGATTGGGTCTCCAATATCGTCCCTGTGAATAAAAAATAGGGTACCATCCGAGTCTGTGTTGATTACCGTGACATTAACCGAGCCTGTCCTAAAGATAACTTCCCCACACCCTTCATTGATCAGCTCATTGATGAGTGTTCTGGGAGTGAAATGTATTCATTCATGTACAGTTTTTCTGGGTATAACCAGATCAATATTGCGCCAACCGATCAGCACAAGACTGCCTTTATCTGTCCCTGGGGCACTTTCACCTACAAAAAGCTCCCTTTCGGTTTGTAGAATGCCGGTGCTACTTTCCAACGTGCAATGTCCTATGCTTTCCATGACATCCATCACATTGTACAACCATACCTGGATGATCTACCAGCTCATTCAGTCAAACGCCAGGACCATCCCACTCATCTTCACGAAATCTTTCTTCGTTGTCGACACTACCGCATCAGGCTTAATCCTCACAAGTGTGTCTTCTGCGTTGAGTTAGACAGACTGCTCGGGTTTATTGTCTCCTGAGAGGGCATCCGTTTGGATCCCCTTAAAGTCGAGGCTATTCTGAATCTTCCTCCCCTTGCTTCTTTGCAGCAATTGCAGAGCTTGCAGGGCAAAGCAAATTTTTTAAGACGATTCATTCCGAACTATGTCGAAGCGGCTAAAGGCTTTACACGGTTATTGAAGCGAGATACCCCTTTTCGTTGGGATGTCATCACTCAAGAGTCCTTCGAGCGTCTCAAGGGTCTCCTTGTTTCTGCTCCATTGTTGCGTCCTCCGAATTATCATCGCGACTATACTCTGTATTTGGCCGTCGCTGATACCACTATCGGCATGGTTCTCATTCAAGATGACGATGATGGCACTGAGTATGTCATATATTACCTCAGCCACAATATTTTAGATATGGAAACTCGATATTCTTACGTCGAGAAGTTGGCATTGGCCACCGTTTGTGCCATCCAACGTTTCCACCATTATATCTTGTTGCATACTATGACCGTGGTTTCTGATTGCAACCCGATGACGTACATTTTGTCACGTCAATTGTTGGGGGAAAGTACTCGAAGTGGATCGTTATCCTCCAAGATTTTGACTTGGAATTCACCACTGCCAAGTCCAAGAAATCCCTTGTCTTTGCTGAGTTACTTTGCTCTTTGCCATCTCCTACCGCACCCTCTCAGTTAGAGGACCATATTCCGGATGAAACTCTATTCCTAATTAGCACCCTCGATCCCTGGTACAAGGATATCATTGTATATCTGCAGATGTCCTCCTTTTGTCCCGCTCTGTCCAAGGATGCTTGGCGACGGATCCGTCATCAGTCTCAGCCCTACCGTATCATTGGGGACACCCTGTACCATCTCAGCGCCAACTCCATTCTCCGCTGATGTCTAACCTTCGAGGAAGCTGACCGAGTTTTGAATGACTGCCATTCTGGTGCCTGTGGTGGTCACATGTCCAGATATGCTACTGCTCAAAAAATCCTCCGCGCCAGTTATTTCTAGCCCTCCATCTTTAAGGATTGCATTCTTGCCGTCCGCTCCTGTCACGAGTGCCAGATATACCAGCGGAAGATGGGTGCGCCTCCCGCTCCATTGCACCCTATTGTCACCGTCGATCCTTTTGCAAAATGGGGCATTGATAATATGACCTGTAACCCTCGCTCGACCCGGGGGCATGGGTATATTATTGTTGTCGTCGATTACTTCACCAAATGGGCGGAGACGATGCCCACATTAACTGAAGACGGTCACACAGCGGTGCAATTTTTGTTCAACCAGTTATTTCATGGTTCAGAGTCCCTCAAGCCATCATCACGGATCACGAGAAACATTTCCGTAATCACATGATGACCGAACTAACAACCCAGCTAGGCTTACGACATGATAGTTCGACTCCATACTATCCTCAGACCAATGGCCAAGTTGAAGCCATCAACAAGGTTCTATTTATGATGCTCCAATGTACCGTTGGCATGCATAAGTCTAATTGGCACTTGATGTTGTTCCCCACCTTGTGGGCCTACCGAACCTCTGTGAAGGATGCCACCGATTTCACTCCATTTCAATTAGTTTACGGACTGGAGGCTACCCTTCCCATTGAGTGCGATATCCCTTTGTTGAAGTTGGTCGTCGAATTACTTCCCAACACTACATCGGTAGAAGAACACCTTCTTTGCCTAGAATGGCTGGACGAGACTCGTCGGCTAGCCTCTCTAGCTATCGAAGCACAGAAGAAGAGAGTGAAAACTCACTTCGATCATACTATCCATCCTCGTTATTTTGTTGAGGAAGATTTAGTCCTGCTATATGATCAAGCGAATCATAAGCTGGGGGCAGGCAAACTCGAGCCCATGTGGCTGGGGCCTTATATTGTAAAGAGAGTTTTGCTTAAAGGGGCCTACGAGCTAATTGACTACGAAGGGAATCCTCTCGATAAGCCCCAAAACGGGTTGTACTTGAAAAAGTACTATGCGTGAATTCCATGCACTTCGGTTTGTACATACGTGTGTTTTAGCAGGTGTGTTGTGTGTGTGTGTTTTCATGTTTTTGGCTTGGTGTGAAGGTGTGATTGCCGCTTATTGTGTCCTTTGCTTCTTGTGCAGATGTCTGGTGCACCTTACGTTGGTTTCGCTGATGGTGCCTACCACAGCACCCGCAATTTGTCTTCTGCGGCGTGGGTGATCTATGATCCTCACGGTGAGTTGATAGATCTTCAAGGTGTGTGTTTAGGTTGTACCACAAGCAATGTCGCTGAATATAGTGTTGTGATTGAATTACTGGCCAAGGCGATTAATCTTGGTATTCCTACATTGGTTGTGAACCTGGACTCTCAACTTGTCGTCCACTAGCTCAATGGGCGATATTCCGTCAGAGAAAATCGCATTTTAAGGTTGTATTTACGTGTTAAATTGTTAGAGAGGAATTTTGGTTTCATTACATATCAGCATATTCCACGACGATTGAACACGTTAACTGATGCATTGGCTAATCATGTATTAGACAGACATTTGCGTAACATGTAATCAAAACATCATACAAGAAAGCATATAAAGCACAATAATAGACCATAGGAATATGTATGTATATATATATATCATGTGGCGCACTGAGGCGCTCAAAAATAAGTGTACATGTCTAAATAGAGTCTGTGTTCTCTGTACATCTGAGACACATGTCTCTCAAAAAATCACCAGCAGGAAATAAAAACCTAGGTGTCTACTACGGTGGGTTGTGCTCCCTATAGTGCACAGCCGCTCATGCCACCCGCCTCAACAGGCGGTGCATCCTGGGTTCCACTCCTACTGTGTGGATCTGGGATGCTCTGGGGACCTCCTCGATCCCCATGTAATCTGGAATCCCTGCTAGCAGGCCCTCAAGGTTCTGGATCACTGTCTCCATCGTGTCATCCTCCGGAGGAGCCAAGGCTAGAGCTCCAATGCCCTACGCGTCCCTCCGTGCCTCTGGAGCCAGTCCAAGGGGTCTCACTGGTCCTACATCTGCATACCATAGCGTTCGTCATTAGGACATGTACATGAAAAAATAAAAAACATCATAAAAATAAAAAATCAAAAAATGTGATCAAGTGTCTTACCGCCGTCATCCCACTACTCTCCAGCAAGCAGCTGCATGTCAGGATCTCCGCGGAAATCCATGCCGGCATACGGCCAATCCTCCACGAAGATCGTCTGTCATTCCAACCACTCTCGGAAAAATGTCCCCCACGCTACTGGTCGTACGCCACCTCCTTGTGGCATGACATGAGCCCATCGCGTGGCCCTCGTCTCACGTGGCCTGGGTGCATCCAAAGCCATGTCTTGCAACTGCAGTGCCGGCACCCGCTCCAGCATGAGCGGGACTAAGATCGATCCATAACCAAATTGTTTCGTCTCTCCTCGATGACAGTTGGTCAGTTGCCTCTTCATGCTTGCCGTTGCTGCCTCTGCCCAGTTAAACATGGTGGGATTTAGACATTCGAGGGATAGTCGGAGATGGGTCTTCGAAGCCTCATGTTGGGCTTGGGAGCCCGCTGCCCATGTCACCATGAAGAGCATAGCACGAAGGATTATGTCCTCCACCGTTGGGATTGCCACCTTCCCACTCCTTGACTTGCGTGCCTGTGGGCACACTTGAGCCATCAGCATATCTAAGGTATCACCCCCGAGTCGCTGCCCCTCCAGAATGGGCCTCTCACCTCAACGAGGCAGCCTGGTCAAAAAATAGATGTCTTTAGAATTGAACTCAATATCCCGGCCTCGGATGATAAACTTCCCATCTGTGGGATTCCAGGCCCTGATCAGTAGCTCCAACAGGTCAGGTTGTGCCCGTAAGCGTGGAGTTAGGAAAAATTTGAGTAATCCACATCCCCGCAATGCGTTTCGGCACCCCGCATCGGCAAAAGCCTCTATATCATTGTTATCATGCACGCGTTCTTGCCAGACGAATGCCATTATAACCCTGCATGACGAAAAATTCCATTAGCGCCTTGTTTGCAAAGTTTTAAACGTGAATTTTATTAAAAAATTGTCGCGCGGCATCATCGCGTCTATTTCTAAAACAGACGCGATGATAATGGGTGCCTGTGTTATTTTTCCCAGGTCATCGCGGAAGTACATCACTTTTCCGCAATGATCCGGGCCTGGTCTATGTAAATTTTTATCGGTCATCCCGGACCCGATAGAAAAACCCGCGCTGACCGAGAGCAGAATGAAGATTAAAAATCCACCCAAATTCACACATCCCACCATCAAATGCAGCAAAAAAGACATTAAATCAGAGCGCAGGGCAATGTGTGTCTACCTGGAACTAGTTTCGGGATGAATGATGCACGTACGGGGCTGAACTTCGTTCACCAACCTCAACGCTCCAAGTTGCTCCACAATGGTTGAATGGTAACAATGGTAAAAAATTATGGTTTAACCTCCCTATTTATGGTAATTTTGTGAAATTAAATGTGGGTTTTTCTCATGGTTTTTGCTATATTCATGGTCACAATATGGTTTTTAACTATGTCCTTATACGCATTGTTCATATTATCTTGAACGGGTTTACGTGTGCAATGTTCTTTGTGCAGGGTCTCAAATAGTGGAATTACGACAGTTTTATATGCACTTGATCGTGGAAAGTTGTCTTTAAGCTCTTTTCCGACTTGAAACATGAAAATATGGCCGAGTTTCCCTCTTGACTCGTTAAAAGAAACGAGAGGCGATCGCCTTTAAGCTCTTTTTTCGACCGTTTAAACATAAAAAGATCGTCGGGTTTTTGTCGTTTCAGGCTTGTTATTGGTTACGAAACGACGTGCTTCTGACCGCTTTTTTACTTTTTTGGGTCGAAGTTACTACTTACGAAAAGTACTCCTCGATCATAATGGTCGGGTGGTTCTTTCGAGTATTGTTTTATACTTTTTCGGGCTCGAGAGACACAACTCTACGAAAAAGGACCCCCCTGGAGTTTTCTTTTCCGTGTCTTTTTCAAACTCTCTAAACATGAAAAAGACTCCGAGTTTCACCTATGTCGGACTCGTTAAACCCTGACGACATTGGACTCGTCACCATGACAAGACTCGAGCTTCTCCTTCCTAGGGCTCATTAAACTATTACTAGGATGGACTCGACAACAGGTTTATCATTGATTGTCTATGGCAGCTAGTCACTCTTGAACATCGACACTTTTGCTTCTTGTCGGGTTGGGACATCCATTCATCGCCATTTGGCCTTCCGCGGGTTTGGGATTATCATTCTAGCCTCATTTCATGCGATTCATGCCATCTCCTTTGTGCCTCTGATCCATCGGTGCCTGAATGCTGCCACACCCCCTTCCGGAGTCATGTCGTCGATATGTTCAAGAGTGTAATCCCTCTACAGTTTACACCCTCGCCTTCTCCTCTGGTACTCTGCTCTGCCATCTACCACTTGTTCCTTATCTCGTGTCGTTGATGGGGGAAACATTATGGCCCTCCTGCGACAAGTCGTCTCCTGTCGACATCAGCTCATTATCCAGGAGATTGACCTAGAGATCCCCTTTGGTACCTTAGAGCTTGCATGCCTCAATGGCAAGTTCTTCGCACCTGACGGTTGACTTTCATCATTGGTCATCGATTGGGTGATTCCACGAGTGTTCGACTTCAGCTCCTTTTTCACACTTCATGGATTGTGCTAGACAGTACCTTGAGAGCCATTGGCATTATTGGTGGTTTCTCTCGCGCTTGTTAACAGTTTTCATCATTGACCGGTAATCAAGTGATATTCTATCATGCTCGACCTTAGCACCTCTATTTGCATGTTAGGATTTGTACTATGATCGGATGGGTTCAAGACCCCGAACTAAGCTTACACATGTTTGGGCTGCGTGGATTGGTTTTATGATTACATGACTCATTGATGGATGGCTGCGACCATACCTGAGTCTTCATAGATGGCTGCGACCATACCTTTATTATCATCATGGTCTCATTAGCTGGGTGGCTGCGTCCATACCACAGACCTATTTCGTATGTCTTTTGGATGGCTGCGCCCATGCCTAGACTACATGTAATTCATTATCAGAGATATCAGTTGTACTTGCGTGCAGGTTCTTCCAGATGGTGTTCCAGTTCAGTCAGTTTCGTAAAGAATTTCACCCCTCCCACTCTCTCGGGCTTCACACTTTAGGGGGCATCTTCTACACAATAATTTGTCACTGCCTTCATCCTAGTCTTCCCACTATGTCATAAGTCCAAAATCATTCATGCTCATGCTCTCTGATGTTGCCAAATGACCCACTTTGCCAAAGTTTCTACTTCATCGCGTCTGTTGTCCAAATAAATGCACTGATTAGTGCTCCAAAACAATCCATACACGCTGCCATCGCGGAAGTACATGTGATTCCCGGATGGTCGATTTTCATATGACAGCACAATTGTTGCTTGCATTTTCCCGCGATGACATGACCTTCTCCGTTATGCAGTAGCGATGTCAGCACATCATACCAATTATGTACCTGTGATGATCCAGTTTGGGCGAGTTTTTTCTAACACTCGACCTTCCAGATGACTCCAGACCTGGTTGTTGGCCTTCTTTATGTCGCCCTCTCTTCTCTGGCATGGTTGTTCCGTCATTTGTGCTACCTTCCTTGGAGATAAGCTCATCTTCCCACCATTCATGGAGACTCCTTCTCCTATTTAAGCTTTCACCATTGCTATGAACTGCTAGTTTGGAATTCTTAGTCTTTGGAGTGTTGCTGATAGTATTGTGAGATTGATAGGTAGCTGGTGTGACAAGTGTGGGATTGTTTGAGAGCTTGAGGAAGGTTGTGAAGTGCCTTTGATCTTGTGTGAAACTTGTGAGTGAGAGAGACTTGTATTGGGAGATCCATCTTCAAGGGTGAATGCTTGAGGAACATGCTGGTTGGACCCTCCTGAGAAGGCTTGTGACGTCAAGACCTAGGTTGTAAGCTTACTCTATTTTATATTTAATGCAATCAATGATGTTTTCCTATGTCTCATATGCAATGTACTAGATAGCTCATGATTTCTTGACTTTATGGGTAAATATTTCTTTGTTGTATCCGGTTATGTGCTTTGTTGTATTTCCTTGCTTTGTTTCAGGTTGATTACTCACTAGGAGAAAGAAGCGGAAGCTGGAGCAGCACAACGGAACTCCATTGACCACCGGTTGAGGTAGGCCTCCAACTTGAACTATTTAAGGAGAATTGTTGTTGATTTGTCCTTGTTTGTGACTAGACCCACTCTAGGGCTAGAGGGGTTGCCTCTGTCTATAGAGGGAACACTTTCCTACTTCACAATAGGTCTAAGGAATATGGCACCTCTTCATATCCTTGGTCGCATGTACATTCTACAGACGAAGGAATCATTCAATCAATGATGATAGGAGAGGCACCATGGGAAGATTACCACCATCGCTCCCATCTTCTGGATTATCACGAAGATTATTCAGCAACCTTAATCATCCTTCAGTTTTTGATTTTCTATCAAATACTGTAAATACGGTGGATTCCGAGGACGGTTCTTATCTCGTGTCGACCTCGTTAAAAAATGAAACAAGGAGTCATGAGGATAGTTTTTTTACTGTGTCAACCTCATTAAAAAATGAAACAAATCCCTTTCCAAATCTCAAATGTAAACCTTCATTCCAACCATCGAGTTGAATGCAATGAAGCTTGGGGGGCATGCACCTCAATTTGCGTTATTATGTTGGGGGAATGCAAACTTATCATGAGCAGTGTTACCGCAGGGTTCAAGCTCGTTAAAAAATAAACCCGCATCAAGCAGTTTTAACGCGGAATTCAAGCTCATTAAAAAATAAACATAAGCAATGAGCAAACGTTCCCCCAGAGTTTAAGCTCATTAAAAAATGAACCAATTTCTGGTAAATAGCCATTGTGAATGCATTATCATCAGCCTTTTAAGCCTTGGTCGTGTTCTCATCATCACCTCCACTCTGTATTGGTCGATCATTCACCTCCATTTGATTGTTTACCCTTTTGAGGAACAGTTGTGAAGAGTGATCCTGTTAGCCATCCTTGTGACACTGCCGTGATTGGAAAATTCCAAACCTTACCTGGAATTAGTTGCTACACGAATTTATCACTCATTCCTCGAAAAACAAGTCTCCTTTAAGCTCTTTTCATCTGAATCATAAAATATGAAAAGATTTCCGAGAAATTTGCCTCTCCAGCTCGTTAAAGTGATCGGAAGTGCCATCCCTCCTTTATATTTTAATATTTTTGGACCTGAGGGATTATTACACAAAAACATCGAGCGCTTGTTTTGTTCGCCTCGTTAAAATTACCGAAAATCCATCCCTTTTGTATTATTTTATACTTTTTCGGACTTAAGGGATTATATGACGAAAAAGGATTATTGGAGTTTTCTTTACGTCCCTTTTCAGACTCTCTAAAATTGAAAAGGACCGAGTTATCTTTGTCGTTAAACTTGTTAAAACTGAATAGCGACAAACTTGTCAATACAGACAAGAACGAGTTTCACTATTGTTGGGCTCATTAAAACATAGCGATGGGTTTGCCCGAAGGGAAAATTATAGAACAAGCATATGTTATCCTCCTCAAGCTTGACAAAAATAAAGAGGTACTGGTCAGCAATGACTGGGGAAAAATTGGGAAGAAAACTTGAAGAAACTTTATTGGTAGCAAGTCACTCTTGAACATGACACTTTTGCTCCGCATCCGAGTGGGGTTGGGTTGTTCCGTTCACTGGTCATATCACCATTGGTCCATCACACCATCCATATTTGGGGTTAACGCTGCCAAACCATCATGTCAATGTCGCCGATATGTTCAAGAGAAGTCGCTCAAAGAATTCACCTGTGTCTCATCCACTGCAATACATTTACGCTCCATTCTTTCATGACCGCCACCCTGAACCTTATGTCATCAGATCATTTTCACCTCCATTAAAATCATTTTCTCCGTTCTGTGTCATTGATGTGGGATTCATTAAGGCCCTCCTATGACGGATCGCTTCTTGTTGACATCAGTTCATTATCCAAGAAGTCGATCTAGGAACAACCCTTTCAGTACTTTGAAGCTTGCATGCCTCAATGGCAAGTTTCTCACTTCCAGCGACAGGTTTACATCTATGGCCTTCGACCGAAAGATTTTTCGTGGTGTTCGACGCCAAGTCCCTTATTCACACCACGTGAATTGTACTATAGTACCTTGAGGGTCATCATCATTATCGATGATTCCTCTCGCGCCTGTTAACAGCTTACAGCATTGGCTGGTAATCAGGCAATGTCTTTCCATGTTCGACTCCAGAACATCTCTCACATGGATCGACTTGTACTTTGAGTGAAGATCAAATTAGATTGAAGACCCTGGATCTAGTTTCATCCATCCGGGCTACGATATATATTTAGGAAAATAAAGACATCAAATGTACATCATTGCTGCATAGATAATCATCCAATCCAAGGGATGATGGCTCTACCAGAATCATCAGTCTGCACTCAGACGATTGTCTGTCTTATGTACATGAAAATGAATTTATAAAGTTGAGCATGGGAATGCCCGCCTTAGCTATATCATGAAAATATAATGATGATAATGTGTTCTATTGTATCTTATTACAGGTCGCCTTCCAACTCAAAAAAAACTCTGGATCCTCATGATAAAGCATTTCACCCAACATCAAAATATTAACGACCTCATGCTTTAGGGGGCAGCTGTTATAGACATTTTTGGGCACTGCAACCCCAATCATAAATTTCCATAAACCAAGGGCTCTTAAGTCCCTAAAAGTGTTGTTCCAACCCCTAAAAGAACAAGGTCAGCTGATTACATCATCTCCCAGAAGTTCTCCATGAAAAACTACTCAGAACTGGTCAAAATTGGACCATCTCACCTGCTCCATGGTCAAAGTGCGCTGCATCCCACCTAAATGCACACTAGAGGTGCGATGCATACTGAAAAGCCCTTCTATGGGGTGTGATGGGCGAAAGTGGACAAATGGCAAGGTCAATCTACAAGGTGGAGGATCATTGAATCTTCCAGAAACTTCTCCTGTGACACTTGCCTCTCTGCATTCGCCCAGGGATGAGTAAGAGATCATCAATCATAAATGTCCATAAACCAAGGGTTCTTAAGTCCCTAAAAGTATTGTTCCAACCCCTAAAAGAACAAGGTCAGTTGATAACATCATCTCCCAGAAGTTCTCCATGAAAAACTACTCAGAACTGGTCAAAACATGACCATCTCACCTGCTCCATGGTCAAAGTGCGCTGAATCCCACCTAAATGCACACGGGAGGTGCGATGCATACTGAAAATCCCTTCTATGGGGTGCGATGGGCGAGAGTGGACAAATGGCAGGGTCAATGTGCAAGGTGGAGGATCATGGAATCTTCCAGAAACTTCTCCTGTGACACTTGCCTCTCTGCATTCAGCCAGGGATGAATAAGAGATCATCAATCTCCAAGTGGAATCAAGAACTATCAGAGAGAGGACACTAATCAAATCTCAGAAGCTGACTCACCCCCCTTGCAAACATTTATATATGGATCCCTCATCCCAGAGATCCAGAGGCTGGAATTTTGTATCTTGTAAGGAAGTGCTGCTGGTTTCTTGGTGTAACATCATAGTGTTGGGTGATCTAAGATTTTCATGAGGTGAAGAATGGCTTTTCTTGCTGAGGGGATGACGTTGGGTCAGAACAATTGGTTGTAATCCTCTTTGCTATCAGTGATTATTAATAAAGCTATTCAAGTCTTCCTCCACATTCTTGTATGATTGATGATATATGCATTTGTGTGGTCAATATATATCTCGTCCTATATTGTTTATGATAGTAGATCTTTGTTCTTAGATAGTGTTATGCTGCTTTGATTATATAGGTGCTCTTTGAAGCTGGGTAGACGAGGAAGCGAGTGGCAAAGATCTATCAGAAGGGAGAGGAATCAAGCAAGGAACCAAGCGCAAGACAGAGGTTGGTCTCCTTTGTTCCCCTCATCTAATTCTCATAAAGGAAAACGAAAGTGGTTTTAGTTTATTTGTTTCTAAGGTAGCTACCAGCCTTAGTGGGACTAGCAGCTCTGCATAGACACTAGATTTTCGATAACACCCCAACTACTGATCTGATCTAGAAAATAAGATAATGGACAATCTTCAGAGAGTTGACGGAACTATGGTCTCAAAGGAGTGTCAGGTGCTATAGATCGCAATATACATAAGGGTCCAACAATAGTACTCGGCCCAATCTTTCAAGGCACTAACTAAGGAGGATCAACTGTACCCTTAGCTATACTACCCGACTACCCTATTGTATGCGTGATTAATCTCCCCGAGTGTTGTTATTGGTGTACTATAGTAGCAAGACGACCGACGGTTTATCTAAGTCTAGGTTTCAGATGAGCCTAGGGGGCTTCTGATATACCTAGAGGGTATGTGGAAGGCAGTCTGTGTGCAGTTTTGTCTAATGTGCTACTACTCGAAGGGGTAGACATAAGGGTTACAAGGGATTCCAACAAGCATGACCACCTCTTGTATTTCCTACTTGCATGCCTCCCCAAATCCGCAGGTTTATGTGCTCAATGACAGATCCCATGGTTTAAAGACGTCGGAACACGTCTCTGGCCTAAAAAAAAATTCTGCCAAAAATGGTGGTACCACAGGCCCTAGAAAGCGCTCTGATACCACTTGTTATGCTCTTGACCTATGAGTAATTCCAAAATACCAAATATGCAAAGAAATAAAACCTAGAACATAGAACAAAATGCGAAAAATAGCAAGTATTTTATTATTTAGAGATGAAAGCAATGTTCACTTGCCTCTTCGAGGGGGAAACCTCTAGTAGAGCAAAGCTTGATCACAAAATAAGACTTGATATATTCCTTAATGGGGAGTCTATATCCTTTATATAGGATTCATACATCCAATACCATGGGTCATTACCATGGTTCTCTCAATACCATCTATCTAATACCATGGCTCGTTTGCAACTAACTGTGGTCCCTTTCTTAAATGCGGATCAACCATTTACAATTGTTAATACAAGCTTTATTGACTCTTTAATTAACTGTAACTATGAATCAACCCTATTACATAAATAAAGGGGTTAGGGTTGGACCCTAACATTTTGGATTATAGGGAACTCAACAAGATCACTATTAAAGATAAATTTATTATACCTATCACTGATGAATTGTTGGATGAATTACATGGAGAAATTTACTTCACCAAGCTGGATATTCATTCGGATATCATCAAATTAGAATGAAGACTAAAGAAATTCTGAAAACAACATTCATAACTCTTGAGGGTCATTATGAATTTTTGCTCATGTATTTTTTCCTTACTAATGCACCTTCCACATTACAAGGTTTGATGAATTCCATTTTCAACCCCTTCATTAGAAAATGTGTGTTAGTATTATTTGATGATACACTAATCTATAGAAAGTCTTGGAAGTATCATGTTCAACATGTTGATAGGGTGCTCAAACTATTGGAGGATAAACAATTATATGAAAAAATATCCAAATGTTTCTTTGGAGTACAGGAGGTGGAATATTTGGGTCATATTTTATTTCATGAGGGTGTTAAGGTAGACCCTAACAAAATTAAATCCATTAAGGAATGGAAAATCCCCACAATCATAAATCATATTCAAGGATTTCTCGATTTTACAAGGTATTATCGCAATTTTGTTAAGAATTATGGGAGAATAGTAGCACCTCTAACAACATTACTGAAGAAAAATACATTTTCTTAGACTCCAGGAGAAGCTAAGGCCTTTGAACATCTTAAAGAGGCAATGTGCCAAGCATCGGTCTTAGCTATGTCATAATTCACAAAAACCTTTATTGTGGAATTTGATGCCTCAGGAAATGGAATTGGTGTTTCTTTAATGCAAGAAGGAAGACTCATTTCCTTTTAAAGTAGTCCAATAAAAGGAAATTATTTACACAAACCTATTTATGAGAAGGAAATGTTGGAAATACTACATGCAGTAAAGCAAATGCAACCTTACCTAATGGGAAGGAACTTCAAGGTAAAAAGAGATCATGATAGTCTTAAATACTTTTGGAATAAAGATTATCTTCAAAAGAGTAGCAAAAATGGGTCACAAATATGTTGGGTTATGACTTTGAAATCATCTACAAAAAGGGAAGTAAAATATTGTTGTAGATGCACTCTCAAGAAAGTATGAGGAAGTGGAAGAGTTTCTTTGTGCCATTTATATTATCCAACCTAATTGGATAACAGAAGCAAGGGATGAATGGAAGAATGACGAAGAGGTGTATACACTCATACAAAAGTTTCAACAAGATCCTAGTACATATGATACATTTAGCTGGAAAAATTATTCATTATGGTACAAAGATCACTTATATCTTTGTAAGAATTCCCAACTCAAGAAAAATATTCTTTTGGAATTGCACACCTCCCCCTTAGGAGGGCACTCAATATTTTTAAAAACTTACCATAGGGTTCAAAAGGATTTTTTTTGGATGTCCTTAAATCTGATATTCAGAAGTTTGTGGAAGAATGTTTGGTTTTCCAACAAAATAAAGTTGAGACAATTAAGACCCCCGGTCTATTAAAACTCTTAGTCAACCAAGTCAACACTGAGAGGAGGTCTCAATGGATTTTATCACACGTTTACCCAAGTCTAAAGGAAAAAGTGTCATCGTAGTGGTATTTTATAGACTTACTAATTTGAAATGATCATAAACTAAAACTGATGTAGAATTGATTATTCATTTATGATTTGAATGTTAACTGAAAGTGCGGAAATCGAGGAAGTTTGCTTGAAAGAAGACTTTACGGAATTCTTCCATGATGGACTACCTCTCCGGTTCCGCTTTCAAGATGGGCGACCACTTTTATTAGGAACAAAAAGAAGGAGTTGATTACACAGATATTTGATTAGTCTGAACTAGCTTTCCAACACCTATCATGGTTCCCAATTTCGACTCTGGATGCTCCTGTAACACTCAAAACAAAATGGCCTATGACCTCCAAAATCTGCATACAAAAATTAAAATTACTCTCCTCCTAATTAATGAAGCAAAATTGCCTTTTAAAGGCCTATAGATACATTGAAACCTCTTTTGGCTAAGTTTGAGGTGAATTGGTTGCAAACTGGTTAGGTTTGAAGCTCAATCCTGTTGTTTAGTGCCACCTAGGCTAGGTTTCTTAGACCTTTGAATTATTTTTAACAACAAAACCATATAAAAACCCAAAATAAACATTACATTAACATTTAACTACAAGCGGTCAGCTAACTGGGTGGAGGTCTAACAGCTTCCATGTGAACATTGCACAGTCGACTACCTGACTGCCACCTAGTGGCTTATCCATCTGACAGTTACGGCTATCGTTACATCAATGGTTGGCCATGCGTCCACCTTCGCCATTACCTCCTATTGTTCCGAAGACCTGGAGATTACCGCCTAACCCCACAGTAACGTTAACTCCGCGGTTGACATCTAGATCACATGTTAACAGTTTCCGTTGTGGTTAACTGACTGTCGTTACCAAGTGTTTCATGGAAAAATAGTGTCAATTCGAACTGCTAGTCCCACTAAGATGGGTAGCTATATTAGAAACAAACAATGAAAGATTTTCAATAGTTCCTTTAAGTGTGATAGATTAGAGGGAATAAAAGAGGACCAACCCGGATCTTCCACTTTGATCCTAGCTTGATTTCTCCTTTCCTTGATAGAATTTGCCAATCCTCTCCTACTTGTCCCACTTCAAAGGGTACCTGTAGAGTCAAAGTAACAACAAACCATCAAAGCATCTCCATCTAAAACATCATAAACAATACAGAATCAAAAACACATTGACCATACAATTGCATTCATAAACAATAAGATTCATAAACACATGATTATATGGAGGAAAACTCAAAGAACTTTATTAATAGTAGTGAAAGAGAGGATTACAACCCAGCTGTCTGATCCAACATCATCATCCCAGTGTAGAAGCCCTCTTCACCTCATGAACAAGAAAATAACACAACAATGCAATGTCTCTTCTCACAAATAAACCAACAACACTTCCTTACAAAATACAAAATTCTAGCCCTCCAAATCTCTCAGATGAGGGATCCATTTATAGATGTCTTGCAAGGGTGTGAGTCAGCTCTGGGTTTTTGATTAGTGTCATTCCACTCATAGTTCTTGGTTCCACTTGGAGATTTCATTGATCTCTTACTCATCCCTGGGCGAATTCAGAGAGGTAATTGTCACAGGAGAAGTTTATGGAAGATTCCATGATCATCCACTCAATGAATTGTCTCTGCCATTTGTCTATTCTTGCTCATCACACCCCACAGAAGGCCATTTCAGTATGCATCACACCTTGTCCATGGAGCAGTCAGTATGGTCCAGTTTTGGCCAGTTCTGAGTAGTTTTTCAGGTGGAACTTTTGGGAAATGATGTAATCAGTTGACCATGATCCTTTAGGGTATGAAACAACACTTTTAGGGACTAAAGAGCCCTTAGTTTATGGACATATGAGTTTTGGGTTACAGTGCCCAAATATGTCTATAACAGCTGCCCCCTAAAGCATGAGGTCGTATATCTTCTGATGTCGGGTGAAATTCTTTATCATGAGGATCCGAGGTATTCGTACTAGAAGGTGACTTGTATAAGATACAATACAATACATCATCATCATATTATTTTCATGATCTAGCTGAGGCGGGCATTCCCATGCTTAGCTTTATAAATTCATTTTCATGTACATAGGACAGACAATCATCTACTGTTGTAGACTGGTGATTCTTCGCATGAAGAGTCATCTTCCCTGGTTTAGATGACTATCTGTGCAGCTTCTGTGTACAATTGATGTCTTTATTTTCCTGGATATATCACAGTCTATATGGATGAAACTAGATCTGGGGTCTTCAAAACTCATTCAATCTTCACCCGATGTACAAGTCAATCCATGTGAAAAGATGTTCTGAAGTTGAACATGGAAAGACATCACTTGATTACCAGCCAATAATGTAAGCTGTTAACAGACGTGAGAGGAGTCACTGATAATGATGATGAACCTCAAGGTACTACAATACAATTCATGTGGTGTGAATATATGAGTCGATGTCGAACACCACGCAAAATCTTTCAGTCGAAGGTCATTGATGTAAACCTGTCGCTGGAAGTGAGAAACTTGCCATTGAGGCATGCAAGCTTCAAAGTAATGAAAGGGTTGTTTCTAAGTCAACTTCTTGGATAATGAGTTGATGTCGACAAGAAGTGACTTGTTGTAGGAGGGCCTTGATGTATCCCACATCAACGATGCAAAACGGAGCAAATGATTTTTGTGGAGGTGAAAACGATATGATGATATAAGGTTCAGGAATTGCTGCCATGAAAAATGAAGGGTAGAGGTATTGCATTGGATGAGAATTCTCTGAATGACTTCTCTTGAACATGTCAGTGACACTTATATGGACTAGTAGCGTTA
Source organism: Pinus tabuliformis (assembly GCA_031772625.1). Classification (NCBI taxonomy): domain Eukaryota; kingdom Viridiplantae; phylum Streptophyta; class Pinopsida; order Pinales; family Pinaceae; genus Pinus; species Pinus tabuliformis. The sequence continues at coordinate 1,583,877,708 of CM062820.1, read as the reverse complement.
ACCGCATGGATGGTATGGAGGACCAATGGTGATGGTGAACGGAAAAACCCAACCCAACTCAATCATGGTGATGGAGTGAAAGTGTCATGTTCAAGAGCGACCTGCTACCAATAAAATTCTTCAAGTTTTCTTCCCATTTTTCCCCAGTCATTGTTGACCAGTACCTCTTTATTTTTGTCAAGCTTGAGGAGGATAACATATGGTTGGTCTATAATTTTCCCTTCGGGCAAACCCATCGCTTTGTGTTTAGCGAGCCTAGTGTCAATGAGACTCGTTATTGTCTAGGTGGACAAGTTTGTCGTTGTTGTTTTAACGAGTTCAACGACAAAGATAACTTGGTCCTTTTCATGTTTAGAGAGTTTGAAAAGGGACGAAAAGGAGACTCCAACAGTCCTTTTTCGTGGCATAATCCCTTAGGTCCGAAAAAGTATAAATTAATACGAAAGGGATGACTTTTCGATAGCTTTAATGAGCCGACAAAGACAAGCGCTCGATCTTTTTTTCAATAATACCTCAGGTACAAAAAGATTAAATATATGAGAGGGATGGCATTCCCTTTACTATAATGAGCTGAAAAGGCCAATGGCTTGAAAATCATTTTATATTTAACGAGTCTAAAAAGAGTTTAAAAGGGACTCGTTTTTTAGGAACGAGTGGTATTTTTGGGTAGCAATCGGTTCCAGGTAAGTTTGGAACTTCTCAAAACATGGCAGTGTGAAGATGGTGGCAATCAGAATCACTCATCGCAGTTGTTCCTCAAAAGGGTAAACAATCAAGTGGAAGCGTATGGTCGGCCAAATGAATGGAGGTGACAGAAGGAACACAACCAAGGTTCAAAAGGGCTAATAGCAAAGCGATCACAAAGGTTATTTACCAAAGGTGGTTTCATTTTTTAACGAGCTTGAATCAGGAGAAACTATGCTCAGTGTCAGGTTTATTTTTTAACGAGCTTGAACCTTACAGGAACATTGCTCTTTTTCCTTTTCATGTAAGCTAGGAATGACCAAACTATAAAGCTAAAAAGCTAAAAATGCTAAAAAGAAAAAAAAGAAATTGGTCGTCGTTTCTTGTATAACCCCCATCATAAAAAAAAAAGTCTTCAGTAACCATATGGAAACTTACGGTGGTTAAGGAGGATGATTTTCTGTCAATACTTAGACAAAACACTTCCTGCACTTTGTCCGCCAAATAGACAAAGGTGAAAGGTCACTCGGACCGATCACATAACTTACAGGGAAATTTATCTCTACATATGGGTTTGTCCGCAAAATAGACAAGGGTGCATGCCCCCTAAGCTTCGTTACATTCACCAAACGACTCATGGTAATTAGGTGGATGGAATGAAGGTTCCTTTACGAGATCAAGTGAAAGACTTGACTTGGAACTTTGCTCAGCCTTGTTTGATTTTTTAACGAGCTTGACACAAGACAAAGAATTATGCTCAGATCTTTGCTTTCATTTTTTAATGAGGTTGACACCAGTCAATGAACTATCCTCTAGCGACCTTTGATCACAACTTGTAAGGGGTCATGAAGGAAAGATCTAGTTCCAATTCCCCCAGTACATAATGTACAACATTACTTAATTGAGTCATGTCAGTCGGATTTTCATCTATGAAAACCTCGTTGTGATCGAAACTATCAAAATGGTCAGAGTCCTTCTTAATCTTTGATGATGTAGAAGATATCATATGACAAGTTTCCACTGTGGCCACTTCCGCCAGATTACTCGGAGGCAGAAGGGCAAAAGTACCCATTAAAGAAGGGTCTTTTAGGAGACCTACTCCGATATTTTCAAGCGATTGAGAGCTTCCATGGATCAATGGAATGCTTCCGGTAACTTGGGAACTGTTGGGGAGGAAGGCTAGTTGGTCAATAATTGTAATTCCACCTTGAAAGGGGAATGCAATCTTTCTAAAATATGTTGACACAATAGCAACCATAGCATAAATCCAGGGTCTGCCCAGTAGGATATTGTAGTCAAGGTTTCCATCAAATACCTCGACTTCAATTTTTACTGTCTTGCCCCCCAGTTCGATTTGCAAGTTACTTAATATCCCATATGGAGTGTATGTTCTTCCATCAAACGCTTTTAATGTCTTTGATGATCATGACAATGGTGGAGAACCTAAAGTTTTCCAGCAACTCGTTGACATAATACAGGTAGATTCTCCCTCATCAATGATTGTTCGATGAACAGTTTTGTTGAGGGCTTTTACTTGTATGAGGAAAGTGAGTTGTGCTGGTAACTGAGGTTCGTATCCTTTATGATTAAAGGCCACTAGATTGGAATCCGTTGGATCAATCCCACCTATCGCTGATAACAAAGCCTATTTTTGGGAGGGGCAATTCTGCAGTACTTCAAGTGTCGACATAGCGGATGGAGATTGGGCCAGATCCTCCAATATATTATAATTTTGTGTCGATCGAGCACGAGGATTAAAATTCAATTTATGTACTACTCCCTTAAGCGGTTTTATTGTTAATTCAGGAAGTATTGGTGGAACAACTTCTGGTGAAGTTGTTGTTGAACTACCGGTTTGCTCTGTAGCCTTGTTGTTCGACAACTATGGATTTCCATAATCTTTATTCCTTGTAGATATCAAAGCATCATTTTGCTATTTTGAGATGGATAGCATAAGCACTTGGGATGGGGAAGCACGATCACTAGCAACCAGATTAGTTTTTGGATTTGGAAACAGATCAGTCAATACCGCCGAGGTATTCGAAGTCTTTTTGAAAAACTTCGTGACCTCAGCTCGATGTGGACAATCTCTCGTGTAATGGCCCTCATCACATATGAAACATGGCTGATTAGGTTTCATTTTTCTAGTAGGGTTTCTAGAATACTTCTCAGGAGTTGAGTCTTCCTGTTTCTTCTTTTTGTTTGTCCCTTTCTTCTTGCCCCCTGGTTGCTTAGGATTTTTGCCTTTGTCAGTTGACACGGCATTAACCTCCGAGGAAGGAGGTTCTTCATCTACTTTTTTACTAGAAACTGTCCGGGCCATTTTAGATGTAGCCTTTTCAGTTTTCATGCTTGTTGTACCAATCACACCATCACTGGCATGATAGTCCTTGTTTGATTTAGGAGGGGGAGGAACAGAAAATTCTAGTCTAGGAGCGTCAGGAATTTTTTCGTAGAGTGTACCAGACTGAGTATAGATCAAGTCTAAATATTGTGCACGAGTAATGACTTGCGCTTCATTGACAACTCCTCCCTTAGCTACATCCTCTATAATATAGGGTAACTGAAAATGGGTTAAAAAGGTAGTGGTAAGGGTGCTAAAGTTATCAAACGAAGCTCTAGGCAAATCAATATACCATTTTTTTGTCGGACTAGTTAGCGTCCATTGAAAAAGGCAAAGCCTAATCGAATAATCATTCAAAGTGTTGGATGAGCACCACAAATGGAATGTCATTAGATGATTCGATGGATATTCACCTAGATTTCCATTGAATTTACGAATATCATAGGGAAGTTTATGAGGAATCGTTGGCCACCAAGGGGCGTAAGCAATTGGATCATTCATCAGCTGGTTTAGATCTGGTAATTCTAGTGTTGCTACAAAAGGCAATTGTTGATTCAGGTTAGGCAAAGCATACCGAGGATAAGATGGAATCGCCTGAGCAGTAGGTCTTTTCATACTAGCATAATGTATCTGATGTTGGTAACTTTGATAAGGTTGATGGGCATAACCATTATAGTATGGTTGTTGATAACCGTTTTGGAAATGAGGTTGTCCATTACTTACAAAGCCTTGTTGCTCAGGTCCTTGGTATGATTGTTGGAATTGCGGTTGTTGATATTGCACCAGCCATGGTTGTTGGACCATTTGTTGTTGTCCAATACTAGATGATTGACCAAGATGTGGAGTGATAGTACATGTTTGAGCCTTAGTCATTCCAGGTATGGAGGCACTAACCTAAGGTTGTGATTGAATCGCAGAGACGAGAGGCTGTTGAATTTCAACCTAAGAGACTTGAGGTCGACACACAACAAGCAGCGCTTGTACTTGTGATACAGTCACAATAGCAGGTGTAGTGGGAATATTCGACACAGGTTGGATTGGTTGCATTGAATATACAAACCTTGGTTGTTGAGGCAGTATTGGTACCCAACCGCTTGATGTAATTCCAGTTTGACCTGAATTTTGTTGTAAACTACCATATGGTTGTTCTCTAGGAGGGAACAATGAAAAAGCATACTGCCCCCCATATGGCACCAATCCAGTACTTAAAGGGTAGATTGGCCTTTGAAGACACATTGGATCAACTTGTTGAGTTTCAACATAAGAAATACCAGATGAGATCTTGAATGAAGGAATAGGAATAGACCATGTCGTCGAAACAGTCCCTGAGTGGACTCCAGCTTATTGTTGATAACTAGTCGGGACAGATGGTATACCATAAAACATTGTAGGAATGGCAGCAAGAAGCTCCACTGTAGCTGTGTCAATTGACACAGTCCTAGATGTTGATGGTTGCTCAGACATATTTAGTCTATCCAAAAGATTTCCTAGCGATTCGACAGGAACTTGTGATGAATGATGATTACAAGGAATAACTTTTCTAATAGAAGGATGTAGGTGGATCCAATTCCAAAATGCACTGGAGTACTGGGTGGAAGATCCTCTAATATCTCTTCTATGGCAATCAATCCAGGTGGAAGAGGTAGATCGTCAAGTCCGTAAAATATTTTTGGAGTCGAAGAAGGTGTAGCTTCTGCAGTAAGAGATACTAGAGAGGTGACACCTTCTGAATTCTGGAACTCCACTTCCAGATGTTCAGGCAAGTGAACTTCAGTTTCTCGATCAGTCCTAGGTGGAGTTGCTTCAGGAATAGAGGTGTCTACCGTTACACTAGGATCAGTTCTAATGTCCTCTTATAACTGCGGAACTTTTTCTATAAAGGCAGATGTACCAGAGATAATTGGAGTAACTGTTGTCTCTGACGATGTTGAAACACAACTTTCAAATAAATTAGGTGAATTGGACTCAGTTAAACAAGACTGTTTTGCCAGAGATGATTTCGTTTCTGGGGTCAAAGACAGTTGACTCACTAGTCTCCGTGAACGACGAGGTTTTGATTGACTTTCTTCCACGATTGCAGATTACTTGATCAACTCAAAAAATTAAAGGGGAAAAAGTTATTCCGATTTAAATGAATTTTAAGACACTTTGACGCAACTTTCTTTTTCAATTTTTAAGAGTCGAGAAAAATCTAAAGGTGACTCTAGTCACCTTCAATTTTTAATGAGCCTGAAGTGACAAGTGCTTAGATGGACCTTTTCTTTTAAGGAGTCAAAAAGGAACAAAAGTGACTACTCTGGAAATCTAGACAAAGGGATTACCAAACCAATCGCAAAACTGCAAAATACACCTTGGTGATAAATGATAGAGAAATTGTTATGAAACCAGCTCAAGAAAAGATAGAAAAGATAGATCAACGCCTTAGAATTCAGCCTCTTAGAGGGGGCAACCTCATTTACATTACATAAATGAACAATTCTTGGATGATTCAAATGACAAAACCTCCTTTCTATATATAGGAGTCTAAGGAGTCACAATATAATCCAGCCGACCTAACAATAATAATATAAAGCCACAAAAATAACAATAGAGGGATTCTATGGGGCACACTAATAACAATATGGGGGAAATAGGGCACAACAATATTAATAAGGGGTATAACTACAATAGTAATGGGGTAATCACTAGTATTATAGGGACCCAACATGCCCCTCTCCTTCAAAAAAGTGTTGTCCTCAACGCTTGAGTAGTTCTGGATACTTCTGCATAAAATTCTCATCCTCCCATGTGGAATCTTCAGCGGATAAGTTCTTCCACTTGATAAGATACTCTGAAATTGATCGATTTCGTAGCTGTCGAGTTCTTTTTCTGTGACTGCTTCCGGTTCCAATATAATTTTTCCTTCCTCGTCAAGTTCTGGCAATATTGTTTGAACTGGGAGCTTGTCGCCTATAACCTTCTTTAAACATGAAACATGGAAAACTGGGTGCAATCGAGAAGCTGCAGGAAGCTCCAATTTGTATGCCATAGTACCAATCTTTTGCAACACCTTGTATGGACCATAATACTTTGGTGATAATTTATTATCCTTCTTAGCTTGCTTGAGGGACATTTGCTTATATGGTTGTAGCCGTAGGAATACCCAATCACCTACATCAAAACTTCTTTCACTGCGATGTTGATCTGCCTGTTGTTTCATTCTATTCTGTGCCAACACGAGGTTATCCTTTAAGAGTTGGAGGACTTGTTGTTGATGTTCGATGTGATGTTCCACTGCCTGAACCTTAGAATTTTCTCTTAAATATGATGTGATGGATGGTGGTTGATACCCATAAAGTGCCATAAATGGGGTCATTTTTGTTGCTGTATGGAAGGAAGTGTTATACCACCATTCAGCCAGAGGCAACCATTTGACCCATTGTGTCTGTTTATCAGATACAAAGCAACGAAGATATCCTTCCAAACATTTGTTTACTATCTCAGTTTGCCCATCAGATTGAGGATGATAAGATGAGCTATGAGCTAACTGAGTACCAAGACAAGAAAATAATTCTGTCCAAAAATTTCCAGTGAAAATGGGATCTCTGTCACTTACAATAATCTTTGGGTTTCCATGTAGCTTTTGAATTGTTTCCATAAATGCAGTAGAAACTGTACTGGCTTTAAATGGATGTGATAATGCACAAAAGTGTGCATACTTGGTAAGTCTGTCAACTACCACCATGATGACACTCTTTCCCTCAGACTTGGGTAAACCTGTGATAAAATCCATTGAAACCTCCTCCCAACGTTGGCTTGGAATGGATAAAGGTTGTAATAGACCCGGTGTCTTAATTGTTTCAACTTTATTTTGTTGGCAAACCAAACATTCCGCCACAAACTTTTGAATATCTGATTTAAGGCCATCCCAAAAAAATTCCTTCTTAACCTGTGGTAAGTTTTTAAAAATCCTGAGTGCCCTCCTAAGGGAGAAGTGTGCAATTCCATAAGAATCTTTTGTTTTAGCTGGGAATTCTTACAGAGGTATAAGCGATCTTTGTACCATAACGAATCATTTTTCCAGCTAAATGTATCAGACGTACTGGAATCTTGTTGTAACTTTCGAATAAGTGCCCACACTTCTTCGTCATTCTTCCATTCCTCCCTTGCTTCGTTTATCCAATCTGGTTGGATAATAGAAATGGCGCAAACAATGCTTCCACATCCTCATCCTTTCTTGAGAGTGCATCTGCCACCACATTTTGCTTCCCTTTTTTGTAGATGATTTCAAAGTCATAACCCAACATCTTTGTGACCCACTTTTGTTGCTCTTCAGAGGATAATCTTTGTTCTAAAAAGTATTTAAGGCTATCATGATCCGTTTTTACCTTGAAGTGTCTTCCCATTAGGTAGGGTCGCCATTTCTTAAGTGCATGGAGTATTGCCAACATTTCCTTCTCATAAATAGCTTTGCTTAAAAACTTTCCCTTGATTGGACGACTTTCAAAAGCAATGGGTCTTTCATCTTGCATTAGAACAGCACCAATTCCATTTCCTGAAGCATCACATTCCACAATAAAGGTTTTTGTGAAGTCGGTGTAGCTAAGACCGGTGCTTGGCACATTGCCTCTTTAAGATGTTCAAAGGCCTTTGTTGCTTCCGGAGTCCATGAAAATGCATCTTTCTTCAATAATGTTGTTAGAGGTGCTGCTATTCTCCCATAATTCTTAACAAACTTGCGATAATACCCTGTCAACCCGAGAAATCCTCGCAGATGCTTTATGGATGTGGGGATTTTCCATTCCTTAATGGCTTTAATTTTGCTAGGGTCTACCTTAACTCCTTCATGAGATACAATATGACCCAAATATTCCACCTCCTGGACTCCAAAGAAACATTTGGATCTTTTTGCATATAATTGTTTCTCCTCCAATAGTTGTAGCACCCTGTCAACATGTTCAACATGATCCTTCCAAGACTTGCTGTAGATTAGTATATCATCAAAAAATACTAACACAAATTTTCTAAGGAATGGTTTGAAAATTGAATTCATCAAACCTTGAAATGTTGAAGGTGCATTGGTAAGGCCAAAAGGCATGACCAAAAATTCATAATGACCCTCATGAGTTCTAAATGTTGTTTTCGGAATGTCTTCAGTCTTCATTCTGATTTGATGATATCCTGAACGAAGATCCAACTTGGTGAAGTAAATTGATCCATGCAATTCATCCAGTAATTCATCAATGACAGGAATGGGGAACTTATCTTTAATAGTGAGCTTGTTGAGCTCCCTATAATCTGGACACATGCGCCATGATCCATCCTTCTTGTGCACCAATACTACTGGAGTAGAGAAAGAACTTTGACTCGGTTGAATTATACCAGCCTCTAGCATTTCTGCAACCATACGTTCAATTTCACTTTTTTGGACATAGGGATATCTGTACGGCCTGATGTTTGGAGGAACACTTCCTGGAATCAGATGAATAGCATGATCATGATCACGCATAGGTGGGAGACCTTTGGGAGTCTCAAATACCTTGGAATGATTGTCCAAGACTTTTTGGAGATCTGGAGAAATAGATGATTCCGATGTGGAAACATCTAGCGAACATAATTGTGCAATTACACCTCTTTGCTCCTTTTTTAGAAGCTTTGTCATACCATTAGAGCTGATTATCTTTCCTGGTTTCCCTGCAATACCCCTTAATTCAACTTCCTTTCCTTCCATAGAAAATTTGATGAAAAGTTCTTGAAAATTAAAAGCTATTGTACCCAAGGATTGTAGCCATTGGACTCCTAGTACAACATCAGCACCTCCCATTGGAATGGAAAGCATTGGGCTAGTCAATACATATTCTCCCATGGATAGCTTGATATTATGGCACTTTCCAGAGCAATTTATTGTTCCTCCATTTGCAATCATCACTTGACACTCTGGTGCTGGATATAGGAAGCAATTCAATTCTTTTGCTACCTTACAATGAATAAAATTGTGGGTGCTTCCTGAATCAATCAACACTATTACCTTTTTCTTCTTGATTTGTCCTTCTATCTTGATGGTTTGAGGAGTGGTAATTCCCGCCAATGCATTACAAGATATGGTCGGATTTATTTTTTCTTCATCTAGGCTTTGTTCCTGGAGTATATCCTCTTCTTTTGACCTTTCTTGCTCCTTTTCTTCTTCCTCTTCACAATCTATGTAGAATAATTTCTTCTCAGCACACTTATGACCTTTAGTGTATTTGCTATCACAACTGTAACAAAGCCCTTTTGCTCTTTTTTCTTCCAATTGTTGTGGTGTCAACCTTATAGGTTGTGGAAGACTAGGGGCAACAACACTTCCATCTTTATAGTTGTGAGTGGTATGCTTCCTGGTTGCCATAATTTTGCTTTCCATTTTTCTTGCTAACCTGAATGCCTTCTCTAATGAATCAGGTTCCCAAAGGCGAACATCATGTTGGATATTATCCTTTAAAGACCCTATGAACACATCAATCCTATGCTCCTCTGGAATATCTTTTACCCTTATGTTCAATTTTTGGAACTCCTCAATGTGCTCCATTATTGAACCCTTTTGTTTGAGACTTATCAATTGGCTAAAAAAAGTGTTGCTTTTTGTATCCTCATAATGTGCTATCAATTCTTCCGTAAAAATTGCCCAAGTGATAAATTGTTTACGAGAGCAAAGCCATTGATACCATACAAACTGATTTGGTTCCAAATATAAAGTTGCCATACGTACCTTTTGTGTGTTTTGCACATTATTGAGATCGAAGAATTGCTCCATCTGTAATATCCATGTGGCGGGATCCTTGCCATCAAACTTCCTCATATCGATTTTTGGAATATGGTGAGTCTTCGATCCAACATTAGAGTCTATGGAATCATGATTAACATTTCTTTTGTTCTCATCATGAGTTTCCTTTAGTACCCTTTCACCTTTAGTGACCATTTCTTGTAGCAACTTATTCATATTTATCTTCAATTCGTCCATGTCTGTCTTCAGATCTATCTTCTAATCATCCATCTCAACTTCTATGCCTTTCTTTAAACCATCCATCTTAGCTTCTACATCTTTCGTTAAACCATCCATCTTAGATTCTGTTCCTTTTTGTGCAAGTGACAATTGTTTCACTTGGTCTCGTAATTTTGATATATCATGTTGCATTTCTTCCTCTTCTTCATGAGTCATGCTAGAGCTTTCAGGTTGCCTACTAGGTGTTTGCATTTTCTTTCCTCGGGCATCAATTACCAATAATAATGCTTTACTATGCCCTTTGAATTCCTTCAAACTAATTTTTTAAACCAATCTTATGCAAAAAAATTTAAAAACTACACACCTTTTTTCACTTTGTAGGAGCTCGATATTGCCTCTGATGTATCTCTGTACTTTCCAATCATCTAGTTCTGAATTTGTGACTTGTAGTAGCCCTTTGTGTCCTCTTTCCAATGCCACAAGTCTGACCCAAATTGGATTCTCCAAGGAAGAGTTATGCGAAATCTCCCCAGTGACTTGATTATAGACTAGTTCAGTAGAGCGAACTTGTACGATGTGCCACGAGTCACTGTTTCGACCTTTGGATCTGAAAAATTCATACAAGAAACTATAGTCCATCCTATTTCTGTACCTTCTTACGAAATTTCAATCCGATCCCCAAAGAAAAGTTATGACGATTTTCCCCAGGTCACTTGTTTGGAATGTAATTCAGGAGTCTGCAAAAAGACCAACTTCCTCAAATCATATCTCCGCAAATATAGCGCAAAAAGATCTGAAATTCGAACCCGAGGTTCAGCGCGATTTCTTCTCAAATGGGTTTTTTTTTCAACTTCTGAAACGTCACAGAAAAAAAATTATAGTGAAAATTCCACGAAGACCTGTTTGGAGCAGCGAAACCCTAGAATCCAAAGCTCTGATACCAAATGTTATGAAACCAGCTCAAGAAAAGATAGAAAAGATAGATCAACGCCTTAGAATTCAGCCTCTTCGATGGGGCAACCTCCTTTACATTACATAAATGAACAATTCTTGGATGATTCAAATGACAAAACCTCCTTTCTATATATAGGAGTCTAAGGAGTCACAATATAATCCAGCCGACCTAACAATAATAATATAAAGCCACAAAAATAACAATAGAGGGATTCTATGGGGCACAGTAATAACAATATGGGGGCAATAGGGGCACAACAATATTAATAAGGGGTATAACTATAATAGTAATGGGGTAATCACTAGTATTATAGCGACCCAACAAAAATTACCAAGGACTTATGTATGGCAGTCAATCTTCTCGAATGTTGTGTTCAGTGCATTGTGATCGATAGGGCGGCAAACATGGCTTTCTAAGGATAAAGGATATCAGCCTATTGTGGCCTTCCAATATATACTCAATGGTACGGAGAGCACAAGTCCGTATTGGAACTTGTCGTATCAAAGAGGAGGAATCACCCAACCTTCGATGAAAACAATAGTTACCAGGTTTTACAACGTCGGAACACGTCTCTAGCCTAGACTTCTAGATGTGTTGCGTTAGGTTCCAAAGCATTTTTATGTTCATTGAGATTTATTTTAGAGTTGATCTTGCTTATAAGTTTGTCTTTCAACGTTCACCGCGTGATGTAGATGTAAAATTCCTAAATATGCAATCTAAAATGATAAACAGTCATTTATGTTCTTTTAGCAATGAAAATCCTAGCTACAAAGGAAAGAAGATAATGATTTTTCTTTCAGCAGAGAGCATAAAGCACACACTAAATGCACTTTCCTAAATCAAATTTCGCATGCATTCAAAATGCAAATGCACATGCATGTATTTGTTTTCCGCTTTCTTAATGTGTGAATGCCAAAAAGGAAAGCTAAGTACAGATCTGAACTATCTTCTTTCAAAGCGACATTACTAACAATCTCTTTTCAAAATGAAAGGAAGACTAAGACGACACCTTTCGATTTCGAATTGAAAATTGCTTTTGACACTTCAAATACTAATAACTCAAATCAAGTACAATGGCAAAAGTACAATAAACTATCTAGAAGAGGAAGACTTTACGACACTCTTCTTTTGATTCAAAATGACAATTACGACACTTGCATCAAAAACGACAGTTTGATTAAGCTACTTTCAATAAATGAAGACTGTAAATGATTCAGAAATATAGAAAAACATTTACAATTCCTAACTGATGGAGGCTGAAACATGTGAAGGAAGAAGGTTCCAGCAAGAAGATACTAATCATGAACAGCAAAACTACTGAATAAAGCTGAAAACAAGGAGACAAAACCAACTCTCGGAGAGAAAAAATAGTATCGCTCAATCATCACACCTGCAACACAGGGAAACAGGGGTGCATCTCACTTGCAACACACAAGAGGTGCGATGCATCCAAGTTTCACAGTTACAGATAATGCGGTGGACCAGGGAGCGAAATTGAGATTGGTTTTTGCTCAAAATTTGTAGCTAAGTTCAATGATTTAGGCTGAGTAATGATGGACCGTAAAAGCAAAGCATAGGGGTAATATCTTATGAGGTTCTAAGCTACCACAAGGGCACTTAGAATGATTTTTAAGTCAGATGTTCAGTTCATAAACCAACCCAAAGATTGACTGAAGCAGCATTCATCTACTTCGCAATTTCATAGCAAAGGCATTTCGAAGGCTAGCTGGCTAACTTCAGGCTCCGTCTGTAGTTTATAAAGCAAACAATAAACAAACAAAACAAACTATTCGTTCCCTAGTGGAGTTGCCATTTTGTTTCAGGGAAAACTAATGTCGATTCGAACTGCTAGTCCCGCTAAGATGGGTAGCTATCTTAGAAACAAACAATGAAAGCTTTTCAAGAGTTCCTTTAAGTGTGATAGATTAGAGGGAAGAAAAGAGGACCAACCTAGATCTTCCGCTTTGATCCTAGCTTGATTTCTCCTTTCCTTGATAGAATTTTTCACTCCTCTCCTACTTGTCCCACTTCAAAGGGTACCTGTAGAGTCAAAGTAACAGCAAACCATCAAAGCATCTCCATCTGAAACATCATAAACAATACGGAATCAGGAACACGCTGACCATACAATTGCATTCATAAACAATAAGCTTCATAAACACACAATTATATGGAGGAAAACTCAAAGAACTTTATTAACAGTAGTGAAAGAGAGGATTACAACCCAGCTGTCTAATCCAGCATCATCCTCCCAGTGTAGAAGCCCTCTTAACCTCATGAACAAGCAAATCACCCAACAATGCAATGTCTCTTCTCACAGATAAACCAACAACACTTCCTTACAAAATACAAAATTCCAGCCCTCCAAATCTCTCAGATGAGGGATCCATTTATAGATGTCTTGCAAGGGTGTGAGTCAGCTCTGGGTTTCTAATTAGTTTCATTCCACTGATAGTTCTTGGTTCCACTTGGATATTTCATTGATCTCTTACTGATCCCTGGGCGAATTCAGAGAGGCAAGTGTCACAGGAGAAGTTTCTGGAAGATTCCATGATCATCCACTCAGCAAACTGTCTCTAGCATTTGTCTATTCTCGCTCACCACACCCCACAGAAGGCCATTTCAGTATGCATCACACCTGGCTAGTGAGGCAGCTAGTATGCATCGCACCTTGTCCATGGAGCAGTCAGTATGGTCCAGTTTTGGCCAGTTCTAAGTAGTTTTTTAGGTGGAACTTCTGGGAAATTATGTAATCAGTTGACCATGATCCTTTAGGGTATGAAACAACACTTTTAGGGACTAAAGAGCCCTTAGTTTATGGACATGTGAGTTTGGGGTTGCAGTGCCCAAATATGTCTATAACACCAAGACCCCGACAGTCTATCCATGCATCATGTTCACATGACCTCCGACGCGGTTAGGCTGCCCGCGCAGTCAGAGGTCTGTGTATGTTATTTGTTTTTAATTAAACATAGGCGGAGGGTTTAATAGGTTATTTTTTATGTTGTTTAACATATAGTAATGTTTGGAGCATGGTCTTAGGTTTATGTGTAGGATTTTAACACATAGAAATATGTGATGGGTTTTGATAGTTTAGAACTTAGGTATTGTTTTGGTTTTAGATTTAGGATTAGGGTTTAGGTTTTACATTAGGTGTAAAACACCCATTTTACAACCAATTTCACAAAGAGACAGTTAGAGATGTTTGTCACATGATAATAGTAACACCACATGCCTATCATCGACACAAGCGACACTTGCGATGAAAACCCTTTGTCGACACCCAAATGCTGCGAGTGGACGACACACCCAAATCCTAAGAAGGTGAACAACAAAACACATGTCGTCGACCAATCCTAGTGAAACTGTCGATGAACATAAGTTGAAAACGAGGTACAAACCCATATCAACTAAATGCCATGAAACCATAACATTACCTGAACAACCTGATCCATAACCAATACTGTCAAAGCTGAGTTGAATTGACGATGACACTGAACACTAACGACGACACTTGAACACATGTGCAACTAAATCAACGGAATCCTCCTGTATCATTACTCTCCACTTGAAATCTTTTGGACCACAAAAGCTTGACTAAACAAATAGTCAATGAGGGTATAACTCCCTCTCTTTCCACCTTGACCTAATGATGTACCAATACATTCGATCAATCACCTGTAAGTGATGACCCTGATGATGTTGACCATGGCACTTTTTGAGTCGGTGACTTGTTTCATCCATCTGCAATATGAACAACTTGCAATGATGGGCAAACAACCTGTTATCAACATGGAAATTGATTTCTTTCCATGAATAACCATGAGTTAGTGATTCATAATCTTTGAAAACAGCCTCTACTAGATGTTGTTTAATACCATCAACATGTATAAACAATATATTTTGTATAATGAGAGAGACAATCAAAGATACTTTGGACATCAAACCAACTACTTGATTTAACATACTTTCTTGATTCCTGATTACTAAGTGAACTTGATGCAATGAACCTATCCAACTGTAAGGTGAAATCTGCTGCAACTTAGTTTTCCTTTGAAAGTATTGACTTAGCTGTTGATTTGTTTGAATCACTTTTCCTTCATTTATTACATGGTGTTTCCATTGATTATCACTTTCCCCTGATGTATAAGTTTCCCTTAGACATTTTGACATTGTTTTATAAAAGGCTTTGATATGAAAACAAATAGGTTTCCTCTCCACTTGAAAAGAGGTTTCCAAACTATTTGAAACATGAACTGGTGACACAATACAAGAAAAATTGAACACTGAATTTTCCCAATACTGACCTGTATCCCTGCAACTGTTAAGTTCCAAACTTAAACTGAATTGATTCATTTTGACATTAGGAAGAGAAGCTTTAGGCACAAACTATAACTCATGTTGTAATCCCTGCTTAGGAATAATATGCTTGGTTTTACATAGAACTGAACAAGTTTCTATCTCTTTAATCAAACCATATTTAAGCTGAGTTGAATAACTTAAACAAGAATCATGTTGATTGTTATTTTGATCCTTTACACACATGATTACAAATCTCTTGTTTGAACTTATTAATCGCTTCATCTGATTAACATTAACTGAATTCAAGTGATTTTTGTTTTGATGCGCCCTGACAATAAATTCAACCCCATCTTTCTTAAGGTGATATTTATGTTCTCTCCTATAAAATATTGCATCACGATCATAAAGATAAGGACTTCCTAAGACAACTCCACATATGTCTACTGGAACCACATATAATTCCACTTCATCAATGTAATTAGTTGTAATGGAAAATCTTAATCGGCACTATTTGGTGACTTTTATCTGAGTTGATTTATTTAGCCATCCTAATGGGTAAGCTCTTGGATGATTCCATGTTTCCAAACCCAAACTTTTAACTAAATATTCAGATATTAAATCTGCCTATAATCCATTGTCAAACATTGTATCTATATTTGTGTGCTTAGAGATTATCCTTATGTTAAACAATTCAACTCTTTTATCCTCATGTGAAGGATTTATGTCTGAAGAAGATGCAATAGTTTTCAAACTTGAACCAGTGTCAGAATTTTTACCTATCATAACCATGTCAGTTATCCTCCTTTCATCACCTGAATCTAAACCTAGATCTTGCTAGACTGCTGCAATGGCCTTCTTTTCATCCTTCTCCTTAAGGAACTTTTTGGGCTTAAGTTCTAGATGAAGTTTCCAACACTTAGATTCATCATGACCAATTCTCTGGCAATGAGAACAAGTAGGTCTTTCCTTCTGAGCTATCTCTGATTTCTTTCTCTTTGAAATGTTCTTCCCCTTACTGTCACTAGAATATTTGGCTTCCAACTCTTTGGATGACTATGATGAAAACTTGGATGGTCTGCTACCTCATTCACTATGTATGGCCTGAACACACACATCATAAAAATCGTCAAGATTAAACATCAATAATGTATGTTGCAAATATGAATGTAAATTGCCGATGTATTTAAAAAAAAAATCACGTGTATCCAATGAAATACCAAGTGCCAATGCTTTCTTTCTAAACTCCTGAGTAAACTCCTGAACACTCTACCCTTTACCTTGACTCAGATGTTGCCAATCAATAACAGCTTGTTGCATGTATCCTAAAGGATAGAACTATTTCCTAAGAGCTTTTAAAAACTTAGACCATGAAGAGATGAATTTTCCTTTACACTTTACATCTCTCTGAGTTTTACATTCCCACCAGATTAAAGTTGTTCCCCCCATTCTAAGTGTAGCTAACTGAATTTTCATTTTATCGCTAGAAATGTTTTGAATGCGACAATACACTTCTAACTACTTAATCCAGTTATCTAACTTTTCAGGATTCATTTTTCCATCATAAACAGGTAACTCAAATTTCACATCAAGTTTCAAAAGAGATGTTTTCTTCAGTTTCTTATCTATTTTAGATTCTGCACTGGAAGTAGAAGAAGAAGAAGATGATGATGGAGATGATGGAGGTGAAGGAGGTTTATTTTCCTTGCCTTTACCTTTGTCCTTCTTCGATGAATTTGAAGAAGAAGTTGCATCTCTTGCCTTCTTGTCTTCATACAATTCTCCCAACATCTGCTGCATAGTCAAGAATTCTTGTTGAAATTGTTCTTCACTCATCTTAGTTTCAGTGTTTTCACCTGCATCAGATCCTAACATGGTCGATTTATGAACGACTCGTCGCTTTCCAATCTCTAGATCAATCTGCTCAAGGATTCCTTTTCCTTGCTGCGACTTTGACCTGGTTAACAGTCAATGGAAAATTCTACAAACACAACCTACTCTGATACCAAATTATATGATCAGAAATGATCATAAACTAAAACTGATGTAGAAGTGATTAGGCATTTATTATTTGAATGTTAACTGAAAGTGTGGAAATTGAGGAAATATTCTTGAAAGAAGACTTTATGACAGTTGATTAAACACAATATCGATGCATAATAGAAGAGGAAATAGTAAAAACACAGTGATACCAGACAACAAAGTTGATTATGGATTTCGTCCCTGATAGACTATGTTTCCGGGTCTGCTTTCAAGATGGGCAACTGATTTTATTAGGAATGAAAAGAAGGAGTTGATTACACAGAGATTTGATCAGTCTGAATGTGCACACAGGCACTTATGATCAATGTCATCAGATATCCCTCTGAACCATCCTTCCAACGCCTATCACGATTCCCAATTCCGACTTTGGATGCTCTTGTAACACTGAAAACAAAACAGCCTATGACCTCCAGAATCTGCATACAAAAAACAAAACTACTCTCCTCCTGATCAATGAAGCAAAACTTCCTTTTAAATGCTTGTAGATACATTGAAACCTCTTTTGGCTAAATTCAAGGTGAATTGGTTGCAAACTGGTTAGGTTTGAAGCTCGGTCCTATTGTTTAGTGCCACCTAGGCTAGGTTTCTTAGACCTTCAAATTAGTTTTAACAACAAAACCATATAAAAACCCAAAATAAACATTACATTGACATTTAACCGCAGGTGTTCAGCTAACTGGGTGGAGGGCTAACGACTACCATGTGAACACCGAGCGTTCAACTGCCTGACTACCACCTGGTGGCTTATCTACCCGATGATTACGGCGACCTTTACGCCAACGGTTGGCCATGCATCCACCTCCACCGTTACCTATTGCGGTTGTGAAGACTTGGCGGTTACCACCTAACCCCGCTGTAACATTAACTCCGCAGTTGACATCCAGATCACATGTTAACAGTTTCTGCTGCGGTTAACTAACTACGGTTACCAGGACCCCGAAAGTCTATACATTCATCATGTTCACATGACCTCCGACGCAGTTAGGCTGCCCGCGCAGTCAAAGGTCTGTGTATGTTATTTGTTTGTAATTAAACATAGGCCGAGGGTTTAATAGGTTAGGTTTTATGTTGTTTAACATATATTAATGTTTGGAGTATGGTCTTAGGTTTATGTGTAGGATTTTAACACATAGAAATATGCAATAGGTTTTGATAGTTTAGAACTTAGGTATTGTTTTGTTTTTAGATTTAGGATTAGGGTTTAGGTTTTACATTAGGTGTAAAACACCCCTTTTACAACCAATGTCACAAAGCGACATTTAGAGACGTTTGTCACATGACGACAATAACACCACATGCCTATTGTCAACACAAGCGACATTTGTGATGACAACCCTTTGTTGACACCCAAATCCTGCGAGTGGACAACACACCCAAATCCTGAGAAGGCGAACAACAAAACACGTCGTCGACCAATCCTAGTGGAATTGTCGATGAACATAAGTCAACTTCCAGGTACAAACACATAACAACTGAACGCGATGAAACCATAACATTACCTGAACAACCTGATCCATAACCAATACTGTTGAAGCTAAACTGAATTAACGATGACACTTGAACATCTGTGCAACTGAATCAACGGAATCCTCCTGGATCACTTACAAAGTATGCACACTTTTGTGCATTATCTCATCCTTGTAAATCCAATATTGTTGATACTGCATTTATGGAAACAATTCAAAAGCTACATGGAAACCCAAAGATTATTGTAAGTGACAGAGATCCCATTTTCACTTCAAATTTTTGGACAGAATTATTTTCATGTATTGGTACTTAATTAGATCTTAGCTCATCTTATCATCCTCAATCTAACAGGAAAATTGAGATAGTGAACAAATGTTTGGAAGGATATCTTCGTTGCTTTGTATCTGATAAACAAACACAATGGGTCAAGTGGTTACATCTAGCTGAATGGTGGTATAAAACTCCCTTCCATATTGCAGCAAAAATGACTCCATTAATGGCACTTTATAGATATCATCCACCATCCATCACATCATATTTAAGCGAAAATTCTAAGGTTCAAGCAGTGAAAGATCACATTGAGCATCAACAACAAGTTCTCCAACTCTTAAAGGATAACCTCACTCTGGTGCATAATAAAATGAAACAAAAAGCATATTAGCATCATAGTGAAAGAATTTTTTATGTAGACGACTATGTATTTTTATGACTACAACCATACAAAAACATGTCCCTCAAGAAAGCTACGAAGAAAAATAAATTATCACCCAAGTAATATGATCCTTACAAGGTGTTAAAAAATATTAGTACTATGGATTATGAATTGGAGTTTCTTGCATCTTCCTAAGTACACCCAATTTTCCATGTTTCATGCTTAAAGAAGGTTATCAGTGACAAGCTCCCAATTCAAACAGTGTTGCCAGAACTTGACAAAGAAGAAAAAATCATATTTGAGACTGAAGTAGTCACGGAAAAAAGAACCCAATAGCTATGAAATCGATTAAGAGTATCTCATTAAGTGGAATAACTTACTCGTTGAAGATTCCACATGGAAGGATGAGAATTTTATACAGAAGCATCCAGAAGTACTCAAGCGTTGAGGACAACACATTTTTCAAGGAGAGGGGCATGTTAGGTCCCTATACTACTAGTGTATTCTCCTTATTATTATTGTTAGTGTAACCCTTGTTGTTATTTTTGTACCCATGTATCCCCCATGTTGTTATTGTTGTGCCCCATAGAATCCCACTATTTTTAGTGTTGTTCCCTTACATTATTATTGTTATGTAGGCTTTAATTATATTGTGACCCCTTAGACTCCTATATATACCAAGGAGGTATTATCATTTTTATCACCTAACAATTGTTCATTTATGTGATGTAAAGGAGGTTTCCCCCTCAAATAATTTATTTCTCAATTTGTTCATCTATAATTTCTTCTATTTTGTGAGTTGGTTTAATAACGTCCTATAGCAAACCCATGCAGAATTGATTTCTTTTTAAAAAGATTGTTTTTTTATACATGAGGAAAGCAAGGTGGTAGTAGAGGTCATCCTTTTGAAGCTTGGAAGATAATTATCCCCTCTCTAACTAGAAAAGAGGCACAAACATCCTTACCCTACCTTGAGACCCAAGGCTTCTCATATCACAATTCTTTACAACAACAACAACAAAAACTTTGAAATAATTTGAGGAAGAAGTAGTAGGAGCCATGGGGGGAGGTTTCAATAGAATGGAACTCACATACACCAACAGAATCCTTCAACATCCCCATGTCATAGATATCTTCCTAAGCCACCAATGGATGGGATTCTTTGAAATATTGAAAGGGTATGATGCTGAGGTAACCCATGAATCTTCCATGGCCCTTCACTCTTAAGGAGAATGCAGTTCCACCACTATTGTAAGGGGACTTTCCATCCATTTAAATGAAGATATTATTAGCAAAGCTACCACCATACCTCTAGGAGTCAAATGGGGCAAGGAAGATAGAATAGAAACCATCACAACTAAAAGAAGTTTCTTCCTCCCTGAAGAGAAGTATGTTGAAGATAAAACTGGAGCAAGAAGGGAGAGCCTCTCGTAACCATGGTATGAATTTTCCTATAACATCCTCAAGCACATATCTTGTGAAGGGAGGTTGAGTGTTGTATATGTTTATCAATTTAGGTGTATATATGAGGTTCCAAATAGAATTTCCCATTCCAAGTAGCCTTAGTGTTCCACATTTCCTCCTTCAGTCCATGATCGAAATGAGCCAGAGGGTGAGGAAAGGGAAGCACCAGTACATTTCCTTTCATGGCCTCATAAGGCTCATTGTTATGAATTACTTAATACATCTCAAGAGCCCTATGTTTTGGACTGATTTTGTGGACATGGATAGGGAGGTCTTCATTGAGACACAAACCCAAACCATGACACAACATGAAGAGACCACAAAATCTAGTGTTGGATGTGAGCAACAAGAAGAAGGGGAGGTTGAACAAATAGAAGAAGAGGCTGAAGAGAAGGAAGAAGAGGCTGAAGTAAAAGTTGGAGAAGAGGTGAAAGAAGTAATAGGGGAATGAAAATTAGTAGAAGAGACCCTTGGAGAGCCCTCTATAACTCAGAAAAAAGGGAAAACAAAGGTAGCAAATAAGCCTCTCAAAGGGGAATACAGAACAAGAGGTGGTTTCTACTTTGAGAACCCTTAGCACACCTGTCAAACCCAATAGAAGGTAACCCATGCAAGTTCCCTCATACTTTAAAATAAGAAAAAGCACCAAAATCAAACAAGAGAAGAATCAACCTTCTTCAACAGTCCCAATCACAATTGATGAATTACTTAGCCACCTAGAAGAGTAATTAGGATGATAAAAAAAGAAAATTGAGGAGGCCACCTCCCCTAAATCCAAGGGAAAACAACCTTTGACACACATGAGAAGACAAACCATAGGGTATTCATAGCCAAGCAAATCAAGGCACAAATAGAGCTGCTACAGGAAATAACAAATCTACTACAAAAAGAATAGAATGTACAGGAAAGAACAAAGTTTCTACAAGATGAAGAAAAATTGCTTCAATAAGGGACAACAACGCCTCAAGAGGGGGGATAAGGTCCACAAGGAATCCAATAGCCTACTCCATATCCTGATCTTGGGTCTTATTACAAATTTATTGAATGGGGAAGAATTATACCTACAAAGTTTGTAATTCCCCTCCTATTTGAGTTAGAAAAAGAGAGAGACAGAACTCACTAGTGGATGAAAATTACATAATCCAAGAGAGTAGAGGATGTGGGCCTCATGGTGGAAATGGAGAAACAAATGGGTAAGGAATTGGTTGAGTTGAGGATAAAGGAATCAGTGATGAAGGAGAAGTTGTAGTTAGAGAACAAGAGGCTAAGAAATTAACTACAAGAAAACGAGGCACAACTTGTCACCATGGTAAGTTTGTCCATGGAGGCCATCCAATATAGGAAACGATCCAAATCATATGCCATTTTCCTCAAATGATAATGGTTGCGATTCCAAATAAAAACATTGGCACAATATGGCTCTCTACCATTTCAATATTATAGGAGGTTCATTGACTTCTTCCAATAGGTGAGCATTGAGAGTAGAGCCAAATTAGATCAATTCTATATGCACAACATGGTCCTCAAAGACATGAACTTTTGGGACCCCAACTCAAGATTGGAGGATGCACAACTGATGGAAATGGCCTCTTACCTGACCCATGATGAAACAAGGGATGAGGAAGTAAAGAAGGTTATGGCCAAAGAAGCAAGTGAGACCATATACATCAGAGCAGAGTTAATAAGCCCAAAGGTTGTCTTAAGTAATCACAAAATCATCTCTACAAAACCCAAATTGGCCCCTCGCTACCTGGAAACACAAGAAAATGTCATTTTCCATTTCTAAGATACCTTTAGGTTTTTGGAGACTAAGAGCTTGCAGGCTTTCTAAAGAAGATGGCATGCTCTACCCCATAGTCTACATATCAAGAAATATCACTCCCATGAAAGGTTGAGGAATGCCCTAGAAAGGACCCCACTCTATAAAATAATTATTCAAAGGTTGAAAATTAATTGAATAGGGCTAAAACTTAGTCCTCCCTTGTTATTTGGCTTACAAGAGAGAAGAGATCAAGCAGAGAAACAAAGGGAGTGGGCAGCCATAGAGGAAAATGCAGGATTCTATCCACAGGAAGGCACACCATTTGAGATGCCTTGGGATGTCAGAGAGGCCACCCGGGCCATGCATGAACTACATATAAATGAGTAAGTTTCTTATAGGGTGAGCAACACTTTCAGCAGGTGGGTGATGATGGCTACCATCAAAAGGTATATTAGAAGGTCATTTTTCCACCCTCCAACCCATAATTTCTCCTTTTCTCACATTAATTAACATATTTTTCACCATAATGTTTTTAATAGGAATACTAAATAATGTTTGTCATGATTCGTGGCCTAATGTGGTAATGTGCATGAAAAAGATAAATTTTTAGTACATTTATGATGCAAAGGCACGCTGGAGGCATCTAGAGGAAGTGTAGGAGGCTTGGCCCCTGCATTTTCCCTTCTTTAACTTGAAGTGATCCCTAGAATCACTCATCTACA
Source organism: Pinus tabuliformis (assembly GCA_031772625.1). Taxonomy (NCBI): domain Eukaryota; kingdom Viridiplantae; phylum Streptophyta; class Pinopsida; order Pinales; family Pinaceae; genus Pinus; species Pinus tabuliformis. The sequence continues at coordinate 1,583,854,358 of CM062820.1, read as the reverse complement.
ACTTGAGGTCTCGAGTTCCACTGGCAGCCAATGAACTCAAGTGAATGATAGGATCTGAGGGAGATAGATCCACTTTTCTTGAGATTTGGGAGGGAAGTAGCCCTCTTTCCAAGGAGGCTACCCCTCACTAATATTTGTATAAATCAATAAGCCCAAGAGCTCATTAGCATTTGAATTTTTGAAGCAAGCAGAGCTACCAAGATCCAAGTGCTCAAGCCTGTCATTTCTATTCTTATTTGCATGATGTATCCAAAATATATTTTGTGTTAATGAAAGGTGTATATTGCTTCATATATAATTTTATTGTAGAGGGTTGAGTCCCCTTAGGTAGGGCCCAACCTAGAGGCGCTAGTCCCCTTAGGTAGGGCCCAACCTAGAGGCACTAGTCTTGTGGGAAGTGTGGTTTAGGAGTCTACAATAGCAAGCCAAAAATATGTGGTTTTTTCCTTTACAATTTGTTAGGATTTAGCTCATTATGTCTTGCATACTTTTTTTTTCTGCAATCTAGGAGTTAAAATCATCTTTCTCAAGTTTTCATGTATGTAGGTTAGATGCATGTTTTAAGGTGAATTAGTTCTTAATTAAATAAGATCCTTCTTTGTTTTATTTCATAAAATTTGACTCATCCTTTCTTGCTTAGCTTATTTTGCTGCAATTTGATCATCATTTTGAGTGCAAGAAAATGGATTGTTGTTGGTTTGTAGGTACTATCAGTGGCTTTCAGGGTTGGCACACTCATCCTACATTCCCCTTGTCATCATCAACTCCTTCCTTGTCATCCCACACTGCCCTCAAAATTCTGCCACCGAGACCATATTTCTGGGTTATTTGAGGGACATTGTGTGGATTTTGTTTTGTGTAAGATGAGCATTTGAAAGGTATTGGTCTAGGAAAAAGACTCACACAACCCTCATATACCATTACCTACCCTTTCCCACCTTCAAACCACCTTTTTGGCCCTTATGATGCTCACAGAATCAATAATGTAGCATCTTGTAGCAATCTTGTAGCGGTCCCTAAACTTGACCGAATTTGCTACAAACACTTGGTTTTTGTCTCTTAGGCTTGAATAATTACCCATAGGCTCTGAATCCATGATTGAGGAAGACCCAAGACCACTTTGAACTGGCCTTTTTCTCACTGCAAGCACACTTCTGCAATTAGGTTAGGTGATAGATTTCTAAAGTGGGTGATAATGGTGATTTTCTTATGAAATGCATATGGGTTTTGTTACTCTAGCCAAGTCCCTTTGAACACACTGATTAAGAGGATGATTTTCCAATTCAAAGTAGATTATGCATATTTCTTTGAATTCATGCTCGTAGGATTTCAATTATAAAGTGTTTTTCTTGCATAGGATTAGTTTGTTTTCAAAGCAACTTTTCATATTCTAGAATTAGACCAATGATTCACATTCTTGCAAGTAGCACAAGATTTATATTATGCAAGTAGACAAGTACTTTTCATTCCTATAATTATCATAGCCTTTAAATTCTTGCAACTAGGGTTAAACCTTACATTTAATGAATGGAACTTTCCATTTCTGCAAGTAGAGCAATTATTTTTCATTCCTGAAATTAGAGTAGAACTTTCTTTTTCATGTAATTCCCTTCCTTGAGCTAGCTAAAAGAGTGATATTTATATGCCTTGATCTGGTCCATTTCTTGGAGGTGGCATGAGTAGAACTTGCTACTATGCATACAACATCGTCACTTCTTAAGTTTGTGCAAACCCTGGGTTGATAATTAAAGTTGATAGCCTTGGGAGTCTCAACGATCTTGTTGAGATAATGGGGCTCATCAATTACTTTTATTTTTATTTTCAACAATAGTTTACAATTAAGAAATATGTGATGTTTACAAATTGTTTCTTGGCTTTTTGCTTTACATTCATTGCATCCTAGGAACATATCATTGCATATCTGTTACAAAAAACCAAGAATGTCATTATACTTGAATAGGCCACTTCTAGTATTTGGTGTATTTATTTGTTTGCAACTATGTTTAGTTTCCTGAATTGTGATTTATTATTCCCTGCAAGTGTGGTATGTTTAGTCAGATCAGTGACCTGTGAAAGTATATTTATATTGCATTGTGAAAACCTTTATATTACAATAACTTCAAGAAACATAACATATTGCACTAGCATATATTGTGCATGGCAGTTCGCAAGTTCCAAACAAACCTTGTATTAACAATTTAAATGTACAACTTATTAGTTGTTCACTAAGATAATTAGAAGTAATTGAAAATCCCATCATTTTTTTGCACCATTTCCAAGGAACTATCAATAGTATAGTCCATTGTGTCAAATTGTATGTGAATTTATGTGTTGATTTTTAAATTTTCAAGACTTTCAATTATTCTGACCTTTTACTTTTTGTTATAGACATTTTTGTGCCTTACAGCTATAAGCATGAAATGTCCATAATCCAAGGGATCCAAAGTCCCTAAACATGTTGTTCCTACCCCTAGAGGAACAAGGCTAACAAACCACAGCAATTCACAGAAGTTCTCCACCAGAAACTGCACAAAAACAAGTCAATTCAGGATCAATTCAGAAGCTCAACTAGCTTCCTGCGTTGAAATGCAGAGGCTACACTGGCTAGTTGCATTGCAACGCAGGTGGAAGCACTACCAGGGTGCGCTGAGCGGGAAATGAAAAATGTCAGGGTCTCTTGTGAGAGGTGTCAAGACTGTGGAAGCTTCCAAAATCTTCCTCCATGACACTTGCCTTGCTGAGTTCAACTAAGTGATGAGTAAGAGGCTCTTAGTCTCCAAGTGGAAGTAAGAACTGACAGAGAGAGAGGACACTAGTCAGATCACAAGCTGAATCATCCTCACTCCAAACATCTATATATGGATCTCTCCTCCATGAGATCCAGGAGGCTGGAATTTTGTTATTGCAAAGAATTGTTGTTGGTTTGAGATTGGAATCATTGGGTGCTTAATGCTTTGAAGGGAGGTGAAGAAAGGATTTCATTCGCTGGGAGGTAGATGCTGGATTGGAACTCTCTTGGTTGTATCTCCTCCTGAACCTTGTTATTCATCAATAAAGCTATCTTGGTTTCTCCTATATACTGATGTATCTTTGATGTATGATTGCATTAGTATGTTTAGTTTATTTCTAATCCTGAACTAGTTATGAATATGAATCTATGTCTTTGTGTAGTGTTCTCTTCTTGTGATCTTGCAGGAACCCGTTGAAGCTGGGCGAGCGAGAAGGCAAGTAGCTGGGAACTCTCAAAGAGAAGAGAAACCGGATCGAGGGACAAACGGAAGACACCGGTTAGTCCATCCATCTCTCTTCATTCTTAATTCATAAAGGAAGAATACTAGAATAGCTGTTTCTGTTTGTTGCTAAGGCACTGTCACACCTTAGGTGGATAGGATCGTCCTGCATAGGCATTTTTCCCCACAAAAAATTGGCGACTCCACTGGGGAGATCTGTTTAGTCATTTTATTTGTGTTTCTATCATTGTTTGTTTCATAGACTCAAGAGCAGCAATCGAACTGCATCTGCTATTTTCAGATGCAAAGTAGGCAGCTGCTGCTTTGATCCAATCACTGGATTTGTGTATGATCTGAACAATGGACTCACAAATGATTTGATGATCCTTTGTGATAGATCTTAGCCCTCCTTCAAATCATCCTTTTGATTGTACCTTGCTTGTTGCTTTGATTTGGCCTGAAACTGTAGATTAAATAGCAAACCGTGACCCAGAACCCAGTGAGGAACTCTCGTTTCTCCTTCAGCACAGGCTCTGTGAAGAGACTCTGCATTTCAACACAGTTCCCGTGAAGGCTACCTACGTTGAAATTCAGTTTCCCTGTTATACAGGTGCGCTGATCCAGTTAGGCCTTGTGCAGCTGGGGTTCTCTGCTCTGTTTTGCCTTGTTTTGATCTCTGATTTTTGCAGCCTGTAACCAGCATAGGTACCTGTCTGATAGCCCTTTTCTCTGCTTTAATTCCGCCTCCTTTTGTACAAAAAGACTGTGAGTGTTTTTATGTGTTTGTGGTGTCATTTACAGTTTTCCATTGCAAGAGTGAAATAGTCATCCTGTAGCCCTTGATTCAGATCTGTTGATTGTGATCTTAGGAGAGAGTTCATTGGTTGTTTACAGTTGGTTATACATTCATTTTTGCTTTTGGTTTGAGTTTGTCTCTTTTGAGTGTCAAAACAAGTATTCATTTCGAAAATCGTTAAGTGTTGTAATCTCTTCTACCCTTTCTGATTTCGAAAAAGTAAGCTTGTTTGTATTTGTCATTTAAAAGCAAATTCAAAGTTGTGCAAAAAGATTTCTTTTTAGGCATCAATATTAAGAAAGCGGAAAACAAACACTTGCATTATGCATTTGCATCTTGATAGTTTGCATGATTGATTTAGGGAAAGTGCATTTAGAGTGTGCTGATTGCTCTCTGAGAAAATATGGTGTCTTTCTTTTCCCTTTGTAGCTAGGATTTTCATTGTTAAAAAAGAGATAAAATTTGCTTATCATCTTTTAAATTGAATTTAGGAAGTTGTCTATACATCTCGTGGTGAACCTCAAAAGGCAAACTTCTAAGAAAGATTAACATAAAATAAACTGAATGAACTTAATAACGCTTTGTAACATAATGCACAACATAGAGGTCTAGGCTAGAGACGTGTTCCGGCGTCGTAAAGCCTGGTGACTGTCGATCTCGCTGATGGTGGGTGATTCCTCCTGAGGGACGATAGCGCCAGTACGGATTGTGCTCCCACGTACCGTCGAGTATATACTGGGAGACCCCTATAGGCATAAAACCTTTATCCGTAGGAAGCCGTGTCGGCCGCCCTACTGATCGCAATGCACTGAACACAGCATTCAGGCAGATTGACCACCCGTACCTTAAAAAGTATTCTGTGGTTTTGCGAAAATTTTGGCACACCCTCTACCTAGAACTCCAGAGCAGTTCCTTTTGACCTTTTTCAGAATCTATAACGGAAAAAGTCCATCCGAGCATTTGTCACTTCGAGCTCGTTAAAACATCGAAGGAGACTAGAGTCATCTTTAGCTTTTTCTCGACTCTTTAAAATTGAAAAAGCAAGTTGTGTCTAAAGCGTCATTAAAATTTATTTTAACGGAATAATAAATCACCCTTATTCCCGCGTTGATCTTTCAGTTGAGAAAATGGAACCCTCCAACCAAGGAATTCCCCTTGGTGGAAGTCCTAGTCCCTTCTCCTCTTGGGGAGATTTTGGAGCGCCCCATATGGCCACATTGTCGCTTCCGGGACTGACAATCGGCTTGCCTGTCTGGCTCTTCTCAACTAGTGTTGTTCAAAACACCACTATTCCTGAACAATCGAATCAGCAGTTAGACCAGTCCAGAGCTGCCCACCAACCTTCCACTTCCTCTAACTCTTCCTCTCCTCCTTCCTCTTCGCTTGATGGAGCTGGCAAAGCCAAAAGCCAAGCTCCTAAGGAGAAAAGAAGAAGAGAGAGAAGAAGAAGAAGGAGCCAAAAGCGACTGGGGGCAAGCGAATGGTGTCTAATGAAAATCCACACACTGCACTGACCAGGCCTAAATCGCCATGTGTCATATCCAAGGGAGACCACTTCCACAGAGATTGTCCTTGCATCCCTCGGATACTAAGGGACTGGTCTCCCCAATTGCACAATTCGGTAGCGTCAACCTCTGATAGCCATGTTGACAGCACACCGTCAACTAGTGAAAGTGAAGCCACAGGACAGAGAGGGAGAGCTAGATTTCCCTGCAAACTGTGTGAAGGCGACCATGCCATCCACCGTTGTCCCTTCTTAGACGAGGCTAAAAGAGTTTTGGAAGATCGCCCGGTTTTACCAGCGCGACTTCCTCCTGGATATCAAAAACTCCTGCCAAGTCCTTCACCAGTTGAGAACCAGGTTGGCCCGCCCAGGTGGTCAGCCGAAGCACCTATCATTGAGGATGAACCGTCTGAATCCATACCTGACGAAAGTCAAAAGGTCGAGGCGGCAGTTGACCCAGTCTTGCCTTCAGAGGTTCTATCTTCGAATGATACCATCACAGAGGAGAATAAAGACAACACCGTCCAAATTCTCTTTATCAACACAGACTCCGACGAACAAGGGGGAAATTCGCCCATTCCTTTATCGCAGGAAGGAAGTTCGTCAGAGCGATATCCGGCCGTCTATTCGGTCCCACCACCAAGCAACCTAGTTGTATCCTTCGATTGGAACCAACTAGGCAGACCCCGGTTGCCAGCAAGCATACCATTCAGAATTATCGTTCAAATATACAGAATGGTAATGGATGGCACCATCATTGATGAGGGGGCATCTGTGAGTATCCTTTCCTCTATTGCTTGGAAAGCGCTTGGTTCGCCAGCGCTTTTGCCTGAAATGAGAAATCTGACAGGCTTTGATAAAGGAACCAGTCGACCTTTAGGGATTCTTCCTAATGTGCCAATAGCATTGAAAGGGAAGACCGTTCAAATGAACGTGATGGTCGTGTTGTGCCCTACAACAACCCCCCATTTCATAACATTTTTATCACAAACAATTTACATATGAAATGGGTCCCTTTTAAAATTTTTAATTGGCATCAATAAACTTGTTCAAATAAGGTATGATAATCAAATGAATTTATGCAAAAAACCCTTGTTGAACAAATGATAAACAATTTTTGGTTAAGTCCAAAAAAGTAATCACAAGTTCGGTTGCCATCTTGGTTTTTCCCGATGCGATATCGCTATCGGCCATCGGCAATAGCCAATGCACACACAAAAGGGCACATACCTTTTCCCCGATGCGACGCGATATCGGAAATCGGCTATCGGCACGGCACTATGTCTCGTGAAAAATGTTTTAACACTCCGGCCCGATGCGATATCGCATATCGGCAATCGGTACAATTCTACGCATTTTCATGAGACGTTTATATCCTTTCCCCGATGCGATATCGCTATCGGCATTCGCTAAAAGCAATTGATACACATTCAGGGGTTATGTTCGCGCGCCGAATGCGATATCGCAATCGGCGTTCGCTAAAGAACTTTCCCAAGTGATAACGCCACACACACACTTCCGATGCGATATGATGATGCTTAATGATGACCTCAGTTTCAAAAGGTGATTATTTCAAAGCATTAAAGTTATATTTAAAATCGATTTGACAAAATCACGGATTTCAAAATGACGTTAAGTAAAGGGATAAGGTAATGCATGCGTATTTAAAGCTTTGCCCCTTCGAATTAATGAGCAATTACGATTAGACCTTTGAAAAAATCTATTACACGCTTTAAGGGGTCATTCGGTTTAATAACTTAAGTAATGGTCATTTATGAAGCTGCAGGCCGTAAAATCACCATTATTGCATCTACGGTGCCTTCTCAAATCATTAGATCCGCAGCCTCTTTTAGGAATAATCTCGCCACGCTTCAAATCATATATTTATCCCGTTATGGATTGTCATTGTTATTTCTTTGTTACAATTTCTCTTGCACTGTGTAGAATTCGACTACTGAGAGAAGTCTGAATATGATGGGAAAGAAGTTCAAGAAGGTGGCAGGTTCTACTGCGACACCTGCCTCAGGCCAAGCTGCTACAGCTTCAAGGAAAGGCTTAATCTCAGATACTACATGCACTGGTCTTACTGGTACTACATGGCAAGGGACATACAATTTGCTAGAAGGAGAACAACCAGAAGCGACAGTAATGGAGGCAAGTGCGGATGAACTAAGAAAGTCTGAGGCAACTCTTAAAGATTTGGCTGATTCTTTTCTGCACAGAATAGCAGCCAGGGAACAAGTCTTGCCTTATACTGATGTGGTACGTTGGGCAATTGAAGAAATTCCTCTCACTAATAGAACCTTCGTTTCTAAGGATGGAAGGATTTTCGGCTCCTTCAAGCCTGACGACTTGAGACGAATGTATCATTTGCCCAATCCCGAGCAAGTCTATAACAGAGCATTTGTGGAGAAATTCGCCAGAGAGAATGAATCACCAGCCGAACCTCTCCGAGATTGGAGGCAAAATCCAGCAAAACACAAGCAGGATATGTCGGGTAAGTACTCCAATGCCTCTCTGGCTTCACCTTACTGCTACGCTGGAATTATGATGTGTAGATTGTGGGGATTTCATGATTCTGCAAATATCCATGTTGATATGGTTCCCTTAATGGAAGCGGCCGTTAATAGTATAATCATGGATTGGGCCACTATCCTGTCTGATAAGTTGGTCTTAGCTATTCGTGAGTTTAGGGCCAAAACCAGAGTCACTGAAAGGAAAATCCCACCATTTTATTACTCTGCATACATTATGGATGCCCTTTGTTTTAATTCTGAGTTTCCTGTCCTTGGTTGGAGATGGACAACCCATGACCCAACACCTATTCATTTGTATCATCGTAAATTGTGGAAACCTTCTCACAAAGACCATTTGTACCAAATTTGCAACGGTTTTATGGTTCCCGTTCACTATTCTATTTTTGACAGGCCTATCCCTAGGATTTCCTATGAAGCCTCTTTTGACCTACCAGCCGTAGCCCATTGGTTCGGCGAAGAATGTTTTTCTTATATCAGAGTTTTTGGAAGCAAGGCCAGGCCACATGTTCTCCCCTTATACATGCCAGACAAATTGCTAGCCCGGGAAATCTCCTATCAGATCATGTCTGAAGGTGTTACCCAAACTCTCAAAGAGGAGAAGAAGAGAGGATGGCCATCGTTTCCTTTAAGAATTGGAGTTTATACGCTGTTAAATTATAAGCATGCAGAAAAGGAAGCAGCAAAACTCCAAATGCTATCTCTAGTTTCTATTCCCAACAGACTCTATGACCCGAAAAAGACTGCCTTCAGTGCCTTGGAACAGGCTAAGCTGACAAAGGTTGTTCACCAAGAAGACCAGTTTGACGACCTGTTCATGGGTGCTGATTCAATAAGCCAAGTCAAACAACTTGCTGCGATGAGATATGAAGATATGGAATTAACTGAATTCAATAAACTTAGAAAGCAAAGGTTGCAAACTTTGCCTCTAAAGTTATTATCTACAACCCCAACTTCATCCTCAAGCGAGCCTGATCAGCCAGAAATAAATTCACCTCCCGTTACAATTAGAGAACAGGAGGAAAGTCAAAGAAAGCTGCAGGCAGAAAGTCATAGAAGAGAACAAATAGAAAGGCAGCAAAAAGCACAAATTGAACAAGAGCAAAGAAGGCAAAGGGAGCAAGAAGAGAAAAGAAGACAAAGGGAGATAGAAGAACAGAGACAGAGAGAAATAGAAGAACAGAGGAAACGAGAGGAAGAAGAAAAAATAAGGAAAGAACTGGAAGATAGGCAGAAAAAGGAATTGGAAGAACAGCAACGGAGAGTGCAAGAGGAGCAACAGCGGGAGGCAAACGAAGAACAGCAGAGAATTGAAAAAGAAAAAGAACAGAGTAAGCAAATCTCTGTTGATACTGAATTGATTAAGGAATGGAATCAATTTGATTCCATTATAAGTGGTAAAGAAGCCTCTAAAGACTCAGATGCCTTAAAGACTCCCGATACTACTGTTTCTCCGGTTCTTGAAGGAACCAGCGGCCCACCCACTGTACAGAACGTTGAAGAAGTTACTCAGAATCCATCTGATTTAGTTGATCTTCAGGTAGAGGAAATTCCTCCTCTAGACATTTTCTACAGCCCTAAGCATAAAGCCGTTGTAAGACGCTCAAGGAAGAGGCGAAGGCTTGATCAACCTTCTGTCTCAAATGAGCAAACAGTCACGGGCAATGTTGTCTGGAAGGGAGAATTAAGTCCCTCTGAAGACTTAACAAAGCTGTCGCAATTTGCGGGAGCTTATTCAGCAGCAACCATTGATAAAGCATCCGAAGTGAGTCTTCTTTTGAAGACTAAAGAGCATGAGGTATATGCATTGCAAGCAGAATTGATAGAGGCAAAGAATAAGGCGACACAGGCAGAAGAACAATTGCTGGCTCAACAACAAGAGAATCATTTGTTAACCCAGCAAATTGAAACACTAAGGATAGACCAAAGTGACATTAAAGCACGAGAATTGGCAGAGGCATTATCACAGTTGGAGGCATCAAATGAGCTGTTAATGAAATCAAAAGAGGATCAAATAGTTCAGCTCTCAGCACAGCTTGAAGGTATCAAAGGTGCCAAGAGTATTGAAGATTTCAGAGCAGAGGCAACTCTGATAAATGGCGCTTTGATATCTCAAATCAGACTTTTGTGCCAACAGCTAGTTGAAGCTGAGTCACTTTGTGATATATCTACAGCAGTATGTGGGCAAATCGAGAAAGCCAGGACTAACTTGGATCAGGCCGAAGATGAAATAATAGAATATATTGAATGGCAAGATACTCCAGAAGGGCAAGCTGCTAATTTAGCCCGAATCAGTGAAACATACAAGAACATACTTTTCATGGAATGGGAAACACAGGTAATGAAGGCAGAGAGGGCAGCATCCAGGTGCAAAACAATTTCCAAAAACATGATCAATATAGTCAATGATACATTGTATCTGGCTAACATGATTTCACAATGCACACCTGGAAACATAACAACCGCGAATATGCTGGAGCACAAGAATTATCTTAAGCTGGAAGAACAAGGGCGGTTAATCTCTGGAGTGAATACCTTGACCTCCGATGCATACTGGCTTTTCCTGATTAAACCGCATTCTCAAAGGTCGGCTCTTAACTGCCTAACCGACGCCCTCCGATACCTGATCGCCGATTTCCAAGATGCCACATATGATGCACAGCTGACTTCTCGCCTCAATACTCCACCAGAAGTAGAGCCAATGCTGGCGATATGTCAGCGAAAGAGTAAAGGCAAAGAGACAGCTGACTGAAGCATCGTCGCCGACTGCCGAATCACCCAAATGCAAAATGATATTTGTTGATGCCGATTTCTTAGTTTACAGTTTTTAGATATTTAGTAGTTAGATTAGCATAGTATTTATAGACCCTTTCATTGTTTTGGAAAGGGTCGTAAAATTTTGTAAAAGACTAAAAGGCTGAAGTTTGCACTATTGTGCTTCGGTCTATATTCTTTTTTGAAACTCGACCACTGGTCCTTAATTTTACTTGGAATGTTGTTTAAGTAAATTGTGCACTATTGTCGTTTGCTTGGAATGCTTTCTGGTTGGAAGGAAGGACTGCGACATAGCGATTAATATATTGGATTGATCAAACAGCTTGCATGGTACTATTATCTGTATCTGTTCTCTTTTCAGTTATATGAATTGCTGTGTTATTACTTTGCTATTATTGAATACATGTATGTAATACAACAACAAGTCTGCATTTCATATCACTATTGAATGTTTTGTGATTTGTTATCTTTCACTCATGTATGTATCAATGATATAAATGACTGAGTGCAGTAATTCGCTATTATAGCTCTGCGTAACTACTTACGCAGAGCAATCTCAAATGATTAAACATCTATGCTTGTTGTTAGTGTCATCTATATGCCTGTCATTAAGCATAGTTTATCAAACGCTGTACTGTCTGAATTGATAAGTCCCGGGATTAGCTTATAGTTTTTGTATTTCTTTTATAGTTTAGTTATTTGTTTATTATCATTTCATATCTTAAATCATCCATCCATCCCGTTCACTTATAATCTTTGGGAAACTGGTCCCGTTATCCCCAGTCGGAGCCACTATTCCAAACGGAAAAGGAGCTGCACTAAGTTCCGGACCGGGTGGTTTCCCCGATGTTGTTGCAACGAATTTCGGGGCATCAACAGGTCGTTCAAGGACCCTTGGATTATAACCTACTCCTTGGACGAGACTATATTTATTGCATGGGAGCCATCGTCTCCTCACTCTTTAGAGTAATGTGTTTTCCGCATGAAGGAAGAGTGGTCAAGCTCGTGGACCAACTTTCATTTCCCGGATCACGCATCGCAAATAGTCATATACCATCCCTAAATGGTCTCTTCACGCAAGAAATGTCTCAACCCACAGTCCATCCTCCCGATGAGCGCGAGTGATTCGGAAGGATATGACTGGAACCCAGGGGGCATGCGTCCTGGTCTGCTTCGGCAGGAAAACTTTGGGTATAGGGTAGGTTTCCGCGGGAGAATATGACTAGTCTGTACCCCGTCCGTGGTTGGAAGAGGGGTTATTCTAGAATATGATTCTCTTGTCAAAGCTACGTGTTTGGCGCCTCACCTTTGTCTATCTCGGTAGACACCGCCGAAGAAGTGTTTTGTTGAAAGAATAACAGAACAATCTTTGGGTAGCCTGAAAGAGGTAGGCCTCTCCCGATAGAATGAATGTTTTGTCTGCAAATTGAGGGGTAACCTTGAAATCATATTTTATACCTGGGGGCATGCAAACCTTTTGGAGTGCAAGCAAGGGGCGGCTATTTATTTTTTAAATTTTTAGGTCCTCCCTTTAAACCCGTAGGTCTAACCCTTTAAACTCGTAGGATTAGTCGTTTCCGAACTTGCATAACGAAAGGATCCGGAGCAAAGCTTGGTGAGATCTAAGCTCCATAAAAAATAGTATCTTTAATGAGACTTTCTTACCATATGACTGGATTATCGAGCAGTTTTAGCATACAGTTCATGCTCGTTAAAAAATAAACGCAAGATCCGAGCAGTTTTAGCGCATAGTTCATGCTCGTTAAAAAATAAACATAAGACCGAGCAAATGTTTCCACCCGCGTTTAAGCTCGTTAAAAAATGAACTATTCCGGTAAATAACCACCGTGAATGTAGCGACATCAGCCATTAAAGCCTTGGTCATGTTTGCCCACCACCTCCACTTTTCCATTGGCCGATCATTCACCTCCATATTGATTGTTTACCTATTTTGAGGAACAGCTGCGAAGAGTGATTTCACTAGCCATCCTTGTGACACTGCCGTGATTGGAAAATTCCAACCTGTTCCTGGAATCAGCTGCTAACCCTTTTTATCACTTGTTCCTTAAAAGACGAGTCTTCTTTAAGCTCTTTTCATCTGACTTGTAAAATATGAAAAGATTGCCGAGTTTTGGCCTTCCAGCTCGTTAAAGCGACCGGAAGAGCTATCCCTCCTCTAGATTTTAATCTTTTTGGACCTGAGGGATTATTGCACAAAACGATCGAGCGCTTGTTTTATTCGGCTCATTAAAGATATCGAAAATCCATCCCTTCTGTATTGTTTTATACATTTTTGGACTTAAGGGATTAGATGACGAAAAAGGACTTTTGGAGTTAAATTTATGTACCTTTTCAGACTCTCTAAAAATGAAAAGGACCGAGTTATCTTTGTCGTTAGACTCGTTAAATGCATGAAATAGCGACAAACTTGTCTTTAGATGAGAACGAGTTTCACTATCGCTAGGCTCGTTAAAACATAGCGATGGGCTTGCCCGAAGGGCAAGTTATAGAACAAGCATATGTTATCCTCCTCAAGCTTGACAAAAATAAAGAGGTACTGGTCAGCAATGACTGGGGAAAAATTGGAAGAAACTCAAGAAAACTTTGATGGTAGCAAGTCGCTCTTGAACATGACACTTTTCCTCTGTACCACAATCGGGTTGGGTTGTTTCATTCACCGGTCACATCACCATGGTCTTGCCATGCCATCCATATTTGGGGTAATGCTACCGATCCATCGCATAAGTGTCACCATATGTTCAAGAGAAGTCGTTCAGAGAAGTCACCTGTGTCCCATCCACTACCATACATTATACTCTTTCATGACCGCCACCCTGAATCATATGTCATCAGATCATTTTCACCTCCATCAAAATCATTAGCTCCGTTCCATGTCATCGATGTGGGATTCATTAAGGCCCTCCTTTGACGGATCGCTTCTTGTTGACATCAGCTCATTATCCAAGAAGTTGATCTAGGAACACCCCCTTCAGTACTTTGAAGCTTGCATGCCTCAATGGCAAGTTTCTCACTTCCGGCGACAGGTATACATCAATGACCTTCGACCGAAAGATTTTGCGTGGTGTTCGACGCCAAGTCCTCTATTCACACCACATGAATTGTACTACAGTACCTTGAGGGTCATCTTCATTATCGGTGATTCCTCTCGCGCTTGTTAACAGTTTACATCATTGACTGGTAATCAAGCGATGTCTTTCCATGTTCGACTTCAGAACAATTCTCACATGGATTGACTTGTACTTAGAGTGAAGATCGGACGAGATTGAAGACCCTGGATCTAGTTTCATCCATCCGGGCTGCGATATATATTCAGAAAATAAAGACATAGAAATGTACAGCTTTACAGCACAGATAATCATCCTACCAAAAGGGTGATGGCTCTATCAGAATCATCAGTCTATCATCAGACGATTGTCTGTTATATGTACATGAAAATGAATTTATCAAGCTGAGCATGGGAATGCCCGCCTCAGCTAGATCATGAAAAAAGTATGAAAATAATGTATTGTATTGTATTGTATTACAGGTCTCCTCCCAGCATTGAAAGAACTTCGGATCCTCCTAATAAAGAATTTCACCCGATAAATGGCCTCATACTTTAGGGGGCAACTGTTATAGACATTTTTGTGCCTTACAGCTATAAGCATGAAATGTCCATAATCCAAGGGATCCAAAGTCCCTAAACATGTTGTTCCTACCCCTAGAGGAACAAGGCTAACAAACCACAGAAATTCACAGAAGTTCTCCACCAGAAACTGCTCAAAAACAAGTCAATTCAGGATCAATTCAGAAGCTCCACTAGCTGCCTACGTTGAAATGCAGAGGCTACACTGGCTAGTTGCATTGCAACGCAGGTGGAAGCACTACCAGGGTGCGCTGAGCAGGAAATGACAAATGTCAAGGTCTCTTGTGAGAGGTGTCAAGACTGTGGAAGCTTCCAGAGTCTTCCTCCATGACACTTGCCTTGCTGAGTTCGACTAAGTGATGAGTAAGAGGCTCTTAGTCTCCAAGTGGAAGTAAGAACTGACAGAGAGAGAGGACACTAGTCAGATCACAAGCTGACTCATCCTCACTCCAAACATCTATATATGGATCTCTCCTCCATGAGATCCAGGAGGCTGGAATTTTGTTATTGCAAAGAATTGTTGTTGGTTTGAGATTGGAATCATTGGGTGCTTAATGCTTTGAAGGGAGGTGAAGAAAGGATTTCATTTGCTGGGAGGTAGATGCTGGATTGGAACTCTCTTGGTTGTATCTCCTCCTGAACCTTGTTATTCATCAATAAAGCTATCTTGGTTTCTCCTATATACTGATGTATCTTTGATGTATGATTGCATTAGTATGTTTAGTTTATTTCTAATCCTGAACTAGTTATGAATATGAATCTATGTCTTTGTGTAGTGTTCTCTTCTTGTGATCTTGCAGGAACCTGTTGAAGCTGGGCGAGCGAGAAGGCAAGTAGCTGGGAACTCTCAAAGAGAAGAGAAACCGGATCGAGGGACAAACAGAAGACACCGGTTAGTCCATCCATCTCTCTTCATTCTTAATTCATAAAGTAAGAATACTAGAATAGCTATTTCTGTTTGTTGCTAAGGCACTGTCACACCTTAGGTGGATAGGATCGTCCTGCATAGGCATTTTTCCCCACAACACTTTTCTTTCAATATGACTTGTTAGATACTTAGGAGTAGATACCTATTTGGCATATTTACAAGAAAACCCTCCACACTAACATTGTAGGGCATTCACATGAGGGAAAAGAAAAAGGTCAGATGGACTACTTGACACAACCAACAGACTCTCTTGCCAAGAAAATTCTTGGATATTCTACTTCCATTGTACAAGGCCTTGCTAAAAAATTGGGATTTGAATAGATCTCTGATACAATAGAAAATTTGTCTTGTAATAATCCATGTTTCTATCTCATTGGGTAGATCTCTTTGGAGAATGAAAATTACCATGTTGAAAATCATTTTAATGATCAAAACCCTCCAAAAAGTGAACAATGTCCTTCTTAGGAGAATTAAAACCTTGAATACAAGAGATTTCACAAATCTTGGAAGGCACCATATTGTTAAAGAATAATCTGACCCCTTAGGATTCACCATCACATAAATGGATTAAGATTCTAAACTGAAGAATATTCTTCATTCAACACTACCGAACTTTCATGGTCTCTCTAAAGAGGATCATGATACCTTCATTTTTGAGTTTGATGTCCTCTATCAAAGTTGTGAATATGTAACTAACACTCAACAGTTGAGCTCTTTCCTGCTACACTGAAATATTAAACATTACATACATTGGCTCATGGGCCTCGACCAAGGTAGCATTGGCTCATGGGAATAAATGAAGAAAAAATTCTTGGAAAAATACCAAAATTATTATAAAGCCAAGGAAATAAGGGAGTAAGTATTTAGACTAACCCAAGAAGAAGACAAGAGTCTTTAGGATTATGTCGAGATATTTAATTACAACCTACACAAAGCAAGGAAAGAAGACTTAACCTCTAAGACACCCCAAGTTTTGTTGTTGAGAGGAATTTGAGATGAGTGCATGGATCTCCTCAACCTTATGAGTGGAGGATATGTTTCTCAACTAGAATATGGTGACATTTTAGAAATTTGTTTAAGATATACTCGAGGAGCATCTAAAGTAGGCAAAGGACCCTGAGAAATTATGGAATGAAATACTAGGGCCACTGCAAATTGAGTCACCAAAGCTGAGCTAGTGAACTTACTAGAAAAAATCAAAATTTCCTTGTTAAGTTCCTTAGGTTCTCACTTGGATCTATTAAAGTCTAAAAGGGAGGAGGACGCAGAAGTAGCTCTAGATAGCTTTTGTCCAAAATGTACAAAATGACATTTCTCAAGGAATGTCATGCGAATTAGGTGAATATTTGCACTATATGTTAGAAAGACCATAACACCAATAGATTCCCATCTCTACCTTATTTGAATATTGTATGTGAAGAAGGAGAAGAGAAATAGCAGTTGTACTTCATTTCTCCAAGAAGCCATGGTAGCCTAATCATCCACGTATGGTCTAAGGTTAATATTAATTTTACAATAATTATTATTGGACTAACCCTTTTACGCAATAGACTTCATAATCATGGAGTCTTCCAACATAATCATGGGCTCCTCCTCCCCCACACCATCTTTGGCAACTAGGGTTGAGGAATCCCACCTATGGAGCACCTCAACAAGATGTCATACAACCACCCATGCAACTCCTTCCTCATCCACAATTGAAAATACCCATAGCTAACCCTCCTAGACCTCAATCCTACAAAACCAATCCCTAACTTGAATAATGGGAAGGTAACTTAGCCTACACAAGTTGCAACCACTTATCCTACCTACTCTATCTCCATCATATATTACAATGATATTCATTTGTGATCTAGGAGGACCCTAACCAAAAGCTAACCTTGATTTTTTATTGAAGATATAAATAAAGAGGTTTGGAATGAAGAATAAAGCCATGAATCAACTCCTAAACTTCCACATCCTAAACCTCAGATTCTACCTTACCATGAAATATTAAGCTAAGAGAAGCCTTTTACTCGACCCAAATTTGATATCTAGGGGGAAATCAGAAAAGTGTATGTTAAAAAACCACTACTTCAATCCATCAAAGATGTGCCCATTTATTCTAAATAAATGAGGGAACTTTGTTTGAGGAAACCTAGGAGAAAGAGGAAAGACACCCATACTATCCATGTTATGGGGAAATTGTTATAACTAAGTTATCGAAAGGGTCCTGGAAGCCAAGTAGGTTAACCCTGGAAACCCAGTGGTTAATGTGCAGATTAATGACATTGTTATTCCTAACACATTAATCGATTTGGGTGCTTCCATTAATGTCATGATGCATGAAATTATGGAAGCCTTAGGACTCACTGGTCTTAGGTAGACCCCCACCATACTGCAACTTGTTAACAAATTCACCATTAAACAAAAAGGATATTAGAGGATGTAGTAATTCAGTAGATTCAAGGGAATACCCTACATATTTCATGATTTTTCAACCCAAAACCTCTTTGGGTGTGTGTCCTTTGATATTAGGCAGAATTTGGTTGGTCGTTGTTAATGCTTACATTGGTTGTAGGTTAGGAAACATGGCCATCTCACATGGGACATCTACAAAACAATTGACCTTTTATCCTTCTACTAAGGCCAATATAGATTTAGAAATACCTATTTGGACTGAAGAGGAGGATAATGATGAAGATGGAGAAATTTGTTAAGTCCTCTCTATAGATCAATACTTGGTTATGAATGAGAAAACAAAGGATGATGAAATCAATGATTTCATATCTTCCTCTTTTTCCTCAAATTGTGCACACACTCTCGATCATATTTTCACCCTAAGATACAAGCCTCTCTTACCTCAACAAACACTTCACCTATATAGAATGAGCCTTTATTCGAAGAAGATTAGGATTCCACTATGGAACCATAGAAATTGGCCCTAGTCGAACCTTGAACATCAACTAAGGATTGAATGAACAACAGGAGGCGTAGTTGATCAAGGTGCTACAAAAACATAAGCATGCCTTCGCTTGGGATTACTCAAACATTGAAGGGGACCCATCCTGACTTTCAAACACATCATATATATATAAAGGAAGGATCTAGACCCATTTTCCAACCCTGACATTGGATGAATCCACCACTGAGAGACATAGTAAAGGAGGAACTACATAAATTTTTCACGTCTGATTTTATTTAACCAGTTTCTGATAGTCGATGGTTCTCTCCTCTTGTCGTTGTACCCAAGAAAATTTTGAACGGGGAATTTTTGTAAATTATCGATAACCTAAAAAGGAAACCCAATGAATACAATTTCCCACTTCTCTTCATTGACCAAGTCCCAGATACCTTAGTAAGAAAGAAATATTTTTCTTTCCTCGATGAGTTTAGCAGCTATAACCAAATCCAAATTGCACCTAAAGACCAAGATAAGATCACATTTACTTATCCATGGGGAACATTTTCATATCAAGTCTTACCATTCAGATTGTGTAATGCCCCTTCCACCTTACAATGAGTTGTAATCAATATATTCTTTGATTTGATACATGATTGTGTGGAAATATATATGGACGATTTCACGACTTATGGTGATGTGTTTGATGAGGAACTAGCTAATTTGGAGAAAACATTAACAAGGTGTAAGGAATCTATTGTGCCACCTAGAAATTTAAAATGCAAAATGATATTAACTAATGGAATTGTGTTAGGATATCATATCTCAACAAAAGGTATTCAAGTGGATCCAAAAAATATCAAGGTAATATTAAACTTTCCCACTACTCATTTACAAAAATAGGTACGCAGTTTCCTTGGACATGTTGGTTACTACCAACATTTCATTGAAAAAAAATCACAAATTTCTCATGCATTATTTGCTTTACTAACTAAAAATTCTAAGTTTATATGAACAAAAAAATTCCAACATGCTTTCAAGGAGTTAAAGTCCAAAGTGTTGGGGAATCTGGTCTTAAGAGGACCTAATTTTTCCCTCCCATTTCATATTTCCACGAATACCTTAGATAATACCATAGGATCCATATTAGGATAGTTTGAAAAAGGAAACAAGTATGCATTCTAATATGTCAGTAAGTATCTCTCGTCAGTGGAACTAAACCATATGATAACTAAAAAGGAGTTCCTTGTGGTTATCTATGCAATCAATAAATTTTGACATTACATTACAAGTTATCCAGTAGTATTACATACTAACCATGACGTTATCAAGTATTTAATGAATAAACCAATGATTAATGGCAAAGTTACTAGATGGTTATTGTTATTACAA
Source organism: Pinus tabuliformis (assembly GCA_031772625.1). Lineage (NCBI taxonomy): Eukaryota > Viridiplantae > Streptophyta > Pinopsida > Pinales > Pinaceae > Pinus > Pinus tabuliformis. Next base: position 1,583,834,672 of record CM062820.1, on the reverse strand, counting down.
GAATATGATATCACCATTCTAGAAAAACTAGGAAAAGGCAATGGTGTGGATGATTTTATCTCTAGACTCACATCTAATGAAAATGAGCCCCTAGTAGAAGATTACACTACAAGGAAAATACCTTCTAGCAGAGGTTATAATGGAGGTTTTTAGTGTTATAAAATTGGAAAAAATTGTAAAAAAGAACATATGCTAAAACATTTGTTTGTGATAGCATAGGTTTTAGCGGAGATTATAACAGAACTTAATCACAACTGAAAAAATATGGGTGGCTGGAGGTTTTAGTGGTTTTTTTTTTTTGCGGTGCGCTTCATGAAACACCTAGCACCCGTGTGCTACATATATAAATGCATCGGGAAGCATACATAGCTAAAAGAACTGATATGTTGAATGAAAAGAATGTCAATGCCTGAAATGTATACCACCCTGGGATGTTCTTTTAAGGAATGACACTGGGGCACACAAAAAATAATTGCACTCCTGGTGCTTTTGTTTAAACTCACAAGATTGATGCATATTGTTTGTATAAATGCACCCGTGAGTTATTCATATAAAAGGACCAGTACTATTAATTTTAATAATGCACTGGGGCTTGAAATAATATTTTGTATAACTGGGCTGTTATTTCTATAAAAGCATTGGTGCGTTAAGAATTACAATGCACCAAGGCATTAATTGCAAACAATATCAGTTCTTGAATAATTAAACACCCCAGTGCTATCATTTTCGGAAAATACATTGGTCATGCAAAAAGATGTCGTCACAGTGCTTTTATATAACAAAACGCAGTGGTGCATTTGTATGTTGTCGAGGCACCGGTTTTTTGTATGATATTTTCTCTTTTTTGTAACATCGACCCGTGACAGTGCAATTATTGTAATCTTTTAAATCTATTATTCATCGAAAAAATGGCATATATCTTATAATAGTATTCATATAAATTAAAAATTGATTAGTGCAGTTTTATATGATGTTTGGATTAATTTGTTATATTATCAGATTTCGCATCTCTTCATTATAATATTTAATCATCCATATATTTAATTAGTAGTGTAACATTTCACATCGACATTAGATGACACAATAAAATAAATCAAAATGTATTTTACTACATATCAATAAGAGGCTCTTTGTCATACAAAATGGGATTGTTATTGGTAACCCCTTGTCTTTCAATTGGGACACTATGTCCATTACATTAAACAAAATGTATGATTTTCACAAACAATTATTTCAAAAAATACAACATGTTGCATTGATATCCAAATAGATCATCATTCTTCATTGGAACTGTTGTCAATCATCGAGCTACTTCCATGACTTGGGTTATTTGGAGGAATGTTTTGTTGATTGCATCGATTTTTTTTGTCTTCTTGATCTTGTTCCATCTACAAACATAAAAATAAAGTGTAATGAGTGTATTTACATTGGTGAGAATAATGAAAATTGAAATAAATAATATGCCTCAAAGTAAATTGAATAGAAATGTACCATAGCAATAAGTGACTCATAAATTGTTCACCTGGTCTCAAAACCAAGCCTCATGCCTTGTTGAAACAAGTCTTCTACTGGCATAGTTCTATACTTTGTTTCCTACATGTTTTAAACCCCATTATAAATCATAGATTTTATATAATGGACTCAGGGAAGTGAAACAACATAGATACTTATAAACTCCACAATTAATTTTTGATATTCCAACATCTACTCACAACATATATTTAACCCAATGTCAATCAACTCTTCTAATGGATCTTGTTTATATGTTAGCGCATATTTGAAGACATTCAAGGATGGTTGTTGTAAAACAACTTAAAAGATACAAAAACAAAACCATGATTTGTTATAATGAGATATTAATAATTACTCTCAAACTTGGATATCAACCATTTTCTTCCTTGTCATCCTATTTTAAGTGTTGAATGAGTTCCATTTTGTTTTCCTTTCTGCAAGAAAATACTTGCAAATTAATATTTAATGCTAATTTTATATATATATACAAATTCAATCATGATTACATACATTTGAAGCACACTGTTGTTGAGATGGCTCCTCTTGTGACGCAATTATGTCCATTTCTTTGACCATCTCTTTGTACAACTTTTTGGAAATTCCTACTAGCATGTTTTGCATATCAACTCATTGATCGTTTGGGATTTTCATAATATTCTTGAAAAGAGTAATAAACTATTTTTGTATTGATATATGAAAACGAAATATAAAAAATTGGTATTAATAAATGAATGGCTTGTAGTAATAAATGAATGGTGGTTCGAGTCTGTTGTGCCAGTTCCACAAACATTCAAGGTGTATCAGTTGTATAATTCAGAATTCTAGATTTGCGGCTCTTGTGAAAGAATTCCAGATCTGCAGCTCTTCTTCGATTGGGCCTTTTCCTGGCAGCCATTGCTGGAATACGACAAAACGAAATCCATTCAACTGTGCATGATTGAGAAGAAAGCCTGTTGGCTGTTAGATCTTGTGGCTGCCATAGATCTGTGGCTTGTAACTAAGTCGTGATATAGATTTACGGCTCTTCACTTCTCTTCTAATTGATTGGGCCTTTTGTGGTTTATACATATGCGCTCTTCTTTATAGATCTGCGGCTTTTCACTTCTCTTTGGCAATCTTCTGTGCTTTCTCGTCGGAAATCTTTTATACTCAGCAGGAGAGCATTCTCTAGATGGCCCCCAGCTTCGCAAAAATAGTTGTTGGCTCAATTATGTCCGCCTCTGGGGGGCAAGCTCCTTCCCATATCATCAGTGAAGCCCCAGCTCATAATATCTAGGTGGTCCAGGCCTCACTCGATGAGGCTTTGAAGTTCTCTGAAAGTGCCCTAATCTGTCGATTCAATAGTTTTTTTCCGCGGCTGAAAGCTCCCCACAGTTGGATCTCAGAGGTATGGAAGTCTCTAATTCCTGGTGCAATTAATATCTACCCCTCTGCTAGGGGTTTCTTTATAGTAGATTTTGAAAACCTTGAAAGCAGACAATGTATTCTAGATTCCAACCCTTGGTTTTGGGAAAAATCAGGCCTATTCATGAGGCCATGGAACCCATCATTCCATCCCTCAACAACAATCATAACCTCAGCACCAATTTGGGTGAGATTGCCAAACCTACCGTTGCATCTCTGGAATTTCTCTTCGCTAAAAGCCATTGAAAATGCAATTGGGAAATTTTACTGCAGATGCCCAGAAAAAGAGGAATATACTAGAACCACCTATGCACGCATCTGTGTGGAAATGGACTTCAGCGCCGGATTCCCAGTTGAAATACACCTAAGAAGTAAAGACTATGTGTGGAACCAGAAACTCAATTATTAAAGTGTCCTCTTCAGATGTCGATCCTGCTTTGAGACAGGCCACCTAGCCAAAAATTGCCCAAAAGCCTCCCAGAAAAATTCTGCTAGAAAAAATCACCACAGATCTACATGGTGGGAAGGAGCACAAAAAGAACACTACGCTGTCATCAAAGAAGAATACTCTCGAGAAAACTCTGAATCACAAGAAATCGGGCAAGAAAGAAACAACTCTCAAGACAAGCAGGAGAAAAGCCTCGCCCAACAATAAAAGAGTGAACTCGAAAACCCCTCAAGCATCAACAGTTATGAGGATTCGAATACCGCACAAAATAAATCTTCATTAACAACAAAGCAGATCTCCTAGACCAAACTTCTTCTCCGACTATCTTCAAAAGGACGAACACAATAGATTGCAAAGCTAAGACATCAATGTCCCAAGAACAAGAAGAGATGAAGGAGATGCAAGATAAAGAAAGTTGGAAGACCGTAGAGAAAAAAAGAAAGCTACAGCACCAATCTTGCCAAGAAATACGAGGAGCCAGACAATTAGAAACTAAGAAAATTATAGGTCCAATAGACCAATTTTGGTCTCAGTGGACGTTAACCACCATCATCATCATAATCATCATCAATATATACATATAATTCTAGAAAACATTTTAATTAGGAATATTACTTTTTGAATGATTCTTTTCTGTTGTTGTATGTTTTTGCTATTGCAAGTCTGACATGTTTCATTAACCATTGCTCTAAAATGCTTCATGTAGTTTAAATATAATTTGGTTCTTAGAATCATTGGATTGATTTTTGTTTTGTAAGTCGAAAGTGTGTCTATACGTTCATTCCACTAGATCCCTCATAGTTTTGTAAAAAAATTCTCCCCTTTCGTTAACCTCTAGAACCACTCTAGATGGGCTAAAGACCAATTCCTCATCATTTACATGTTTTATATTTTTTCTTTTCTTAGAACGACATTGATATTTTCCTTTATTGTTGTCCCCTGTAGATCATTAAACATATATGAATTAATAGATTGTTTGAAACATGTTATCTAATATTCTTAAGTATATTATTAATGAAAAATAAAATAAAAAACTCATATTGAATCCATTCACCTCATTCATCCTTGTGCAATCTTTCTATCTGTATTTTACGCTCTTCTGCACTTATATTAGAAATAATCTTATTAAACTTATTCATTTTGTGGCTCTGCATGACACACACTAATCAATACATTTTAGTTAAATTTACATATACTTTAAACTAATTAATTTTGTAAAGAATATACGAAGAACTTGCCTTCTCTATTTTTTTTATGTTTTATCATTGTGTCGATTAATATTTTTGTTGACACCTTCTTAGACATTTTTTATCAATATATAACATGTATCATTCTATACATAAGCCATTAAATATATTTTATACATAAATCAAATATTTTTTAGCCAAAATGAGCTCTGGTAACCGGTGTGGTTATTTGAAACAAACGCCCTAGCATGTTTAATCTATTAAACACATTGGGTGTTTAACTGTTCAGCATCGATAATGAAAATTAATTTTTAAAGTGCAACTTGTGACAATAAAAGTGTCTCCATCATAGTAAAAAATGAACACATAAAAAATTAAATACATGTCACTTAACGATGCAATTTTGCAGAGGCAAGTTGGTGTGTTATATTACACTGGGCACACCAATAAACAGATCATGTTTTGTAAAAACGGATAGTGCTAACATGATTCGGTGTGATAGAAGCACCACCAGCACTAGTGCATTAGATTACACAAGGCGTACCACGAAACCGACATTGTTTTTTAAAAAGTGGATTGGGTATTTAATTGCTCGAAATGCTTAGCGAAAAGTAATTTCTTAAAATAATTTGAAATTATAATAGTGTTATTTTGCATAGGCACATTGGTGCATTATATTACACCCAGAGCACCGATGAACAAACTGGACTGAACCAAAAGTGTTATAATATACGAGTGTGTTGTATTACACAGGGTGCACCAGTGCGTTATATTACATTAGCGCATTACAAAACATATATATGCTTTTGTTTTAAATAGACAAGGTTTGCATCTAATTCAATAAGTGATCTCCCTACTTGACATGCCAAACACCCTATATATAGTAAGTACACAAACATGTTAAAGCTAAATGCCTAAAACGAAAAACTCTTGTGAAGTGGTAGAGGGAGTTCAACCCTAAGGTGAAATTTTACAGTCACATAAGCAGGAAAAAACAAGGGTTCAAGGTAAGTACTGATTTTTTTTTTGTTTTTGTTTTCTGAATTTTAATTAAATTTAAATAGGAACAGAGGTCGTAAAAAATTTTACTTGTAAAATCAATAGTAATTTTTTTACTATACAGGGTTTAATTTCTTTTTCTGAATTGTGAATAAATCTAACAGAAATTGTAAAAAAAAATTAACGGTAAAATTTAAAATATTTGTTATCCACGGTTTTTAGTGAATCACCATACCTTTCAAATTTTGATCTTTCTACGGTTTCAAAATATTTTGTTGCTCCACATTGCTCCCAGCACGTCTCTCTTGCAAATGATCTCTCTTTTAATTAAACCCTAATAGAAATTGTAAAAAAAATTATTAGTAAAACAAACAATAAAATTTAAAATTTTTACTATGCAAGGTTTTGAGAGAATTACCATACATTTTAGCTTCTGATCTTCTAAATAGTTCTGTTGTTCCAAAGTATTTTGTTGCTGCACAATTCTCCAAGTATGTCTTTCTTGCAAATCACTCTCTTAATATTTTGGGAAAAATAATGAAATAGCGATTAAATTTCTTCTATTTAAAAGACTTTATGAAATTAGATTTCGAAAAATCAATCATTAGGGGAATTTTTAGACCTAAGATGGGCCTCCTAAAAAAATGTACAACCAAAATAAAATTTATAAGAACCAATAGGATTCAAGATGATTATGTTAACCATGGGGGATGATTCACCATTTTTTGAATAAAAAGGTAAAAATATTAAAAAAAATAAAATAATAAAACTACTTTTTCAACTCGTATTTTCAACCTATCTTCCTAAGGTTTTACTCAAATTTCGAGTGGGAGTACTTGTTGGATGCAAAATTTAATTCCTCATTCAAGGAGTACCCATGTTGCATACTTTCGATGGACTCTACTACATGAAAAATGAGAAATACATGAAGAAATGTGATTGCAATCACATTTTTTTATGTATTTCTCATTTTCTATGTAGCAAGGTCCATTGAAAGTATGCAACATGGGTACTCCTGGGATGAGGAATCAAATTATGCATCCAGTAAGTGTTCCTGCTTGAAATTTGAGTAAACTCATAGGGAGATAAGTTAAAAATATGAGTTGAAAAAATATTTTTTCATTTTTCCCCTAAAATTTGATCATGTAATCTAATATTATTTTATTATTTCCACTATTATTTTATAATTTCCTTGGGAAACCCATTTTATACCTCAAAACTCCCCTAATGTGTCATTGGTTTTTTTAATTTAAAAAAAAAAAAAAAAAAAACCCCGACTTTTTTTCACTTTATCCAAACATTGGCATGTTTGATAGTAAAGTGCACTGGTCCGTTAATAAAAAAAGTGCACCGACATTGCGAGGCGCCAAATTTTTTCAACGCGCCGCATGATATAATTAATTCTTTAACGCAACAGTGTGATTAATTTTTTAACGCAACGGTGTGATTTGTATTTAAATGCATCGGTGTTGTAATTGTTATAAGAGAACCAAGATGGTCGAATTCGTTTTTATTTTCTAAATTTGAGAAACATGTGCATATCAGTGTTGTTTTTATTTAAACACACCAATGCGTTTTGGTAAAAGAGCACCAATATGATAACATGTTTTATATTTTTCAGAATGTTGGAAACCATCGTGGGTATTATTTGAATGCCCCAGTGATGTTATGATTTAAACGCATCGGTGCGGATTGCTTTGATAAGCACACTGGTAGGGTTTAAAATCGATCTAAAATTTTATTTTCATATAAAATGGCATATTAATCTCAAATTATCATTTAGGACGCATCCACATGAATTATAGTAGTTCATAGTATACATTTTTTTTCTTAAAGTCACCTTATTATTGAAAAATGGTTTGAAAACTATATTGAATTCTAAATTATGGTTATATGGTTCTCGAAATTAATTTTAGATATGCACACAAAATTTTATTTCTGATTTTTCTCAAATACGGGGAAAAAATCTCAATAATATTAAATGGCCAATTCTTCAAATTCCAACTCATTCCATATTGTTGATCAAAGTCCTTCATGGATTTCTCCCATTCCATCTCTAGTAAGTTCATATTTTATTTGTATTTCGATTATCTAATTTAATTTATTTATTTTTAATTAATATAAATTTGAATAAAAATGTATCCAAATTTGCAAGATCCTGATTCATAATCGAGTTTAGATGCATAAAATATTCCTCCATTTCAAAAATGTTGGAAGCTCTTATCAAGAGCATGTAGAATTCCTGCAGAAACTCTGATAGATCTAGAATTCTAGTTAAATTAAACACAAGTAATTTGTTGATATTCAAGAGAGGAGAGAAAGAATTTGCTTCATAAAATCAATGTATTAAATTAATAAAAAATAGTAATACATGAGCAACCAAACCTCTAATCCCAAAGGGAGGTGGTTATATAGAAATCGTTGAATCTAGAAAACAAGGAAAAAACTAGTAAAAGACTAGAAAAGACTAAGAAAAGCTAAAGGGAGGCCTAAAATAGCAACAATGACTCAAGACAACCTATGCCAACTATCAGGAAAGCATGAGGAGGGGCGTATTTCCCAAGGGAGGCAACTTTAAAACATGCTAAAATGGTCCAGGGGACCAAATCCCTTGAATTAAGGGGGAATCTTCATGTGGGGCGCAAATCCTCAAATAAATCAAGTGGATGAGGTGTGGTTAGGTGTGAACATGCACTTAGATGTATAAATGGTTTAGGAAAGTGGTTTGACCAATAGTTTCATAATATTAAGCCTTTAAAGACAAAAAACAAAGGAATGTTGGTCCACTGAGCTAGTTTACCAAAAACCAAGTGTGAACATGATTTTTAGTGCATGTGGCTAAGTTAAGGATACTTAAGCTAAAAAATAAATTTAGATGTTAGGATTATATTCCAACACCCCCACTTCATCCTAACTCACTTATCTAAACTGAGTCCCAGCCAAGATGCCATGTTAGGTACTCAAGTACAATAAATAAAAGATCCTCATAAAATGAAGAAAGAGGGAAAACCTCGTGGGAACCCCCCCCCCCCCAAAAAAAAGAGGAAAAAAGGGCCAAGTGGCCAGAAGGGCCTACTTAGTTGTCTCCACCACTCCAAGCATATCTCTCAGCCCTAAAAATTTCTTTTTAGTGAAAGACTTCGTGAAGATGTTTGCAACTTGCTGCTCAGTGGGGCAGTACTACAGTGATATGACTCGATCACAGATTAGCTCGCGGATGTAATGCATGTGAATCTCGATGTGCTTGGTCCTCTGCCTCTGAACTGGATCAATCGATATCTGAATGGACCCCTGATTGTCACAAAATATGATAGTCAAAATTGGATACTGAATAACAAACTCGGAGAGAATCCCCTGCAACCAAACAGCCGTGTAGCTGCCTTCACTGCACCTCTATACTATGCCTCGGTTGTAGATAAAGAAATCATGGATTGCTTCTTGATAGAGCAGAAAAAAGGCCCTGAACCAAAGCTGAAAACATAACTAGAGGCGGACTTGCAATCTATACCATCACCAGCCCAATCAGAATCTGTGTACCCAATCAGTGAAAGTGGGCAATCTGCAGCATAAAAGATACCAAAACTGGAAGTACCTTTCACATATCTAAGGACTCTCTTTGCATCTTTCTAGTGAAGCTCATGGGGCTCCTGCATATATCTTGAAAAAACTCCTACTGCAAAAGATATATCAAGTTGGGTGTGAGTAAGATACAACAAACTCCCAACCAACTGTTGATACAGTGTATTGTCCACCAAATGTGTAGTGCCCGCATCCTCAAATCTGATCCCCAAAAGAAAGGGAGATGTTTTTGGCTTGCATTCTGTCATTTGAAAGCAGACAAGTAGATTTGATGCATACTTAGACTGTGCCATCTTGATCCCTGAAATAGACTGAGAAACTTCAAGACCAAGAAAGTAGTGCAACAGTGCCAAGCTGTCATGGAAAATCGATTGTGCAATGCTGATTTTGCCGAATCAATAGTTGAGGTAAGGTTCCTTGTTATCAGTAAATCATCTACATAAAGTACTATAACCAAAAGGGAATCACCATGTTGCAGCAAATAAACATTCGGATCAGATTTTCATCGAATGAATCCAATGGAAAGCAAGAAAGAATCCATATTTGCATACCAGGCTTTGGGAGCCTGGTTTAGGCCATACAAAGATTTCTTTAATCTGCAAACAAGGGAAGAGTTTTGAATTTATCCTTGTGGATGCTCCATATATATCTCCTCCTTGAGATCTCCATGAAGAAATGCACTCTTCACATCCATGTGATGAATTTCCCATCTGCGAGAAGCAGCAATGGCTAAAACTGGTCGAATGGAGTCCATTTTTGCAACAGGTGCAAATGTCTTTGTGTAGTCTATGCCATGTGCCTATGAGTATCCTTTTGCAACAAGTCAAGCTTTGTACTTGCTGATCTCACCATCTGCAACAATCTTTATTCAATAGATCCATTGGCATCGAACAAGCCTTCTTCCTTTTGGAAGTGGAACCAAGTCCCATGTGTTGTTTTACATGAGAGCGGAGTACTCTTCATCCATGGCAGCCTCCCAAAGCAGGTTTCCAGCAGTCTCAAAGTGTGACTGTGGATCTAAACCAAGTGTCATATAGCAATGTATGGGAATCAATGGTTCGGTGGCAGCCAGGGCTTGAGGAGCCCCAAAAAGCTATGATCTAGTCCTTCTCGCATCCACAGGATCACCCACTAGTTCACCTGCATCTTGCAGGGTTTTCTCTGCCCAAGTTGGCAGTTGAGTTGGATCAGCCATGACCTACTCCTCATCCTCTAAATCAGACCCAAGAGGTTTCTCTTATGGCTACTCTAAAGTGCTCGAAGAAGTTTCCGACTCCTCCTCATCAGTGGCAACAAGTGGTTCCTCCGCAGGGTCTGCACAAAAATCATGCAGTGATTCTTCTTCAAACTTCACACTTCAAGCTACAAGGAACTTTTCAGTGTGAGAGTCCAGCAATCCTTTGACAATGTCAAGATATTCAACACTTTAAAACATTTTAAAATGGTCTGGGGGACCAAATCCCCTGATTTAAAGGGGAATCTTCATGTGGGGCGCCTATCCTAAAATAACTCAAGTGGATGAGGTTTGGTTAGGTGTGAACATGCACTTAGATTTCTAAATGGTTTAGGAAAGTGGTTTGACCAATATTTCCATAATATTAAGCCTTTAAAGGCAAAAAAACAAGGGAAATTTGGTCCACCAAGCTAGTTTACCAAAAACAAAGTGTGAACATGATTTTTAGTGCATGTGGCTAAGTCAAGGATACTTAGGCTAAAAAATAAATGTAGATGTTAGGATTATATTCCAACAAAGCAGCATATCACAAGTAGTTGGTAGATGAAAATGGATAGCCTCTTCACAGGGACCAATTGGAACATGGCATCTTCCAGTCGCAATCCTGGATCAATGATGGTAATAATTGTTTGGTATAATATAATTTCAATAAACCAATTGCATTGACTTGCTTACTAATATCATTGATATTGTATTAATGACGTTCAATATTTTTTGAAATTAGGATTCTAATGATGATGAGCGACCCACCTACCTTCTTTCGATTCACCGCACTACAACTTCAGCTTGAGAGAAGGTTACATTAATAGCAAGACTTGGAGAGGATTCATATAAAGAATGGTTGAATCAACCACCTATCCAATTCCCATTATGTCCAGATTCACCAATTAGGAATGACTACAACAATAATAGTTCCTCATCACAAGTTGGCAATGGAGACAATCAAATAGAGGTTGGTATGGATGATTACTTATGGGATACGACTTCCATGGAGGCAATGTTGTTAGATGCATTCCATAATGATGAGCTAGGGGATGATGCTCATATCACTGATACCTTATTCGAAAGCCTAAAATATTCTTCCACCACCCCTCTCTTTGAACCTAACGGAAAGTCAAAGTCTACTCAGGTGGGGACAATAATGTTGTTGTACACAAGTTTTGGCATGTCAAATGCATGTTTCTTGACAATATTGAGGTAAGTCACCTGTATGATCGATCATGTCCCTTATATTTTGAGAAATATTATCACACAATCATTATTAAAAATTGTCGATTTTACAAACGTTAAATATTGACATTGTACAATTATATTCCCCACCAACTGCAGGTTATTCAAAGATAAGGTTCTTCCGAGTGATAATATCTTGTCAGGTAGTTGCGAAGAGCCAAATAAATTGTTGAAAAATTTGGGTGTTGAGTACATGTCATATCATGCATGTCCAAATGATTGTATTCTATATAGAGGAGATAATGCAAACAAAGAAATATGTCTAAAATGTGGGCATGACAGGTACCGTTATTAAAAAAAGGGTAAATCACATGGTCCTCCTCATAAGATATTGAGGCACATGCCTATAATCCTAAGGATTCAAAGAATCTTTCATCACAAAGAATTAACTATGTTGTATGGATGGCACACCTCACACAAAAGTGAGTCAGGAGTTATGTGAATCCCAACAAATTTAATAGTCATGAAGCATATAGAGGATACATGGCCTGAAAAATTCAAGGATGAAGTACGAAGTCTACAACTCATCATAGCTATGGATGGCGTCAATGCATATTCCCTCCAAAACACTAACTATTATGTTTAGCCTATAATAGTGATCAATAACAATATCCCCCCATGGTTGTCTATCAAGAATGAACATCTTATGTTGGCTCTCATAGTCCTTGGTAGAAGAGAAGTGAAGAATATGGATGTCTGCTTACATCCATTGGTAGATGAATTGAAGGAATTATGGGAAGGGATACATGTGTATGATTTATCAAGACCTGTCACAACAAATATTTTTACGTTGCATGGCATATGTGCTTACACAATACATGATTACCCAGGCATAGGAGTTTTCTCTAGTAAATTACATTTTATTGATTTGTTTATATATGTAACAATATTGTTTTGCACTCATCGAGCTAGTATCTATGGGAGAATTGGAAGGAAATCTTAAATGGTTCAAGAAAGACAAGAGCCCTGGGTCGAATGGTTAGTCGGTTGAATTTTATCTAGCCTTCTTTGAAGTGCTAGGAAATGATCTGCTTCAGGTCATTGAAGAATGTCGGGTCAGTGGTTGTATGTATGATGCTTTTAACTCGACCTTCATCGCCCTTATTCCCAAATCTAACTCCCCTCAGACCTTCAATGACTTTAGGCCTATTTCTCTCTGCAATTGCATATACAAGATCATTGCCAAAATCATTGCAAACTACCTAAAGCCTATTTTATCTTACCATCTCTCCGAAATAGTTTGCCTTCCTTAATCATCGCCAGATCCATGAAGTTGTTGGCACTACATAGGAGGCTCTTCATTTTATCAAGATCAAGAGGCTAAAAGGTATGATCCTTAAGATTGACTTAGCAAAGGCTTTTGATCGTATCAGTTGGCTATATTTGAGAATTCTCTTGACTCATCTGGGTTTCCCTATAGCTTTCATTAACTGGATCATGTGTTTCATTTCCAATGTCTCTTATAGTGTTCTTATCAATGTTTCTGCCTCTCCATTTTTTCATGCTGAGCGAGGTCTTAGAAAAGTTTGTCCACTCTATCCCCTTCTTGTTTTGTTGATCATGGAAGGTTTGAGTCGGCTCATCTCTGAGGAAAGAATAATAGGTAGAATTCAGGGTATTAAAATTACCAATATATGCACCATATCTCACCTTCTTTTTGTTGATGATGTCCTAATTTTCCTTAATGGATCAATTGGAAACTCATTTTTATTCTTTTTTGTCCTCAAGTCCTTATGCCTTGCTATTAGCATGGAGGGAAATCAACAAAAATCAACTCTGACTGTTGTTGGATGCTCCCAATATGAATCACACTTTTCTCATCGGAGATTTCCATTCCCAAATCTCCTCTTTGAAGATGGTCTCAAATGCCTTGGATTTCAACTCAAGCCCATTCACTGCAAAATATTTGATTTGATATGGCTAGTGGCTAATATTGAAAGAAGACTGCATATCTAGAACCATAGATGGTTATCTAGGGAAGGTCGCCTTACTCTTATTAAATATGTTTTGGAAGCAACACCGATGTACTGGATGTCCTTGGCTTGGATTCCAAGGGGCATTTTGTCTAGAATTCAACAATTGTATTGTAGATTCTTATGGAAGGGGAAACAATAAAGACCTACTTATGCTTGGGTCAAATGGGATTACATCGCCCTTCCAAAGAAATGGGGAGGATGGCGCATGAAAATCTTTGATGCATTTGCAAAAGCATTAGCTACCATGATGGGATAGCAAGTTCTCACTGCAAAGAATTTGTGGACCGAGGTGGTCATACCGAAATATAATAGTCCACTCCACCTCCTTGATTGGATCAGGTGCCCTTCATGGAACAAATCTAACATATCAACTATCTGGCGAGTTTTTTTTAACTCTATATCTTACATTCGTGATGGACTAGCCTGGAGGATTGGAACTGGAAACTTGGTCCGCATTGGTTTGGATCCTTGGTCTAGATGTGGGAACGCATTTCACCTTCCCCCAGAGCTCATACATTTTTTCTCGAACTCAGGTATCTCTCGCCTTGCCCACATTACTGATCCAGAAAACTCCACTATTTTCTCTCAGGCCTCAAAATCTGCTAATCAATTAGAAATTCCAGATAACTGCTGTAATGATTGGAACTCCTACACTAATGCTCTCTCTGAATCACATGTTTGAATCACAGATGGTGAGGATGAGCTAACTTAGGTACATGCACAACATGGTTCGTATTCTCCAAAGGAAAGTTATCCCAAAATTTTCTCTGATCATAAGCCCCCTATTATTGACTAGTGGTGGCACGCACTCTAGAAGTTGAAGGCACCTCCTAGAGCAAAGTTATTCATGTGGTGTATCATTGTAATAAAGCTCCCACTAGGGATAACTTACAGAGGCGCTCATTCCAAGGACCAACCTGGTGCATCCTTTGTCGACAGGCTGTAGAGTCAATTGAACATATTTTTCTTCATTGCACCATCATCACATCTTTCTGGAATCATGTTCTTTCATCATTACACTTATCCAACAGATGGCAAGGTACAAATATCTTGGAGGCTTGGCAAACGTGGTGGTCTGCTGCACTTCCCATCAAAATTAGGAACCTCCCTCTCCTTATCTGTTGGTGCATATGGTTGCATAGAAACAAGATCATATTCAAGGGTATCGCTCCTTAATGGATACAATCTTCAACTCATCTTAACTCAATATATAAGAGTATTCCAGAGGATAATCTCCCACATCCACCTCACACTATTATTACAGAAATTATTAATAGAAACTTACCATGGGCATATTTTGATGGATCATCTCAACAGAAGGTTGTGGAGGGGGAGTGCTTCTTCATCTCACTGCCAATCATTTTTAAAAATACAAATGGGTCTAGGAGAAGAAACAAACAATTATGTTGATCTTATTACCCTCCGACATTTGTTATACTTTGCACTTGAGAAGGGATGTAGACACATTCAGATTTTTGGTGATTCCAAACTCATCATAAATTGGTTTAATCAACAATCTCTCTATCACGTGCACACACTCCAGAATATATTGGATGAGACTTTGCTACTGAAATCACATTTTGACACTATTACTTGTCATCACATCTATAGGGAGCGCAACCATATTTCTGACAAACTATCCAAGGAGGTCACGCTCCAGCCTCAAGGGCATTGGATGATCCAGGAGCAGACAGGGCATGAATACTACCAGTATTTTCACAGACCATATGATGATCAACAGCATGTTGGGGCAGCCAGGCCCTGATTTTTTGATGATTCTGTGTCCTGACAGTGTATATATTTTTATCAGACTATCCATGTATACATTTTTTTCAGACTTGTAATTTTGTATTTAACTTATCAATCTCCCATCTTGGGATAAATTTTTGAAATTTTTTTAGATTGTGGCAATAAACACCCTCTTTGACATATGCTTCCTAAAGCATCTACAACATGTACTTTTCAACATATTAATGAAAATTGTGATTTTTCCCTCGAAAAAAAAAACAAAACAACAAAAACAAAAAAAAACAATATTGTTTTTCATATTAATTTAACTCATTGAAATTGTTATGATCTTCATGGTTGCTAACATGTCAACATGTATACACTAATTTCGCAGGTCTTGTAACAAAAGGGTATCATGGATGTAAATATTGTGGACCTTCTCTGAAGGCTAGGTGGTCCGACCACCTATGAAAGCCAGTGTATGACTTCTCTAGGGTATTCCTCCTAGAAGAACACCTTTACAGAAGAGCAACATTCGCTTTCAATGGTAAACTAGAGAGAACCCAAAGGCCTACAATAATGACACCAGTTGAATGGCTTAGAGCATATGAGAGAGAGAAGCAAAAGGATTTTATAAAAATGTTTGATTCAAATTGGGAGCCTATGTTTGATGATCCATAATTCTTCAACACCTATTTTGAGAAATTTCCCATTGGGATGAAAAGGAAATTTGTCTTTTATGAGCTCCCATATTGGGAGCATCTTATGATTTCCCACTTACTAGATCCTATGCATATATTTAAAAATGTTTCATCTTCTTTATGGAGGCACATATCATTGAAAGAAAGTGACACATTGGTTGTTAGGAGAGATCATAATTCTTCAAAAACTAAAAAGAAACATTGGCCAAGACAAGAAAGTAGAGGAGAGGTTCGCCCCGCTTGGTCTTTCAAAGAAGGTGATGTTCCATGGGTTTTAAAGAAATATGATCTTTATTTGGCAAAGGAAGTTATAATGAGTGTGAGGGTGTCTTCTTTATATGGGTCTTCACCATGACGTTGCTTCACTGTGGAAGATCATTTGTCAGGATTGACACCGCATGACCATTTGAAGCATCTAAGAGTACATATGTCAAAAACATGATTTAATTATTATTTTTTTATGCAATGGGATATCTTATAATCAATTTGTGTATAATGTAATACTTATTGTGCAGTGTCATTATCCTTTTCTCTTGTGTGGGTGTGTGAACCATGACTTCCCCCAAGACCTACGACGTGTCATATCTAAATTATCTGCATTTGTACGTTGGATCACATCAAAGGAGATTCATGTGGCTAGCATTACATGGTGGCGTCAAGAGATACTTGAGATTGTTTGTATGTTTGAGAAGGAATTGCCAACGAGTTTCATTGACTTGTAGGTTCATCTTTTAGTTCACTTAGTAGATGAGGTTGAATTAGTGTTGGGAAGCATGATTGCCGTTAGACCAAAACTCACAGGTGTTAGTCAACGTTCGCATCACCAAAGATAATGATCCATGAGAGGCAGTTAGTCCATGTCGTGAAACACATGGGGAGAGTTGGTTTATCCAATGTCCAACAATCTCCCCCCCAACACGAGCCAGGTGTGTATCGAACTCTTGACCTATGCTTTGATACCACTTATTGGGAATCACAATTTCCGTTAGACCAAAACCCGCAAATGTTAGTCAGTGATCACATCGCCAAAGCTAAGGATCGATGAAAGGCAATTAGTCCATGTCGCGAAACACATGAGGAGCATTGGTTTATCCAATGTCCAAAAATTAGTTGGGGTGGTTTCTTGCAATTAGATGTTCTTCTTAGAGATGTACATGAAGAAATTGAAAGGTTTTGTTCAACAAAGGTAAAAACTCGAGGGGTATATATCGTATGAGTCTTTATGTTATGCCAATGAGTACATCAAGCAAATCGACAACACACCAGATGTGATGATTTGGGATGACGAAAGGGATGAAGACAAAAGAGAAGGTGAGCTTCTTGAAATGAATGGAAAGAGGCGCATGATAAAAAGTGGCTTACCATTTGTCAAATTTCTACACATTAACTATTCACGTTGAACTTCATATTAATGCATATTTTGATCTCATGTGTACTATATGTGTGTGTGTGTCTGTGTTGTTTTGATTTTATCAACGAATTCAAAAATTGAAGCCATCAACAAATTCATTCTTTACAATATGGAATTGACATAACCATGGGTCGCATTGTATGAATAGAAGAGGAGGAAATGGGACAGTGACAGGAAAGAATTCAGACAGTTGAATGGTAGAAGCATGCCTTATCCTAATCATTTAAAAGAAAATATGCCAATGACATGCCATAACAGTTGGGTTGTTGATTAATTCAGAGAGAAAAACAATGCATTTGGTCGTTACCCCCGTGTTGAAGAGGATGCGCTAAACATAGGGATTGGGTGCAGCAACTCGGTAATTATAATATTTTTTAATACATTTTTAACTTCATACTGCATCTTTGAATTGTAACATCTATATATATTTGATATTTTTAATTATGTTCGGGTTATTAGACACATGACACTGTGATTTTTCAATTTTTTATAGGTGCATGTGTTCCCATCTATGTGGGTATATGGACGTCATTTTCACACAGAGGATGTTGATGATGGATGCATGACAGAAGACTGTGGAGTGGAAGTCGAGTTTGACCAATCTAGTCGTTCTAGTCACCCCGATCAAAACCTAATGCAAAGGACATTAGGTTATGTTGGAATGATATAAGAGATCATTCAAGTGGACTTATCTTCGTTCCAATGTGTTATTTTTAGGTGCAAGTGGTGGGACACCTTTGATTGGAATAATGTAAAGGAATATCATGATAGTGGGTTGATATCTATCAACTCTACAAAGATGTGGCATGTATCTAGGGAACCTTATGTTTTCCCAAAACACTAAAACCATGTGTTTTTTTTTACCCAGATGTGTTGGATAGGGATTGGTGGTTCGTATTAAGACACGACCCTAGATTAAAACATATTTTGAGAACAATGTTATCATGCCAAGAGAGGAAGATAATCAGGGTGATGACAATGGAGAGTGATATGTACTTGTGTTATTTCATCATTTATACTATTGTTGTATGTTTTTGTTTTCTTTATTTCACTAATTATATTATTTTTTTATTCGTCTTGTTGGCATTTTATATAATTGGTAAGATTCACAAACGTTTTTACACATTTTTTTGCAGTGGAAACATTTTTACACTTAAAACTAAGTATTTCCAATTGTGTACAATATCTATGATAATAAGGATTCAATGTCACAATCCTTCTCAAATAGGAAAATGAGAAGAATATAACCAAAATGAGAAAATAGTGAATTTAGAAAGAACATCGAAGATTTAGACTTGATTTAGATACTTATTGGTTTATTAATCAGTTCACATGTTTTTTATTCCTGTTTAGTTCAAAATCAATATAAATCATGTAGTGATAACTCTATGAGGACTTTAACAATGAAAAAATTGTGTATTAATATATAAGATTAAATTCTTGACATGAGAGATAAAGTCATGTTTACTATATTTAAATTACAGTTCTTGCAACATTATGTAAACTAAAAGGAGGTGTTATGGATGTATAAAATGTTGATTACATTTTTTATGGACCATAAGAGAAATAAATGGGCTTACATGGATGCATAAGAGGTTTTATTTTTTTCTTCATGGATAATGGAACAATTTTGATTTTTCTTTTCAATGGTAATAAATAAAAGTTCAATTAATAAATATTTTATGGCTAAGAATTAAATGATAAATAATGTGATGGTGATTAAGAAACATTTGTTTGACTTCCAAATAGACTTGGTGATGCATTTTTCTTTCATATTTATATTATGTAAAACAAATATCTATTTTTATGTATTTATAAGTAAATTAATTAAAGTAGACATGTCTTTATCATTGTGAATATGATGTAATATTAGCTAAGAGAAGTGTGAAAACATGAATTCTAATGACTATCTCGTGATAAGTATATGGAAAAAATAATATTTCTTGAGTTGTTCATCAAGAAATAATCAAACTTATTATTTGTCAAAAGTTTAAATCTAATATAGTATGATTTTTGTATTATTTAACTCATATTTATTATTAAAAAGAGTTAAATTTAAGCCAATGCACTAGCAAATAAAGAACCAAAATAGGATCAAAATGTTATATCTTTATTACTAGAAAAAAGTTCACTTGCCTCTTTAAAGGATAACTTCCAATAGAGAAAATCTCCAACTACAAGTAACTTCACAAGCCTTATTTTACATTTCTTGATCCTCATCTTTAGAGAGAGAAATTTATAATTTAAATTACTAAGATTTTCTATAAATATTAAATTTAATTTGTTTGAAACTCTCATAACGTTAGTAATAATTAAATTTTATAAAAAAATAGAATTTTTTAAGCTATATTAAATCTAAATTAATTATAAAAATTATGACTTAAGTTTTTTAAATTTAACAATAGATTGAATTTTATAAACCAATATTGAATTGGTTAAATTGTATTTTTGAATAATTTATTATTATTAATATTTTATATTAAAAATTGAATGAGTTACACATTTTCGTTTTATCAAAAACTAACTAAATTATTTTACCTTTAATTGTTTTTTCTTTGTAAGTATTGAAATATTTTACTAATTAAGTTAGAATGAATATGAATGAATTATCTAAGCAATAGAAAAATATTTACCGTAATTTTACAATCATAGTTTCAACCATACTAAATTTTGTGATTTATAAAAATATCTTTGCATTTTTTTTTTAAAGGGAGTTGTTTTGCATGCAATTTCGTTTATAAAATTTTGATATAAGTTCACCAATAATAATCTATAACAAATATTATTTCATAAAATAATTATCCTGATGGTAACCATCTAACAAACATAAACATCATCTAAGATATACATTCAAATTCACTACCATCATCTAATTATATACACCTCTAGCACATATAAATGTCATTAGGTAGCACACAAATCTAATAATCTAACAGGGCATCATCATCGTGATCACATCTAACAAAACACAAACATTGTAATTTAACATCATGACCACACACATCCTCAAATTAATATATATCTCATGTCAAATAATTGTTATCACATACGCAACTATATGCAAGAATATTAAATGAACATATCTAACATGACCTAACAATATACACATCAACACCAACATATAAATTAAGTACATAGACATGGAAAAAAAATGCACCATATATATATATATATATATATATATATATAGATATATATATATATATATACAAACAAGTCAAATAGCTACATCAACAAAACACAAACATTGTAATTTAACATCATGACCACATACATCCTCAAATTAATATACATCTCATGTCAAATAATTGTTATCGCATACGCATCTATCTGCAAGAACATTAAATGAACATATCTAACATGACCTAACAATATACACATCAACACCAACATATAAATTAAGTACATGAACATGAAAAAAAATGCACCATATATATATATATATATATATATATATATATATATATATATATATATATATAGATATACAAACAAGTCAAATAGCTACATCATGTCAACTAACTGCAACCAAATATCTTATACAACAAATGTAGTAGTGCTAGTCTGGTCTGCAGTAGAAGGTGATGGATGGTCAACTAATGCCTCAACATCTGTCAAACTTTGAGGTGGAGGAGGAGGTGGCTGGTCTGCAGTAGAAGATGATGGATGGTAAGTTACTTCCTCAACATTTGTCGAACTCTGAGGCGGAGGAGGAGGTGGTTGGTTTTCTCTATCAGGAGAAACATAAGGAACATCCTCTAGCGCTGGCATCTCATTGTCAGGCGGTTGAAGAGGAGGTTTACTACCAAAAGGATCACCAACACCCTGATGACCATGATTCGATGGGGTAGTACTACTAGAAGCATCATGATCACCACCCTCATCTGATTTATATGTCATTGCATGCATTACATCCCTCATTGTTGCTAGTAGCCTACTATCTCTAATAATATGACGCATAAGAGACATCATCTCGCACAGACAGTTCCTGTAGAGATCCATGAACCTAGGATCTGTGTTGATATCTTGAACCCAAGCCCTCGCATGGTGGACTTCCTCATCAATCAAAAATATGGCCAATTTGTTGTAGTAGTCCATCTGACATCGTAGACTAGCCCTACGACCCCCTGAGGATGTGCCTCACCCTCTTAGGCCTTGCCCATCTCCTCCATTTGGTGGGGGAGGAGGCATGTCCCCATCGAATGTGCTGATGTATACAAAATATATAGTACACAATAATAATTAGATAATTTCATTGTACAATTTAATAAAACAAGTTAAAGAATGTGTTAGAATAAATTTTATTCTAATTAATTAAAATAATAAAATGAAACTAGATTAATTTAAAGAAAACACAAATAATGCCTCTATCATCTGGAAGCTCAACCGATGTGAAGATCATGTTGGGACACTATCTCCAATCAATCCCCGCATACGGAAATGGCAACAAGATAAACACATGGTCAAACTCTCTAGCCAATAGCTAGTGCCTGGGCGGAAATCCTGGTCAGATACACTGGCAGGCCCCTCTTGTGCATCATTTGGCCCCACATGTGCATTTAGACCTTAGTGGTCAACCTACGAGGGTGAGGGTCAAATTTATGCCTTGTCTCTGGAAACCTCTCAAAAAATTAAAAATAAAAAATATCTGAAGTGAAAGGGAATCTTTCCCTCCCATGTATCGTCACACAACATCTATCTAAAGCCATACAAAATTGCCTCAAAAAATTGGTAGACCATCTGATACAAAATGGCGCTGAATCAAAGAATCGACATAATACAAAAGAGGGCAACTAATGAATTTCCCATCACTAGTAAGGTGTGCAATGGTGGTTACTAATAGCGAGAGGCACCTAACCTCCTACGCAGCAAAAGAAAAAATTCGTAGTTGTCCATCACGCACTTGAATTTTTGTTGGATGGACTACATGAGGTCCAACATATCTCTAAGAGTAGGTAACTTGACTCTCTGCTACAACCCCTTGGGGGACACAGGGAACTGGGGAAAATATTCCCCTCTCCTGGATAGGCCAGTGATAAAAGTATATGTCATCCTCAGAGGGCCTATACCATGCCCCAGGACCGACATGGAAAAGCTGCTCCTAGACACTCCATTTGTGGATCAGATGCATCAACAAGATATAGTGTGCCTTTAGGGATGTAGCCTCTTCATAGTACGTGAGGAGGCATGAATTGCTTAAGAGTGCTCATGTCGTTGCAGTAATAGGGCGAGGGAATAAATCCCTCTCCCTCTCTCTAGCCTCCCATGGTCAGACCACATTATATTGGTATGATATTTTCTCCTACTCCTGTTGTTTCTTTCGTTGCTGACGTCTCTACCGCATGATTGACATATAAAATACATCAACCTCATACATAAAATAAATTTTTTTATTAAATGAAAAATGTATTTATAAATATGGAAACATAAATTACAATTAAAAAAAAAATCGTTGCACCCAAAAAATACTCATGCACCGGCTCCGGTGCACTATCAAACACAACCACACTAGCATCAATGTGCACATACATATGACTCACCGTTGTTGGTTCACATATTTAAATTTCCATTGCAATGCATCACATTTATGCACTAGTGCACACATATAACATTTTCACACCGATACGAAACATTCAGGTTATCGAACGCACCAAGCTATAGCTATAATTTTAAATATTATTTTTGTGGTGTGCTTGGTAAATATAAACACACCAGGCATAACCTAAAAATTGTACGCACCGATGTACAATTTATAGCTTTCTTGGTGCATTTTCATTTACGAAACACATTGTAACAATAGTTGTGTTTTATGTTCACGCACCAAACTGTGATGCACCCTATAAATTACAGGGTGCACCGCTATCAGTGTGAGCTGAACATATCGAGCGCACTAGCAGGGAATTTTCTTTTTTCGAAAACATTGGATTTTTTAAGCTAATTTGAAATTCTAATCCAATAAAAAATTAAATTAGAGAGAATCATAGACATTACCTAGACATTTGCTCATCAAGGAGGCATTGTTGACATGTAATTGAGAAAAAAAAAATTCACCATGGTTTGAAAAAATTGGAAAGTCGGGCACTAGGCACGGTATGAAAGGATGGTGAGCAAGAGAAGCATCAATTCAGGGCACTTGCATGAGGAAAAAGTGGCACTGGTGCTTCAGATCTCTCTAGCACTATAGATGGTAAAAATGAAATTTATGGTTGGAGGTTTCTTTTTATTTAACCCTCCTCTAGTGTGCTACTATAACCGCACCAGTGCAGATGATATCTAAGAGCACCACTTCTTTTTAAATTAAAAAATCTATAGTGATGCTTTTGTTAAGATTCCCTGGGGAATTCTAATATAGGTATCGCACTGGTGCTTTATTTGACTATAAAACCACCTTCTTCCTTTTTAAATTAAAAACCGCCTATTAGTGCTCTTTAGAAGATGCTCCGAGGTGTTTTAATACATTTACAACACTAGTGCATCATTGGAAAATAGCGCCATTTTTTTTTTAATTTAAAAACTATAGTGGTGCTCCTTCTTGGTATGCAATGGGGCATTTTACGACATGAAGGGCACTATTGCATTGTGTTATTTGGCGCACCGTATTTTTTTATTTTATAAAAAGAAATTTTCCATGGTGCACCATGTTCTATGTGGAACAGATGCTTGTATGGATAGTAAAGGACCGATGCGTTTGTATATTGTAGATGCATTGTCCAAAAGAAATCCACTAAAACATTCGCCCACCCACCTCCACCGGAGACCTCCGCTACA
This sequence comes from Pinus tabuliformis, assembly GCA_031772625.1. Taxonomy (NCBI): domain Eukaryota; kingdom Viridiplantae; phylum Streptophyta; class Pinopsida; order Pinales; family Pinaceae; genus Pinus; species Pinus tabuliformis. The sequence continues at coordinate 1,583,810,495 of CM062820.1, read as the reverse complement.
AACGGGTTTTTGGGCTATTTTTATAGGGGCTTCCACAAAAACCTCCTCTAGAAGGTCTTTTCCTTGTAGTGTTATTTTCCTTGTAAGAACCTATTTGTGGTTTCTACTAAATCTTTGTGGTTTGTAGTTATCACTAACTACTTGGTTGTAGGTATACTTCCACATTGTCTCTCGCTAAAGGAATGTCAAAGATTGTGAGACAAAATGGAAGGTTCTCATTAAGTGATGTGTGTCTCTTTTACACAAGCCCCAACCTCATCATTTGGATATGTGTAAGAGAAGATGAAAGCTATGAAATCCTCAAATATTACCATGATGGACCGTATGGAGGCCACTTGGCCGATAAAACTCCATCTTCAAAGATGATAAGGAATATGTAAAGAGGTGTGATAACAGCCAACACATGAGAAGACTTGTGTGGAGCACCTGGAAGGTATGCTTTTGACAAGCAATCTAGTGGTTTTTCAATAATAATTGTAATCTTTTCTGCATGAGGAATTCGAAGAAGATAGAGGATTTTGGTAAAATGTGCAAAAATAGACAAAGGAAGCTCAAGTGCTAATAATTGACGTTTTCTATGCAGGAAGACATGCGAGCAAGGAGTTCCCGCCCAAAAGCGAGAAGCAGAGGAAAAATAACTGTTGTTCCTCCAGTAGGGAACCGGATGCGGACACGATCAAGCAAAATCGGAATTGAATAGTCCAGGAAAAGAATGCGGGATACCGGCTCGGCGAACGCAAGAAAGATTGAACGATTAGCGAATCCCTCAGGATCTTCGATCCTGAGGGATCGCTGCTTTACTTATCTCTAATTATCTAGATATCTCCGTCATTTCTTTTATATAATGGCACAGCATCATTAAGCAAGAGGACGATTTTTTTTGTAATTTTACAGTTCCAGAACAAACTTTAATCATTGAGTCTCACTGAGACCTGATTTTGTTATACTTTTGTGAATGTGATTAATATAAAAGACTTGGTGTTTATTCCGTCTCTGCATCTGGAGTAATCTAAGGCAGTGTACCATTGGCAGCTAAGGGCCCGGCTCCGAAGGACACTTGCTTTTGTATCATTATACGGTGATTTGTGTGTGGTTTGTTTATCTTTATTACTTAGCAGTCTGATGAATTCTTTATATGATACGCTATGCTCTGTTATGTTTAATGAATGAATGATTTCTCTATGTAAAGACTCTGCACTGTATAATTGGATTTACACAGGGTCGAATTGTATCTTTATTCAGCCATTTCTGTAACAGAGTACTGGTATGAATGTTACTGTCATTGGATTTATGTTAAACAATATTCTTGGGATTTGAGAGTAGCGTCATTCTATTTAGAAACATAGTTGTATCATTCAATACTCTCAGGTTGCTATATTAATGTAGAACATGTACATACAGGTGATGGTTGTTGTTTCGTAAATCATTAAGGGTTGCTGTTCCATTTGATTATTGCTGTTCCATTTTACTGCTGTTCCATTTATTGTTGTCCCATTTCCATTCTGCTGTTCCATTTTACTTTCCGCTGATTTATTTACCTGCCTTTGTTGCGTTGGTGTGAGAGAAGGCCTAAGGCTGTAGTGAGCCTCAGCAAGACGCTGCTTAGCTCCCAGACCTATAAGTCCATGCTCTAATTTCCCTTCTTTAATCAGTTTCTAGAGGGATGGGTTATTGTTTCCGTACCCTTGACTGATCAACTGTTTTGTGTGATTCCATCTTTTAGGTTAGTTTAGTTACAGCTTAGCATCTGTTTTCCTTTGATCTTATCAACCCTGTACTACTAAGCATTACTCGGACAAATAGCCTCGGATTGAGCTACTTCTTGCAATAACAAAACGTTCCCGGATTGACTTATTAATGTGGAATAATTAGCGGTGTGAGAGACCCTAGTTACAGCTCTACAACTTGTGCAATCTAATGAGACGCCACTACAACCATAATTATTGGAACCCTTTGAAAGATGGGCCATTGACTTCATTAGGCTAATCAACCCACATTCTCACTGCAACTCATACATCCTAGTATGCACATATTATATCATGAAATGAATTGAGGCTAAAGCACTCCCAACTACAAATGAACAAGTAGTAGCAAAATTTCTTCATGAGGAAATATTCAACATATTTGGAATACTGCAGGAGATAGTCATGAATGGAGGAACCCAATTCACATCAAATCTCACTAGAGTCTTAATGGAGAAATACAAGATCAAGCACATAGTTACCACATCATATCATCTGTAGGCTAATGGACAAGTGGTAGGAAAAAATAATATCATTGATACCATCATCACCAAAACTATTCAATTACATCTCAAGGATTGGGCTCACATAGATTCTGAAGCTTTATGGGCTTATCATATTTCATGGAAAACTACTATCGGTTACACTCGTTACAATATCATGTATGAAAAAAGAGTATTATTTCCAATTGAGATATATATCCAGACACTTAGAAAATCCATCCAACTTGGAATGGACCTAACAAAAGGTCAAAGGCAGAGACTCCTCCAAATTAATGAGTTGGGTGAACTTTCTTAGGATTCCTTGCACCAAACAACAATGTTACAGAATCATAGGGCATAGTGGCATAATAAATTCATCAAGAAGAAGAAGTTTAAGGCTTGTGGCTAGGCTTTGTTATTTGACTCTAGGTTTAAAGACTTCAAAGGGAAGATCCACACTAGATGGCTCAAGATTTATCAGATTGATATTGTCTATGAAAATGGAGCCATCAAACTCCACACTATATATGGGAAAATAACTCCCTTGATGGCTGATGGACACATGCTTCTTTTATATCATCAACCCTTATTTAAGGAAGCCTTCCTATGGAAAATCATATGGATGACATCTAGAGTTGGTTTAGAAATAGAAGATTCTTGTCGGATAATTCACTCCTTTGTTCCAAAAAATGGGGGAAGGGGGACTATATATGAAAACCCCAAGGATAATACATGGGCACATGCGATGCAAAAACTAGCTTTGGTTGGGTAACAACATGAAAAAAGAAAAAAGAGAGAGAGAAGGTAACTTGCCAACTTTGAGACGATTATGCCAAGATCCTTCTCCAATAAAAATGATTGTTATATGCTGGGAAGAGCATTGTTGTTGATTCATAATTGCTGCAATTCCTGTTGTTGCAACTCTTGTTACTGCAACTCCCATTGTTGCAACTCTTTTTATTGTAATGCCTCTTGTTGCAACTCTCGTTGTTGCAACTACTCTTGCCACCAGTTTTTTTTCTACAACTCCCATTGTTGCAACGCCTCTTGCCACACCTTCCATTGCTACAACTTGGGTTACCATTGTTGTGATCCCTCCAACCGCAATTCCTACTTCTATTGCTGCTACTTTTATGTTGCAACTCATGTTGCTACAACTTTGACAAGAATGCACAATCTATGGGATTAGTTTCCAACTCAACCATTGTGTTAAGGTAGATCCTTTAAGGTAAGATATGACAGATGCATTTTCCAACAATCTTCATAATAAATAGGTCTTAAGTGGTAAAATTACTTGTTTATCATTACCTATTACTGCCATTCCCTTGTGTCATGCTCCCAAATTTGTAACCTATCCACCAAAAACTATTAAATATGACACTCCACCTCAAATTTTAAAATACCCCCTGGAATTCGTCAAAGTCGTCATTTTCCTTTTGTAATAGCGACAGTTGAAGGAGAGTTACAAGAACCATGGAAGGCTCACTCATCCTCCACGAACCCACTGAGGTAGTGATCTTGAAAGCCTGTGACCATGTTAGGGCTATTTTTTAAAGGGCGCGATGGATCAAGTATGTGTACAGGTTGAAAGGCTACAATGATGAAATAACATTGGAATTCACCTTGAATTTCAGGGCCAATAGGTCAATGGTTGTTGGAATATTTGTGGAGGTGACAAAGGAACTTATGGAAAAAGTGACATGACTTCCATAGGAAGGGGAACAATGGTATGGTATTGCAAGAGGACATCCAAGCCTGAAACCCTTTGGAAATTTCTATAACTCAAAGAGGCTTTGGTGAAGAAAGGAATAGGATATGATTGTCAGTCTTTTCTGCAAAACTTTGCTTATAAAAAGCTATATCACATGCGAAGGATGTTATGGAACTGTATAACTTTAATATATTTGCCTCCTTGGCCACCTCAAGCACTACCATACTGTTAATTTTCCATACTTCTTGCTCATAACCCTATAGAATGTGGTGGCCCTTGTACAGAAGGCAAACAAGCTAAGAGACATTGTTTCACATCACAACCATATCAAGTTGCTTGTGGTATGATCTTTGGACAAAGAAGGAAGGACATGGGAAGAAACTATTGAAATTTTAGTAGTTGCAACTCCTATGGATAGAATTGCTACTACTGCTAGAGAGCGTAAAAAGGTAAGGTGTTTTCCCTCTTTACTTTTGTATGCATCGCTCATTCGAAAAAATAAGCTACTCAAAATGAAAAATAAGGAAATGGAAGTCACTATTAATGTGATGAGGACATAATAAAATGAATGGTAATCCTTTAAGGGATTGGAGTACCTCTCCCAATCAACAGATCTTGCTACTAAGGAGCCCAGTAGACAACAAAAGGAGAGAATTTTGGATGAAGAAAGAGGAAAGAATGATGTGGCAGTACAAACCACACTTGTGCAACTGCTAATCAATTCACCTAGACTAAAAATAGGATAGAGGAATATGAGGGGATACATTACAATAAATATAAGAAGTGGATAAAGGCACAAGAAGACAAATGGAAACACTTGTTGGCATCCTATGAAGAGGAGGTGATACCCCTTAAGGAGCATCAAAAGGCTATTAAAGAACTGAAGGACAAGTGGGATGAGATAAAAAAGGCTTATAAGATGAGATGGAAAGTAAAGGAAGAGGAAAGGAAGAAGGTGGACCAACTAGAGTGTAAATCAACAAACTAGAGATCCAAAAAAATTAGTTCGACATGCTGGTGAAGGTTGTCCTCAACTGCAAAACTCCCTCTCCTCAGTATAACATGTTTCTATAAGAAAAAGATATGTTGTTTCATAAAAATTCACTTATTTGTGCTGGGAGAAAACACAAAGAGCTAGGATTTGCAGCAGGAGATCAGTGTTGGGGACCATGGAGAGGCGAGAGGGGGGGAGTTCCACTCCCTCCTACATTCAGGCAATCTCTAATCGATTCAAGAAACCACTAGTGACTGAAACCGGGGTTTTAGGAAGAGGGAAACAAGAAAACAGAAGCTCACAGGGGCAAGAAGATATGCAGGAAGAAGTCAGACGAGAGAAGCGAATAGGAGAATATAATCAGACTGTTGAAACCAGAAATCGAACTGGACCATGTAAGCCTAGAGCAACCATCACACCTCGAGTGATGTTAAGTGATCCAGCACTACAGGCGCATAGGGAACACATGGCGACTTATGCAGTTATTTGTAAATTCATGGGGTTATGGCCAATGGAGAAGGCTTTAAATGCATGGATAAAGAATCATTGGAAACCTAAGGGGGATATAGATGATGAGCCCCAATTTTTGGTACAATTTGGGCTCATTTGGCCTACTTGCTCTGCTCAAACCATTCATTTTTTATTGCTTATGCATTCATTTCTTGGTTTATTCGTGTTGTTTGTAGGAAGAAGGGTAGACATTCTATCTACGTGACTAATGCATGATGCTTTCAGGTTTTTGGCATTAAAAGGGAGAAAAGACAACGAGAAAGGAGACAAGGAGACAATGAGGTGGCACTGCTGGTTTTTAGGAGAGGATGTCCACGGTCTTGGGGACCTTCCTCGTGATTCCCACCATAGCTCTGAGCTCCAATCCATCTCCCCACCGAGCTTAGAAGCAGCCAGCTGTTCTACAGGAACAGCAGTTATAACTGTTCTACAGGAACAGCAATTATGACTGTCCTACAGGATCAGCAGTTTAAACTTCAGTTGGACAGCCGAGCTCCTAAAATCAAGGACACCTGTTGGATGAACATTTTGCATAAATACTGAGGCCGTAGCCTTGGATAGAAGCTTTTTGAACCTTGGCATTACTCTTGTAATTTGGAAGTACGAGCTACAGCTCGGTTTTGTAAGCCAATTTTGGCATGTCATCAGACTTTCGTTTATGAATAAAGGCAGTCAGTTTTTGATCTCATTTTGAGTTTCTAAGGGAGCTATAGCTCTCAGGTTAGGGCCCAACCTGAGAGCAATAGATCTCCTCGGTGTTGTAATGTGTTTGCATTTCGTTCCAGCACTTTGAGTTTTTGCTTTCACATGCAATTCGAATTTACAGTTTGTTAGTTTAGTCTTTTTCATGAGCTTAGTTAGGATTAGTTTATGGTGAATTTGTTTCAGTTGCTTAGATTCGATAGGAGGATAGTTATAAATTATTGGAGCTCCAGCAAAAGGTTGTTAAGGCTCACTGCCATCTCTGTTAGGGATTGGGGTGCAGTCCATAACCAACCACCAAAAAGAAAAGCAGTTCTTCTCATTTCCATGCAAGCTGCAACATAGACATTTTCATTGAAGATCCATCCATGCATTTTTGACATTGAACCATACTTCTACATTCCATTTCCACGCATAAGTTTCGTTTCTTGGTTTTCCATTGCTGCTCATAGGTTTCATGGCACAGTTATCATAGGTTAATGAATTTCTCGTTTTGATGCATAAGTCATTTGTTTCATTTACGCTGCTCCTTATCAATCCACTTCCTTCTTCTTCTTCTTGATCTATCCTCAAGTCCTACTCAGCCTCTGTCCAACTCATTTACCCTCCAGCTCTCCCATTTCTCACATAGCTCCATCTACTTAAACTTTCGTTGATCCCATCCTTCCAACCATCAACCCACTGCATGCACTCTTCCTCCATCTGATTCCTCTGCTCCTGAGCCATCACCAGCTCCATCTCCATCTCACCTATCCTTCCACACCACTCCAACACTCCACCATCTCCCAAAACTTCCACGGCCAAACATCCTGTAGAATTGCACAGACTTCCTGTAGAAACCCCTGAGTTTCCTGTAGGATCCCCTGCAGACTTCCTGTAGAAACCTGCAAACTCGGTTGCTGAGCATCCGAACATGGTAGGCTTCTGTGGACTGATGCTGGAGACCCTCTGGGACCTCCCTTAGCCATCCTGACCTTGCCCATGCTTTCCTTCCATTCCAACCGCTCTTGCACAACCAAACCCTAATCAAAAGCATCATCACAATAAATCCAACCACTTAATGAAAAAGTACAAAAACATGACTTTTCAGATGCAAGTAGCTTAGATGCATGTATTTCAGTTCACTGCAAGTAATGGCATTAGTGGTAGTAGTTTCATTCACAGTTTTGCATAGTTAGGGTCTAGCCTAGTCAAATTAGGGTTTACATGCTTTATTGGTTTTCAGTTACTTTCTGCAATTAGACTAGTCTCCTTTGAGTTAGCTTTCGTCCATCATTCATAAAGCTTCTTCTGTGAGCCTATAGAAGTTGGCTTGAGCCCTAGCAGACTTGTGCCAGCTGACCAAGTGACAGCTGCGACAAGAGCTAGTACTTGTGCATACAGCACCGTCACTTCCAAGTTTGTACGAACTACCGGGTTGATAAAAATTAGAGATAGGAAGCTCCAGGAGTTGTAGCATTATTGCTACAATACTGGAGCCCACCATCTTTTTGGCGCCGTTGTCGGGGAAGCGTCAGAGTATTAGTAATTGTTGCTTTTCTTCTATTTCCTTACTCTTGCCTTCTGCTAAGTAGTTTACTTCATTTCCATTCTGCAAAAGTAGCATAGACATTTCCTGCTTTCATAGATTAGCATTTCCTGCTTTCATAGATTAGCATTTCCTGCTTTCATAGATTAGCATTTCCTTTCTGCAAGCGTAGACTAGCATTTCCTTTCTGCAATTTCATTTGAGCAAAGTAGAATAGTTCTTTCCTGCTTTCAGTTTAATTTTGCATTTGTCATAGTTAGTTGTAGATCAATCTGTCTCAGTTTTGCAGGTACCAAAAGAAAAGCAAAGCAAAAGCAATCAAAAAGAAAAAGAAAGTCTTTTCCATTTCATGCCTCGTAGGAACCGAGATAGATCAGGCAAATTCCTACCAAACACCCCCACCACATCACTGAGTCACCCTTCTCTCTTCTTTGGTGACAGTGACCCAGAAGAACCTATAGGTGAACAACCTGAGATATCCAAAGACCCTATAGTAGAAGAAGAGTTAGAGACCAATCCATCTGAAGCTATGGCTGACAATAGAAGAGAAGATGAGAGAATAGAAGGTGCCTTCCCCATCCGAGAGACCAATGGAGAGATGAAAATGAAGAACATTAGCCCCTCCGCCTTACCTCACTTCCATGGGCTGACCACTGAAGATCCAGACACCTTCCTGTTTGAGTTTGCTGTCCTTTGTAGAACCTATGACTATACTGAAGATGAGCAAAAGTTGAAACTTTTCCCTTCCACTCTCAAGGATGCAGCACTACGCTGGTTCATGGGCTTACCTGGGAATAGTATCACCACTTGGGCTCAGATGCAGCAAGCTTTCAACACCAAGTATCGGGATTACTATAGGTCCAAGGAAACAAAGGGGGAAATCTTTCGGATGTCCATGGGAAATGATGAGTCCTTAGAGGATTATGAGGAGAGGTTCCAACTAAGCTATAAGCGGGCCAGGTGCACACTTGACCCTGAATCCCTCAAGTTGGTCCTGCTCCGAGGAGTCCCTGAAGACCTCTTAGATACCCTGCACATGTTAGCTGGGGGGGACATTTACCAACTGCCTTATGAGGACATCAAGACTGTGTTTAGAAACCACTCCAGGGCAGCTCGAAAACGAGGTAGAGGAAACCACCTCTCAACTAGTGTCCCTTTCTCCAAACATGAGCTTGCAAATCAATTAGAAGATCTTAAGAGTGAGGTGAGACAAACCATTGCCATGCAGCTTGACACATTCAGGATTCAGCAAAAGAAAGAAGAGGTTGAGAGAGCCTTGGCTGTCTTCTGCCCTAGGTGCACAAGGAGGTACCCTAAGAACGAATGTCCATTGCATTCGGTTGAAGTGTGTTTCGTTTGTGAGGAGGACCATCCCACAAATCAGTGTCCAATCTTACCTGGGTTTAAAGCCATGTACCAAGGGACAGAAGCTCCCACAGAGCCTCTCTATTACCTCAACCAAAGGAGGCCACAGGGATCTAGACCTTATCAGCAAGGGATGCAAGGGGCATCTCAAGCTTATTACAGCCCCAACCAATCGACTCCTATGCCTTCCTGGGGTCCCCCTGCTCATCCTTCATGGTCCATGCCTCCTCCATGGTCTTATCCACCTCAGTACCCCTCTCCACCTACTTCTCATTCATATCACTCACATACCCAGCCACAGCCTCAATGGAATGCACCTCAGTCGGGGTGGAGGCCCCAATAAAACACTCCTCCTGCCATCTTGCCTCCACCACCAGTTCAACCTTAGCCATTACCTCCTGCTCCTCCAAGGCAGCCTCAAATGCCTGCTCAACCGAACCCGAACCCCAACAATAGACAGGCCCAGCAGGTATACACTGTGGAAACTTCATGCCCTACCTATGTTGTAGAGATCCAGGAGATCAATCTTCTATCTGGAAAGACCCTACCAGATCGCCAACCTCCTCCCCCAGAGGATGAGGAAGATAAACAGGAAAGTGAACCAAAGGTTATTCCACCCTTTCCTGAGAGACTAACAGCCACCACACAACCCAACCCGGAGGAGGAAGAGCTTCTGGGTGAGCTCAAGCAGTTGTGTGTAAAAATACCACTTCTCCAAGCCATCAAGGATGTGCCGATATACAACAAGCTGGTTAAGGAGAAGTGTTTCAAACACCCAGGCAGACGGAAGAAAGATGCCTCAACTATCAATGTCATAGGACAACTGTCTGACCTTATGTTAGGACAAGTTATCTGCCCAAAGTACCTAGATCCTGGAAGTCCTGTAGTAGATGTTCACATCAATGGCACTATTATACCTCACACCTTGATTGATCTGGGGGCTGCCATTAATGTGATGACCAGGGATACCATGCTTAAGCTTAATCTTCAGGGTTCCTTGAGGAAGACCTCGACAGTACTGCAATTAGCAGATCGCTCCACCGTGACTCCCGAAGGGATTGTGGAGGATGTCTTGGTCTCTATTGACTCTTGGGAATACCCTGCAGACTTCCTGGTTCTGCAACCAAAGGCCAAGCTTACTGGATATCCTCTCATTTTGGGAAGGCCTTGGTTAGCTACTGCAGATGCTTACATAAGTTGTCATGCAGGAAACATGACCATCAAAAATGGTCCCATGTCCAAGCAGCTAGTCCTATACCCTCTTGCCCAACCCTCCTTAGAGCATGACTTACCACTCTGGTTGGAAGAAGGAGAGGAAGACGAGGTGTACTCAGCACCTCTGTGCACCTTAGATACCACTAGAAGAGACCCCCCAACCGAGGATGACTTGATCGAGACCTTGATCCAGAATCCACCTTCCAGTGCACTACCCTTAGAGAAATTGGTGGAGGATGCCCAAGCTAGCACCTTAGTGGATCTTTGTACAACCAACCCTGTTACTCCCAGAGTCAAGAATGTGGAGTTCGGCCCTGAGAAAGCATTGAAGATCAGCTCCTCCCTATCTCCTTCCCAGGAAAAGGAGCTGTGTAGTCTGTTGGCCAACCACCTTGATGCTTTCGCTTGGAGCTATAAGGAAATGAAAGGAGTCCATCCTTCGGTCTGTACCCATCATATATACATCAAAGAGGATTGTAAACCGGTTAGGCAACCTCAGAGGAGAATGAATCCAGCCCTTAAGGACATTGTTAAGGAAGAATTGCAAAAACTGTTGGATGCCGGATTCATTTACCCCATCTCAGATAGTGAATGGGTGTCCCCTCTAGTGTTGGTTCCCAAGAAAAATGGGAAATGGAGAATCTGTGTGGACTACCGAGAACTGAACAAAGCTACCAAGAAGGACCATTTCCCTCTACCTTTCATAGATCAGGTGTTGGATGGACTGGCAGGAAAGAAGTTCTTCTCTTTCCTGGATGGGTTTAGCGGGTACAACCAAATCCAAATCAGCCCGGAAGACCAAGATAAGACCACCTTCACTTGTCCTTGGGGTACCTTTGCCTATCGAGTCCTTCCCTTTGGGCTATGCAATGCTCCTGCTACCTTTCAGAGAGCTGTTTTGAGCTTCTTCTCGGAGCTGGTCCATGATGCAGTAGAAATCTATATGGATGACTTTACTCCTTATGGGGCCAACTTCCAGGAAGCATTGTCCAACCTGGGAAAAGTCCTAACCAAATGCACCGAGATGAACTTGTCCCTTAGTCCTGAAAAATGTGAATTCCTAATGACTGAAGGGACTGTGCTAGGCCATACCATTTCTTGCCAAGGATTATAGGTGGATCCTAACAAAATTGCTCTCATCAAAAGGGTTCCACCTCCTCAAAAGGTCAGGGATGTCCGGAGTTTCTTGGGATTAGCAGGATACTACCGGAGATTCATTAAAGATTTCAGCAAGCTAGCCTCGCCATTGTTTGGCCTGTTGGAAAAGGATGTGGAGTTTAATTGGACTGACGATTGTCAGAGGGCTTTAAATGAATTAAAGGACAAGTTGGTGTCAGCCCCAATCCTGAGAGGTCCAAACTGGGCCCTACCTTTCCACATCCACACTGATGCCTCGAACAAAGCCATAGGTGCAGCTTTAGGACAAGTTGAGCAGAAACTTCCATATGCCATTTACTTTGTTAGCAAAAACTTGTCCAAAGCTGAGCTGAATTACACTGTAACCGAGAAAGAATTCTTGGCTGTGGTCCATGCATTGAACAAGTTCCGACATTATATTACTGGTTACCAGACCTTTGTACATACTGACCATGCTGCTATTAGATATTTAATGAATAAACCAGATGTGAATGCTCGTATTATTAGATGGTTACTTTTATTGCAGCAGTTTGATTTGACCATTGTTGACAAACCAGGTAGAGAAAATGTTGTTGCTGACTTTTTATCTAGATTGGATTTGTCTGCAGATGAGGATGGAATAGTGGACGACCAGATGCCTGATGAACATCTGTTTGCTATTTCAGTACTCTCTCCATGGTTTGCTGATATAGCAAACTATCTTGTTTCAGCACAGTTCCCTCCACACCTATCTTCCAGAGAGAAGAGCAGAATCATCAGAAAAAGTGCCTCATTCACTTGGATCGGGGGCAATCTGTTCAAGCTTGGCCCCGATCAGATCTTAAGGCGTTGTGTAAGGGAGGAGGAAGTCTTTGATATCCTCCTCACTTGTCATGATGGGCCTTGTGGAGGACATTTTGCAGCAAAGAGAACTGCCTTCAAGATCCTGCAGGCAGGCTACTATTGGCCCACACTTCATCAAGATGTCAGAAGATATGTCAGTCAGTGTGACCAATGCCAAAGAATGGGGAAACCGACCCAAAGGGATGAGATGCCTCTCCAACCTCAAGTGACTCTTGAGCCATTTGAGAAGTGGGGCATGGACTTTGTGGGCCCAATCAACCCCTCTTCGAGGCAAAGGACTTACATCATTGTGTGTACTGACTATTTGACAAAGTGGGCAGAGACCAAAGCAATCAAAGCAGCAACAGAAGAAAAGGTGGCCGAGTTCCTATGAGAGAACATCTTCTATAAGTTTGGCTATCCAAGAGAGCTGGTCACCGATCAAGGGAGCCAGTTCACCTCCAACCTGGTTGAAGATCTCCTAGCTCATCACAAGATCAAGCATAGGACTTCCACCCCTTATCACCCTCAAGCAAATGGGCAGGTGGAAGTCACCAATAGAGCATTAGAAGGGATCTTGACTAAAGTGGTGAGCAGCAGCAGAAAGGACTGGGCAGATCGCCTGGTTGAAGCCACATGGGCTTACAACACCACTTGGAAGACCACCACTGGCTTCACATTGTATGAGCTGGTCTATGGGAAGAGAGCTTTGCTGTCCATTGAGTTTGAATACAACACTTTGAGGATGGCAGCTCAGCTGGATCTAGATCTCAGCCATGCACAACAAGAAAGGTTGTTGCAGCTGAATGGTCTGGATGAGCACCGAATGCAGGCCCTCCTTCACTCAAAATTGGTTCAACTTCAGAGAAAGGTGTGGCATGACCAACATCTCCATGACAAGCAATTTCAGCCGGGAGATTGGGCTTTGTTGTATGACTCAAGATACAAAGATTTCAAGGGGAAGCTGAGAACCAGATGGCTAGGACCATATGCAGTGGAGAAATGCCATGACAATGGATCTGTCCTCATTCGAACCATTGATGAGGAATCCATTCCCATGCTTGTCAATGGGCATCGTTTGAAGATCTACAGGAGACCTCTCTCAAGATAAGAGTTCATCAAAACTATGGAGAAATCTGTAGTGGTCATAGAGAAGGGTTCTGCCTCTGCTTTTGGCATACCCTGAAGAAAAAATGAAAGAAAGAAAAAAAAAAGAAAAAAAAGGGAAAAAAAAAGAAAAGTAAATAAAGATCCTTGGGTGAAAACCTCTCTGAGGCGCCTAAGGCAGGTAGTAGGGGTGAAAACCTCATTGAGGCGCCCCTATTGTCTTTCAAAAAAAAAAAAAAAAAAAGGTTGAAAAAGATCCTTGAGTGAAAACCTCTCTGAGGCGCTCAGGGCAGATGGCACGGGTGAAAACCTCTTTGAGGCGCCCCTGTTATCTTTCAAAAAAAAGAGAGAAAAAAAAAAGAAAAACACAATAAGCAAAATATGGTAAAAATTGCATGCAGGTTGCAGATGCTCTATGGAGAAGAGGAAGCCCTTCAACTCTCAGCCAAGGGTCCTTATCATGCTCACAAGCACCTCCTCCAAGAGTACCCATGTTTTTTTCAAGGTATGTGCAATTTTATCATGGTTTGAATCTTCTACAGGAAGATGCTGTCTTTCTACAGGAAGGTGCAGTCTTTCTACAGGAAGGCGCGGATTTTCTACAGGAAAGTGCAGACTTTCTACAGGAAGGCCGAACTTTCTACAGGAAGCTCTGTGTTCTACAGGAAACTTCCTGTAGGAGTTTTGGACGGCCAGAATTCATCTTAAAAAGAGATTTCGCGACTATGGATTGGTTTGGATGCATGCAAGCCTCTGTTAGCATCCTTGCACATTGCTGTCACCTTGCTCCACCATCCTTGTCGTCATGCGACCAAGTTCCCTGCACCAACAAAGAAGATCGATGAGTTCTCGCGGGAAAAGCCATTTTCAAAGTCAAACAAATGCTGGGATCTCATACCGTAGGCATCAAGAGCTCTGGGAACGTGATTGAAACGCCAGAACCTCCGTCGTGCAGCATGCACCCAAGGAGAAAGGACTGTTACGAGACCCCTCGCGGGAATCCTGTAACAGTTCAACCTGCTCGAGTGGATACCATTCACAAGTACGACCATCTAAAACGAAACGCGAGCGCATGCAAGCAAAACATCCACTCCATCGTTGGCAGCCTGTAACCACGAGCCTCCGGGTCTGTGTAAGTCGCATGCAGCAGGTAGATCCCCTCACCATCGTCCAAGAACTGGAAAAATCGTGTGCAGCCACGCAGGTAAGTGTCTCAACCCTTCCTTCCATCAAATCGCATGAATCTTACTTTGAAATTGTTTGCAAAGCGTAAAATTGAATGGTTGAGCGGCCGTATGGCCAGTCGACTGGCCACGTCGGCTAGTTAAAGTGTAATTGGATGTTTGGGTGGCGGCCACGACAAGGAGAATGAACGGCACGCACGTGAGAACACTCTCGTCAGAGCATGAGTTTAACAGGAAGAGGCGGCGGCAAATCTGTGGGAATGGATGCGGCAGCAAGTAAACACGCAGGCGGATGATGGATGACATCGCCCAACGGTCCGGCGGGGACAGCTCATCCCCCGCGCCATGGATTGCGCCGATTCAAAATCTAATCGGCTAGATCATGCGCATGCATTTATCATCCAACACTTCAAACTCGGGTGGCTATTCTGATCTCCTCTGCACTTTGATACGCCGAGCTGTTGGCTACCAGAACGCCGGTAAAACACACCTCGAGCGCGGGCCAACTACAGTCCTCCCCGAGAATTGCGCACTGTTTCTGCAGGAACGCAGTTCTATAGGAACGCAGTTCTACAGGAGCGCAGTCTACAGGAATGCAGTCTACAGGAACACAGTCATCTACAGGAAAGCGGGTGCCTCACGAAAAAGGTGGCCAATTAAAGAGGTAACCCTGAACTCTTCATGCAACTGGTTAGTAGAAGTGGCAAGACCATCGTCCACAGTCGGGTCATAAAGATATTGGTGGAATTGTTGTTTGTTGTACCTATGCTGTCGTTCTACAGGATGTCAGTTTAGGTAGACTGTGTTGAAATTTTGTGGATTATATGCATGCTCTGCCTTAATAGACCAAATCTCTGTTGCATTTGCCACCTTTAATTAAACCGACCGTGTTCATCATGCCGGGTGGGTTTATAAGACGGGAACCCACTGATTCAACTAAACTAAGGAGAAACCCGGCAGTGGTAGAGCTCTTCACCAGAGCACAATGGATGCCTTTTTGTGATAAGCTGCAGGGCTACGATGATGAAGTGGCCGAAGAATTCTTGCAGGCTCTGAAGCCTAAATCTCAGACACTGGCCACAGTGAACTTCAGAGGTCTAAGCCTCAAGCTCACCCCAGAACATATCAGTCGGATCACAGAACTTCCTATGGGTCTGCCGTGGGATAAAGAGGAGAGAAAGCTGAGTCAGCAGGCAAAGAAAGAATTCTTTCCACCTGAGGAAGAATTCTCAGAGGACAAAAACGGGGTGCGAAGAACGAGCCTGTCGCCACCTTGGAACGAAGTCAGTTTGCAAATCATGAAATATATTACTTGTGAAGGTCGTTTCAGCATCGTGTATGCATATCACTTTCGGCTGCTCACTGAGTTGAGGCACCGAATTGACCTTCCTGTAGAACAAAAACTGAGCATCCCTTATTACCTACTGCAGTCTCTAATGGAGTGTGCTACAAAGCTGAAAGAGGGTATACCAGATCAGATAGCCCACCATGGGTTGATCAAGCTTCTTGTGGAAGATGCATTGCACTCATATAAGGTCCCCCTCTTATGGGAATCCTTCCGGAATTTAACAAAAGATGGGGACATTAAAATGTTGATCGAAGAAACAGGTTCCTCCAGCAGTGAGGAACACGAAGCAGTGGCCGAGGAACAGAGAGAAGAAGGCCAAGAGACCCCGACAACAGTACAGAAGGGAGAACATAGGAAGAAGCATGAGGAAAAGGAGGACAAAGAAAAAGGTGGCACACCTATCCTGTCAGCAAGGGAAAAGAGGATGAAGAGCAGAATGGAGAAAGCTGATGTGGTCCACGTCAGCCCAAGTACCTCAACAGCACCTGCAACCAAAGCAAAGAGCAAAACTCAGGCAAGCAAGCAGAGGTGGAGACACATGTGTCTACAGGAAAGCAAAAACAGGCTTCTACAAGAAGCCTGAAAATAATTGAAAAACAGGCTTCTACAAGAAGCCCGAAAATAATTGAAAAACAGGCTTCTACAGGAAGCCCAAAAACAAAAACAAAGGCTTCTACAGGAAGCCCGAAGATCAGTGAGAAGCAGGTTTCTACAGGAAGCCCAAAAGCAAAGACCAAGGCTTCTACAGGAAGCCTGAAAATCGTTGGAGAACATGCTTCTACAGGAAGCCCAAAAGCAAAGACAAAGGCTTCTACAGGAAGCCCGAAATTGCAAAAACAGGCTTCTACAGGAAGCCCGAAGACAGAGACAAGGGCTTCTACAGGAAGCCCGAAATTGGAAAAAGGGGCTTCTACAAGAAGCCTGAAAGTCATTGAGACACAGCCTCCTACAGGAGGTCTGAAGACAGAGAGAGGGCCTTCTACAGGAAGCCCGGGAGTGGCTAAAGCCGGGTCTTCTACAGGAAGCCCAAAAGCGGGAAAGAAAGAATCTTCTACAGGAGGCCCGGAAGTGGGCAAAGCAGGGTCTTCTACAGGAAGCCCGAAATCTGAAAAGGAGGGGCCCTCTACAAGGAGCTCTGAGAGAGCAAAATGCAAGAAAGAGAAGGCTGGCATTCTCGAAAAGGAGGCAGCAGCGGCGCTGGCCGCCCTCAGTACACCTCCAAAACCGAAGGAGAAAAGGGAGAGGGAGACCCCTCTACCATCTGAAGCCAGAAGAAGCAAGAGGATGACCACGGGCAAGCCACAGCCTCCACCCAGCAGCCAAACCATTTCAGGGGATGTCCCTACTTCACCCAGTGCAAGAACCCCCTCTAAAACATCAGCCACCCCCGAAAAGGGGAGCCCAAAAATAACTTCCTAGACACGAAAAATAGGCCAGTCGCCTTCCGAAGCCCGGCTCAAGGAAATAGGAAAGGGGGAAGAAGCATCACCTTCGTCACCACCCTCGGTAGAAAAGGCAAGGCCACCAAAAACAGGGAAGGAAAAGCATGCTCCGGGCTCTAGTTCTCGGCCAAAGACGAGGAGCCAGGGCAAGGTTCCTCAAGGATGAGCAAATAGTTTAGCTGGGGGGTGATGATGAGCCCCAATTTTTGGTACAATTTGGGCTCATTTGGCCTACTTGCTCTGCTCAAACCATTCATTTTTTATTGCTTATGCATTCATTTCTTGGTTTATTCGTGTTGTTTGTAGGAAGAAGGGTAGACATTCTATCTACGTGAATAATGCATGATGCTTTCAGGTTTTTGGCATTAAAAGGGAGAAAAGACAACGAGAAAGGAGACAAGGAGACAATGAGGTGGCACTGCTGGTTTTTAGGAGAGGATGTCCACGGTCTTGGGGACCTTCCTCATGATTCCCACCATAGCTCTGAGCTCCAATCCATCTCCCCACCGAGCTTAGAAGCAGCCAGTTGTTCTACAGGAACAGCAGTTATAACTGTTCTACAGGAACAGCAATTATGACTGTCCTACAGGATCAGCAGTTTAAACTTCAGTTGGACAGCCGAGCTCCTAAAATCAAGGACACCTGTTGGATGAACATTTGCATAAATACTGAGGCCGTAGCCTTGGATAGAAGCTTTTTGAACCTTGGCATTACTCTTGTAATTTGGAAGTACGAGCTACAGCTCGGTTTTGTAAGCCAATTTTGGCATGTCATCAGACTTTCGTTTATGAATAAAGGCAGTCAGTTTTTTATCTCATTCTGAGTTTCTAAGGGAGCTATAGCTCTCAGGTTAGGGCCCAACCTAAGAGCAATAGATCTCCTCGGTGTTGTAATGTGTTTGCATTTCGTTCCAGCACTTTGAGTTTTTGCTTTCACATGCAATTCGAATTTACAGTTTGTTAGTTTAGTCTTTTTCATGAGCTTAGTTAGGACTAGTTTATGGTGAATTTGTTTTAGTTGCTTAGATTCGATAGGAGGATAGTTATAAATTATTGGAGCTCCAGCAAAAGGTTGTTAAGGCTCACTGCCATCTCTGTTAGGGATTGGGGTGCAGTCCATAACCAACCACCAAAAAGAAAAGCAGTTCTTCTCATTTCCATGCAAGCTGCAACATAGACATTTTCATTGAAGATACATCCATGCATTTTTGACATTGAACCATACTTCTACATTCCATTTCCACGCATAAGTTTCGTTTCTTGGTTTTCCATTGCTGCTCATAGGTTTCATGGCACAGTTATCATAGGTTAATGAGTTTCTCGTTTTGATGCATAAGTCATTTATTTCATTTACGCTGCTCCTTATCAATCCACTTCCTTCTTCTTCTTCTTGAACTATCCTCAAGTCCTACTCAGCCTCTGTCCAACTCATTTACCCTCCAGCTCTCCCATTTCTCACATAGCTCCATCTACTTAAACTTTCGTTGATCCCATCCTTCCAACCATCAACCCACTGCATGCACTCTTCCTCCATCTGATTCCTCTGCTCCTGAGCCATCACCAGCTCCATCTCCATCTCACCTATCCTTCCACACCACTCCAACACCTCACCATCTCCCAAAACTTCCACGGCCAAACATCCTGTAGAATTGCACAGACTTCCTGTAGAAACCCCTGAGTTTCCTGTAGGATCCCCTGCAGACTTCCTGTAGAAACCTGCAAACTCGGTTGTTGAGCATCCGAACGTGGTAGGCTTCTGTGGACTGATGCTGGAGACCCTCTGGGACCTCCCTTAGCCATCCTGACCTTGCCCATGCTTTCCTTCCATTCCAACCGCTCCTGCACAACCAAACCCTAATCAAAAGCATCATCACAATAAATCCAACCACTTAATGAAAAAGTACAAAAACATGACTTTTCAGATGCAAGTAGCTTAGATGCATGTATTTCAGTTCACTGCAAGTAATGGCATTAGTGGTAGTAGTTTCATTCACAGTTTTGCATAGTTAGGGTCTAGCCTAGTCAAATTAGGGTTTACTAGGGTTTACATGCTTTATTGGTTTTCAGTTACTTTCTGCAATTAGACTAGTCTCCTTTGAGTTAGCTTTCGTCCATCATTCATAAAGCTTCTTCTGTGAGCCTATAGAAGTTGGCTTGAGCCCTAGCGGACTTGTGCCAGCTGACCAAGTGACAGCTGCGACAAGAGCTAGTACTTGTGCATACAGCACCGTCGCTTCCAAGTTTGTACAAACTACCGGGTTGATAAAAATTAGAGATAGGAAGCTCCAGGAGTTGTAGCATTATTGCTACAATACGGAGCCCACCAATAGATCTGCATCTTGGATCCAAAGTTTTCTTTACTGTAGTTTTTACAAACATAGAGGATAGAGACAAGGTGTTTGAAAGAGGGCCTTACTTCTATGCTGCTGCAGGCCTCTATATGCGACCTTGGGTGATGAATTTTGTCATGGAGCGTGAGACATTCACTTCGGTCCTGGTATGGGTAAGGCTTTATTCCCTACCTCTAGATTATTGGCAGCCAAAATCATTAAAAGCCATAACAAATAAATTAGGGCATTTTTTAAAAATATCAGAGGCCAAAATGCGAGGAAAGTACACCTCCTTTGCCCATATATGCGTAGAGATGGACCTTTCTGGAGCTCTACCAGATGAAATAAGTCTAGAAGTTTTTGAAGAAGAATGGGTGCAAGCAGTGGACTATGAGAATGTTCCTTTCAGATGCCGCAAATTCCATGAACATGGGCATCTATTCAGAGACTACCCCTTAAACAAAGAGGAAAGCAGAACTAAAGCAACCTCAGGGAAAGAAACTGAAAGCTTTAACAAAGTGGGGAGCAAAGGTAAAGGAGGGAGAAAGAACCAGAAGAAGGTCAATGAGGAAAAGCAGTTTATTCAGAATAGGTTCAAGGTATTAGAAGAAGCAGAGGAGCATGATAAAGCGAACCAGATACTGGAGGAAAGCACTGCAGAGAAGGAAAAAGAAGATAGCAGGGAGGATTTACCTGAAAAAAACCAACAAATGGAGGATCTACCAAACAATATGGAACTTGATAGGGACCAAGAAATGACCCCGAGCGAGGTGGGAACAAAGGATCATGAACTGCAGGATATACTGGATAGGGAGCATCTAGATCTGGAAAAGTTCTTAGAGCAGGGAACTACCAAAGGAATGGATTCGCTACCTCAAGAGGAGTTTAATAGAGTGCAACAGCTATTCCTATGGAGAACTCAGGAAAAAGGTACGGGGGTCAAAAGAAACCATGATAGTCAGGACAGCGAAGTGGTTAAAACAATGAAGGCAACATCAGGACTATCTCCAAGGAACCCAGGCAGGAAAAGAGGTAGGAAAAAACAGAATGAGTTGCTAATAGAGTGTGGAAAACTCATGATCAATTCAGGTAAGATGAAAGACCTAAATAGTTACTCATTTACAAATCTTTCTTAATGAAGCTAACAACATGGAATATTAGGGGTCTAGGAAGTAAAAGGAAACAAAGGAATCTTAGCAATAGAATGAAAGAAGAAAAACCAGATATGATTTTCATCCAGGAAACAAAATGTTCAGTAGACAAAATAAGAAAGATACATAGCAAATGGCTCATCAAATATGAATATCTAGAAGTTAAAGCAAACAAAGCAGCAGGAGGAATTCTCAAACTTTGGAACCCTCAGAAACTGGGTATCCTAGATGCTGAAGCATCCAGGAACTATTTATCAGTGGTCATCCAACCTTTGGGGGACAAGGAAGTTTATCTACTCACAAATGTTTATGGTCCACAAAAGCCGGAATATAAACTCAGACTTCTAACCTCATTGGAGGAGTTAAGAGGAAGACATTCGGGTATCCCCTGGATTCTGGGAGGAGACTTCAATATGATCAGGTCTCTATCGAAAAAAAAGGGGGGACCAGATCACTAGGCAAAGATTCTATAGCATTTCAGAATTTCATAAACAACATGAAGCTTGTAGATACAGAGACAAGTAATGGCACATTTACCTGGAATAACAAGAGGGGAGGAGCGTCTCAAGTGGCCTCTAAACTTGACAAATTCATTATCTCAGAGGACCTCATCCTCACAGGCCATAACTTGGTAGCAATGATACTTCCTTTTGGAGGCTCGGACCACTGGCCTATTCAACTTGAAGTGTCCTTTATAGGAACTCCAAGAAATAGACCTTTCAAGTTTGAAAACATTTGGCTTACCCATCCTGACTTCATCAGCAATATTAAAATATGGTGGATAGAAGATACACAAGTTCAGGGTACTAAAATGTTCCTTCTGCATCAGAGATTGAAACACGTCAAACAAAGGCTTAAAGATTGGAACAAGAATGAATTTGGCAATTTATTCGAAGCCAAAAAAGTATCAGAACGGAAACTACAGGAAATTAACCAAACCCTCATTTTAGAGGGCTTCACCGAAGAGAGTAAGGAACAAGCGGACTATGTTCAACAAGAATGGGAAGGCTTATGCAAGCCAGAGGAGATCTTCTAGAAACATAAATCGACGGTACAATGGTTAAAAGAAGGAGAAAGGATTACAAGGTTTTTTCACAAATCTACCATGGATCATAGGTCACATAACAGGATTTCAAAAATCAAATATACTCAAGAAAAACAGTTCTTTACACACCAAGAAATAGAAATTGTTCTTGTTCAGCATTTCCAAGGCATAGCCGAGGAGCCTCTCATAAACAGATCTCAATTTATCAAGGACTTCACAAAGCACATTCTTAAGCCAGTGACAAGAGAAGACACTTATAATATTAACAGGCCAGTGAATGAAGAGGAAATCAGCGAAGTCATCAAAGAAATGCAAAATGGGAAAGCTCCAGGTCCGGATGGTTTCAACGTTGACTTCTTCAAAGCATGCTGGGAAATAGTCAAGCAAGATATCCTCGATGTGGTGGAGGACTCAAGGAAAAACAAAACTGTTTTGAAGGCGCTCAACACCTCTTTCATAGCCCTGATTCCAAAGCAGGAGAATGCTATCACACCAAATAGATTTAGACCCATAGCATTATGCAACGTGGTGTATAAAATTATTTCAAAAGTAATTGCGAACAGACTTAAGCCCCTACTCCCAACTCTAGTGTCTGAGGAGAAAACTGGATATGTGGAAGGCAGGCAAATTCTTAATAACATCATTCAAGCTCATGAGGTGGTTCACTCACTTAAGAGCAATAAGCAGGCAGGTATGATCATTCAGCTTGACCTAGAAAAGGCTTATGATAAGCTGCGCTAGGCTTACATCAAGGAAGCACTAATAGCATATGGTTTTGACCATAACTGGATAAGATGGGTAATAGCCCTGGTAACCACCCCAAGTTTTTCAATCCTGCTAAATGGCTCACCATCCAAGACCTTTAAGCCCTCAAGAGGACTTAGACAAGGAGATCCGCTCTCACCCTTCCTCTTTATTCTCATGATGGAAGGGCTAGGCAATGCGATTAAATATGCCAAAGGAGAAGGCAAAATCCAGGGTCTCAAACTCACATTAAATGGGGATGCCTTGACCCATCAACAATTTGTGGATGATACCATGCTGCAGGGTACACCTACGGTCAAGGAAGCTCAAGCCTTCAAACAAATCCTGAACGACTTTTCTTTGGCTGCGGGGACAGAGGTAAGCCTAAGCAAATCAAAGATTTTCTTTTTTAATATTGATATTTCTATTCAGAGAAACCTTACCAGAATTCTAGGCTTCCAAAGAGATATGCTACCCTCCAGATATTTGGGAGTACCTCTTATAGACAAACCTCTAAGCAAGGCAGTTTGGGAGCCAGTTATTGATAAACTACAGGAAAAAATCTGGAAATGGACTAACAGGTCTTTGAATATAGCAGGACGGCTAGTGCTTACAAAATATATCCTACAAACTGTCCCCATCTTCATGCTACCAGTCCTTCCAGCTCCTAAAGGAGTAATGCAACGCATCAGAAATATTCAAAGGGATTTTCTTTGGGGCAAAGGGGAAGAAAAAAAGAAATGGGCTTTGGTAGCCTGGGATAAAATATGTATGCCACAGATACATGGAGGTTTGGGACTTGATGACCCTGAAACCCTAAACAAAGTCTTGGGGGAAAAACTTTGGTGGAGATGGCTAAAAGAATCAATTTCCCCTTGGGCCAAACTATGGAAACAGAAATATGCAAGCAATTAGCAAGAAAGGGATTACATTAGGATGTCTGGGTTCATCAAAGGCTCACACATTTGGAAGAAATCTTGGGAGAATAGAGCCATAGTTCAGAAACATTGTTTCTTGAAGATCAGAGATGGAAACCTTGCTTGGTTTTGGGAGGATAATTGGCAATAGGAACCCAAACTGTTAAAAGAATAATTTGTCAATCTCAAGAATGAAACTGACAACAAAGGGATGCTCATAGTAAATGACTTTTGGGATCAGGAAAGAAGTGATGGAAAATGGAGAAAGTGGAAGAAACTAAGCTACAGTGATGACTCCCCATTGAAAGCCTAGGCAGAATCTCTTACAGTCATCTTGGAATAGAGAAAGATTCTAAAATCAACATCTTCAGACCAACTAAGATGGGGAAAAAACAATGAAGGCAACTTTAACCTCAAAGAGGCCAAGCAAATAGCCTTGGGGCTTGACTTCCCAAAACCTGATAAGGTATGGAAGGACCTATGGCAGAACCAAAACTGGATGAAAATTAAACTGTTCATGTGGTTAGTGCAGCATAAAAAAATTCTGACTTGGGAAAACCTCAGGAAAAGAGGGGTAGTTGGTCGATCTAGATGCCATATATCTGAATCACAAGAAGAAACTATGGAACACCTTCTCAACCTATGCCCATTCACCTCCACCTTATGGAATTGGGTGGCTTCAATCTTTGGACAAACAGACAAGAACATTGGCAGCATCACCAGTACTTTGAAGAATTGGAGGAAAAATTTCTCTGCAAATGAAATAATCAACAAAGCATGGGCTTTGGTTCCAGGCTTTATAATATGGGATGTCTGGAAAGAGCGCAACAATAGAATCTTCAAGAACAATATTGGGTCACCCTAGAGCATCATGACTCAGATCATAAGACAGCTCAAAGAGACTGTAGGAACCCTTTTAAAAAGCCTACCTGATAACCAGCCTCAATATCAGGATGAGAAGATACTTCTAAATTTGGGACTGCAAGGGCTTTTACCCCAGGGCACAAACAAGAAAGTAGGTCATATAAAAGCTGATAAGGAATTCTGGAATCCTCCACCTCAGGGTTTTATGAAATGCAATATAGATGGAGTCTCAAAAGGAAACCCTAGTATGGCTGGTTACGAAGGAGTCATAAGAGATGAAAGGGGTATCATAAAAACCATCTTTCACTGTCATTTGGGGAAGGCCACCAATAATATGGCAGAGCTCATGGCCATGGAACATTGCCTAGAAATATTGAGGGACTCAAATTTACATAACATCATAATTGAAGTTGATTCCAAATTGATAATTAATTCGGTCAAGAAAATTGGTCATGGCTTGGCACCAGACAAAGTGTCAAGACATTGGAGGTTTCTGCGATTCTATCAACGTATTCAATCCCACCTGCAAAACATGAGAACCCTTAGTTTTATCCATGTGCGCAGAACAACCAACAAATTAGTGGATATTTTGGCAAACGAAGGCGTGCTCTGCTCCAAAAGCAATATAAGATATGACTGGATAGGGATTCCCCAAGGACATTTGAGGGAAGAATGTTCCAGACAAGCAATTTTAGACAGAGAGCTCTATTAGACAAGGAAAATGAGTAGGATGAAGACTGAGGGAGACAAAGGAATGTGGGTCCACGGGGGGAAGCGGTATATGGTTGAGTGCGAGCAGGAGGTCAAGGACACCTCCAAAGTCTGCATTTGTCCTTCGGGCCAGAATTTGCTCCTGGAACTATATAAACTAATGGTTCTCAAGCCGGAAAATATAAATATAAACAGGATTAGTTGGGCCAAGGATACATTTATGGCCCCTAATAACATTAAGATTAGAATATGGACCCTAATCACATTAATCAATTGGGACAAGGATTCATATAAAAGGGCAGCAGGTCGGCAAAATCGCAGCAATCCCATGCATTTCGCGTGGATAACAGCAAGAAAGTTAACCAGAAGATCGGACCCGAAATTACTTAGGCGAAATATTAATCCAGCTTCGGGTCCGATTCGGTGGTTAAATACCGTGCTAGTCGCATAGCCTCATTGAGATCGCGTGAATATGGAGGATTTCGGGCAGGTAAAGTGCTCGAGGGATATCTCCCCAAACGGACCCGAAATAATAGTTAATTCAGTTCATTGGGCTCATCAGGTCCGAGTTAGAGGTTATGGGGTGGGCATGTTTGCCACCCGAAATGCTTTGCAACCGTTAGATCTGTGGAAGTAGATCGCACGGTCTACGAAGAAATTTTTGTAATGTTTTGTGGGCCCTCGGCATTGTAATGTAACAAAGATTATGGTTATGAGGGCTCGACATTTTTTTGGGCCACACCTCCTTTGTTTTTAATGTACATTATGTATCTTTTTTAGATAACTGAAAAGAAGGAACCACTCTCACTTAAGCAAAAAAAATAAAAACGCACTTATGACTAGTAAACCTTTTGAAATCACTAGTCCTCTTACCTTACTTGCAGCCTACTCAGAGTGCACTCACAAAGAGAAGAACCTCCTTTGTGAGTTATATCAGCATGATGTCTTATTACTTCATGAAAAAATATGGAACCCCAATCATTTTGTGAGGGATATTCAAATAAGATATTTTGTTTCCTTTTTAACCAACCAAGTTGACTAGGTTGTAGCTCACAGAATTGTAGAGAATAATTTTAACCACTGATTATGGATAAGGGGAGAGCACTTTATCTAGAACTGTAAGAGTTGGATATATTCTCCATCGAAGGTGGAATTTGCATTGAAGAACAAGCAGGAGGTAGTTACACATTGTCTATATCAAATCAATATACTTAGGGAACCCACTAAGGAAGGATGCAAACTAAGAGGAAATGGGTTAGGGGGACATCAAGTAAAAAGATCCATTCAATCCTAGAAATTTACATATTTCCTTAGAGAGAGTGTAGAACTATGTAATGTGCATGGGAGAATGTGGGGACGATTGTATTAGATTAAACTTCCATTATCCTATGATACAGTTCTTGGACAAGCGCTGCAAGAAGGGATATAAGCTAGCCAAGAAGAAAGAAGTTGTTTGTTGGAAGGCCATATGAGAAAAAGAAAGATACCTCCTTCCAAACAAAGTAGGGCAAACAGATTCCAACCTCAACAACCTTCACGGGAGCCTTATTCTCTTTGACTGGGACTGGTTATTAGTTGCATAAGGGACATGCAACAACTTTCGCTAGGGGGAGATGACAGGTGTTCAAATTGGCACATTTTCAACACCCGCATGCAACCTTTTTTATGTCATTCTTCCACTTTCCATTCCTTATGCATTTTTCATCCATTATTACCCTATTTTTGGTGTATGTATGAATAATCTCGTTTTCGCCACTTTTACAATTATTCTTATGTGTTATGTTGTGATATTTTGTATCTTTCATACTAACATTGTTAGAGAGGAGAAAAATGCAATGGTTGCATCTCCTCCATGTTGTTGCAACTCCACAACGAGTGTTGTAATCCGATATACAAGTGTTGCAACTCTTTGGACCAAGACAAGAAAATGTTGCAACTCTCCTCCACGCCACTGTTGGAACTCCTCTATGTCACTACAGCTCTAACATGGTCACTAAGGGGAATGATACAACTTACTAGGACCAATGAAGCTATTGCAGCTCACGAATGTCTTGACTTGTGTTGCTGCAACTCCAACATACTATACCAACTTATCAATCAACCGCTCCAACTATATGCCCAACATGAGTCTCTCACGATGGAGAGGGTGACCAATTAATAAGGATAACTCAGTTGTCAATGACAACCAACTAATATGAGTCAATTTTTACTCAAATCACACAAATTTTTTAAAATGTTGTTGTAAAAAGATGAGTTGCTTGATTCTCTCAAGTTGGATGTATGATTGTTCACTTAATTTAGATAGCAAACATCTCGTGTAAATACTTGGCTTCCTTTGAAGACCAGGAGAGGAGAAAGAAAGGAAGGAATTATTGTTGGTTGTTGTATAAGTTTTCTCCTTGTTGTAATAGAAAAAATCCTTTGTTACAATCACTCAATGCCAATCTTGTGATCGTGTGGCCCCCTCCTTTGATTAGTATTGTTAGCTAGCATTAAAAAATAGATTAATATTTACATTTCTGTTAATTTCCTTCTGTTGCAATTCTGACATTTATGTTTTAGCCACATTACTCACTTGTTGCTTCAACTCCAGGTTACGCAATTCAAAACACTAATTCCAGGGCTAACAAATTTGTATATTTTTGGACATTCTAGGTGTTGTTACAACTCCTCTTGTTGCAACTCGCTTGTATCTTACTTTTACTTTGTTTTCAATAACAATTTACAATTGAAAGATATGTGATGTTTGCATATTGTTTATGGGTTGTTTGCTTATCATTCATTGCATCCTAGGCACGTTCCATTGCATCTTTGTTATAACAAACCAAGAATATCATTATACTTGAACATGTCACTTCTAGTAACTGGTGTGTTTACTTTTCTACAAGTGTGTGAACTTTCTTGAATTTTGATTTACTTTTCCCTACAATTTACTTTACTGCAAGAGTACTTTATTTCCTACAAATGTCATTTGTTTATTCATATCAATAACCTGTGAAAGCATCTTTATCTTGCACTATGACAACCTTAATATTACTACAACTTCGTAACACACAACTTATCACACTAGCATATATCATGCATAGCAATTTGCAAGTTCCAAATGAACCTTAGATTGACAATTTAAGTGCACACCTGATTAATTGCTCACTAAGATAATTATGAGTAATTGAAAAGAACATCACTACCCACAAAGAAACTCAGGAAAATCTTGGTAAATGTCACATATTTCTACTCTTCTCAATGGGTCTTTTTGAGTATTTATTGAAGGCACCATGGGGTATTTTTTTCTTGTTTAAGATAGTGACAATATAAAATGCATTCAATCTACTTTTGTTGATTACATGTAAGTGCAAGTGATCAATTTTGTGGCATTGTTAAGATGATGGACCTTGCTAACTTCCAGAGTATGGAATATTGGCATTAGGACAATGGCTAATTTCTCATCAAATAATATATTGTCAAAGACACTTCCAATTATAAATTTTGACACATTACACTGGAAAATAATGATGAATTAGTGACCATCAATAGAGATGCATAAGAGGAAAGCCTTAGCTTAAGTGGAGGACTAGCCAAAATTCTTGTCTTCTCTTACATATATGGAACTAAAGTGTGTATCTAGGTGAAATTTGAGCACATGGGAGTGTTAACTATATTTTAGAACTATGTTTGCAATATGTCTAGTTTAGATTATTTTTAGTTTCGTGATGCTCACCAAAAATCAATACAAGAGAGAAAAACCAAACAAGTTGTTACTTTCCAAGAAATTAAGAGATTAGATTTCTCTAAATTCATAGCCTCATAACACTCAAATAATGAACATGGTCCATCACTGTTACATAACTTGGCCTATATTCAAATGTGCATATTTAAAATTGTAATGCTAAAACACCTTTGTGCATTACTAGGCTCATAACACTCAAATAAATGACATGTGTGGCATAAATGAGACTCCAACTATCACTAACTCTTGCTACGTTTTCTTAATGGGGCGGCATGTCCCTCTATCAACACACTTCAATTGTATTGCACAACATGGCCTAGTTTTCATCATGGCACTATAGAGCATCCCTCATCTAACATATTTTTAATCAACTATATATATATATGTGTGTGTGTGTGTGTGTGTGTGTGTGTGTGTGTGTGTGTGTGTGTGTGTGTGTGTTTCCTAAGTTGTGATTGAAATTTTAAAGAATTAGACAATGTGTTTAGTTGTGGTGTTTCACAATGCTAATAAACCAATTTCAAGATTCTATCCAAATTTTAATTATTTTTTATTATATTAGTTCAAGGAGAAATGATATAGCACAAGTTTTAATGTGTGAAAGAGAAAATCACTGAAAAATACAAGTATTAATCTTGGATTTAACATTATATCAATCCAATGAGAAACATGGTGTATATGATAGAAACTCATTATCTCAAAATTAAAAGCGATAAAAAAATATTAGTTTAAGTATTTATGTTATATTGATCAAAGTGAAAGCAAATATACAAATATTAATTACGGCTTCTACATTATTAATCCAAAATAACTTTTAAAGCAAATGATTTTAATCAAATATTCATATTTGAAGTGGAAAAAAGTGCAATAATATAATGTTAATTAAATGTTTTATCCCAATGGCAAATTATGTACTATCTCCCTAGCAAATTATCTTATATGTATTCAAATTAGACACTACCTACTCAAGGAAACATGTCATGTGCATGTATATGTACAAGCATTTCTAAGGGCACATGGCAAGTGTTTTTTATATGTACGGGCATTTCTAAGGGCACGTGGCAAGTGTTTTTTTATGAGTTATCATTGATGTTTTTCATTTACATTGGTTAATATTAATTTGCAATTTTCATAATGATAATATTGATATTTAACAAAAATAAATGCAATGTTTAATTCTTCCAATTTACAATAGACAATCTTGTTTGTTACAAGTAAAATACCACTCTTTTAAAAACAAAGGATGAGACTTTCCCTTGTTATTTTTATTATTAAAAATGGTTACTATTAAATAGTTAATTTTTTTTAAATATACTCTTATAACATTTTTGAACAATTCCCCTCATAACTTCAATTATTAGAGTGGATGGCATACACCCTTAATTTTTTCATCTTACATAAATATTTATATCAACCTTCTAAGTTGGTACGAAAGAATAAATGTATTATATTAGACCATATTTCATATTTATATATAGTTTCTAATAAATGATACTTATGATAATGATAAGAAGTGATATCTAAATAATTGTGAATACTAAACTATTTTATGAACTAAATTAATATTATGTCAACAATGTCACAATTTGACTCAAATCTCTTTCGCTAAAGCCAAAAATGAACATCAATGGAAATTTAAAGCCTTCATTTTAACAAAAAAAAAAAAAAAGTGAAAAAAAAAATAGATTCAATTTCTAAAATAAATGATCCTATAAACTTTGATGCCTAGCTTATTAAGTGTGGTGTAATGCTTTAGATAATCTATGTGAATAAGTGATCAATGATATTTTAATAGCAATAAGCACTAAATAATTTATAATGTAAATTAGTATTGCTTCCATGTTGTCACAATTTGACACAAACATTCTTGTG
Source organism: Pinus tabuliformis (assembly GCA_031772625.1). Classification (NCBI taxonomy): domain Eukaryota; kingdom Viridiplantae; phylum Streptophyta; class Pinopsida; order Pinales; family Pinaceae; genus Pinus; species Pinus tabuliformis. The sequence continues at coordinate 1,583,779,846 of CM062820.1, read as the reverse complement.
TAAGGCCAAAAACAAATATCAATAAAAAATGAAAAATTTCATGTCAAACAAAAACTTGAAGACAAAAATTACTTGTAAAAGGAATGATCTTGTGAAATCTTAATGTTTAACTTATTAAATATCATGGAGTGTTCTTTGTATCTTAGATGTATAAATAATCATTGAGTGTGTGAGAGACAATTCCAATCTAGACACACTTCCTAAAAAATTTCGCAATGCTTCAACTTTAAAATTTTCAATATGAATTGTGCAAATCTTCAACAGAAAACATCTTTCAATGATGTTTTTGTTCATTTCACAAGTTTTTTATCTTCTTTACGTTGTGTTTTCTCACTTTTACATTGGTGCATATATAGAGATACATGAAAAATAACAATAATATTGTGATTCATTTGAATAAAAACATAAAAATAGACAATTCTTACAAATCTTTTGATGTCCTCTTATATCTTGTACATCTAAATTTATGTGTAACAAAATTGATCTCTACAACAAAACAAAATGATATATGTTATTTCTATTCTAGATTAAATTATTTTGATATGCATAATTTATATTGGTGTTGTCTCATTTTTTGAAAGAATTTTTGATATTTTCCCAAAAATGGAAATCAAGAACCATTAAATTTTCTTTAAAAGAAGATCTAAGAAAAATTCTGATAATTTTACATTTAAAAGAAAAACAATAACATCATAGTCACATTAAACAATACATATTAAAAGGAAATTCCAAGTATATATACTACCAATTACGCTATAAAGAACAAAATTGTTGTGTTTCACATGTTGTAAAAGACTATCAAAAGCCTACATGAGGCAAGTAACAAAAAAAAAGGGGTATCCACTACATTAAAAAATGGGTATAAAGACCAACGACAAATTAAAAAAATGGGTATAAAGACCAACGACATAAAATGTAGAGGGGAGTTGTTTACGATCGTAATTCAAGTGGGTTTGTGGTTTGTGAAAGCTATATCTAACCCTAGAAATTAGAAATCATAACTAAAAATTTATTAGTCAAGCAATTCAATTGGTTAAAAATGCAACATTCAAAACTAAGTTCCTTAGGATGATTAAGTAAATATTGAGTAGTGCATCACCAAGTATTGATTTCATTCATGGACTTTCATAGAGCTCAAATCTCATGGTTAAAGAATGTTTTAGTGTCAAAATTTAAATTTCATTCCACTAGTTCAATATAAGCAAATGAAGTTTAATAATGTTTCATAAAATTTAGTTAATGGAATATTTAATTTCTAGAATTTGTCACTTTGGTTATCATTAATAACATTAAATTCTAGTTTTTCCCCGCTTTCCCGAGCTCTGCAACCTGGTGTGTGCACTCACGGGCTGGTTAGCCGTGTTAGCGCTGTGTCTCCTCTGCGATGGATGAGTTGGGCTCATCCTAGGCTCCCCCCTTCTTCCTACTGTCCTCCCCTACTGCTGAAGATGCTGCATTCAAGACCCTTCTGGCTTCGATGCTAGCCAAGAAAAAATCGATTGCTTCGAAGTTTGTAAAAAAACTGGAAAATATACCAGAGGTCTCCCTTCCTCCGGAGGGGCCGATCAAGGTAGCTTTGTCAATGGCGGAGAGGGCCCTGGTAGGATAGTTCACTGGCCTTTGGCCTTCTCCCAAAGCCACGGAAGCCTGGATCTGCAGGAACTGGAGACCGTTAATCAAGCAAAGTGTCACCTCGTATTTTCTAGGGCGAGGCTATTTTTTGTTCGAGTTTATTTCAAAAGAAGACAAGGATCTAATCTTCAGGAATGGGCCCTCAAGGTCTCTATTTGAACAGATGGACTCCCGACTTTGATCCAGCTGAAGATGTTCCGTCGGCAGTTCCAGTTTGGGTAAGACTTCTGAATCTTCCTATACATTGTTGGAACTGGGATTCCCTCCAACATATAGGCAACGCGCTGGGCAAATTCATAGATTGAACAAGTACTAAGGATCAATATGACTACGCTAGGATCTGTGTCGAAGTGGATCTAGAAGTGGGGCTGCCGGAGGCTATAAAGATAAATGTAGGGAGTTGGACTCATGTGCAAAAACTTGACTATGAGCAGCTTCCTTTCAAGTGCCGCAAGTGTCAGGAATATGGACACTTTGCCAAGAACTGTACCAAAAATGAAGAGGCGGTGCAAGGTAAGGAAGAAGGATGGAAGCAGGTCAAAAGATCAAGGGCTAACCCCAAACCCTCAAACCCTCCTGGAGCTACAAAGGGAAAAGGGCAGCAGCCTTCTTCTAGTGGCCAAGGACAACATCCAAAGGCACAAGAGAATGCGTTCGCCCCCCTTTCCTCAGCCTCAATTGAAGTGCAAGAAACAGAACAGCAGCAGAAGGAGGCAAATGAGAAAGAGATCCTCGAAAACTCCAGGCAAGGCGAGAGTGCAGCAGTAAGCCCTAAGGGAAAGGCTACAGAGATGGAAGAGGAAGAACAAGATTCAGAAGAATCTGAGGAGGAAGGAGAAATAGGTGACTCCCAAACATTGTCCCGCAGATCGACAAGAGGAAGGAAGTCTGACCGGGAAAAAAGAGAGCGAGAAACATATAAAGACAAGCTCCAAGGCAGTCAACCAACGTTGGAGAAGCTTCTAGCAAAAACACCAAAGATTACAAGAAGTCAAGGATAAGGCCCCAAAGGGGCCACCCAATCTCAGAAAGGTAAATAATGAATATTGTCTCCTGGAATTGCAGGGGGTTGGGGAGCAAGCAAAAAGAAGAAGCTATGCGAAGCTTGATTAGGATAGAAACCCCAGATATCCTACTGATCTAGGAGACTAAGTTGGAGGAGAAGATCTTCCTCCAAGTAAGCAGGAATCTTTGGAGAAAAAGTGGAGGGCAGGCTGTCTCAGCCCGAGGAGCATCGGGAGGGCTGGGAGCTCTCTGGAATGAAGCCAAGTTGGAATTGGTCAATGGAAAGCAAAATACTCACTGGCAGCTTATGCAATTCATAAGCCGAGAAACAAGGGAGACCTTTAGCCTTTTTAATGTTTATGTGCCGGTAAATGCAAGGGAAAAGAAGCAGTGTTGGGACTCAATCAAACTCATGGCTGAGGAAGAAACTCTGGGAAATATTATCATCGCAGGGGATCTGAATATAACTTTAAGCTCTTCCGAGAAGAGAGGTGGCAGCATAGTAAGGGATCCAGCGAGGGAATGGGTGGAGGACATCATGCAAGATTGGGATCTGCTCGACATCAAGCCCTTGAAAGGTAAGTATACTTGGTCAAATAAAAGAATGGGTCCTGGCCATATTGCTACATGATTAGATAGATTCCTTGTTCAAAGTTCCTATCTTCTCCTTGGTTTAGAAGCTAGGATGCTCATTCTGCCATGCAGCATTTCGGATCATAAACCCATAAGGTTGGAGCTCTCAGCACACAGAAATTTTGGGCCCATACCTTTTCGATTCAGTCCTTTATGGATTAAGCACTCAGACTTTATGGATAAGGTTAAAGAAAGCTGGAATCAGCCTGTCACAGGGTCTCCTTTCTTTGTATGGGAGGAAAAATTAAGAAGAGTAAAGGTTGTTCTAAAGAGCTGGGCTAAAACTCTTCCCAATCCGGCTGATGAAAGGAAGATGGCCCATGCCTCCCTCGAGAAGCACCAACTGCAAATGGAAGAGGAGGACCCCTCAGAGGATTCTATAGCCAAAGAAGGAAACCTGCAGCAAAAATTCCACAAAGCTTGCTTGCAAGAGGAAGAATATTGGAGACAGAAATCCCATAGTCTGTGGTTGAAAGCGGGAGACAGGAATACCTCCTTCTTCCACAAGCAAGCCCAAGCTAGAAGGTCCTTTAACACAATATCTGAAATAAAGGAAGATCTTGTTACCCACAAGGATTTCACAAGTATCAAAGGGGCTGCCTTCTCCCATTTTGAGAAACTCTACAGTGAAGTCGAGGTTATGAGTCAGGACACAAGGTTCTTGGATGTTATCCCCTCCAAGATCTCTTTAAGTATGAATCATCAGCTGGAAGCTAAAGTTACCAGAAAAGAAATAAAGGTTGCGCTCTATGAAATGGAGCCAGACAAAGCTCCGGGTCCGGATGGCTTCACAGCCAGATTCATCCAAGTCTGTTGGCAAATAGTGAAGAAGGACCTGCATAGAATGGTTTTAAAATCTCAAAACTACCAGAAAATTGGAGGCAGCACAAATTCTGCCTTTCTCGCCCTCATCCCAAAGGAGAAGGGAGCCAACACTTTTAACAGGTTTCGTCCGATTTCGCTATGCAACATTGGTTACAAGCTCATAACAAAGGTGATTGCCAACAGATTGAAGGTCCTCTTGCCCTCCATTATACCTGAAAATCAAGGGGGGTTCATTCAGGGTAGGCAGATCATGGACAACATAATCCTCGTGCAAGAGGCTATTCATTCTAGTTTGCAGCGGAAAGAAAAAGGTATGGTGGTCAAGCTGGACCTAGCTAATGTGTTTGATCGAGTTCGTCACAATTTCCTCTTTGATGTGATGCACAAGTTTGGGTTTGGTCAGGAGTTTATTAGATGGGTCCAGGCTTGCATCTCTGAGCCCTGGATTGCCCCTCTGGTGAATGGAAGAGCAACGGAGTTCTTTAAAGCCTCTAGAGGGTTGCGCCAGGGCTGCCCTCTTTCTCCTCTTCTTTTTGTTTTGCAAGCTTCAGTTCTGAGTTTTTATTTAGAAAAGTGTCAGGTGGATCAAGAGATTATGGGTCTTAGGATTAATCATGCATTGTTCGCTGATGATTCTCTTCTACTGGGTGCTGCCTCCGTATACTCTGCCTCCAGATTCAGGAAAGTGTTGGACGACTTCTGTGGTACTTCAGGCAGTAAACTAAATGAAGGGAAATGCCATTTCTATGGCTGGAATATCTCCAACAACGATCTCTCCTCAATATCCAGATGTTTGGGCTTCGCTAGCTCTGCTAGTTGGAATTCTTTCATCTATTTGGGCCTTCCTATCTTCCAAAGGAGTCACTCTAGCAAAGATTGGCTCCCAATGGTTGAGAAATTCAAGAATAAAATTCAGTCTTGGGGTTTCTCGTGGCTGAATCTTGCTGGGAAGACAGTGCTTATTAAGTCTGTTCTGACCAGCCTGCCTATCTTCCAATTCTCGGCCATGTTGGCTCCCACCAGCATTCTCAAGAAGATGGAGGAGTGGATTCGAAGGTTTTTTTGGAAGGGCGGCAAGCAAAATGACAGGAAGATCCCCCTAGTCAGTTGGGACAAAGTTTCTAAGCCTCTGCTAGAAGGAGGTCTGAACTTCAAGGACCTGAGGACACAAAATATCGCTATGGGGGCTAAGATTCTGTGGAGACAAATAGCCCCGAAACCGGGCTGGGCTCAAAAGGCGCTATGGAAGAAATATTTCAGGGGTCAGAGGTTACGAAGCTTGGATGATCTCACCCCCACCATTAAAGGTTCTCAAATTCACAGGCTTTGCATGCAGGCCTTACCTCTGATACAAAAGCATTCCTTTTGGATCCCGGGTAATGGCAAGCTCATCAATATCTGGAACGATAAAATTATGAATGAAGAACCATTAGGTGGTGTCCAAGAGCTCGCTGAGCTTCGAAGCTGGATGTTGAACAACGACATCAAAACTTTGTGGGATATTTCTAGTTGGAAGGACAATGCGTGGGCAGGCTGGAAGAAACCTCAAATGCCGATTGCTCTAGATCAGGAGTGGTCATTTCTGCTGACTAAGCTGAAAGGAATGAGCCCGATTAATATCAGAAAACAAGATAAGAGAGGCTGGGGCTCTCAAACTGGTTCTTACACAGTTGCGCAAGGCTATGCACAGCTCAAAAAAATTCCCCATGTTCCTTGCTGCCCTGCGACTTGGAGAGGACTTTGGAGGCAGAAGTGTGTGCCAAAAATCGATTTCTTCAACTGGTTATTGTGTCACAACAGCATTCTAACAGATGACAGGCTTAAGAAGAAAGGCTTCCTGGGCCCTTCCAGATGCGCCCTTTGCCTGGAAAACGAGGAAAATGCCTCTCATTTATTGATAGAATGCAGGTTCGCCAAAAGTATTTGGGCAGAAGCGATTTCCCCATGGGGATCCACTGTTACTCTGCCCAACTCTATTACTGGCTTCTTTGCCGATTGGGCTCACCTCTATCCCAAGAAGTTCCCCAAGAACAATTGGTTCAAGGCAGCCTGGCTGGCCTATCCGAAATTCATTTTCTGGCACATCTGGATTGAGCACAATCACAGAATTTTTCAAGAGAAAGCGCAGAAGGGTAAGCTTGTTTTGTCAAAAGCCAACGGCCTGCTCAAGGAATCTCTCGGTGAGAAGTTTGAGAAGCTGGAGAATAAAAATCTAAGTCCTCAAGAACTGGCGTGGGGGAGCAAGCTTGGTCTCCAGTATTCTGATGATGAGAGACAGTACAACATTAGGAAAGACTGGCAGATCAGGCTTGCTGAGGGCGAATTCCACATGTGGCTCCAAAAGCGTGCTAGCTCCTCCTTGTTTTTTGATGGGGCTGCCAAAGGCAATCCGGGGATTGTTGGGGCTGGAGGTGTCATCAGGAATGCAGATGGCAGCATAGAGAACAGGTATGCCTGGGGTTTGGGTCATAGTACCAACATGCAAGCAGAGGCCATGGCCCTGTTGCAGGGCCTAAAGCATTTACAGGATCTTGGTATTGAGAAAGCCATTATTCTTGGTGACTCCCAATCCTTGATTCGAATTCTCATGGATAACACGTCCCCTCGTGACTTTCGGCTAGCAAGAGTGGTTACCAAAATAAGAAAGCTAGTTGGCTCCTTTCTTCAGGTGAACTTTTTCCACGTTCTTCGGCAAAATAATAAGGAAGCGGATGCAGAAGCTAACAAAGTTGTCCTCCTTCCTGTTGGCATTCGGATAAGAGATGGGGTTGAAGATTGGGATCCAATCCCTTAATTCTGTTTCTCATGTTCTACTGTCTTTTACTTCAGCAGTTTGTCTGTATCCACAAGCTTGGGGAAATTCGGGAAATCGACTCATCTAATGGAGTTAAGAAGATCCAGAACATTAGGGTCACAATATTAGTTTATCTATCTATTGAGGACAGCCGGTTCTTGGGCTCTCTGAATGTAACTAGCCAGAAGCTTTGACTTTCTTTTAATACAAAGTATAACCGTTTTCGTTAAAAAAATAATAATAACATTAAATTCTTAAATTAAGACTTACAATGTTGTTTACTTTCAAACAAAATTATTTAATTTTTTTAACATTATGAATAATTGTTCAAGATGTTTGTGAGTGGTTCAACCTCATCAAACTTCACATGGGGAAAGTAGAATTTCATATCTCATTTAAAATTCACTAGATTTAATAGTTTTTAGGTTTCAAGATTAGCAAGAATGCAATGTTGCCATTGGACTCTATCATGTACAAGGGTGTGAGATTGACAATTAATCAAGAGCATCAAACCCTCAATGTACATTGATGCCACTAGTACTAATCATTAAACTCCTATGTTCTGACCATACTAAAAATTAAACATGTACCCTTCACTCAAACAAAATCGTCACTTACACATGTTAATTTTTTTAAGTTTGGATTAAGGAGTTTCATCAGTATTAGAGGATGTTCACAGATGTCTCTAGAGGATTGAAAGAGAGGAAAAGGCTAGAGGAGGGGGCAAAGGATGATACTAATGATGAGGATATATTTTGATGATATTTATTTATTGGTTGTAGCATGATGTTTTTTAGATTATAGAGGATTGAAAGAGAGGAAAAGGCTAAAGGAGGGGGCAAAGGATGATACTAATGATGAGGATATATTTTGATGATATTTATTTATTGGTTGTAGCATGATGTTTTTTAAATTTTAGAGGTCATTTAAAGCCCGAATGTCAACATATTGCAATTTGTGCTTAATGTCATTTTTCTCTCTTCCCCATGGTACTTACATTATGATCAAACTTTGTAATGTGAAAAATGTGTTTGTTTGATGTTCATGTTGCTTTAAATATTCAAAAAAAACCAAAAAAAAAACCTTTATATATTTTGTATTTTTAAAGTTTGCTAATATCTCCGAATATAACCAATAAATTATATTTTAGACCCTTTACGATATATTCATCATTGTAAGGAATTGGTGATGTCCAATTAATAATCTTATGGCTTTACATGTCTCTACCTATCCTCCACAACCTAAATCTTCTCAAGGCCAATATGCAAGCCATCTGCATCAACGAGACATTCAAAGTTTCATATAAAATTGTGAGCAAATGAACTATTTTTTCTATTTACCAAGAGATTTTACTTCCTTGATGTTTAGAAACATTGTGTTAAACATGCATTCTAAAATAAGATGAATGCGGTGTTTTCCAATCGAGATTCAAATGAAGGTGTAAAAATAAATCCATGATTATACCAGCCATGTGCAAAAATGACCCAGTTCCAAAAATAGAGCATACCAGCCATATGTAAAAATGACCAATTCCAAAAATAGAGCAGCAACTTATTTCAGGTGGTCAATATTGGACGAAGAAGAAAACAACCAAATGATAATACCTTCCAAAAGTTGATAAACACCTAATGGCAATACCATTCTATAATTTGGTTGTACCAAGCCAATAGACAAGAACTGCAATAGAAAAATAAATATTTTATAATATGGAGCACCGTGAAAAGAAGTTTCCTCATCCAATAGGTAGAGGTGATGGAGACCATCGTCTGCAAAAAGAGGTGGTCCTTATGTTCTAAACTGGTTTGTGAAGCATAAATGCAGAAAAGAGTTTCCTTGCATAGCAGTGGATCTCACAAAGCCAAAATGTGAAACAAGGTTTTACTGTGACGTCCATTATAAATTAGTTACAGTGACAAAATAAAAATGTGAAACAACTAGAAATTGAAACGAAGTCTAATAATGGTCTAATACAAAGTTACAGAGAATATTACATGTATAGCTTTTGGAAGGCTCCTGGTTGTAGATTCATGCATTATTTGTTTTCATTTGTGATGCAATTATTGTTTAGTGTTATGTTTGGAGGAATCAATCATAATATAACATGCTGTGATAAAATCAAATTGATTCTATTGTTGGTGTTCATTGGGAAATTCAGTTTTGTTGTAGAAGCATTATCAATTCAACTGCTATTATATGAAAGAAAATATTACAGGTGAAACATGGATCAAGAACAACTTAATAATTTAGGAAACATCAAAAGCTTACATTAGCAAGGCTACCGTGAATTCAGGTCAATGCTGAAGAAATCAGTAACTGATGTTCCCATACAATAAAGGGCATCAACTTATCTTATAAAATGTGTATGACATATGGTGGACCATTAGTAGGTCAAGTGAATACAAGGCTGAGAAGGATACACTTTCTAGAATAGGTATCCAATAACATGTACTCAATGCCAAAGAACATATTACTTGAACATTGTATGTAGAATGTAAGTCCAACTGCAAGAACATAGGGCAGTAACTAGATGTTAAAGGTAATCATTTCTATTCACAGATCAATGACTAAATATCTTAATTTTCTATCTCGTGTATTTCCAAGCTGACTAGTTAAAAATGGTTAGGATAGTTATATCTGCAGGGTTTATAGCTATATTCCATTGACATTGACCAAAATCTCAAACAGTAAACTAGGCCAGAGTCAAAGAACATATTCCTTTAACATTGTATATAGGATGTAAGTCCAACTGCAAGAACATAGGGCAAAATAACTAGGTGTTAAAGGTAATCATTACTTTTCAAAGATCAATGACTAAATATCTTAAATTTCTATTTAGTGTAATTCTAAGCTGACTAGTTAAATCTTTAAAATCTAATGGTTAGGATAGTTATATCTGCAGAGTTTATAGCTACATTCCATTGACATTGGACAAAATCTCAAACAGTAAACTAGGCAGGAATCAGTAAAAATCTAGGGCACTGCTATTTGCATTACCTTAGCACTACAAAATTTTGTCCCCTCTATGCTTTTTAATACAGAGTATCTAATAGAAATCCATGGAAAAAGCTATGAAGTTTTCCAATTGGTAGGCATCTGTCTGTGCAGACCTTTGATATCACATTTATTTTAACCGAAGTTAACCCTTGTAATTGAGGGATTGTGAACCTTAACATACGAATGATGGCTATGTCCCTGAAAGTATCGAATAAATATAATCAAAGGGTTATTTAAAACCAAGACGGCGTATTTCATTAGATGACATATGACCATTCAAACACATCGGTACCTTAAGGCAGTTCATTACAGAATGAGAAAAAGTGAGAAGAAAGAGGAGGCTCGAAAATGATGATCAAGATAATGAAGTTAATACTAATGGCGTAAATGAGGGATTGTGAACCTTAACATACAAATGATGGCATTGTCGCTGATAGGATCGTATAAAATAATAAAAGGGTTATTTAAGACCAAGAGGGTGTAATTGCTTAGGACTCAGGAGTGAGTAAATTCATCCATACATTATGAACTAAGGATAGAGCTGTGAAGTTTGGCAAACAATAACCACCAGGAGTAAGCCAATGATTGGTTCATTGCTTTTCCATCTTAATCGTTAAATTCCACATCATTCTCATCCAATGGATAGGATGGAAAGGCAGTAAGCCAATCATTGGTTCACTGCTTGGTAGTTATTATTTGCCCAACTGTCAGGCATCTGTCTTTGCAGCCCTTTAATATCACATTTATTGCAACCCGAAGTTAACCCTAATAGTGTAACTGAGGGTTTATGAACCTTGTTTAAATGATGGCACTGTCCCTGATAGTATCGTCTAATATAATAAAGGGGTTATTGAAGAACCAAGAGGTTGTATTTGCTTGGGAGTAAGTAAATCCATCCATGCATTATGAATTGTGGAAAGAGCTGTCAAGTTTCCCAACGGCCAGGCATCTATCTGTGCAGCCCTTTAATATAACATTTATTGCAACCCTAAGTTAACCCTAATGGCGTAATGAACTGTGAACCTTGTACAAATGATGGTACTGTCCCTGATAGAATCGTATAATATAATCAAAGAGTTATTTAAAACCAAGAGGACGTATTTCGTTAGGACTGAGTTATGGCCACTGAACTACCTTGGTACCATATGGAAGTTCATTACAGAATGAGGAAAGGAGAAGCAAAGGACGAGGCAGGATAATGAAGTTAATCCTAATGGTATAACTGAGGGATTGTGAACCTTAACATACAAATGATGGCACTCTCCCTGATAGTATCGTATAATATAATAAAAGGGTTATTTAAGACCAAGAGCGTGTATTTCCCCTGATAGAAGGCATTTAGGGCCAGTATGGGATCATTAAATGTACCAAGAACGGAACGGTTGAAGAAGCATCGTATTGACTACTCAAGATTCAATGGGGTTTGTTTTCAAAACATCAAACCCCAGCAAGCCAAAAAAGTAAAACAAGATGAAGACAATAGCCAAGTCCATGATTAAAAAAAACAAAAGTTGGAAACCCTATATTTGATTAATTCACGAAATTTCTCTCATAGCTAGAGACTCAAATGCTCAAAGCAAGCCAAAGGTTTTGGTCTAGCAACGCACATAAAAGGAACTGATGAAAAACGGTTGTATACGTACAGATTTGGGATTTGACACTCGAAGAAATGATTTGGTATAATTCTAAATGCACAATAGCAATACCAGAAGGCATAAATCAATTCGAGCATAATGCTTCCAGTATTGAGAAAAAAATGGAAATTATCTTAACAGTAATGTTTGTAACTTTGGACAATGTTGAAATTCTAGTTCGGCCATGTACACTGGCCATGGGAGGTGATGAGACTTGGTACTAATTCCTAATGGACTGTAAGTCCAAAGTTAAAAAATATATGATATTTGTAATTTTGTACTTTATAAAGGTGACTTGGTCAAAGATGATCACTCACCTAACATTCCAACTAACTCTTCACCTACATTCCACTTACACAAATTTTTGTACTCTTATATATATATCTGATAAAATAGTGTACAGCATGTACAGTATCGTAATCTCCTTTTAACCTAGCATTTTCCTTTATTGAATGTAAGTATTTACACGTGCTCTTATAGTCGGGGGATCACATGTTAGGGTTTACATAAGCCCGTTAGAATAGTCTTCTTTTATAATAAATACATTTTACCACAAGGGAATCCTATAGGCAAAGACAGACAAGGGCTCTATTTTTGTAAGTTATCATAATTTTGAACGAGTTGAGGTGCACAATCCAGCTATGAATAAAAGAATACCAAATCATGGAATTTGCATTCTGCCTACCATTATGAAAAATATCTATGGAAGTAAGCAGACCTTTCCACCTTTTCATCAGTATGTCAAGTTACCAAACTGCAAAATCTGGGTTACAATTTTCCAGATCAAACAGTTACCCAATTTTGCAGTCCTTGCTTGGAAAAAATGTGATGAATTGCCTTGTGCCAGGTAGTGTACTCCCATTCCCTGATGATAGAAAACCTGTTCAAGGAATACCAGACCAGTTTCAAAAGGAAAGTTGACAATTCTCTCGACCAGTTCCAACTAGTATTATCTACTTGGAAAGACAGAAACAAGGGATGAAAGACTATACATGTTAGATGAGAATTGGAGGCAATAATAGGCTTCAACTGAATTTGGAGAGACAAGCAAAATAAGACAATATTCTTTAATTTAAATCAATATCAACAAGTTCTGGATTTCCCCTCTCGCTTTGATAGGCAAGGAGCTCTGTCCCAAGCTGCCCTTTGTCTCCAGCTCCGAATGCGTAAAGTTTTGCCGACTCTGTCAAGGCAAATGTGTGAGCGTTCCAGAATATTGAGTTTGTCAGACTGATCTGGACAACACGTTCCCGCCTCTGCTTCAATGAAACCACTAGTTCTGGCCTTAGCAGGTTTGCATGTCTCTGAGCCTGAAGATTAAATAAGAGAATATGGCAACGAAAAGACATTAGTAGAGTTAAACTTCCAGGTAAGTTACATGGTTTGAAAAACTATATTTTACAAGTGCAAGGCCATGCCATACAGACCTGGCCTTCAGTTGCCGTGCCCATGTGGTGCCCAAGGCTTGATGACTCTCCGCATCCAAAAGAGTAGACATCCCCATTTTCAGCCACAACAAATGTGGTATAATCACCTGTAGTCACGTGAACTGCCTTCACTCGTAGAAGTGATTCCACAACCTTAGGAACAGTTTCACATTCTTCATTTCCATGACCTAGACAACCATATCGACCCCATCCCCATGTACATACTCGTCCATCTTTGCCCACAACAGCAGCATGCCATGCACCAGCCGCTATCACAACTGGCTCTAACTTCAAATGTTTAAATTGTTCAATCTTCCGGGGATACTTTTCATCTGTTCTAGAACCATGTCCGAGCTTGCCTCCTAAGCCGCAACCAACAGAATATACTGACCTGCAGATATCCAGAAATATACATGTGTCATGGAGTGTTATTTTCCAATTCAAAGGGGGTTCTGCAACACAGGCATCAAGTAGTTTTATAAACTAAAGGGAACATAAAATATATTGAAGTTACAAAATTTACATGCCACTGGGCTGACAGGTGAGAGCTAACAAATAACAATAGCCTGCTGCAATTTGTACCACAGGAACATTCTCCAGATCACCTTTCAGCAAATGTGGTTCCTGATCATGTGGCTCAGTTTGATGACCAAGAGTTGCCTCTGAACCCCAAGAGAATGTGTAAACTCTACCCTCTCGTGAAAGAACAGCAGTGAAAAAATTACCAATAACTGCTTGAACTGCGAAAATTCCTTTCAAAGAGTCCACCAGCTGGGGAGTAGTGGCAGTCCTAGAGCCATCAACCACATACTCTGAGTCACCAAAAGAGTCTTTCCCAAACGCATAAACTTGTCCTATATCACTAATAAGCATTGTACGCCCTGCTCCTGCGGTTGCCTGGATAATACGAATCCCCTGAAGAGACCTGCATATGAATGATGTAACTTCCCAATTTTCAATCCGTCTCAATTTAAAAGGAGATTCAACACTGCAAAAGCACAGTACACCTTGGGAAAATTACCAGACAAAATAATACACAGCATTTATATACCTGATCAGTCTTGGACGCCATTCTTCTTCTGTTGTCCCATGGCCAAGCTGTCCAGAGTTGTTAGAGCCGAATGTATAAACTGCACCAGATTTGGTTACCACTACACTATGACCAGGACCAGCTATGGCCTGACACTTTTCACGCCTGTAGCATGTTTCCCCGGCTATCAAGAACCGCAATACCAACTTCCAAGAACCTCCGCATCTTTCTTTCATAGTTTCTCTCTCTGATTGTGTCATGGGCTTGAATACAGCTCTGCTTTGGCACATGTCCAATGCTGCAAGTTCAGATATAGATAGATTAAAGTCGGGGGAAAAGTTTGCTGGCTGTCTAAAGAACCGAGATGAAGCCTGCAAAATGATGAAACAATTCAACCAAGTAAGCATTACAGTCAATAGTATATATTCCAAAAATGAAGCTAAACAAGCATGACTGTTTGCAAATCATTCTGAAACCATCATATACAAACTTGCCTCCAGACTGGCAAGGTCTTGTGGATCCAGATTACATTCAGTAAGCACATGTAGAACAATGGAGGGACTGGCCGCTAGTGGAAATTCACCCTGACTTGTACTTCCATAGCAATGCCGTTGCTGTTGGTGAATAATTTGCAAATGAGGTTCACTTGACAGAGGATTTTCATTGACTGAATGATACTGTATTGATGTAGACTGCCATAGGCCACTGCTTGTTGTGGTGTCCATGCCAGCTTCAAGCAGCAATAGCAGAAGCCTGGTAGGTGATAGTTGAACTGCTACAATAATGAGACATTAACAAGACAACATTGTGATGAGTGTCCGATAATATGCATCAGCCAAATTCCATCCAATCGCTGACAAAAAAATGAAAATACCAACCAGCATTGTAGAGTGATTTTGAATACCAGTTTTATAAAGGGGCATCTAACTCCCAAATAGCAGGTAACTTCCAGTTTTGCATTGCATTGAGAGATACAAAACCTTTTCAGTTGAGGTCGCATGTTATACCATATGAACATAGGGGATTTAGATGCCATTAATCGAATATAATCGTTATTACGAAATCTACATACCATTAGTATAATCATTTAAACAAATTTTACATGTTAGGAAGCTAATCTAGTCATTATTTGCTTCAAGGACAGGGTTTTCCACTAAAATCCATGAGTAGCAGTGCAGGTAACAGTCATCGCCCTTTGAATCACTTTGCCTGTGCAATGACACCGGGTCTACCTAACCAAAAAACTGTCCTAGACAACATAATTCCATAAAAGATAAATAATATGCCAAGTACCAGCCCCCAGCAATTGCATCAAATTCACTAAGTACATAAGTTAAGCAAATGCAAAGTCTCAATTTGTAAAGCATTTGAAAACACACAAGAATCAGCGCTGCACATAAAATGATGATGAAATATTTCTCGAAATGAATCCAAACTATAAAAATTTCCAGATATCATAATGATTGAAAGTGAAAGGGACCTTAGCCTCCCAAAGAGTTTGAATAGGATGGGGCCTGCCCTCAAAGCAATGGCAACTAATGGGTTTGAACAGTATTGCCCCACCCTCTTCAAGCAACATTGTTGGATCCTTCTCGGGAGAGAGGGTGGTTTGAAGAGTGCTAACTGTCACTATGCTAAATTGGGGTATGTATAATTGCACATTTACAGACAAGGCTTCCTCAAATGAGATTATATCGAGGATGTATCACATCGAATCCAGATTGCAGAGATCATCAAGTGAAATAAGCTATTGAGCTTGATTGTGTAACCTTGGCCTGATAGACCAACTCAGTCCAAGGGAATGCTAATGCGTTCGTTCATAGATTATCCGGCATATTATCAGTCAAATTTAGCCTAATAATATAACAATACACGCATGCAGACTCGCGTAGCTATTATTCTATCTGCCCTGACATATTCATATGGCCAAAAATCCTTGCTTATCACTAGATTTGACTAGCACTAAGGGAAACTTTGATCATAAATCAGCTACCTTTACATCAATAAAAATGACTAGCCCTGATGGCTAATTTGATCAAATACCATCCCTTGGACTCACCATGTTAATTCCTTTTTCAAAACTGATCCAATTATTCATTTTTCAGAATTTGCTCATGAATCGATCTGATAGGCATAGATTCGAGACAAGTTTAACAATTCCAAGGATTTATTGCAGACTTTGCAGCCGCAGAAAGGCTAATTCAACAAACGTACATTCAGAAAACATATAGAGAATTAAACACACAGACCCCAAAGCTTATCTTAATACACAAACCCTGAAGCATCTTAAAGTATGCCCAATTCATATATAGTGCAAAATATACATGGATATATTAATTTTCAACATATTATAAGGGTTTGATTAAAGTGGGTAGGTTTTTAATCAAACAGAACCTCTGAAGCTTGATGAGTACCAGAAATTTTTTGAGGACTGATCAAACCAATCTCAATGGCTGTCAGCGATAGCTGCTTCAAGGGCTTCTTTTGGAACCCAAATCATTAGGTCCGATGATCGAACCCTCTGCACATTAGTAAAACTGCGATTACGTGAAAACAATTGAGGGTGTCTGGATTTTCAACGAGCGAAACCACTCGGAGTTGCAGAGAGAGGAATTCTGCACCGAGTTAGATGAATATCACGGCGATTTAAAGCTCGGACTGCGTGGGTGAAGCTGAGGGGGCTTAAATCGATTCTTAATTGCGGAAAATTGGGCAGAAAAATGGGAAATTTTGATAGAATATTTCATGCGGAAGCCATCGCCAGAAAGCACAACTCACAAAGACACGAAAGCTCTTTCCACGGCAACGGGGATAATCACCTTCGAGGTGATGACGTGGCAAGCTGATTCTTTGGTCGGAGAGCTCGCCGCGAGCTTGGGCGATTGGTGATATGCCACGTCAACAACCAAATTGCAGATGGGAACGAAGAGCTTGTTTGGTATATGTGTTAACCATGGGTTAACCATACATATCAAGGTTGTTCAACACATGTTTAGGGTTTAGTTTAGTGTGAACAGCTCTTCAAAAAAAATCAGGGTGAAATTAGTTAAAGTTTTAATTGTGTAATTAGGAAAAAATAGATAAAATGTTTAAAATTTTAATAATATTTACTTTAAAAAATATATAAATAATTTTATTAATATTTTGATATTTATTCATAAGTTTATAAAATATTTTGATTTTTATTCCTACTTTTATTAAGATAATAACAATATAAAATATATTTTTGAAAATTAGCTACTATGAAATATTTAATATTCCATTCACGTTTTACAACTCATCTTCAATGCGCTTTATTTCGTCATGATAATTTCTCACGAGTTTGAATATTAAGTTTAAAGAATGGTTATTTAATTAATTAATGTAATTTTCCTTTATAATTATTAAGGAAGTATTTACGGATCTAATTTAGCTTTTCTCTATGATTTTCCCATAAATCTGTACTTTGAATCCCGTATGGATCTAATTTAGCTTTTCTTTATGATTTTCCCATAAATCTGTACTTTGAATCCCGTATGTTTTTGTTTTGTTTTTTTTTTTTTTCATTTACATTATAATTTTGAGTTATGAAAAGGGCGATAAAAGCTAGAGGTGTTTATTTTTAATTTTTATAGAAAAATTAGGAGTTAGAGGTTTTTTCAATTTATATGGAAAAATTGAAATTAAGTATAGTTGGGGTTGGATAATTGCTCAATAATGAAGCAGAGGCATATGGATTACTACAAAGGTTCATTTCTATCAAAGAAGTAAATATTGAAGATTTGGTGGTGTTCGGAGATTCACAATTGGTTATCCATCACCTTGTTCATGGATCTTTGCAAAAGAATTGTAAGTTGAGAAGCATTATTGATCGAATCTAAAGTTAGTTAACATTTTCTATTATTAGCTTCTTTCATGTGTTGAGAATGAGCAATTCTGTTGCAAATGATCTCGCCACTAAACGTGTAAAGCCAATAAACGTGTAAACTTGGAAGCAGGGGTTCTCATGAAAAATGTTATTCCTTCCTTGTCAATTATCTCTTAACAATAGGTCTCCTATGTAGTGTAACTTTTTTTAGAGAATCTACACCTCCAAAGACCTTGTGTCCCTTAGGATAGTAAAACTACTAATAGATATTGAGAATAAAGAGTTCTCATGAAAAATGTTATTCCTTCATTGCCAACTATCTCTTAAGAATGGGTCTCCTATGTAGTGTAACTTCTTTTAGAGATCTACACCTCCAAAGACCTTGTGTCCTTTTTAGGATAGTAAAACTACTAATAGATATTGAGAATAAAGATCGTCTTGGTTAAGTGTATAGCTAGCCTCAAACTATTTTCATTTTTATTGTACTCACCTATTGTATAGACCACAATCCAAGTACAAATTTTGATTTAGTACAATATTTTTATGGCAATTAAAATTAAATTTACATAGTTGAAATATTATAAGAATTTTTTAAAATACTCAATCCATTTATATATTAAAAACATATTTTAAAAAACTAAAAATTACAATTTAAAAAAAAAATGAAATGCAAACTGATTACCCTATTTTTTAATAAGTATTTTGAAATTGTAAATTTGGATAGTAAAATTTGTTATTTTAAATTGTTTTAATAGAATTGAAGTTGAAATTTTCATTTATAATTATAATTTTTTATTTAGAATATTAATTTTTATTTATTGTATTGAGAAACAATAAGTACAACTTAAATAAACTATTTTTAAATAAACTTTCTTTATATATAAAATAATTGGAATATATATAGATGGCTACATTTTATATTTAAGTATAGGGAATTGAAAGTAAAAAATAAATAAATAAATTATATATTGGTACTTGTTACATTTAAGTATTAGGAAGATGATTTTTTCAAAATTCAATATGTAATTAATATTTGATTTTTGAAAAAATATTTATCATAAAAAAAACGTATTTCAATATTAATAGTAAATAAAATATTTTAAAATTTATTTTAAATAAAATATTTCAATATCATTTTTTTATTACCCAGGGAAAATTTACCTTAACTCAGTTGTCAAACTAAAGAATATTCATTCTATATAGAAAGAAAAAGAATATAATTTAGAGTAAAAAAATATTTTTTACATTGTAGATAGACTTTTGCAACTAAACTTTGTAAATAGGTTGAAACATCCAATTTTCTGGCAAAAGATGAGGATAGAAAGAGTGTCTCAGTAAGTTTCAACCTACTTACGAAGTGCAACTCTAGAAGTCTATCTACAATATGAACAACTATGAAATTCTACATTCAAATATTTTTTACATTTCAATATAACTTATAAACTATTGATTTTATGTATCCTCTTATTTTTGTAACTTATAAACTATTGATTTTATGCATCCACTTCTTTTTTAGATAAACTACTAATAACTAAAATCTATAATAAAATTAAATGTCATAAAAACTATGATAAATTCATAATTAAAACAAATTTCAAAATATATATATTACCTTCCTATTTTATCATATCAAACAATAATTATTTTTATATTTTTATCATATTAAACAATAATTTTATTATTATTATTAAAACATTTAGAAAAAAATATATTTAATCTTCATAATATTAAATGATGTTTATGGGGTTTTGGATAGATGGTGATTGAGTGCTTTGTTAAGTTACTCTTTGATGTGATGTAACTGGTTCAATATTGGACATGATGGAAATATAATCTTGTCAAGCTTACAAAAAAAATAAAAATAACTTTTCTTTAATTATTACAGTGAGTTTTTTCTTAATTTTTTTTTACTTGTTCAATATAGATCATAAACCCTCATTTCTGAAAATACATAACTATTAATTAAAAAATTTCAATTTATAAATCTTTGGGTGTGTATATTTTCAATAGAATTCAAATTGTCAATTTGTTTTTTCTCCTCCAAAATGTGTATTGTGATTGAAATACTATCGAGGCCAAGTAAGTTGTTCGCGAACGCAAGTTGTTAAGAAGTTTGACTATTAAGAAAAATTATTAAATTTTCTTATTAAAGAAAATGGAAAAATATTTAGTTAACTATTAAATGTTTTAAATTAGATAAATAAATTTTACAAATTAGATTAAGTTAAAAAAATGGATATAAGATACTAAAGTTATTAATATAAATCTTATTTATTTATAGTTAATCAAAAAAATTAATTAATTAATTATATAATTATTTGGGTTAAAAATAAATTTTATAGTTAATTAGTTTATTATTAAGATTATTTATAAATCTTTTCAATAATAATAACTGAAAAAGGGTACCTCGTTAAGAACGATATTTAATTTCTAATTAAAGATATATTTGTGCACGAAACAATGTGATGACGTGGCTATATAACTTGATTTGGAATTTATTTTTTCATTAATATAAAGTTCAACTTTCGGAATTAGAATAGAGAATATTAGGTATGCGTGTGGGTATTGTTCAAGGAATCGAAGGAGGAGAGGAAAGGGGTTGGGATGGTCCTTAAGTATGAATCATGTGCTTTCCCCTTCCCCTTGTGGTTACCTTTTATGCATTTGTTTATGTTTTTAGATGAGTGTGGTATTGACTTGTGGCATTTATTTTCTTACTTCACAAGAAATCCTTCCACAACAAACCCTGACACAATTGTGTGGTTTTTCCAACTTTCTCTGCTCTATACAGAGAAGTATCCTGCCCTCCAAAAGGCACATCCTTCCTTCTAAAGGTCATGTGAAGAAAAAATAAGTGTGTACACCTTACCTTCCAGAAGGCACAAAAAAAGTGTGCACACCCTGCCCTACAGAAGGCACAAAAAAAAGTTTGTATAGCCTACCCTAGAAGGCACATCCTTCCTCCTATGGGGTCATGTGAAAAAAATGGTGTGCACACCTTAGTGTATAAGGAGACACACAAGAAGTTCCCCATGGCCTTGCATGGCCTCATGTACCCCATCCCAAAGTTAGCATTGGAATATTAAATTGCATTGTAGGATGTTATTGTCACCTGGAATTTAATTAGTGCCTTTGAATGGACTGCCCATGAAAGCGATGTCTCTCTTATGTTTCATAGAAGATACGGATCTTATAAAATAATTGTGGGTCATTCTTGTGATGTGTGGTTCTCATGAGAAGGTGCAGTTCTTTTGCATAAATCAAGTTTAATTTGTTCAGATTAATGTATATTTTTATTTCTATCCCGAATTTGAGATTAAAAATAATCGAAATAGATTTATAATGGAAATATAAATTTTTTTGTATTTTATTGTTATATTATTTTAATTATTTAAGTTGGTTGGTTTTTTTAAGTAATGTTTATGGAGTTTTTTTACATATATTTTATTTGGTATTATTTGGAAAGTTTTTTTTTTTAATTTTGTAGGATTATATTTTCATCAACATGTCCAATTTATCACTTTGATCGAGGGATAGCACATGATTTGAACCCAAGACTTCGAGTTAGGTGAGACTTCATTGCCAATAGAGCTACTCCAAACAAACTATTTGGAAAGAATTTTAAATATTATAGTTATAGTTAAAATTTTATATATATTATTAATATTTAATTAATAACATTTTTTTAAAATTGTAATATTGAATTTTTAAAATAGTTGCTTTTAATGCATAAATATTTTTAACATGTTAGAGAAAGATTTCGGCGAATCGAACCAACTAGTGTGGTTCATCGTCAGGACAAGTTGAAGAAACAGATCTAGCTCATCATGCTAAATAGTCTGAGCAGAGCCTGCAACAGCTAGCATATTTAACGGCTAGTTTGACTTAAGAACAAGGGTCAAAATTATTATAATATTTTAATTGGTAAAAATAAATAAGTTAAGGTAAATGGTAAGAGACCTAATAATTAAAAACTATAAGTTAATTAATAATTAGTTACAAAAAGGGCCTAAAAATATAAATAATTTTAATTTAAAAGTATTAAGAATAAAAGGTAATAAGGAAATCAAAGTTAATAATTAAAAATTATAATTTAATTAATAATTAAAAGGAAAATTAGTTAATTAAATGACCTAATGGATGAATTAAAAAAATTATATGAGACCTAATAAATAAAATTTTTATAAGTTAATTAATAATTTAAAAAGGAAATTGGTTAAATGAAGAAAATATAATCTTATTTAAAAGTATTATTAAAATTGTAAGTTAATTAAAATAGAAGAAGGTAATAAAGAGAATCAAGGTTAGCCCCAAGGGATAGCTCAAATGGTCGAGTTCCCGTTGCTAAGCACTTTCCGGGTTGGGAGGTCACGCGGTCAAATCTCCTTGACGCCCTCGGGGTTAGGCCTGATATGGCCGACCGGCAGATCCCTTCGGGTGGAACTGCCCCGTTTCTCTACGTGGACGTAGCGGCCACTCAGTGCCCGTGAACCACAAAAAAAAAAAAAGAGAGAGAATCAAGGTTAATAAAAATTAATAATTTAAAAAGAAAATGAGTAAATTAAAGGATATATAAATTAATTTTATATAAAAGTATTAAAAAAGTATGTAATTAAGGTAAATGGTACGAGACCTAATAAATCAAAACTATAAGTTAATTAATAAAAATGACCTTGAAAGGCCTAAAAAGTATAAATAATTTTATTTAAAAGTAATTAAGAATAAAAGGTACTAAAGAAAATCAAAGTTAATAATTAAAAATTATAATTTAATTAATAATTAAAAGGAAAATTAGTTAATTAAATGACCTAATGGATGAATAAAAAATTATAATCGGCATGAGACCTAATAAATAAAATTTTTATAAGTTAATTAATAATTTAAAAAGGAAATTGGTTAAAGGAAGAAAATATAATCTCATTTAAAAGTATTATTAAAATTGTAAGTTAATTAAAAATTATAAGTTAGTTAATAATTTAAAAGGAAAATTAGTAAAATTAAATGCTATTGTAATAAAGGATGGAGTAATATATAAATTAATTTTATATAAAAGTATTATTAAAATGTATGTTAAATAATAAAATGTAATTAGAAAAGGATCAAAAGACCTTATAATAAAGGAAAAGTTAAATGTATAGAGTAATGTATAAATTAATTTTATTTAAAAATATTAGAAAAACAAAGGATGATAAGCAGTAAAGAATTAGAAAGGAAAATTAGTTATATGGAGGCCCTTAAATAAATTAATCAATAAAAATAATAGGAATTAAAAAAAAAAAAAGGCATAAAGGACCTTGAAATATCAGAAGAAATAAGCTGCTATACACACCATTAAAAATAAATAAATAAATAAATAAATAAATAATAATTATAATAATAATAATAATAATAATAAATAGATAAATAAGTGAAAGATAAAGATAAAAGACACCAAAAACCAAAGAGGACGAAAAAACGACTAGGAAGAGAGGGCTGGGACCCAACACCTACTGACTTTCCAACCATCCTCTCTATTGAGATTGCTTGGTCTCTTTTCGATCTCAAGCGCTTCCCTGAATTTTCAATGATGGAAATGCGAAACCTTAGGAATAACACTAGCTTCTTCAATACAAACGTGATTTTAACATTTTAAAATATTTATATTACAATTTGATTTTACAATTACAATGTTAATATTATTAGAGAGGGTAGAGTTTGTACATGTTGAATGATATCAACCCATTGTGATGAGACATAAAAGGTAGGTGTCCCTCTGGAGTGGGACTCTTATATGGCAACGTCTTAGGATGTCTTAACCTTTGTCAAGCCATAAGTTCTTATTAGGATTAGCTTGCAAGTTATTGATGCTAATAACACCATTTATTATTAAAAAAGTATAATAAAAATAGAAAACAAACATTTGATATTTGCAATTCTATCAACAATAAGTGGTCATCATTATTTTTCCTAAAGAAAAAATATATATATATATAACCTTGAAACAAAGTTATACATGGAGACTGGCATAAGATCCATCAAAAAAAAAGTTTGAGTCCAAAAACAAAAATACATTATTTAACCTTTTCCCTTCATTTCTAACTAATGAAATAAACAGCAAGATATTAAACTTGTCATACTTAGCTATAATTTTGCTACTAAAGTAGACCTTCATAACAAACTTCCTTCAATATGGAGGAAAAAAATAGCATAAGACCTAAAAATAGATTTTAAGAAAGTTACAAGTGGAAGTCCATAACCTCCATCTCTTGTCCATCAATGACCTCATAAGCTCCAAAGGAACTTACAAGGAGAAGGAATGCTTCTTTTGATAGCTCATCCATTTTCTGGTTGTATTACCTAAGGATATAAGTAAAAGATGACCACTAAAAAAGAATTAAAGAGAGAATTTCCTACAACAACTCACTCAATGCAACAATTTCCACCATTATTTTTCTGCAAACCCAATTTATAACTAGGTTGGAATCGCCCATAACTTGAAGTTTCTGAATGTCTTGATCTTTTGTAAAGTGTAGTAGTAACCAAATACCTGCAAATTCTACTTTTGAATTTGAACCTCAGCCAAGGGAATATCTGATGTGAAAGAAAACCACCCCAACCCCACATGTTGGCAAAATTGTTCTTACTTTATCTTAGGCAAAAAATGTGATTTTCCCTTATGGTCATTTCGAGTGGTTATAAACAAGTGAATCCATAAAACATTTAGGCTATAAAAATGTTTGATAATCATATGATAGTTAGAGTATAAATTGTGTGTGATAATATACTAATATTAACATTTTGGCAATTTTAAAGGAGTGATTCTATGATATGTCATTGTTTTTTAAAATTATTTGTGTTTATTGTTATTATGTAAAATAGTTCAATACTTGTATAGAGTTGGTTGACTTATTGAATGTTATTTCTTTATTAAATGTATTAAGAGAATAGATGTTCTAGCACAAATGAATGAGATGTTGGTTACCTCTATCTTTTTCATGTTAATATTAATATAGATTAGAATGAATTAAACTAGCGACAAACATCTCCCATTTTCTAATATCAATATAGATTAAAATGAATTAAACTAATGACAAACATCTCCCCTTTTCTAATATCATATTTCAATGTGATTTTTTTAAAAGGTATGATTATGCTCATATTCATAATTATGGTTTTGCCCATGGTTCCACCATATTCCTAAAGATATGTAGGTCTCAATCAATTTTAAATATTAAAATATTTTAAAAAATATAATAAATTAATTAAAATGATGAATTTTTATTTTGATAAGCATTATTTAAAAAATAATATTTAATTAATCATTTAAATAACAACATATTTAAAATTCAAAATTTAATCTATATGATTAATGAGTTATAATTGTTTAAATATTTTTCTATACTTTTTAAAAATAAATCAATTTTTAATAATCTAATAAATTGAATATTTTAACCATTACTAAACTTGCAATTAATACATGTGTTTAAATTTTAAATTGAATATTTTAACCATTACTAAACTTGCAATTAATACATGTGTTTAAATATTAACTTATCATCTAATAATATGTAAAAAAAATCAATTAATATATATTATTTTAATTTTATGATGAAATTTTCAGTTATATATATATATATTATTTTAACTATTACTGAACTTGTAATTAATACATGTGTTTAAATATTAACTTATCATCTAATGATATGTAAAAAAATCAATTAATGTATATTATTTTAATTCTATTATGAAATTTTCAATTATATATTTATGTAATTTTTTTGAATATTTTAAAGATTACTAAACTTGTAAATAATACATGTGTTTAAATATTAACTTATCGTCTCACAATATGTAAAAAAAAATCAATTAATATATATTATTTTAATTCTGTTATGAAATTTTCACTTATATATTTATTTATTTTTTTGAATATTTTTACTATTACTAAACATGTAAGTAATACATGTGTTTTAATATTAACTTATCATTTAACAATATGTAAAAAATTCAATTAATATATGTTATTTTAATTCCATTATGTTTTTTCAATTATATATATATATATATATATATTTGAATATTTTAACTATTATTAAACTTGTAAGTAATACATGTGTTTAAATATTAACTTATCATCTAATAATATGTAAAAAATTAATTAATATATATATATATATATATATATATATAATTTGAATTTTATTATGAAATTTTCATATATATTAAAGAAAATTAGTCAAGCTTTGCAGTGCTCAGGATCTCATAATTTGCAACGGTTTAAAGAAGTGGTCCAATTCTAGCTAGATGACTTGCATCCATGGGCTTGGTAGCAGTGTGGTAGATTATGTTATTTCCAATCTCCCTTTATATAATGAAATAATAAATTTTGACATCTTAAATGACAACGAGCCTTCTGATCATAGGCCTTTACTTCTAACTCTCAATTTTGTCATGCATAGAGATCCCATAGAAAACAATCCTTATAGTCAAAAGAACTTAATATTTGATAGAAATAAAAAGCGATCTCTTTCTAAATGAATTAAAAACTAATTTTCTTCCTTTATATAGTATAGACAACATAGAAGACCTTTATCATGATTTTACTACAACCCTCTCATATTCTATTAACAAGTTCTCAATTGAAGTTTCAAATAATAAAAGAAATAGCAAAACCAACCCATGGTATGACAAAGATTGTAAAAGTGCGAGGAGAACAATTAAGGAAGCTATTGATGAATCTCTTAAAATGGGCAAGATAAAAATGTACAAAGCCCTAACTAAAAGGAAAAAGAGGCAGTACATTCGTCAAAGACAAGAGAATCTCTTACACCTCTCTAAGGTAGCTCCTAAGAAATTTTGGAGGTAGATTCTGACTAGGAAAACTGAAGATAATAATAAAATCACTCTACACGATTGGAATTCCTATCTTAACAAGCTTTATGAATCTCCAAATGTCATGGATAACTTTGAAACCCTGCTCATAACGAAAGAATTTTTCTCTTTAGAAGACATTGAGTTTGGGGTTAATCACCTGGCTAATGGGAAAGCTAAGGACATTGAAGGTTACCAGGTGGAAATCTTAAAAATTGGAGGTCCTGTCCTCATCCCCCACATCCACAAGCTTTTCAATTAAGCAGTCAAGTAAGGGTTCCCTAAACCATGGACTGAGAGCCTTGTTATCCCTATTTTTAAAAGTGGGGATACAAATAACCCCTCTAATTATCGGACAATTATGATCAACCCTCTCTTAGCCAAGTTATATGGCAGTATTTTGGAAAAGAAGTTGAACATATGGCTTGAAAGTGAAGGTAAGTGAGCTAAGGGCCAAGCGGGTTTCAAAAAGCATCACTCAACAACAGACCACCTCATTACGCTTAGGATCATTATGGAGGAATGTCGTAATTGTAAATCCAATCTCTTTTGTTGCTTTGTGGACTTTAGAAAGGCTTTCGATACGGTTCTTAGAAACAACCTTTGGAATAGATTAGAAGAGCTAAAGGTTCCTTTCGAGTTGAGAGCTACTGCTATAAGGTTATACAAGAATGTAATTACCAAACTAAAGAGCAATGAGGGGTGGTCGAAAGATATTAAGTGTATTATCGGAGTTAAACAAGGTTGCCCCCTCTCCCCTACCCTATTTGGCATTTACATCGACAAGCTCAAAGGTTATTTAGAGGAAGCAGGATGTGCTGGCACGATCTTAGCTAGGATAGTCATAATCCTTCTTCTCTATGCTGACGATATTGTTCTTCTCGCAAGGTGCCCATTTGATCTTGATAAGCAACTTAGGCTTCTTAAATATTTCTGCTCTACCATGGGTATGACTGTTAACACTGACAAAACAAAAGTTATGATTTTTTTTTTTTTTTTTTTGAATTTCTGATCGGAGAACCCACAGTAATGGAGTTTTTACACCAACGTTTCGAATCCCAAATGGGATCCATCATCAGGGAAAAGAGAAAGATGAAGAGAAAGATGATAAAAAGAAGAGCCAGATGGAGGGAATATATACTTATGAGGGCAGAATAATAAAGGCAAAGCACAGGTCGGCTGGAAAAATAAAGAGACCTAATTTTAATTTTAATTTTAAATTTAATTTTAATTTTATTTATTGATTTTAATTTTAATAAATTAATTTTATTATTTAGTAACTTTTAAAATAAAATCATAAAACTAAACATTTTAAAATATATATTAATATATTTACATTAGTTTTAGATAATAATTTTATATAAAGATTATGTCTTATATAGGTTATGATATTAAAATATTTATTTCAGTTTTTTGATTGATATAGGCTTTAGGGTTGATTTTGAATAAATCTAAATATGAATTTGTAGGCTTGACTGTTATTAATTCTAATATATATTTATGAATTTATTTAGACCTTAGGTTAGATAAATTTTTAAATAAATTCTTAGTTATGTCTTTAGGTTTTATAAATATTAATGTTATTAGGTTTTGATTTAAATATTATAATATTAAAATTTATATTCTAGTTTCTAGATATTATTACCTTAGGGTTTCAGGTTTTTTAAAAAATGTTTTTTTTTAAATATTTTTTTATTATTAACATTATTTATTTTAGTATCTAGATAATTATATGATTTTAAAATTATTTTAAAATGTTTAGTTTTATGATTTTATTTTAAAAGTTACTAAATAATAAAATTAACTTATTAAAATTAAAATCAATAAATTAAATTAAAATTAAATTTAAAATTAAAATTAAAATTAGGTCTCTTTATTTTTCCAGCCGACCTGTGCTTTGCCTTTATTATTCTGCCCTCATAAGTATATATTCCCTCCATCTGGCTCTTCTTTTTATCATCTTTCTCTTCATCTTTCTCTTTTCCCTGATGATGGATCCCATTTGGGATTCGAAACGTTGGTGTAAAAACTCCATTACTGTGGGTTCTCCGATCAGAAATTCAAATAACACAAACCACAGATCTCTGAAATCCAAAAGTTATGATTATCAAATCCAAGAAGGACACTTATGCTAATATTATGTATGACAATAATAACTTGGAGGAAGTGTATTCTTAGAAGTACCTAGGAATTGATATTCATCACAAGCTCAACTGGAACTATAGCATTGAGAAAAGGAAATGGAGGGTGGAAAGCTTATTTTGGTCTTGAAAATAATTGTAAAATGACAAACCTTGTAATGTGGGATAAAAAGAAGTTCCTCTTTGAAACCTTAGTCACTCCTGTTATCTTATATGGATGTGAGGTTTGGGGTTGCAGCATCTCTAGAGAATCCTGGAGAAAGATTGAGCAAATCCAGAAGCGTTTTATAATGTATAACTTGAAAATTAAAAGCAATACACCCTATCCTATTCTCCTTATAGAAGTAGGTATTTCCCCTATTGAGAGCCTAGTTATGATTAGGCTTCTGTTGTACAAGCACAAACTCAATAACATAGGAGATCATAGACTTCCTAAGCTAGCTTTAAATTCCAGCCAAAACCACTTAAGGGTCAAACGGGGGTGGTATAAAGACACGAGGGCCTGGTTAAACTATTGGAAGATCAATGAGAATGATGCATTGCAAAACATTAATAACATTAAAAATATTGTTACTTCTAAGTTCAAAGAAAAAATGTGGTGTGATGAAGATTTAGCGGGTAAAAGAAAATTAAGTTATTATAAGAAGGTCATCAACCCCACCCTAGAAGATCAAAAGTATCTCTCTATTTTAACTAGCTCAAAGAAGAAAATTAATATAGCAAAGGTTAGAACGAACTCTCATGAGCTCCATAGTGAAACAGGTCGTTGGGTAGTTCCTAAAACAGCATGGATGAAAAGGATCTGCCATCTTTGTGAGAATAGGAACATCGAGGATGAAAACCACTTCCTCTTAGAGTGCCCCGCGTACAACCACATTAGATCTCAGTTTCATAATCTTTGTCGCAATACTGACCTTCCTAGCCTTTTACGATGTCAAAATTATAGTGAGCTCGGGAGGCTTCTCTCCAAGCTTTTTGAGCATAGGAATAAAATCTTAAATCAAACTAAATAATTTGTTTCTTTAGGTCCGATAAACCAAAGTTTGGTCTCAGTAGACGTTAACCACCACCACCATCATCATCATCATCATATATAGATATATAATTCATTTTATTTTTTTATTTATAAATAAATTTGAAAATATTAATATTTTATTGGTGTAACATTAATATTTACAAATAACTTGTTTCTTTCTCTTTATTTATTTATATATGTTTTTTTCCAAAATTGAACATATACTTAAATATGTTTTTAACTATTAAATCTATTTAACTTTTACAAAATATATGTTTAATTATCTTTTTATTTAAAATTTAATAAAAAAAATATTTAAATCTGTCATATAAACTTATAATAAAATATAAAATTAATACATTCTCAATATTACAAATATATTTCATAAAATGTTTTTATCTATTTATAAATTGTTATGTATGTATTCATACAGGAAGGAAGGATAGATATATATATAATTTACGGAATAAATTATTTAAAAAAATATATATTCTAACTAAAACCTCAATTAAAAGTCCTATACCTTAAATATGATTTTTTTAACCAAAGCCTCCCATTAAGACGATGGCATCCGAAAATACCCCATCTCTGCGAGAGGCACCCTTGCGTATGAGTTAAAGTATTTTTGTACCTCGCAATTATTTATTCTTTTGTGCTTTCTTGCATATGCAACGACTAAATGTACACAAAGAATATATAGATATACAACGTGTTATGAAGTAAGATTGATAGTTGAGGTATCGTTAGTTGAGAAAAATCATATCCACACCCTTGATATTTTAAGGTATTATACCAAGGGACGGGGCATATAACTAGGGGGCATGATAAATATGGTAATTTTTATGGATTAATCCTATATATATATATAATTAATGAAAAAATATATATATATATATAGTTAATGAAAAAAAATGTTAACTCGTATTCCTAAATATTATCAATGTGAAGGAGGAAAATATTCCTAAATTTTGCTTTGTTCTCATGAGGCCATTATAAATTATTGGCTTTCACCTTCTAGAGTTTCATGAACAAAATAATTAAACCCTTTAAATGTCACTGTGTCTTTATAATTTTTTATGACATCATAATTTACTATAAACTTTGGGAAACCCATGTCACCCATGTGGATCAAGTCTTACAAATACTTGTTGATCATCAACTCTTTCTTATGTTATCCAAATGTGCCTTAGGTGTATATAAAGCGCAATATATGGGCCATATTGTTAGTCATGATAGTGCGTGTGTGTGGATCCATAGAAAATTGAAGCGAAGAAGGATTGTCCTCGCTCCAGACTCTTAAAAGTTTAAGAAGTTTTCTTGGTCTTGTAGGTTATCACAAAAAATTTATAAGGAATCATGGTAATATTATAACTTTCCTCTCAACCTTGTTGTAGAAATTGCTTTTAATTGGAATAACAATGCAAAATGGGCCTTAAGACTTGAAGAACGTTATGTGTACAACCCGAATATTCACTTTACCTAATTTCACTAAGACCTTTGAGTGTGACACCTCAGGTATAGGAATTGGAGTGGGTAACCATTGGCTTTTACCAAAAATAAACTATGTGAGAGCATTTGGGAAAAATAAACTTATGAAAAGGATATTATGGTTATATTGCATGGTATGGATACATGGCAATATCCATACTCACTCACACAATGTTTCCAAATTAAAATTGATCATTGCATCCTAAAATACTTCCTAGGGCAAAGTATTTGTTCCTCTAGGAGATAAAAAATGAGTCACCAAATACTTTCCCCTATGAAGTAAAATTGATCATTGCATCCTAAAATACTTCCTAGGGCAAAGTATTTATTCCCCTAGGAAATAAAAATGGGTCACCATATAGTTGGGATATGATTACAAGATGATTTATAAGAAGGGAAAGGAGAATGTAGTGGTACATGCTCTCTCTCTTGGAAGTATGAAGAGGAAGGGTCTCTCTTTTCACTCTCCTTCATAGTAGTAGACTAGCCAACTGTTGTCTACAACGAATAGTTAACATATCCAAAGATCACTAACCTAATCCATCAAATTCAAATGGAACCCTGTGAATATTAGTTCTACTAATATGTAAACTACTATGGATATTCCACCGGATAGTTTGTCACAATAGATTTTGTTAAAAATTTAATGAAATATGAAATCTATACTATGAGGGTTACTATTTTTTGCTTATAATGAAATATATGAAAATGTGAAAAATAGAGAACAAATATTAAACAATCACTCAAAAATCCATAATAACACCATGATATGATTTGGGAAACCCTTTCGAGAGAAAAACTTGTTGGAAGGTGAGGTTGCTCTGTTGATTTTGGGTAGCATCGAATGTTCTCTAGCTCCGAAATTTTGTGGAGGGGCTAGAACACATGAGATATCCAAGACCTAGAAATCGTTTGGATAAATTCCACCCAGATGAAGAGTTATTAAAATAATTAATATTTTTAATGGGTTCCTAAGTCAAAACTTAGGAAAATAAAAATATTAATGGGTATTAATAAAGATATGGGTGAGAAGCTTCTAAGAGACGAGGATCAAGTCTGTTTTAATCTTAGCCGTTGATTAGAGACTTAATCTCGGTCGTTGATTCATCAATAAGAAAAATATAAGAGAAGACTTGAGAGTCATTTGGAGACACGCTGGGCAAATACTTAGTAACCCGAGGGAAATCGATTCTCAGGGAGAAGGATTTCGATTTCAGAGGGAGAGTTGCAGGGTGAAAGAAAAGGAGGGCATTAGCAACAGCCAAATACTGAGGAGGAGGTGACGTGCATTCAAGAGACAACATAGAGGGAAGAAAAGGGAGACACCGCCATTGGAGACGTAGTCCTCATGCAGGCTTACGCAGAGTGACGCAAAAGAGGGTGAAGGGTCTCCAAGGTATCAGAACTTCTCCAGGAGGAGGAGAAACTTTATCTTAGGTGTTTCTCTTAGAAGTGTCTTAGTTTTTCTGTAGAGTCATTCCTTGTAAAGCGATTGTTATTGAAGATTAATAAAGAAACCCTCGTCTATTACAACGGTTTTCCCACATTGGCTTTTTGTTATAGCACCATTTACCACTCTTGGTATATATGATGCTTTGTTTATGGCCTAGGGCAACCCTCCTTCCAGACTTGGTCCAAATATATTAAAAAAACAGTGTTTTATTCCTTGTACGCTACTTTTCCCTCAGCTAAAAGCGTGTACACGCGGTCAGTCAATACCCAACCCACATATATGTATTAAAACACTTAAAAAATTAAATTTCCTTAATTTTGGGAGGAGTTCATGGGTTTTACCTGTTGATTACGTCCTATTGCCAGTGGCCCAACTGTTTCCCAACTAAAAAACTAATTGGGAGAGGTGTAAATGGACCTCTATGGGAAGGCCTTAAAGGGAGGAGAAGAGATAGAGTTATTATACTGAGATTATCCCTGACCGAGTCTGATGAATCCCTGTGCCTCATACACTTCCAAAAGCTTCAGGAAACCCTTGTTTCCTTGATTATAGATATCCTTCCTTTTGCTCGAGATATCATGGTGTTGGTGATGGAAGAAGATTATTGAAGGTTGGGATAGGACGAATCCGAAGGACAGTTCCGATTGGAGCCAGACAAAGACTCAGGTGAATTCTCTCCATGCTATTTATAGCTTACTACAATAAAAGAAATGTT
The DNA here is from genome assembly GCA_031772625.1 of Pinus tabuliformis. NCBI lineage: Eukaryota > Viridiplantae > Streptophyta > Pinopsida > Pinales > Pinaceae > Pinus > Pinus tabuliformis. The sequence goes on along the minus strand of CM062820.1, from coordinate 1,583,746,363 downwards.
GTCTTGTTTCTAAAATTAACTATGTCTATGCATCAAATTATGTTTTAATTCATATATGAATGTCGTTTTGATGTATGATAAATCATTTGTTTATATGATATAAAGTCAATTTCCTGAATATGCTTTACTTCTATATTGCTATGTATGTTCGAGTTGAATGATTTTCAGGTTTGAAGAACATCGAGAGTTGCAGAGATCTGAACCCTGCGGGACCTACTCGAACGAAGGAAATCTGGGTATGGTCACTCTTACGTAGTTTGATAATATAAGCATCTTGCTTGAGCTGTTTGAGTATTTCTTGTTGTAGTTTGCTTCTGCTCTGTTGGGGTTCTAACCCAAAGCCCTAGGGTGCTTTCACCCGAAACAGAATTGGCAACTCCATTGGGGATAACAATCTTGTTATTCTTGGTTTGGGTTGTTCATTCTCAATCAGGGCTCAATCTTTGGTTTGCTTGCAGTTACAGTCTTATTTGGTCTACTAGAGTCCCAGGCCTCAAGTCTGATCTTTTGGATCAGACTTTGTTTTTTATTTTTTCTTGCAAAGCTTTGTATACGCTCTTTACTTTGTTTACAGTCGCGTATACACGCTTGTTTCTATAAAGTGAACTCACGTATACACGAGTTTCTTGTGTCAGGAGCAAGTGTGCACACCTCTGTGTTTGCACACAGTCGCGTATGCAAATTTTTGCATTGTTTTTTCAAATCTTTCAGCCCATATAGATTTGTTTCCTGGTCTTTTTAGTCTCTGTGTGGTCAATTGTTGTCTGAAGAATTTAATTATTCTGCAAGCTTACTGTTTCGAAGTCTCTTCCTCATTGAAAAGATTTGGCCTAGGTTTGCTTCTTTAGCGAGTTTGTAATTTGTGTTTTGGCACACAAGACTTTGTCCTGAAGTTCTTGATTGTTCTGGTCCTCCAGAACATGAGATTGTTTTCAATTTTAGTGTCAAGCCCGGATTTCAAATCTACTTGCTTTGCTCTCCTTTGTTTTGTGGCCTCATAGCTTTTCTTGCTTTTTGAAAGTCTTTTTAACGATTTTGGAAGTATTTCTTTCTTGGCTTCTTGGTCAGTTTGTCAAACTATTTGCTGCTATTTAGGTCGTTTTGTACAAGTTGAAGTCTTTTTGCTCAAGTTTTCGTTCATTTTCGAGTTTGTAACTTGCAAAGACTCCTTGTGCTCTTTTTTCGATCTTTTGAGTTTTAGTAGCATTTTGGTGATTTCAAAAAGTTGTTTTGGTTGCTTCTTTAAAAAAGAAAAAATCTCAAAAAACTTTGTTTTTGTTTTTCTTTTGCCAAGTTTGGTTTATGGTTTCTTTTTGTTGTTGAAAATGAATTGCGATCTGCTACAATTTGTCCTTCTTGTTTGGAGAGAATATTTTGTTCAAATTTTGTATCCTCTTCAGTACTTAAGTTAGCTAATTGTTAGTTATAAACAATTGCTTTTGCTTTTTGAGTGTTATTTAGGATCTTGCATTAGGGTAGTTTGCATTGTTAAAGCATTCATAGTCTTTTAGTTTTTGGGTGTGTGAAGTGTGTTTCATGAAAAGAAGAGAAAAAGTATTTTGCTTTGTAGAAGTTTCATAGAACCCGTCTAGAGATCTCTTTTCATCGAAGAAAAAATCACTACATTCATGCAGTTAGTTTTTCATTGATTTCTGTTGCGTCATAAAAACATCATTGGTTTCACTCCCATCTTTACCCTTGACTTAAAGAACAACCATTAAAATCAAGTGATTAATTAAAATAAAATAGAACTTTTATGTTGTCATTAGAATACACCAACAAGTTTAGGTTTATTAGGGCCTTGGATTAGGCGAGAGGAGAGTTAACTCTCCAAGGCCGCTCAAAATTACAAAACATAGAAGTTTGATTAATAAGTGAAATCCAATAGCGTTAGGGAGACCGAGAAAGCTCCGTAACTGGGAGTAAAGCATGAGCGAGAGTGAAGATAAGGACGAGAGATACCCCCTCTCTTACTTATTGGATCCCGCCTCATGACTGTTATGCCTGGTTTCTGATACAAGTTGGTGACCATAGTTGCCTATCCTAGCGATCGCACAAGTGGTTGCGGAGGGGAATCCTGTGGCACCTAAGGCTGACGCTGTATCACGTTCAGCAATACTTCTGGAGGGTACCCTTGCGAAGCTTAAGTGCTTGCACCAGAAAAGGCTATTATCTGGAGGTCAACGTAATTGCCTCTGATACCTTTGCCAGTAGGCCTAGGGTGTAATTACCCCAGTCTATTTTTGGAAGGCCCTTGTTATTAACTTTCTTGTATTTTGGTGTCCGGTCCTAATCACCCGGAGCAGAAATACTCGAGAGTTGTTTGATTGCTGATATCTTTAGAGACTTTTTAGTGAGTGTTCTTTGCTCCTAGTCAGCCTAGCTTTATAATTTTTTGAGTCTTTAAGTAGATCTTTTAAATAATTCAAAGTGGCTGATTGACCATCTCGACGGTCTACAAAACTTCGTGGGCTATCACCTGCGAGTCCCGAGCCTTCTCCTAGAAGGCGTAGGAGCAATTCTGCCAGTGGTTTTCAACCAGTGGCAGTAGGTGCATCGAAGATTGATCCTTCGCTTGGGGTCATTAATTCACAAGATAGACCTGGCACTAGTAGAGAGTTAGAGAGGAACACACTAGTTCTTTCTCGAGTACTTTTTCAATCGAAAGATAATATCGAAGTTGAAGAGATTTCAAAGTCGGTTGCAGCTTTGAATTCTCCTCTTCCTCTTGATTATCTAGACATTCTATTGTACATCGGAACCCCGACTCATAGGCCTTCGAGCCCATGTTTACACCCATCTATTCCTTTGATGACCACTGTTGGAAGCATGGCATCTACGACGAGTGTTGAGAGTGTGCAGACTCCCATATCTGTAAAAGTAGGAGGAACTATTTCCATCCCTTCTATTACTCCCAGCATGGCTATATTTGGGTCTACTTCCATTTCGTCAATGAGTGTAAGTTCTCAGGCTACTGCATCTGGTTTTGGATTTATCCCTTATGGAATGCCATCTCACGGGATTCCTTCAGTTCCTTTGAACATACCATCGACCGCCTCCACATCCATGATGAGTGGATCAGCTTCTTTTCAGGGTTTCCCATTTGGAAGTGGTCATATACCACACTCCAATCTAACAGTAGGGTCAATGCTTTTTTCCTTTACAAGTTAAGGTAATAACCCATTCCAGAGTTGGACAAACCCTGCAGTTAGTGGGATAGGAGCTGGGAATCAGTTTTATTTTGGCAAAAACAGGAATGTGGCATATTCTTTAGTTAATTCATTTCATAATTTTTCACCCTTTGCTAACGCATGGAATCCTTATCAGGGGATATCAGCTCCTTTTAACACTTCATTAAGGGGTAACTTCACTGGTTACGGAGGATTTTCGGTAGGAGTTAGTCAAACTCCAAATTTTACTGGACCACAAGGAGCACCTTTTGGTTCAGTAGGCTCTACGAGTTACTTCGGGCAACTTGATGTTTTTCAAAATCTAGGTCATTCTTTTTAGACCTTTGAGAACCCTGCCTGCACTAGATGGAATTCCCAAGGTCTGCCACGACTCCCTTTTTTGGCCATGATAAACTTTCCAGACTTAACTAAATTGACAAATGATCCGATTCAGACAATCCGGCTTGGCCTCCGGTCCCAACTAAACTTCCATCGGATATCCCAAAATTCAAAGGGAAGATTGGTGAAGATCCGGGAGACCACGTAACCACATTTCACTTATGGTGCTCATCCAACTCCATGATAGATGATTCGATCAGGTTGAGGTTATTTCAGCACATCCTAACCGGAAATGTGGCCAAATGGTATATAGAGTTGCTGGAGGGCACCTATACTTCTTTTTGAACCATTTTTAGCTGCTTGTCCGATATGAAGCCGGAACTGAACTTCTGGCTAACTTTCAGCAAGACACCGCAACTCACATTTTGGATCACATCCAGGAATGAAGGAGGAGGAAAAGGCTTATCAAAGCTGAAATCCTGCCAGAGTTCCTTCTCGAATGGTTTCTCAAATCATTACAACCTGAGATCTCAAAGGATGTGGCTCTCTCCAATGTTTATATGGAAGAGCAGGCCATTTTCAGAGCCCAGTAATTGGAACTGATATATTCTCGGTCTGGGGTTCTTTAGAAAATTCTACCTGATGCTCTTAGACCTAAGGTCGATTTAGCCAAACCGAAACCAAGTCCCCATGTCGATGGTATAGTCGAATCGATTAATGTTAACACGGTGAACCTATTGAATCAATTACAGTAGTTGTTTCTACAAACTGCTTCTTCTACCTAGGCATCACCATCTGTACCTACACCTTCCCAACCTACCTCTATAAACACCATCCTACCACTAACCCCAAAGGAAATCAACAATCCGATGGGAAGAGGAAGGGACGAGGTAAGAAGAAGAACTAGGAAGGAAAAGGAAATGCAAACAAACCCGGCAATGATACCAGAGAGGGTAGGAAAGAGTTCAAGAAAAAGGTAAAATTTCCATGCAAGTTATGCAATGGAGATCATCTGACTCACCTCTACCCTAAGATGCAAGATGCTCAACATTGATTAGTACAACAAGGGTCCTCTAGCTCCCAAGCTGTTCTGACTAACCCTTTTCCCCAAAGGCAACAATTACTTGCTAGCGCAAATTCTAATGCTGGTACCTTTGTCGGGGGCAACCAAGAAGAGGAAAATTCGTCAAATGTTTATATGATGAGCTCTCATATCAACGTCGCTACGTGAGCAGGTGATTATGGTGAATCAGAAACATCTAAGGCTAAATCTATTCCTGAAGCCACATAACCACTTCATATTGAGCAGCCCTCTGTTGAGTCTATACCTCGGGTACTGAAAGGCTCTGCAAAGCGCTCAACTATTAACCCTAATGCTAGGGTAGCCCAAAACTACTCGATTGTAGAAGATCTGGCTCAAAGTCCTTATGCTATGTCAGCATTGGAGGTACTCCAGTCGTGCCCTGCTTAGAGAAGTGCTTTGCTTTTGGCAATCAGTGTAATAGACCCAAAGAATTATTTAGTGCTCACTTTTGATATGTTGAATGTCAAAAAGAGACTTCCTCACCATATGGCTTTCCAGATAAAGTCCACATACTGAAAGACCAATATTTTTCGGACTATTATAGATGAGGGAGCTTCCACATGCGTGATGTCTATGTCATGTTGGAAGGCCATTGGATCACCTTCAGCTATTCCTTCACCGACTCTTTTGACGACATTTGATGGATATTCTCATAGGCCGCATGGGATTATCTCGGCCTTTCCTATCTGTGTTGGGGGAAAGGTAGTGAATATTGAGGTATAAATCGTCGATGTGAACCTGGATTATAACCTCCTCTTGGGCAGAAATTGGATTTATGAGATGGATGCCATAGTTTCATCATTATTCTGCATCCTCTGTTTTCCTCATGAGGGTAGGATTGTTAGAGTTGATCAGTTAGATTATTCTTTAGGTGAATATCATGCAACTTATGATTCTACCATTCTGTTGCTGGACAATCCCCGTCAACCTATTGAGAATTTAGGAGTTGGGATGTACTCTTCGTTAATGGGTATATTCGACCTCCCTACTCCTATAGCTAGAATTAATGTGATTTCATCCTCTAGGGGACCTTCTCGGAAAGAGTTCATTCAAACTCATTATTTTTCGGACCCTTGGCCCTTACCTTCATCTATCACCACATTAGATTGAGGGAAAATAGGTGGAATGGCATTTCCCATGTTTGCAGCAGAACTTGCTTATCAATCTATTGTTAACTCTGTAGGAAACCGCCCCACTCCTTTTTCGCTAGAGGAGTTAGATGGCGATGTGGCTCCGGCTTGGACCCTCGATTCTACTTCAGCTCTAGATTGCTTGGATATAGTCTTACCATCTAAAGAAGAAATTTTGGAAGCAATGATGGGTGTGGATCGACCATGGGATGATTTACATCATTGTTCATATTTTCTCCCTCCATTGCGTGAAGTTGAATCTAGTTTGTCCAATTTGTCTACTAGTGATGTTTATACAGTTTCAAACCCTTTGGCTCCAGCACAATTTTTTGCCGAAGGTAACATGTCGGCTATCTCACGAACTGTACCTGTGAACATCTCTAGGAATCCTAACATAATATTTTTTTTTTTCATTGGAGCTGACTGTTCCCTTGAAGAAATTCAAATCTACACCGATTTCTTCAAAGAATTTCGAGATGTGTTCGCTTGGTCTTATGAGGAAATGCTTGGATTTGATCCATCTATAGTCCAACATGAGATCAAGACATACGAAAACACCAAACATATTCGTCAAAAACTTCGACCAGTCAATCCTCGGAAAGTAGTAGCTATTAAAGCTGAAGTTGAAAAGCTACTTAAGGCGGGTTTCATATACCCCATTCCTCTAACTGAGTGGGTTTCCAACCCAGTCCCGGTAGATAAGAAGCAAGGAACGATCTGAGTATGTATCGACTTTAGGGATTTAAATAAAGCTTGTCCAAAAGACAATTACCCCATGCCTTTTATTGATCAAATTGTTGATGAATGTGTGGGTAATGAAATTTTTTCGTTCATGGACGGATTCTTTGGTTACAATCAAATTACTATCCGTCTAGAGGATCAGCACAAGACAACCTTTATTTGTCCTTGGGGCACATTTGCATACAAGAAGATGCCTTTTGGCCTTAAAAATGCTGGAGATACTTTTCAGTGGGCCATGTCTTATGATTTCCACGAAATCAAACATGTTATCGAAGCATACTTGGATGACTTAGCTGCTTGTTCTCGCAAGAGAATTGATCATCCCAGGCACCTTTGATTAGTCTTTGAGAGATGTTGTTTTTATAAAATCCAGTTGAATCCGAATAAGTGTGTTTTTGCGGTCACATCCGGTCGGCTATTAGGATTCATTGTATTGACTGAAGGGATTCGAGTTGATCCTTTCAAGGTTGAGGCAATAATTCAGTTGCCTCCCCCGTTTTCCATTCGTCAAATTCAAAGTCTCTAAGGAAAGGCAAATTTCTTGAGGAGATTTATAGCAAATTACGCCAAGATTACCAAAGGATTTATGTGTTGGCTTAAGAAAGGAGTTCCATTTTTACAGGACGATTTTGCGCAAAGATCTTTTGATGCTTTGAAAAAAGCATCAACCTCTGCTCCATTATTGAGTCCACCAGATTATGGCAGAAATTTCCTTTTGAATCTCACTGCGGCAGAATCAACCATCAGCATGGTTATGGTTTAGGAGGATGATGCTCTCAGTGAGCATGTAATCTACTACTTGAGTCGAGGCTTAGTAGGACCTGAGCTATGCTATTCTCCTATTGAGAAATTGGCCTTGGCGGCTGTCCATGCTGTTCATCGGCTTTGTCATTACATTATGCTTCACAAAACGTTCTGTCAATCCTTTTTAGTTTGTCCTAAGTAGGAGAGTGATTAGGGGCAAATATAATTGATGGATTTTTATTTTGCAAGAGTTTGATCTCGAATTCTTGTCAGCTAAATCTAAGAAGTCATTACTTTTTTCGGAATTGATTTTGGAGCTGCCTTGTGAGGAAGATATTGTTTATTAGGAAAATTTTCCCGATGAATATTTATTCCTCATTTTTTCACAGGATCCCTGGTACAGAGATATCAATATATATCTCCAAACTTCAAAGTTTCCACCTGCTTTCTCCAAATATGAGCGTCGAAAGTTACGTCACCTTGCCAAAAACTATTTTATTATTAGTGATACATTATATTGCAGAGGAGTTGACTCAATCCTTAGGTGTTGTTTAAATTTGGAAGAATCCGAGTCAATACTTAATGATTGCCATAGTGGAGCTTGTGGCAGTCATCTATCAGGGCTTGCAACAACCTAGAGAATTTTGCGAGTAGGCTACTTTTGGCCTTCACTTTTCAAAGACTGTATTGAAGTGGTCAAACATTGCCATCCTTTTCAAGTTTATACTCAGAAAATGTGCGCACATCCAGCTCCACTTTTTCATGTTATCACTGTCAGTCCATTTACGAAGTGGGGCATTAATTTTACTACTTGTAATCCACCTTCGACAGGGAATCACAAATACATCATTGTGGCCGTAGACTACTTTACAAAGTGGGCTGAGGCCATGCCTACTTTCAAAAACGATAGTGAGACAACAACTTTGTTTCTCTTCAACCAGGTTATTTCACGATTAGGTATCCCAAGAGAGATTGTCACTGACCATGGCAGTCACTTCTAAAATCAACTGATGATCGAATTGGCTCTCAAGTTGGGCTTTCGGTAAGAGAATTCATCTCCATATTATCCTTAGGCCAATGGGAAGGTTGAAGTTGTGAATAAGTCCCTTAAGACCATCCTGCAAAGGACAATTGATAAAACTCGATCCAATTGGCACATCATGTTGTATCCGACACTTTGGGCATACCGAACCTCAGTTAAGACTACCACTGGTTTTACTCCTTTTCAACTAGTTTACGGGTTGGAATCTATCTTCCCTATCAAATGTGAAATTCCGTCCCTTAAACTAGTTGTAGAACTTCTTTTGGAGACATCTAGTCTCAAAGAATGCCTCATTCATTTGGAACATCTTGATGAGCAACGTCGAGATGCAGCCATAATAAATGAAGCCCATAAGAAGAGGATTAAAACTAAATATGATAAAGCTGTCCGTCCTCGGGTTTTTTCTGAAGGCGACCTTGCCTTAGTCTATGACCAAGAAAAAGATGCCTGGGGGCAGGCAAGTTTAAATCTATGTGGTATGGTCCCTTTATAGTCAAGTGTGTTTTGAAAAAAGGGGCTTATGAATTAATTGACTTTGAAGGGAACAAGCTGGAGGAGCCCAGAAATGGGCTCTACCTTAAGAAGTATTTTGCTTAGGCTTTGGCTGAGCAATTGCTTGTTTGTATGTATTGTATCTTTGTACATACCGGTCTGGCGTTTTTTGATATTGATATTTTTCGATCTGCTTTGGCAGGTATTGATGGACAATTCGATATATTTCGGATTCACTGATGGTTCAAGTAGGCACACTCATAATTTTTCTTCCGCAGCTTGGGTGATTTATTATCCATTTGGCCAGTTGATGGTGTCAAGGGGAGTATGTATTGGTCCTGCTTCGAACAACGTTGTCGAGTATACTACCGTTCTTAATTTACTATCCAAAGTAATATCTTATGGGATTGATTCGTTGGTAGTTTATCTAGACTCACAACTGGTGGTGTCGCAGTTAAATAACACTTATCGGGTTCACGATCCTTATTTATATCGCCAATTTTTGAGAGTGAGAGTGTTGCAACGATCATTTATTTATATCACATATGTTCACATTCCACGATCTGAGAATTCATTAGCAGAATCTATTGATAATCAAGCATTAGATTGGCACATTAATCATTCATCAAATTAAATAGAATAAAAAAAAATCGAATCTGTATATATATCATAAAATCACCTGTATATAGATGGAGTGTTCAAAAATAATATACAAAATTGGGATACGATGCCCTCAAAATTTGGGCTTATGCCCATAATCATGTCTAGTCATACATAGATCTATCTATCGAGATGGCTCAAGATGAGCGGTTAAAAATTTAACCACAGCGTTGGCTACACGCCGAAGTATCCGGACCCAGTCCCGTGGTACCCCTACCACACGCCGCTGCATCTCCTCAGGCAAATCCTCTACAGCTATCATAGGTACCTGGTAAGCTAGTTTCACCAAGTTTCTCTGAACAACATAAAGGACTCTCTCTGTCTCGGTTGTCGTCTCTTAGGCTCCTCTTCCGTGATGCCTGTGCCTTGGAAATCCATCAGGTCTCACTAGACCCACATCTGGAACATGGTCATTCTATTTTATCTCATCAAAAATAATTTTTTTAAAGTTCATTTCATATTAAAAAATAAAAAATTAAAAAAAAAACTCACAAAAACTTAAAAATTGTTACCTATGTCTCCCCATGCTGCATTTGGTGGTAACACTAAGTCTAGATCTCCTCAGAAATCCATGCCGACATATGGGTATTCATTGACTGCGATGATCTATTGATCCCACCAGGTGAAAAACTCATCTTCAAAGGTCGTTTTGGGCAAGTCACCACCCCCAAGGCACTTCATCAGGTCCGCCCATCTACCCGTTCGTGGATCTCTAGGGCTGCTTGTTGAACCTCAGAATTACCCTCTCCTTGATAGCTTTTCTCACTTCTTTCCCTTGCTTTTCCATAAGATTACAGATACCAATCAATGATAAATGATAGCTTTTTTCTTAAGGAGGGAATTAAATAATTGACATGTTATATTTTTATGTTTTTTCTATTTGAATAATTTTTTGCAAATTAGCTACAAAGCACAACCTATTCTGCAACTAACTATGTATTTTGTAGCTACTTCCATGGTCTGGCAGGTTCCAGGTGTCAAATGAAGAATCCGGCCACATGGGCATCTCTAGAATTGTCTCCACATGGATTCTATCCTATTCACTCAGCCCAGATCGACAAGAAAGCAAGCTCAAGATTTTATTCAAAGGTGGAGTCAAACATATGATACCCAGAAGCAATAGGACTCTTCGTCTTCTCTTTCGTGGTTAATCAATAAATCTAACAATTATGTTGTAAGCATTAACTTGGATCAGCCACCTGTGTTAACGGTTCTGTTGAAAACATCTCGCTTGAATTTAAGTCACCTGTAGCTGATCAGACGTTTACACAGTTCTGTTGTAATACATATGGGCCACCTGTAGCTAGTTTTCCTCAAAGACAGTTATGATTATTTCCTTTTAAATACTGGTTGTACAAAACCGAGGGGGGTTCAAAGAATTTTATGTATTAAGTTCAGACTTTCAGCTCTGTATTTTGGACTTCGTTATTTTCTATAATATAAGTCATGTGTTGACCAATGATCATTTAAGAGAGCATTTTCAATTAGTTAGCAGCTCAACCCAGTCAGTTGCAGAGGGCCCCTGCACTGAAGGAGGTTTTATTTCCATTTGTTTTCTGTTTAGTTTTAATTTCATCATTTGCTTTTAGCAGTACTTCTAACTTAGGTTGATTTATTTTAGTTTTGATCAGTAGCATAATGTTAAAACTCAATTGTGAAGTCTTGTTCTTCCAACATATTTCATGAAAGGAAACGATTTTGTTTCTAAACAGAGTAAGGTTGAAGTAATGAGAATGCACTGTTGTCTAGCTTACTCACCGTTTTGTTATTTATTTTTCTAGGATAGATTTGTCAATCCACTACGTTAATGAATGTTTTTGATCACCATTTCAAGTTGATACTCATCCTAAACTAAATGGTTAAACATTCACTTCACATAATGGTTGAAATCAATCAGTTACCTTCTGCATGTTTCATTTAGTTCTCTAGATCATAAAGTACATAAAGTTGCTTGTATCCCATCTCAAGAAGGTTATCCTTCAAAATTGAAGGTTAGAGTAACTAGAAGTACTTCAGTTGATTTAATTATTTGTATTTATTTCAACATGCATTACATCTTCACCCTTAATTCTAAGAAATAGATTCATGACTTAGGATCAATGACGAGATAGGATAGATGCTCTGTTTTTCCTTTCTTTAAATTAGATTTTGACTAGCTTCAGCTATTGGTTCACCTTTAGGAAGTTTAGATTCACTTAAGTTTCTAACATTTCAAATTGTACATCATTAGGAATCAAAGAATATGTTATCACTTAGAACTAAAATTGATACATGTAATTTCTTATCCTAGCCCGATGACAAAGGTCAGTGCTAGTTTAATTTAGTTTTAATTTTTTCCCTTAGAATCTGGAGTTTTCAAGAGTTTTTGAGTCAAGTTGTTCTAAACTCCCATTGGTTCTCCTCCATCTACCATTGTTTTATAGCCACCTGTTATCTTATATCAGCCATCCTCCATCTACCATCGTTTTATAGCCACCGTGTCTTTTTGTAATTTCGCAGCGCAATCATGATTAGGCAGTTTCGCAGCGAATCATTCAAATTTAAAACTGACCGCGCTGCGAAATCATGGATTCGTACTTTTCGCAGAGAATCTTTCCCGAAATATCAAATCCGTTAGGTGAGTCATAGGCTGTGTCCTCTCATGTCAGCTCATGTACCCCGCTTATCACATTTCACCACTCCTTGCCACTATCACCACCACTAGATTTGTTGATACTCATGAATTATCATTCCCAAGAAAGACAACCGTGCATAAATCTTAATGATGGCCGTAAGTCTTGCATGAATGACAAATCTGCAAGGTTACATCTTGAAAGATTTTAAACGGAAAAATTTAAAATTCAAGCGAGGCTGATAATCAAGCGACGCTGAATTCAAAGAGAAGCTGAAACACAATTCCAACCGGAGCTGGTAGTTATTGTTTGCGAGGATTTGGAAGAATCAATGGAGAAAAAGGAGCACAGATCCAACAAACCTCTAAGGACTGAGCCTGAAGGCCTGGATATAACGCTGAGAAATGAAGAGGTGAAGAAAGCATTTAAAAAGGCCGGGTGCTGGAAGTTTTGCAAAAAGTTACAAGGAGGACACGCACAGGTAACTAAGGAATTTGCACTTAACTTCACAGGCTTGAATTCAAAGGTAGCCATGTTAGAATTGCAGGTTTCGCCAGAGGTGATATCTACTGTAACAGAGATCCCACGAGGAAAAGAGGAATGGTTTAAAAATTTCAAATTTGACATGAATCCTTGCAAGGAGTTTTTGAAGGATGATTATGTAAATGAAGATTTAAGTAAGGCAGTGCCCAAGAATTATGTCAAAGAATATTATGCTCACTTACTCACCTGCATACAGAAATATCTGACTTGTGAAGGAAGGTATACCAAGGTTTATTCTTACCATTTCAAACTCCTTTTGCATTTCACCGGGAAGGTCTCCATAGACTTACCTTTTTATCTGTTCCGTAGTTTGAGTAAGATGTGTGATAAGGTACAGCTGAGGAAAGAGGATTGTGAAACCTCTTTGTTTCATCATGGTTTGATTAAACTACTAGTTTTAGATGGGCTCCAAAAGATAGACAGAGATTGGAATTCATTCATTTTTATGGCTGGATTCAAAAGCCAGACTGGCCTCACTCCACCACCTGCTAGAGATTTTACAATAGCTGAGCTCCAAACAGAAGCAAGAGCTAAAAGAGTTCCAAAGTCACAAGTAAGGAAACAAGTGAACCCACTTATCATCCAAGATCAACCTCAGCAATCAACTAAGGAAAAAGCTCATGGTAAAAAGACTGTACCTGAAACAAGCACATCTGAAGTAGTCTCAAGGGTAAGAACAAGAAGTCAGATAAATAAGGAAAAAGGTAAAGCTATAGCAGTTGAAGAAAGTCCAGTGTCCAAGGCAATTTTAAATGATTTATTGCAGGCTATTGAATTCGAGCAATCTCTACCAGTTCAAATCGAATTGATGCAGTCAGAACAAGAAAGCACCAAGAAATCCAAGGCCTTAAAAAGGCTTAGATTTGATGTGCCAGCTGAAGAGTTCGTTTTTAAACCTAGAAGACCTATGACAAGGAGATTCCAGCAAGTACAGGAAGCACTGCCAAGAACAGAGGAATCAGGGGAAGAGACACAAAAAGACACGAGCAAAACAGTCATTGCATCTCAAGAAGATAATATAGCAGCCATAAAGAGACAATTGGAATCAGCTAAATATGAGATTGCCAAATTGAAGAAAGCCGCTAGAAAACATGCAGCCATACATGCAAAGTATTATAAAACTCTATGGGAAGGGAATGCTGCTGTAGAAGCTCAGCTGAATTCAGTGGTTGATGGCCATTCACAATTTCACACATGGACAGTACCAGCAATCAAAGAAGCCAAATACATAAGAAGGATCAATATGCAACTGAGAGCTGGGAATAAGGCTATGAGGAAACAAATTGAAGATCTGAAGGCACAGTTAAGTCAGCTATCTGCTAAATAAGTTTTCATTTCAAGTAAGATTTTGTTTTAAAGTTTTGACAAATTTGCTTGATTTTATCTTTCTGAGGAAATATAAATTCCTATTCGACATGTGGAAAGTCTAAAGGAGTTTTTGGCAATCAAGTACTCGGCTAATAAAGGTCTCGGGTTAAAAGCAAGCTGTTTTAAATAACTCAGCAGTTTCGTAGCGCGCTACGAAACTGCTGAAGGTGATGATTTTAACGCAAATCAAGCAGTTTTGAATTATAAGCGGGAATTTTGAAAGGGAAACGTCTAAAATGCATACAAGGCATCATCTGAAGCTATCAACAGTCAACCAGGTCAAGACACGTGGAGATAATATGCATTCGAATCCAACTTTAGATTTTTGTCATAAAGTGAGCATATTTCATATTTACCACACTTCAGGATATGTGAAACAGTTTGCAAGAATTTTGGTTTTCACGCATGCAAACGGTGGACAACACATCAAAGACGTGGCAGCCTATTCCATTTTGGGGTAATTAAAAGATAAAGGATATACTTCGTTGGATCCGGACATGTTAAGGCAGACTAAAGACCGGTACACAGGGGCAGTTTCATATGTTTCAGGGTATTGGAAAGGATGTGTCATTAAAGATCAAACATGGAGCCTTGAACATCCATTACAGCCAAACTAAAGGGGAGCAGATGTCAAAGAACGAGAACCATTGTAATTAAAGCCATCATGCATGTAATATGGAGTTAGAGTCATAGTTGATTTAGATCTCTAAAAAAAACTCCAGTCAACACTTTGTTGTATTTATTAGTTAGTTAAAAGGTTAATAGGTGTCATTAGAAGTAGTTTTCGAATTCCCCTCATGCTGGAGGAGGAATCTCGATCAGTTAGAATAAGAACTCTATATATAGCTGAAATAGAAATGTAATCATGGTTGGAAAATTTTATGATACAGCTTGTATTTGGCTTATGTATAAAACTCATTTTCAGTAATATAATTTTGACTTTACTTCTCAGGATTCATGAAGGATTTCCTATGTTCAGAATATGTGATCTTGTCCTTTCCATAATTTTTACAGTGGTATAGATGTATAATCACTCAGAATTCACTGAATGTGCTCTGATTTCCTGTATGCATTTATAAACTGTGGTCCCATATGAGTTGTGTTCTGAATGTCTAAATGCTGAGTGCCCTGACTTCTATGTAAGGTTGAGTTCACTGTTGTATTGAGGTGTTGTTGACTCCATAAGCCCAATGGATATTTGTTTAATGTATTTCCAGCATTCATATTTTCACAGTTGTTCAATAAGAGTTAGCCATCTTATCTTTAATCAAAGTCATTAATCCTTTAAGAGAGAGCCCTCTCAGGTTGAGGAGGCTAAGCATCAGCCTAAAGTAGGTCTGAAATAGTTACTTAGAGTCAACCTGACCAGCAGCCTATCAGGATCTGATTTTGAGATAACATTTTGGTGCGTCTGCCGGGAGCCTGAAGATTATTCTTTCCCGAAATCATGAAGCTGAACTTCTGAAGGTAGCAGGAGCTCAGAAGGTTTTCGAGGCTGCGTTCTACCTTGGTGACTCCATACAATCTTAAAGTTTAAAGGTGGCTTCGAGAGGAAGATATACAAGGAGTAATCCTGACCCAGATCCACCTACTCCTGTGGATAATCCAAACACCATCTCAAGGAGCAGGCAAAGATTTCCTGATATACCAGGTACTTCATCTGTATCAAAATCTTTGTTCCCTGAATTTTCTAGAAGTCCTGAAAATAAAATTGTAGATGATAAAATTCATGAGGTATTGTTGAGGTCCGAGAACGAAGAAGAACTTATTGGAATTATTTTAGATTTACAAAAAAGAGGCATTGATACTTCATCCTTAGTGTCACAAAAAGATAAGGAAGAGTTTTGGGAGGTTGTTACTTCAGAATTACTGTTAGAAGAAGAAGATTTGAATCAACTCAAAGAGCTTGATCCTTTTGAAGTTTTGCTCAAATCCAAAACTGGTTTACCTCTCCCATATTGGAGTTCCTTTGTCAGTGGTTTGCAAAGTCCAAATAGTCCTTTTCGTACCAATACTTTATCTTCTGCCTCTGCTAGTCCAAATAGTCCTCAGACACTATCTCACACTAGTTCTGCTCCCACCGGTCATACAATACCTATTATCACTGCTCCTCCATTCATTATGGCTATACCTGCTAGGTATGCTCCTCTAGCTCTCCCTGCTGTTTTACATGATCTTCTTGGAAAATATGCTACCAGAATTCCAACGTGGGGAGGAGATGAAGATATTACAGCAGAGGAACATGTGGATAGGTTCAATGATTTTGTTGACAGGGAAGAAGTGGATGATGAAGATGTAAAACTAAGATTGTTTGCTCAGACTTTCATTGGGGAAGTCAGAAAATGGTTTAAAGCCCTTAGAGCCGGAAGCAT